>CM042696.1:292543882-293143882 GCA_023614405.1 Avena insularis
TTCCTCCTCGAGCGGGAAACGGCGCAGGAGCTATCACTCTATTATCAACGCCACATCAGGACCCGCCTGCACTCCAACATCCAGGGCCGTGTCCTGAACTTCAACAAAGGCGACCCAGCAAGCGGCCGAAAGCACAGTACTGCGAGAACGCGCCACCCGGCAACAGCACACTAATGACTAGAGCCCCACCGCCACCCATTGGTCGTGCGCCCCCGCCGGACCAGCCGCGAATCATCATCTCGTCACAGGCCCGTGACGCCAACGGGCTCCCGCTATACTCCACTCCAATGGACAACGTCATTGCCGCAGACGCCGCAGTCGCCTACCTCGACATCCAAAGGGAGGGCGCGTTGCAGATACAGTATGTCAAGTCCCTGCTCACCCGAGCCATCGAGCAGCAAGCTGCGGGAGTCGATCCGCGGGGGCGAAAGTACTCCCACTCATTAGAAAGGAGGGCAGCCTCAAGCCGCCATCTGAATGTCGCCAACACCCTCAACTGTCCAACGCCTGAGCCCCTGCCGCACCAACCACGGGCCGCTAACCCCGCGCTCTCCACCAACAAGCCGCGGCCTGCGAACAACAATGGTCGCCGCCAGCGGCCAACCCATCAACGCAAGCATGCATATCGTCAACAACCAGGCCTGGCGGGCGCGCCAACCCAACGACTTGAGGCACACCCTCACCAACCGCGGTGACCCCGAACCAAGGGGCTCGCTCAGCCGAGTCGTCCCCCAATACTATGGACCAATGATCCGAGGCGAGAAGTACCCTGCCAACTTCAGGGCACCCAAGGAGATCGAAAAATACGATCCAACGTATGACCTACCAGTGTGTCTAGATACGTACCTAATGGCCATGGGAATCACCGGCCACACCGACCTCCTCGCTGCTTGCTACCTCCCCTTGATGATGGAGGGAGTGACCAGGCAATGGATCAACACCCTCCCTGTGCACAGCATCGACTCGTGGGAGGAGATGTGTGATGCCTTCGTCAGGCACTTCGAGGGCTCGTACACCCACTCCACCACCATTGAGGACCTGGAGCTATGCATCCAGGGGCAGCGCGAGTCGACCCGCCACTGGATCCAGAGGTGGTAGGAACTATGCGATCCACTGCTTCAAGAACGTGTGCTGGTATGAGCCTCTGGTCGCTAAGATCAAGAGGGTCTACCGGACGCTCGACAACATCCCCGACGTCCTCGAGATCGCCAAGCAGTACGCGGAGGAGGACCCCAACAAGGACTCCGATGACGATTCGAGGGGAAGACGCCGCACCAGCGACCATGACAACGGGCGACAGCGCGACATCCGCTACAGCAACACTCGCCTTACCGGCAAGCGGCGCAGTGACGGGCGAATCGACTTTGTCACCAACACCGGCTACGGGCAACGTGACCCAAAAACTTCCGCCGCAACAGAGGAAACTACCGCGATAGCAGAAATTACCGTGCGAACAACACGGCGAAGCCGAAATTCGACCCTTCCGCCCTACTCAACCAGCCCCGTGTCTACCATAGCAAGGAGGGGAAACCTGCCACCCACACCACCACGGACTGCCATTCTCTGAAGGAGATCGAAAAGGCAAGGCGAGCAAGGGAGGACCCCAACAACAACCCACCAAGGGACAATGGCAACGCCGGTGGGTTCAGCAACGCTGTCGGCTCGCTACACACCTTCACTGGGCTCGGCACCAAAAACGAGAAGAAGGTGCTCGCCCATGTAGTCGCCATTAATGCGGTGACCCAGGTCGACATTCCCCGCTTCCTCAACTGATCCGTGCAAAGCATCACCTGGAGTCGCCAAGATCATGCGCCCAGGATCGAGTACCCAAGGCGAGTCGCCTTGGTGGTCAGGTCCCAAAGTGGCCGACTACTGGCTGCCCAAGATGCTGATGGACGGCAGAAGCTCCATCAACATCATGTACTTGGACACATTCAAGAGGGTCCACCTCCCAGAGTTGGCGATCGAGTCGACACTCACCACCTTCCATGGCATCGTCCCCGGTCGGAAGGCACACCCGATCGGCAAGGTGACACTGCCAGTCACCTTCGGCACACCAACAAACTTCTGCACCGAGCGGATCGTCTTCGAGCTGGTGAACTTCCATAGTCCCTACCACTGTGTCCTAGGGCACCAGGCATTCACCAAATTCATGGTGACCCTGCACTATGCCTAAAACATGATGAAGCTCTCGGGTCCAAGCGGCATAATCACTATCCACGGCGACCCCAACATGGCCGTGGAGTGCGAACACAAAGGCGCCAAGCTCTCGCCAACGCCATCATCGCCGTGGAGACAAACCACATGGACGAGCTCGTGAAATACGCGAGCAACATCGACAAGGATGACCCCACCATCCTAAAGAAGCCAACCGCCGGAAGCTCCACTTTCGAGGCGACCATGCACACCATTGAGCTCATCCCAGGTGACTCCAGCCAGACGGTCACCATCGGGATGAACATGAGTCTCTCATAGAAAAGCGCGCTCATCAGGTTCCTGCGTGAGAACTGCGACATCTTCGCATGGAAACCATCCGACATGCCTGGTGTCCCGAGGGAACTCGCTGAGCACAAACTTAACACCGATCCCAAAGTGCGACCGGTGAAGCAGTCGTTGCAGCCCTTCAATGAAGAACGCTGCCGAGCAATTGCTGAAAAAGTATAGTGTCAACTTACCGCAGGCTTCATTCGGCCCATCAAGTACTCCAAGTGGCTGGCAAACCCAGTCCTGGTGCTGAAAAAGAACAATACCTGGAGAATGTGTATCGACTACACCAGCCCAATAGCGCCTGCCCGAAGGAGGAGTTCGTCCTACCGTGCATAGATCAGATCATCGACTCGACCGTGGGATCAGAGTCACTGTGCTTCCTCGATGCATAGTCTAGTTACAACCAGATCAAAATGGCGGTCGAGGACAAGGAGAAGACCGCGTTCATCACGCCATTCGGCACCTTCTCCTACACCGCCATGACGTTCGACCTCAAGAATGCTGGTGTGACCTATCAACGGTGCATGTAGGAGTGCCTTGCGAGTCAAATTGGCTGCAACATCCACGTCTACATCGATGACATGGTGGTAAAATCCACCCGCCAGAGTGACTTGCTCGCCGAACTGGCCGAAACCTTCACGAATCTGCAGAGGTGTAAGATCAAGATCAATCCAGGGAAGTGCACCTTCGGTGTGCCCACCGGACAGCTCTTGGGGTACGTGGTCTCCAAACGAGGCATCAAAGCTAACCCCACCAAGATCGACACCATCGCAAGGCTCGGGAAACCCGAGAGCCTGCAACGTCCAGAAGCTGGCCGGGTGAGTCGCGACTATCAGTCGCTTCATCCCCCGGCTCGGTCAGAAGGCAATGCCTCTCTACCGCCTGATGCACAAGAACCCCACCTTCCAATGGGACAAAGAAGCGGACAATGCGCTCAAGGAAGTGCTACTCGCCGCCCCAATCGACAAAGAGCCAATGCTCGTCTACGTCGTGTCCTCCTCTCGAGTCGTCAGCGCCGTGATGGTCGTCGAGTGACCAGAAGAGGGCAAGGATCACCCTATACAGCTTCCCAACTACTATATCAATGAGGTCCTAACGGACTCAAGACAGCGCTACCGGCTGTAACAAAAATTAGTGTAAGCGGTCCTTAGAGCCCAGCGGCGACTCCCACATTAATTCCAGGAGCACCCCAACACGATCGTCTCCTCCGTGTTGCTGCAGGACATCATCCGCAACCGTGAAACGACGAGCGAGTCAATAAGTGGGCCTTCAAAATCGGCATCCACGACATCAGGTACGAGCCACGCAAAGCGATCAAATCGCAGGCCTTGGCTGACTTCCTCACCGATTGGGAAGAGGCATAGCAGTTGGAGAAGCTACCCTACCTCCATTACTGGTCACTCCACTTCGACGGGTCCAAGAACACAGACGGCGCAGGGGCTGGGGTCGTCCTCACCTCCCCTAAAGGCGACAATCTCTTCTACGTGCTCCACCTCGACTTCACGCCCTGCACCAACAACATGGCCGAATACGAGGCCCTCCTCCGCGGCATGCGGGCCGTGAAGGAGATGAACGTTCGTCGCTTACGGTGCTACGGCGACTCCAACCTGGTCACCGGCCAAGTCGCTGGGATCTGGCGACGCCGTCTCCCCCACCATGATAGCATATCGCCAAGCAGTGGACCAGCTGGGAGGCCACTTCACCGGCTACTTTGTCGAGTGGATCGACAGGTGCAAGAACAAGGAGGCCGACGCTCTCTCCCGCATTGGGTCGGCCCGCCAAATGCCACCCGCAGGTGTCTTCCTCGACATCATCCGCAAGCCCTTGGTCTCCCTGCCCAAGGAAATCGACGTCGGGATACCCCTGCAGCCCGAGCCCGCTCTAGTCGCCATGGTCATGGAACCCAACGACTGGACCGCACCATATGTCGCCTACCTCGAGCACAAGGTCCTACCTACCGACAAGACAGAGGCACGAATGATCATACGCCGCTGCAAATCCTTCGTCATCATCAAGGGCGAGCTTCACAAACGTAGCATGACTGGCGTATTCCAATGCTGCGTACAGCCAAAAGAAGGACGTCAGATCCTACAAGACATCCACGCTAGAGAATGCGGCCATCATGCTGGCGGCAGATTGCTAGTCGCCATGGCCATGCGACATGGCTTCCAGTGGCTCACCACGCACGTCGACGCCATCGACATTGTCCAATGGTGCATCGGGTGCCATAAGTACGCCAACTAGACGCACGTCCCTGGTTCGGCACTCAATACCATCCCCATCACCTGTTTGTTCGCCGTACGGGGCATGGACATGGTCAGCCCGTTCAAGAAGGCCCCATCTGGCTTCACCCACCTCCTGGTCGCAGTCGACAAGTTCACCAAGTGGGTCAAGGCCAAGCCGATCAAGAAGTGCGACGGCAAGACCTCCACCAAGTTCCTCCACGAGCACATCTACCGGTACGGCTACCCGCACAGCATCATAACGGACAACGACACCAACTTCACCAAATGTGCCATGGCGGAATTCTACGAGGAGCATGGCATACGGCTCGACCTCGCCTCAGTTGCCCACCCAGAGTCGAACGGCCAGGAAGAGAGCACCAACCAAAGCGTCCTCCACGGACTCAAGCGGCGACTTCAGGGGCCCCTCGAGCAAACCCCTGGATGCTGGGTCGAAGAGCTCCCCTCCGTGATATGGGGCATCCGCACCTCTGTCAACCGTTCCACGGGGTTCACACCTTTCTTCATGGTGTACGGTGCTGAAGCTGTAATGCCAACCGACCTGGAACACGACTTCCCTCAGGTTGTCAATTATGTGGAGGCAGCAAACGAGATCACCCGCCAAGACGGGGTCAACCAGCTCGACGAGGCACATGACCTAGCTTGCTCCCGCACCGCCATCTACCAGCAAGGACTCCGCCGCTACCACAGCCGCCGAGTCCGGACTCGCACCTTCCAGGAAGGCGACCTGGTCCTACGACTGGTCCAGGATAAGAAGGGCATGCACAAGCTTTCTCCCCATGGGAGGGACCATTCGCAATAGGGCGAGTCCTCAGCAACGACGCCTACTACCTGATCGATGTAAGAGGCGATGGCCAGCTCAAAGTTGGGAGGCCATGGAATGTAAACCTCCTCCGAAAGTTTACACATAGAACTAAAACTTGTACTCAGCTACTATATAATAAAAATTCGGATCGCACAAATTGTGCCTACTCGCCATATTCTTGTGCCAATCGCACTCGTACGCTTAGCAATATGCTACCCATGGAATTCAACCTTTGGTCGAGCGACCGACACGGCTAAGTAGTGCGGCCCAAGGGCACCGAACACACTCGGGCCTTGTGTCGTCCACGAACACGCCACCCCGGAGCCCCATTGGAGTCACCTCGCTCAACTGGCCCACCGGGCCAAGACAACCGATAACGCTTCTCACAGCAACCCGTCCTCCCCATCCTACTACACAGCGACTCGAACGGTTAAGTACCACACTTGGGGACTTGTTACAATAACCCCTACGCGGCTCGGGAACACACCAAGTAAGAGAGCCTGCCTTGGACTCGCCACGCGACTGACTCTCCGAGCCGGGGGAGAGACACGTTACGAACAACGCACTAGATCCTCACCTACTTGGGCATGCGACTAGAACGACTAACTGCCACGCTCGGGGACTCTCCTAAGTTGACCCTGCTCGCGCTCGGGAAAACAGCCAAGTACAGAGCTCCCTTGGGGTCGCCAAGCGACTGGCTCAACGAGTCGATTCCAACCAAAATAAAAACTTTATATAATCAAACTTACACACAAATGAGGTAAAGCCCAATAAAGGGCGGACGCGCTCAGGGATTCGCACACATGTAAATCAACATAGAACAGACTTCACCATGCATTGCGAGTCGATTGACTACTTTTACTTCCATATATATATATTTTTTACATTACAAAGTGGCCAATCGCCATAACATACAAAATCCCATTAGGGCAGCAACTCATTTTGCAGGCTCCAACAAAGAAGCACTGCCATCACCCTTGACCCGGACGAATGGCTCCCAAGGGTTCGTCGGGTACGTCATCAACGACTTCGACAACGCCGATCGGAAGGGCTACTCCGAATTTAGGTCATGGTGCTCCGGCTCAGGGTTGCCCGATGCCACCATCATTTCCTAGTACGGCAGCAAATCCCCCATCGCCAATACTCGCTCTGTGAATGGAGCAGCCTTGGCGGTCAACCTCAGAAACTACAAGATCTCCACCAAGCTAGTCGCCGAAGGATAACCACTGGTGACGTCATCAAGGTCGAAGTCATCAGAGAAGTGAGCGAGTCCAAGGCTCAACGTTGTGGTGTGTTGGAAATATGCCCTAGAGACAAATAGTAGTAAGGACTATTATCATATTTCATATAGTTTATGATTAAGTTTTATATCATGCTATAACTGTATTGAGTGGAAACATCAATACACGTGTGATATACAAACAACCAGGGGTTCCTAGTGAAACTTTAGTCACTGGTTCATTGGTCAACAGGTGATCATGTTTCTGATCATGTGGCATTTATGCCAGTTGGAAATGAGGTCATCTCATTTGGAGAATGAGATGATGAACCAATACCCAACCTAAACATCGTGACCCGATCATGTCATGAAGTTCAAGTTACGATGATTAGAAATGGATCCTCATAGACTATTCCTTAGACCGTGAGGCTATATCAATCACTATCTCCTGAGAGTACTTAGATAGCATTAAACGCCATCTAGTAAAACGGTGGTTACAAAGGTGTGTTCAGGTACTCAGAGGAAACCGTAGAGGCAATATATGTCAAGAGCGGGATTTGTCCGTCCATGTGACAGGAAGATACTCAAGGGCCCACTCGGAGAAGTTATATCCAATAGTTGTGCAGCGTGTGATTGGATCACGGGGATATCACTTGTCGGAACGAGTCAAGTAGCATTGTTCAGTTAAGAGATTGAACATCACATGGTGATGCCATTGATCAGATCTCGGGCAATGCAAGTATCAAGTGACAAAGGGAATAAGACATGACTGTCCTGGTTCAAACTACAAAAGATCTTCGTGGAACGCACAGGGGTCACATGGCCATCCAGGTCCCTCTGTCGATCATTGGTGCGGGAGTGTCCCGACCATGTCTGGAGTGTTCCCGAACCGTGGGGTATCACGCTTAAGGGCTTGATGATGCTTAGAGAGTGTTTATAGGATTGGTGGAATCACCGAAGAAAAGAAGGGAGAAAACCAGAAGGGTTTCGGGAAGTCCGGAGGATGTCCGGAGTGGAGGTGGAAGATGTTCCATGGCCACGGAGATTAAGTGATATGTGAATGAATGTTAAATATTGATTTAATCATTTATTCATATTTATTTAATCAAGAGAAAATCAATTTAAATGGTCAAAGGCTTAATGGGCCAATTCCCGGAGGGGAGAGGGCCCATTAGGGAAAGGCAAGAGGGGAGAAGGGCCAAGGGGTGGCAGGTTGCCCTATTGGGCCAGCCCCCCACGTGGGGCCCATGAGGGGGTGGCCGGCGGCGCCTCCCCTCCCCCCTCCTCTCCTTTAGTCCCACCCCGAGACTTTAGGGGAGGTAGTACCTCCCCTCCCCCTATATATAGTGGGGTATTTGGCCTAGAAAAATACACCAATAATCAATAAAGGTCTCCCAACTTTTGGGAGGACCTCCAATTGATATTTTCTCTCTCCCCCTCTCTCTCGTGACAGTGGTCCCAAGTCTAGACTGCGCGAGCGAGAGATATCTTCACCGCGGAGGGCCGTCGCGCTGCGGGATTCGGATCCGGGAGCTCTACTTCCGCAACTGCTGCTGGATCGGGGAAGCGGGAGTCATCGTCAGGCACCGGATATGTGTAACTCCCCGCGAGGTGTCACACTTGAGGCACTCAAGTCGTTGGAGCCAGAAGGAGCGCAAGCACTTCATCACAACCTTGAGGTCGGCTTCGGCTCGTCTACATCAACCACGCTCTCCTGAGCGTTGACAACGCTTTTCGGTCTTCAAGGGTAAGTTCGCGAAAAGCCCCTCCCGTTACTGTATTACTAATAGATAGGTCCTGGCAGCTTTCGGGGTTCAGGGGCGTAGAGTAAAATTTATTGTTTTCATACGCGGAACCCCAACATGGTGGCCCCGTGTCTGGAGGTTGATCACGCCATCCACTTGACGATGGTGGGCGCCTCCTCTAGATAGCGCCAAACCTCAGTCAACACCCTAGGAATAACCTCGATGGGGGAAATCCCTTGAAGCACGGCCTGGACACACAACACCAAGGTGGTGGCCACGTCCACCACCTCCATCACGCATTGCGAGGCGTCAAAGGTTTGCACCACCGGGTCGCTTTGACCTATCAAGGCTGCAATGTCATAAACCCAATGGCATTAAGGACTCACCAGCTTGGGGACTCGCCGCATACCGAAAAGAAAGAGAAGACACTCACCAAGAAGCTTGTGGAAGCTCTCCATCACATGTTTCTCAAGAGCACCAAGGTCACACTGCAACCCAAGTATGACTGAGTCGGCGGCCTTCCATTCCTCCTCCACCGTGGCAACTACAGCCTTGGCCCTCTCCTGAGAAGAGATCATTGATGCCTTCGCCTCCTCTAGCTCCTTCACCAACGAGTCGACTCACTCCTTCGCTGTATCTAGTTCAGTAGCCGGAACATACCCCCGCGGCCCTTGGCAATCGTAGTAGGGAGTCCATCTATGAGGCAAAAGCATCACAAGTCAGTTTTGCGCAAACAACAATGGGTCGAGCTCGCCAAAGGAAACACCCACTCACCAGTAGTTTCTTGGAGTCGCCGGTTGGCCTCCTGCGCTACACGCAGGTCGCGCTCCAAGCGCTCCTTTGCGGCTTGCTGATCGGATGATTCCCTTTGCAGTCCTAACAACAGAACAACAATAAGATACTGGACGACTAAAATCCTAAGTGCCTAGCCACTAAAATTCAGCGACTAGACCCTCGGAGACTGGACGACTAAAATTCTAAGTGTCTAGCCGCTGAAATCCATCCACTAGACCCTTGGGGACTAGACGACTACAAACTCTAAGTGCCTAGCCGCTGAAATTCAGCGAGCAGGCACTCGGGGACTTGACATACCTAAATGGCAGCTCCAAGCATGCTGTGAAGCTCACTAGCGTTTGTCGAAGGGACCACAAAAGATGTGCGCCCACAACGCTGCCCAACATCTTCGTCGATGATTTCCGGAATTTGCGGCGACTGAGTCTCCACCACCGTCGAGAATGCCTTCGCCATAAAGTGCGGAAACGATGCGTCCACCCTCATCGGGGCGCTAGTCGTCAGGGCCAGTGGCTCCGACGGTGAGGCCTCCTTGATTGGCTCCGACTAGGCGGCTGTCACTTCTTTGGCATGGGTAGCGGAGTCACCCTCTTCCGCGTTTCCCCTTGCCACGACATCAAAGATGTCCCCTTTCTTCTTTTTCTTTGTGCCTTCCCCTGGCGCATCCTCCGCAACAGGCTTCCTCTACTTGGAGGGGTCGGTTTCCCCTCTAGTGTCGACTGGCGAAATCTTGGCCACCGTAGGCGACCAATCTTCTTGGCACCGGACCTGCGAAGTCACCATGACCAGTGAACTAATTATGTAAGAAAACATTGAAGCATGGAAAAATAAAACATCAAGCTTACTTGGCTATCGGAAGAAAGCACAATCCAGTACTAATATGGGCAGGCTTATCAAGCTCCGGGCCCAACTTGCGCGAGAGCCCCTTCTCAAAGACACTCGCGGCCCATGACACCACGGGCTTCTTAGATGTCGAGGTTGCAGTTGCGGGGACCTCCAGCCTGGGCAACAAAGCAGCTTCCTCGGGTGGCGGCAATCTTGACCCTGTGACTTCAGCAGGCCCTAGCTCCACGGCAGCCGAGACTATTGGCGCGATCGTGGAAAGCGGAACCTCCGATTCCACCACTATGTCTGTAGCTTACGTTCCCTTCATCAGAGTTGTGTCCTCAGGGATCCTGGTCGAAGCCATGGCCGCCTCATCACCGGACTCCTCATCCGACTCAAACGCCACCACTGATCCGGGTGGCAACGCCGGCTTTGGTACCGGCTTCTTCGCAGGCGACTTCAGCTTCCGTGCGGGCTTCGCCGATGTGACCACTTGCCGCGAGCTATGCTCCTGCAAGATCTCGCTGTTGCCGTTGCGCTCCTCAAGGCTGCGACTCGCCTTGATATCGTGCTGCTTCTACATGCGAGTCTTGCAGGCCGCGGGCATTGGTAGGGGAACCTCCCTCGCTTCTTCTTCCCTCTCGGAGGACTCCCCTTCGGTCCCCTCTCTGAGCTCTTTGGGAATCTCCTCGTCGAGTGGGGGAAGCCAGCCTTCGAGGACCTGAAACAACTGAGTGGACAAGGAGGATTGGTCCAGTTAGAAATCACGATTGAACATTACGAGTCGCGGATGCAAATTGCATCTGCCCGAGTCATGGCTGAAGACAAGGTAACGAGGAAAACTCACCATGGGGGATTCATTCTTCACGGCCACGTACGGAGCGAGCCCGGACGTCCTGTTTGTAAACTTCATGTCTGTGATCTTCTTCAAGGCGGCCTTGTACTCCACGGCCTCCCAGGACTCCTTGCTCGTCCTGGAAGTGTCGTTCTTCCGGGTGTACTCATACATCTAGTGGGGTCAGGTCGCCAATGGGACCAGGCGCTGTCCGAGCCAGCAGTTGTAAAGGTTGATTGTCTCAATACCCTTGTTCTTCAGTACCTGGATCTGCTCCATCATATCCGTGATGGCCATCTTCTAGTTGTCAGGAAGCTTTGTTGCTATAAGCTGACGGGGCTCGCTCCTCTCTGCGACGTACATCAGGAGTTCCACTTTGCCGGAGGGAGTGGACTCCTTCACGTAAAACCAACTCTTCTTCTACTCGCTCATGGCTTTCTTCGACAGCAGGAGCTTGAAGAACTTCGCCTTCGGCTTCAATTGCAAGGTAACGCCGCCTGCCCCCAGGATAGGGTTGCCCGATCCGTCGCGGCCGATGCGGCCGTGGAACAACTCCAGCCACAGCGGGAAGTACGTCCGACATCCCAGGTAGCATTCGCAGAAGGTGACGAAGATTGCCAACTGCTCGATGTTGTGCGGACCAAGATCTGACGGCTTGATCGCGTAATACGCGTAGAACCACCGAAAGAAGATCAAGGTGGGGAATCCCAACCCCTCTCTAGATGGCTCGGGAAACAGATGAATTTTCTAGCGCGAGGTTTCGGCTCGGTCTCGGAAGGTGCAGGAATTTGCCAACTCCCCTTGCAGAGAACCCCCGTGTCCTCGAACGACTTGAGCTGCATAGTGGTACACTTGGACTTCCCCCACAAATCCTTTGGAGGCACCATCGAGGAGGAGATGAGGTCAATCAGTCCATAAATTCTGGATCACGGAGAGACAGAGAGACTGGGAGTGCGCGGGAGTGAGGAATGTGGAAGAAGATCTGTAGGGTTCCTCGCCACTCTCCATATAAAAACACGCTACCCGCCAATCTCAGGATAGCCATTACCCGTGGTAATTACGCTGAAGTTACCGTTGGATTACCCAATGGCTAGTTTGACCAAGTTGGCGGTCCAACCTCTTTCACTCGACTTTGCTGGTACGCCTTGTCTAATCGACGGGGTGCAGCGACTCGAGCATAAGTCCATTCACCAATGCTATGATTGGAGATCAGGTGGAAAAATTTCTCCTTCATCGACAGAGTCCATCGTTGATTCGACTAGGCATCCAAATTGGACTCGCCTACTCCGACTGCCAAATGAACACATGCACTGAATCAACACTGGCCTCGGGGACTACTGATGGGATATACCAAATGGGGTATGCCCAGCAGGACGTTTCAACTGGGCCAAGGGCCTTGCGAGTGGGCCTACAGGACAAAGACTAGAATGCGACTAAGAATAAGCCTGGCGACTAGAAGCTGGAGGCCCAGAAGTGTAGCTGAAGCCCAGTCGGATTAGGCTAAATCCTCTGAATCCTTGATTAGTTCGGTTGTATATCTGTAAACCCTAGCAAGGTACCCCCTATATAAACCTCCCTAGGGTTCCCTTTGTACTCACGTTCCATCATACACCCCTACAAGTGACTCGCTGCCTAGCCGCCGAGCTCGCCACCCCTGTAACTCGCTCGCTACCAATACAATCTAGCAGGAGTAGGTCTTTACCCTCCAGGGTGAACCTGGGTAAACTCACGTGTCTCCGCCCCGATCTCTCTCTTGCCCTCAATCCTCTTGCCCTCAATCCTATCAATCGCTACCCCTGGTAGCGACCGCCATGGTCATTCCCACGACAAGAAGAGTAACTTGATAACATCAAACGTCACACCATAACAGGGTGACTATAAAGGTGGGTTCAGATACTCTGAAGGTGTTATGCAGAGGTTCATGGATCAAGAGTGGGATTTTCCCATCCGAATGATGGATAGATATACTCTGGGCCCTCTCGGTGATATCACATTGAGATATCTCGCAAGCAAGTGATGTGATCACTAGAATGTTATATCATGGAAACGAGAAAAGAGTGCATGTCGGTAACGAGATCAAACTAGGTATCGAGATACCGATGATCAAATCTCGGATGTAATATATCGCGAGACAAAGGGATTTATTTACTAGCGTTAAAGGTTCTCATGATCATAGAAGTCATCGTTGAATGTGTGGGAGTCAGTATGGATCTCCAGGTCCCGCTACTAATTATTGATCGGAGAAGGCTCTCGATCATGTCTGCATTATTCGGGAGCCGTAGGGTGACACACTTAAGGGATACCAACACCATTTGGAGCAAATGTGTTCCATAGAAAATGATTGCAAAGCACTAGAATTATTTCAATGGACACCGAAATTGTTTTGGGTGAAGTTGCTGGAATTGGTTCTGCATGTGATAATGAAATATTGCAGGGGTTTTATGTGAATATTTGTTAATTAAAGTAATTAAAAAATTCTGAATAAAATAAATAAAAGATTTTTATTAATTGAGAGTTGTATTAATTTTGGTGGAAAATTGATGTATGTGAGTGGACTTTTGAGTGGAGGAAAATTTATGTGAGTGGCAGCTCCACCACATGAATGTGGACGAGGTGGGGGCACCTTCCCTTGGTTGCCGGCCATGGAGAGGGGTTTCCCCCCTCTGCCTATAAAAGGGCTCCCTCTCCTCCTCACAAAGTACACCTCATCATGAAGGATCTCTCTCCCCCTCTAGAATTATTCCCCCATGGTCTCGGATTAGCGAGATACATGTACCCGGTGGCTTTTCGTTTGGAAGGAGTTGCTGCTTTCACTGTATTGTTGGAGCAAGGAGGCGGAGGTTGTTAGGTGGATAGGACGTGTGTGCGAGCACGGATGCGCTGCTGTTTTGCAGCGCTAGGACTTCCTCTCGATCTTGACATCGGCAAGCGATCGACTACATCACCCACGAGTTCAATCTCGTTACACTTTGTCGATCTTCAAGGGTATGATCTCTATGGATTTATATCCACATGTTCCTTGTATCTAGGTAGATAGATCTTGGTGCTTAGTAGTTCCCATCATAGGAAATTTTGTGTTTTCTATGCTGCGAATCCAACAGTGGTATTAGAGCCTGATCTATGCGTAGATGCTTTGCACGGGTAGTACACATAAGAGTATGTGGGTGATGATGATCATGTTATTGCATCTTATATGTATTTTGGATATTGGTGGCATAGTGGGATGAAGCGGCCTAGACTAACTTCACATGTTCTCGCACATGAGACTTGTTCCATGCTTGACATGCATCTAGTTTTGCATAAGTGGCTAGCGGGTGTCTGTCTCTCCTACTATAGTCAATATCTTATTTACAACGAGTTGCTAATAATTTGGTTATCATCGTTGTGGTTCCATGTTCATAGGTAACATCGGTTCTATCTTCGAAAGCCCTAAGTTATGTAAAACTTTCAATTGATAAATTAGAAGCATCTAGTTTAGATTGTTGCTAGGCTAGTGTCATGATATGCTAATGTTATAATTTGAAGTATAATTGATACTCTTGGAAATTATAGCGTACCTAACGTGTAAGTTCCATAGACCTATCAAGTGCAAGAACCATATCATTTCACTTTTTTAATATGATGTTTGCATATTATATTGCTTGTTTGGTGTTTTAGAACCATTACAAGATGATCCTTCATTTAAATATCAAGATAAAATGTGGTCTTTCTTAAATATGCACTGTTAAGGAAGTCCGTCATTTCAAGACATCACGTGATGATCGGGTGTTTTTGACTCTACGCTTTCATAGAACGAGTGTAAGACAGTTTTACACACACGAGTACTAAGGTTCTTCCTTGGCGAGCCTAGCATGTACATACATGGCCTTGGAACACGGACCGAAAGGTTAAGAATGAGTCATATAGTTGATATGATGCACATATAGATGCTCGCCTTTGAAGGTACACCGACTCACGTGATGATCGGACTTGGTTTAGTGGATTTGGTTCATGTAATCACCAAAAAGACACGAGGGATGTTGTTTTTGAGTGGGAGTTCATTCATAATTTGGATTAGTTAAACTCGATCTATCATAAACTTAGTCTAAATGAGCTTTACAAATTTTGTTGTAGATGGCACCACCTGCTTTTTATTTCAATGCGTTCATGGAGCAAGAGAAACTTGCGACAAATGATAGCAACTTTACCAACTGGGCCCTGAATCTGAGGATTCTCCTCACTGCTGCACAAAATCAATATGTGTTAGAAGCGCCGCTAGGCCCCCACCAGTTGCTAATGCCCCTGGCAAGGAAAAGAATGTCTATTTAACTTGTCAGGAGGACCACAACTTAGTTCATTACGGCATACTATATGGGCTAGAGCCAGAACTTTGAAAGTGTTTCGAAAATGGCAATGCCTTTGATACCATGGGAGAATTGAAAATGATTTTCGATACCCATGTTGTCGTAGAGAGGTATGACACTTCTGAAAAGTTCTTTAGTTGCATGATGGAAGAGAACAGCTCCGCTAGTGAGCACGTAGTCAAAATGTCTGGGTACGCCGACAAGCTTGTGTTCTTGGGAATAAAGATTCCCATTGACTTAGGCATACATCATATTCTCCAATCTCAACCACCTAGCTACAAAAGCTTCATGATGAACTATAACATGCAGGGCATGAAGAAGTCTCTCCCTAAGCTTCTGTCAATGCTTAAGACTGCAGAAGTGCAGATCAGGAAAGAACATCAAGTGTTGATGATCAATAAGACCACCGTTTTCAAGAAATACAAGAAGGGTAAGGGGAAGGGAAAGAAGGGCGGCAAATCTGTTGCTGTGCCTGAAAAGAAATCCCGAGCTGATCCTAAGTCTGATACCGAGTGCTATTATTGTAAGGGGACTGGCCATTGGAAGTGCAACTGCCTCAAGTATTTGGCGGACTAGAAGGTCGGCAAGGAAAACAAAGGTATATGTGATATTCATGTTATTGATGTGTACTTGACTAGTACTCGCTGTAGCACATGGGTATTTGATACTAGATCGGTTACTAATATATGTAACTCAAATCAGGGGCTATGGAACAAGCGACAGCTAGCAAGGGATGAGGTCACGATGCGTGTCGGCAATGGATCAAGAGTTGATGTGATCACTGTTGGAACGCTGCCTCTGCATATGTCATCAGGGTTAGTTATAAATCTGAATAATTGTTATTTGGTGCCTGCACTATGCATGAACATTGTATCCGGATCGTTTTTATTGCGAAGTGGTTATTCGTTTAAATCCAAAAACAATGGTTGTTTGATTTATGTTGATAATATCTATTATGGTCATGCACCTATGATGAATGGTTTATTTCTATTAAATCTCGATAGTAGTGATAGACATAACCATAATATTGATGCTAAAAGGATTAAACTTGATAATGATATATCTGCATATATGTGGCACTGCCGTCTAGGTCATATTGGTGTAAAACGCATGAAGAAGCTCCATTCTGATGGACTTTTGGAATCACTTGATTTTGAATCATTTGATACATGTGAGCCATGCCTTATGGGCAAGATGACTAGAACCCTGTTTTCCGGTACAATGGAGTGGGCGACGGATTTATTGGAAATCATACATACTGTTGTATGTGATCCAATGAGTGTGTCGGCACAAGGTGGATATCGTTATTTTATTACTTTCACGGATGATTTTAGTAGATACGGGTATATCTATTTGATGAAACACAAGTCTGAAACCTTTGAAAAGTTCAAGGAATTTCAGAGTGAAGTGGAAAATCCTCGTCATAGAAAGATTAAATTTATGTGGTCCGACCGTGGAGGTGAGTATCTAAGTTACGAGTTTAGCACACATATGAGAGAGTGTGGAATAGTTTCACAACTCACGCCTGCCGGAACACCACAACCTAATGGTGTGTCGGATCATCGTATCGTACTTTATTGGATATGGTTCGATCTATGATGTCTCTGACTGACTTGCCAATGTCATTTTGGGGTTATGCACTAGAAATCGATGCATTCACTTTAAATCGGGCACCATCTAAATCCGTTGAAAAGACACCGCATGAATTGTGGTTTGGAAACAAACCTAAGCTGTCATTTCTTAAAGTTTGGGGATGCGATGTTTATGTGAAGAAACTTCAGCCTAATAAACTCGAACCCAAAGCAGAAAATGCGTCTTCATAGGATACCCTAAAGAAACAATTGGGTATTCCTTCTATCACAGATCTGAGGGCAAGGTTTTCGTTGCCAAGAATGGATCCTTTCTAGAGAAAGAATTTCTCGTGAAAGGTGTGAGTAGTCGAAAGGTAGAACTCGAAGAGGTTATTGAACCTTCTCTTCATGAAATGGCGAGTGGCGCAGCACCGGAAATTCCGGAGTTGACTTCACCGAATGAAGAAGTGGAACTAATGATAAATATCATGAAACTCCAAAAGAGGATACAACTGAGCCTCACATGTCAAGCAGGACACGTGCAGCTCCTGAACTGTACGAAAATCCTGTCGTGAATTTCATGGTAGATGGAATTTATGACCCTGTGACGTATGAAGAAGCGATGATGAGCCCGGATTCCAACAAATGGCTAGAAGCCATGAAATCCGAGATGGAATCCATGTACGAAAACCAGGTTTGGACCTTGGTGGACTTACCTCACAACCAAAAGTCCGTTGAGAATAAATGGATTTTCAAGAACAAAACTGATATTGATGGTAATGTGACCATCTATAAAGCTCGACTTGTCGCAAAGGGGTTTTGACAAATTCAAGGAGTTGACTACAATAAGACATTCTCTCCCATAGCGATGCTAAAGTCGGTTAGGATTATGTTAGCAATTGTTGCATATTTTGATTATGAAATATGGCAGATGGATGTCAAAACTACGTTCCTCAATGGTAATATTGAAGAAGAGCTATATATGATACAACCTAAGGGTTTTGTCGATCCTAAGGATGCTGATAAGGTATGCAAGCTTCAGCGATCCATCTATGGACTAAAGCAAGCACCCCGGAGTTGGAATCTCCAATTTGATGAGGTGATCAAAGAGTTTGGATTTGTCCAAACTTATGGAGAGGCTTGTATTTACAAGAGAGTGAGTGGGAGCAATGTGGAATTTCTGATATTAAATGTGGATGCCATATTATTGATTAGAAATGATATAGATCTTTTAAATAGTGTTAAAAGTTATCTAAACAGCAATTTTTCGATGAAGGACCTTGGTGAAGCATCATATATATTAGGCGTTAAGATCTATAGAGATAGATCAAGACGCTTACTTGGGTTATCACAAAGTACATACCTTGATAAGATTTTAAAGAAGTTTAAAATGGACGGAAGTAAGAAGGGGTTCTTACCTATGTTCCAAGGCAAGACATTGAGTAAGACTCAAAGTCTAGCTACGGCGGAAGAAAGAGAGATAATGGATAAAATCCCCTATGCTTCAGCCATAGGCTCTATAATGTACGCCATGCTATGTACAAGACTAGATGTGGCACATGCTATTAGTTTGACTAGTAGGTACCAATCTGATCCAGGTTCAGAACACTAGATAGCGGTCAAGAATATCCTTAAGTACTTAAGAAGAACTAAGGAAATGTTTCTTGTATACGGAGGTGAAGAAGAGTTGGTCGCTAAGTGTTATGTTGAGCTAGCTTTGACACCGATCCGGATGACTCTAAGTCTCAATCCAGATACGTATTTCTCTTGAACAGAGAAGCAGTTCGTTGGAGGAGCTCCAAACAACCTGTGGTGGTGGGATCGACAACGGAGGCGGAATATGTTGCTGCTTAAGAAGTGGTGCAGGAAGCGGTTTGGATGAAAGAGTCCATAACTTAACTAGGTGTGGTTCCTAGTGCGTTGGACCCAATGGTGATCTATTGTGACAACAATGGAGCCATAGCCAACACCAAGGAACCAAGGTCTCACAAGAATTCCAAGCATATTAAACGCCACTTTCACTCCATCCGCGAGCATGTCAAGGATAGAGATATAAAGATTTGTAAAGTACATACGGATTTTATTGTACAGATCTGTTGACTAAAGTTCTCGCTAGGGCAAAACATAATCAACACCAAAACTCCAAGGATGTTAGATTTATCAATATGTAAACTACATTATTGTCTCTAGTGCAAGTGGGAGACTGAATGGCATATACCCTGAGAAGGCAATAATAAAGTTGTTATTATCGTATTCCAAGTATATGATAGATGTTTATTTTGCATGCTATAATTATATTGATTGGAAATGTTAATACATGTGTGTTTAATAAACAAATAAAGGGTTCCTAGTTATGCCTCTCTTATATACTAGCTCGTTGATTAACAAGATGATCAAGATTTCCTGATCATGGACATTGGATGTTGTTAATAACGAGGTCACAACATTGGTGGAATGATGTGATGAACATTCATCTGAAGTATAGCATTACGATCAAAGTCATTGTGTTTAAATTGCTACAACATCATATGAAGTAATCTTAGTCCTTAGACCATGAGATCATATCAATCACTAACACTAGAAGAGTAACTTGATAACATCAAACGTCACGCCGTAACAGGGTGACAATAAAGGTGGGTTCAAATACTCCAAAGGTGTTATGTAGAGGCTCATGGATCAAGAGTGGGATTTGTCCATCCCGATGACGGATAGATATACTCTAGGCCCTCTCGGTGATATCACATTGAGATAGCTTGCAAGCAAGTGATGTGATCACTAGAATGTTATATCACGAGAATGAGAAAAGAGTGCATGTCGGAAACGAGATCAAACTAGGTATTGAGATACTGATTATCGAATCTCAGACATGTAATATATTGCGAGATAAAGGGATTTAGTTACTAGCGTTAAAGGTTCTCATGACCACAGAAGTCATCGTTGAATGTGTGGGAGTCAGTATGGATCTCCAGGTCCTACTACTGATTATTGATCGAAGAAGGGTCTTGATCATGTTTGCATTATTCACGAACCATAGGGTGACACACTTAAGGGATACTGACACCCTTTGGAGCAAATGTGTTCCATAGAAAAGGATTGCAAAACACTGGAATTATTTCAATGGAAATCGGAATTGTTTCGGGTGAAATTGCTGAAATTAGTTCTACATGTGATATTGAAATATTGTAGGGGGTTTTATGTGAATGTTTGTTAATTAAAGTAATTAACAAAATTATGAATAAAATAAATAAAAGAGTTTTATTAAATGAGAGTTGCATTAATTTTGGTGGAAAATTAATGCATGTGAGTGGACTTTTGAGTGGAGGCAAATTTATGTGAGTGGGAGATCCACCACATGAATGTCGAAGAAGTGGGGGCACCTCCCCTTGGCTGTCGTCCATGGAGAGGGGTTGTCCCCCTCTCCCTATAAAGTCCCCCTCTCCATCTCACAAAGTACACCTCCTCATGAAGGATCTCTCTCCCCCTCTAGAATTATTCCCCCGTGGTCTCGGATTAGCGAGATACATGTCCCCGGTGGCTTTTTGTCTGAAAGGAGTTGCTGCTTCTGCTGCATCGCTGGAGCGAGGAGGCGGCGGTTGTTCGGTGGACCGGACGTGTGTGCGAGCATGGATGCGCTGCTGATTTTTGGCGCTAGGACTTCCTCTCGATCTTGAGATCGGCAAGCGATCGACTACATCATCCACGAGTCCAATCTCGTTACACTTTGTTGGTCTTCAAGGGTACGATCTCTATGGATGTATATCCACCTGTTGCTTGTATCCAGGTAGATACATCTTGGTGCTTAGTAGTTCCCATCGTAGGAAATTTTTTGTTTTCTATGCTACGAACCCAACAAAAGGGTCATGCGCTATCTATGTGGTATAATGAGCTATGGGATTCACTATTCAGGGCACCCTATTGTGCTTGAGGATATAGTGATTCAAACTATATCTTTGACGTTGATGAACTCTACGCCACGAGCAAGAATGTGTTTACCCTTGGAGCTGGCGCAATGTCATGGAGATCTCGTAGACAGACCATATTGATGAGGTCAACTATGGAAGCAGAACTTATTGCTTTAGACACATCCATTGTTGAGTCAGAATGGTTGCGTGAGCTCTTGATGGACTTGCCTGTGGTTGAAAAACCTGTGCCGATAATCCTTTTGATTTCTGACAACCAAACTGTTATTATCAAAGTGAACAATTCTAAGGATAACGTGAAGTCATCAAGACATGTAAATAGACGTTTGAAATCTGTCAGGAAATTGAGAAACTCCGGAGTAATAACTGTTATGTATATTCAAACAGATAAAAACTTGGCATATCCCTTTAAAAAGGGACTATCACGAATTGTGATAGAAAATGCATCGAGCGAGATGGGGTTGAGACCCATGGATGTCACACCATAGTGGTAACCCAACCTATGTGATCGGAGATCTCGTGAATTAGGATATGGGAAGAACAAGCTAGTGGTTTGACTGAGGAGAGCACTTTGTAACCCTCTCTATGTGAAGATGCGTAACTCTCAAAATCTGTAAGGTAGGTTGGCAACATGCCTTAATGTGTTTCTGTTGGTTATAACTAGAAAACATGTCGTCCTATAAGGCATTGTTGAAAGAACACACCTATATGAGCTCTACTGTAAACGTCGTAGTCTATGAGACTTGGGTGGTCTCTAATAAACTCATGAAGAGACCTGGGAGTATGAAGCTGCAACACCCTCGAATCGGACCTATGCAAGTTTTAGCGATTCCCGCCAAACTCGCACAAAAACGATTCAAAGATGCCCACCAAGAACTTGCGTGCGGGTGGAAAAACGAAGTAATACCATTACACATTAGTCCACGATGGAACCCACAGAACATTTTATATACAACAACGACTCCATGAGTCAAGAATACAGATATACAGTACAAAGATCCAAATCACCTTGAAAACGATACAACATCCGAGTACAGATAAGATGCAAATGGGGCTAAGAGCCCTAAGGAATAACCAATGGCGTCCATAACCCTGCCCAGGCCAAGCCGAAAGGGTAACCCTCTAACAATGTCGATCTCATACCTGCTAAAACAAAAGGGGGGCAAAGGAAAAAGGGGGCGGTCAGTACTGAGGCAAGTACATGGCGAGGCTAGAATTCGGCGGCTCTCGCCTACATAGGTATGGTGGACTGAAGCGGCAGCGAAGCATGCACTAAACAACCTATAGAGACTCGAAACCACTGTCGGCTATTAGAGAGGGATAAGAAAGACCTATTCGGCACCAACCTGATACTAACACCAATCATACCCATCCTGGTATTCCCCCTCGAGACCAAACGAGGAAGTCAAACCGAGGAACTCACACAGTTGGCAGTTTTATTCACTCCATTATAGTTGAAGCACTTACTAGTGAGATATAGATAGCATGAGTCATCCTGATATCATAAGCAGTGGGCAGTTTTAGTTAACCATTCAGTTGTAGTTGCAGTACTTACTAGTCAGATACAATTAGCATGTGACATCCCAAACCCAGCTGTTGTTGGCACTTTTATTTCATTCCATTGGAGTTGCTATACTTACTAGGCAGGTATATGATACATTGCAAATGTATCTATAATTTTTTATGCTCCATGCTTGGTTTTATCCACTTTCTTGTGTTTTGTTCCAACTTTGGAGTACTTTTCTTATGATTTCTTGGACTAAACTATTAATAAGAGCCACAGTGTCAGCTGCCTGTTTTCTGCTATTTTTAGTTCTAGGAAAGTCAGAAAATGAATATTCTCGGAATTGGACGGGACAAAAGCCAAAGTGCCTATTTTTCCAGATGTCATCAAGTGCCAGAATACGAGACGGAGAGGGGCCAGGGGGCCACCACACCACCTGGCTGCGCGGCCAGGCCTGGCCCACGCCAGGGGGTGGTGTGGCCGCTCCCGGCATCCCCTCGGCCTCTCCTTCCGCCTATATATTGCCCTCGGGACGAAAACCCTAAGTGCCCGATCAAAAATCCACGAAAGAGTCTGTAGCCGCCGTCATCTCCATCCCTAGATCGGGAGGGATCTGAAGCTCTTCCGGCACCACTGGGAGAGGAATTCACCACAGGCCTTCTTAATCACCATGCAAGCCTCCGGTGTGATGCGTCAGTAGTTCATCCTTGGACTACGGATCCATGTAGTAGCTAGATGGCTGGTTCTGCTCCTTTGTGCTTTCATGTTTAGATCTTGTGAGCTCCGTTCATGATCAAGATCATCTATTTGTAATTCTGCATGTTGTGTGTGCAGGGATCCAATGGATATTGAGATGCTATTTCGGATTGATTATTGATTCTATCATGTCTTTGTTATTTGTGATCTTGCATGCTTTCCGTTGTTAGTAGCTATCTTGGCCAAGTAGATGCTAGCAACTCCAAGAGTTAGTATTTATGCTCGATAGTGGGTTCATGCTTCTAGTAATCTAGGGAAGTGACAGAAATCTCTAAGGTACTAGATGTGTTGTTGCTACTAGGGAGAAAACAACAATACTTTGTTCATAGAACAATCATATTGTTTACTTTACACGTAGTTCGTAAAGCAATAATATGTTGCTTGCAACTTAATACTGGAGGGGGTTCGGATGATAACCTCAAGGTGGATTATTAGTCATAGATGAAGTTGGACGGCAGTCTATGTATAATGTTGTAATGCCCAATCAAGTCTCAAAGGAGACAAGATGATTAGTATATGCATGTATTGCTTTCTTGGTGTTTGTCAATTGCCCCACTGTAATTTGTTCACCCAGCATGTTATCTATCTTAAGGAGAGCCACCTCTAGTGAACTATGGATCCCGGTCCTTTTTCTTTACATACAATCTACAACAGTTTACTTCTTTGTGTTTACTTTCTGCAAACTATTACTTCTTTCCATTCGATACGTTTAATCCTTTGTTTTCCGCAAAACACGGTGAGATTGACAACCTCATCGCAAGTTGGGGACAAAGATATGTGGTTTTGTTGTGCAGGTCTCCACGTTGCTACTAGCACCGGTAGTGCGCCCTGCCAAGGCTCAGCTAGTAACACCTTTGGGGTGTTTCCTTGCTCCTACTGGTTCAATTAGACCTTGGTTTCATAACTGAGGGAAACTTGCTGTTGTGCTCATCATACCTTTCTCTTGGGGTTCCCAACGAGATCTACATCAACACCGCCATCAAGCATTTTTCTGGGCGCCGTGCATTGAGCCATCAAGCGATTTTCTGGCGCCATTGCCGGGGAGTCAAGGACATCTTCACAAGGGGAGTCCCTCATAACCAATCTCTTTACTTTGTTTGTTTTTGTTTTGCTTAGTTTCTTTTTGCTTTGTTTGCTTGTTTTGTTCTTCAAAAACACAAAAATATTAGTTCTACTAGTTTGCTTTCTTATTTTAAAAACACAAAAAAATTAGTTCCTATCTTGAGTGCCACTATGTCTAGCCTTGCTCCAATCACTATGTCACCCGAGGAAATGATTTTCACTTTTAAACAAGGAATTGAGGAAAGTTTTAAGGAAGCTTGGTCTAGAATCTTCGATCTACATGAAAAAACTGAGCCTAAAATGACTCAAAGCTTGTTCCTTAGCAGTTTTTACCTTGGGATTGCTCTTTGCTATAGATATGCTTTAGATGCTATTGTGGGAGGAGATTTCCTCCAATGTAATGAGGATGATGCTATTAATGCTATAAAGAAATTGATCCTCACTTACAACATGCCTAGCCAAACTGATATTTCTTTCGCAAACATATTTGCTAGGTTGAACACTCTTGAGGCTAGCACTACTAGCTTAGAAAATTGCTATAACACACTTCGGGAGCATCACAATTATGTTCCAATAAACTCTTAACCATCAAAGTGGTTCCCTACAGTAAATATTGAGATGAACACTGAAACTTTTCAAGCTCGCTATGATATAATGTCTGAATTTTGTCTTATGCCCAAAGATATTTATAAATCTCTGAATACTTGGGGGCTCACTGAAGGAGGAAAAGAAATATCTCTTGCTAATAATACTACCATATTACCTCTTGTAATAGCTGAAGGAGTGTCTACAAAGATCCTTGGGAAAACGATTTCTATTGATTATCTTGTTATTGAATGTGCAGGAAAAGGACAAATTACACTTGGAAGGTCCCTATTAGAACTCCTTGGAGCAATAATAGATGTGGGAAAGAGGAGCATGCACCTTTCTTCTCCACCAAACAATCATATTTTCCCCAAGGTTAAGAATAAAAGTAAGAGAGGTAAGGGCAAGAAATTTGGTCTTAATGCTTCTTCACTTGAGAACACTTGATTTTTTCTTGCTTCTTATGCCTAACTTAAAGGCGTTAAAGAAAAGTACTTATTGGGAGATAACCCAAAAATTTTAGATGAGTCTTGGAAGTTATTACTTCAGTAATAACCGCTACTTATCCTTTTTATTTGCTTTTTGTCCCAAGAGTAACCTCTAATGAGAGAGAAGTAATGATTGGGAAAGTTGCTGTCCCGAAACAGATTTTTGTGCTTCACCGTAAAAATTCGTGAGAGAGCTCTGTATGTCGGATTGAGCTGTAATTTTTTGGTCTTCTGCCCCAGGTTGTTTTGTAACGTTCGTTTGTTCAACACTCTTTGATTTGAGCAATAGAAGGTCTTCGAAAAAATTCGTCTTTCCCTGCTGGTCTGTTTTTATAGATTTCTGCTATTTTCTGCATTTGCTTCTTGTTGGTTCCTTTTTGAGTTATTTTGGGGAATTGAGCTTTTTGAGGGAAGTGCTACAGTATCTAGTGTTCTAATGGAAGTTTATTTGGTGTTAGAACTGAACTTTAAGACTTATTTATCTTAAGTGCACTAATGTTGCTAATAAAGATTGTGTGAAGTTTTGTATGAAGAAAAAATTTCAGGTGTATGGAAGGAATGAGTAATGAGATGAAGGATGGACTAAAGCTCAAGCTTGGGGATGCCATGCGTGTCACCTCAAGAAATATCCAAGAAGTACAAGCGTCAAAGCTTGGGGATGCCCAAGGCATCCCCTTCTTCACCAATAAAAATTCCAGGTTTCTTCCAAACGCTTCATTTTTATCGTTTCATGCACATTTGTGTTTTTCTTGGAGCGTCTTATTTTTTGTTTTTGTTTTGGTTTTGGTTTTCTTTTGTTTGCTTAGTTTGCTGAATAAATTGGTTGGACCCCCTCTTTAATACATTGGTTTGCAAATAGTTCGGTTTGGTTTGGAAAAGAGTAGGAAAGTTCATGCTGATGTGGTAAAAAGAGCTCGTTTTTGACTGTGGCCTATGCTTTGTAATGCCATGCTTGATATTGTTTTGGCTTTATGCTTAGTATTATTTTCTATAGCATGACTTGTTATAAAAAATTGAGATTGCTTAATGTTCCTTGGATGAATCATGTGTTGCTTTAGCATATTAGAACATAGTATAGTGGTATTCTCCTTTGATGCTTTATTTGGGTTGACTTGGCGCATGCTCACACCATGTTATGACTATGTCAAGTCACCATAGCCTTTATGATCATTTAGTTATCAACTTTTAGTATCACTTTATGCTTTGATCATTGATGTTTTGTCGCTCTGCATGATTATGGCCATTATTGCTCTCTTAGTTTGTCGCTCCCAGTCTTTTGCTAGCCTCCACAACCAATATGAGTTCCACTCATGCATCCAACTCCCTAAACAAGGTTATTCCAAAGAGTCCACCATACCTACCTACTAGCTTATGCTATTCCAAGTATATTCATGCTTTCGTTTACCTTCCAAATTAAACTTGTTATGAGAAAACTAGTGATTAAAGCTCTCACGAACTTGATGGCACACTTTACTTTTTTGCATCTAATAAACTTGAACCACTAGGTCCTTCTTTGTTGCGTATATGCTTGCGCTTTATAAGTTGAAATTAGCAGAACCATGTACCATGGGGAACGCTTTCAACATTGCACTTGTACTTTATACCCCGTTGATATCATGTTCTTTTGCTTACGGATCCCGGCGGTGTGAAATAAAAGTGGAACTTGTAAGATCATGGAGTTTGTATGTGTGTTAGAGAAACGCTTGGGCCGCTAGCCTAAGACATGCCTAATCATGGTGGAAACTTGCAGCATCACCATAATGAGCACTCTATGAAGCATCCTCAATAAAAACCTATGCAAATAGCAAATAAAAAGATCGCTGAGATGCTCATTGTCTGCTTGCCTTGTCATTTTGATTATGGGAAAGCTCCCATATCATGTGCAAGGGGTACCCCGTTGGCGGTTCTTAATGATACACATGTACTTACAATGACAAGAGCTTACTCGTGACTGAAGTTGAGTAGCATGAGGATCGGTCTTCGTAAGTAAGGGGCATGAGATTTCGGTTTATAACTTGTCAAGCATATCCTCTTAGTTGTGTCACTTTAACCTTAATCACTTCAAGATGCTTATGATAGGGGCAATGAGAGTTGAAAGGTATAAGTACCATAATTTTTGGAAGCTCTTTATGAGACTTGAATCCCTACTTCCTTTTACAAAGGCTTTTCTTCCACCATTATATTGAGTCTCCACCTTCTATCTTTATGCACCTACTTTGAGAGCATAGTGGCCATTCTTAGTTCTGTGTGCATTGTCCCAATACTAGTTGATTGATGCATACTTTGATATTTCTTGTTTTAAACTATTATATCTAGTCACTCTTATGAACTTTGAAGGTGTCCTATGCATTTATATTTGCTACTCTATTGAGGGACAAGCTGAATACTATTATGCTATGTTTTCTTTATGTGAAACAAACAAACGTCTTGTAAAGCATTGTTATTCATGAATCTTTTGTTTGTGCCTTTTCATGTTGCATCATAGTTTCTTTGCTTATTGCTAGAACTTTGTCTTTCATGTTATGATTGAAGTACTATGATCCCAGCTTTGAATGATTTGCAAATACGTTGATCAAGTCTTTGATGGTGCATGTCACCTCAAAAATTATTCTTTCTTTCTATCACTTACCTACTCGAGGATGAGCAGGAGTTAAGCTTGGGGATGTTGATACATTGCAAATGTATCTATAATTTTTGATGCTCCATGCTTGGTTTTATCCACTTTCTTGTGTTTTGTTCCAACTTTGGAGTACTTTTCTTATGATTTCTTGGACTAACCTATTACCAAGAGCCACAGATTAGCTGCTTTTTCTGCTGTTTTTGGTTCCAGGAAAGTCAGAAAATGAATATTCTCGGAATTGGACGGGACAAAAGCCAAAGTGCCTATTTTTCCGGATGTCATCAAGTGCCAGAATACGAGACGGAGAGGGGCCAGGGGCCACCACACCACCTGGCCGCGCGGCCAGGCCTAGCCCACGCCAGGGGGTGGTGTGGCCACTCCCGGCACCCCCTCGGCCTCTCCTTCCGCCTATATATTGCCCTCGGGACGAAAACCCTAAGTGCCCGATCACAAATCCACGAAAGAGTCTATAGTCGCCGTCATCTCCATCCCTAGTTCGGGAGGGATCTGAAGCTCTTCCCGGCACCCTGTCGGAGAGGGGAATACACCCTGGAGGCCTTCTTCATCACCATGCAAGCCTCCGGTGTGATGCGTGAGTAGTTCATCCTTGGACTACGGATCCATGTAGTAGCTAGATGGCTGGTTCTCCTCCTTTGTGCTTTCATGTTTAGATCTTGTGAGCTCCGTTCATGATCACGATCATCTATTCGTAATTCTGCATGTTGTGTTTGCGAGGGTCCGATGGATATTGAGATGCTATTTTAGATTGTTTATTGATTCTATCATGTGTTTGTTATTTGTGATCTTGCATACTTTCCGTTGTTAGTAGCTATCTTGGCCAAGTAGATGCTAGCAACTCCAAGAGTTAATATTTATGCTCGATAGTGGGTTCATGCCTCTGGTAATCTGGGGAAGTGACAGAAATCTCTAAGGTACTAGATGTGCTGTTGCTACTAGGGAGAAAACAACAATCCTTTGTTCATAGAAAAATCGTATTGTTTACTTTACACGCGGTTTGTAAAGCAATAATCTGTTGCTTGCAACTTAATACTGGAGGGGGTTCGGATGATAACCTGAAGGTGGATTATTAGTCATAGATGCAGTTGGATGGCGGTCTATGTATAATGTTGTAATGCCCAATAAAGTCTCAAAGGAGTCAAGATGATTAGTATATGCATGTATTGCTTTCTCGGTGTTTGTCATATGCCCCGTTGTAATTTGTTCACCTAGCATGTTATCTATCTTAAGGAGAGCCACCTCTAGTGAACTATGGATCCCGGTCCTTTTTCTTTACATACAATCTACAACTATTTACTTCTTTGTGTTTACTTTCTGCAAACTATTACTTCTTTCCATTCGATACGTTTAATCCTTTGTTTTCCGCAAAACACGGTGAGATTGACAACCTCATCGCAAGTTGGGGACAAAGTTCCGTGGTTGTGTTGTAAAGGTCTCCACGTTGCTACTAGCACCGGTAGTGCGCTCTGCCAAAGCTCAGCTAGTAACACCTTTGGGGTGTTTCCTTGCTCCTACTGGTTCGATTAAACCTTGGTTTGATAACTGAGGGAAACTTGCTGTTGTGCTCATCATACCTTCCTCTTGGGGTTCCCAACAAGCTCTACATCAACACCGCCATCAAGCATTTTTATGGGCGTCGTGCATTGAGCCATCAGTAAACATGACACGATACACCCCAGTTCCACCAGTTGTTGGCACTTTTATTATCCATTCCATTGTAGTGAAGCTGATTACTAGTCACATATTAAGTCAAATTTATAGCACTACTTTAGTTATGCTTATCTATGATCGAGATACTGTGCTCCAAGTAGTCCATAACCGTGGACACGGCTTTCAGAAAGATTTACCCTGCAGGGGTGCACAAATAGCAACACACGCACGATCAACCTCGGAAAAACCAAATAAAAACCCAATGAGGCTTTCACGACAAAGCAATCACAGGATTCATAAAATATTTTAGGGGGTCACCCCATTAAGCTACCCGCAATGAAGTTGGCCGGCTCCGAGACGGACCCAAGGTTTGCGTCAATGGCTGTAAATGACTGGGAACCCGAAAGTGTGACTGGGCTTGTCGATACCACGAAAACACTCCGCATCCAAAACAGTACAGGTGCTCCACGCACAATCGTAAATAAAGCAGAAAAGCATGGCATAAGTACATGATAGTAATAAATCCCCAAACTAGTTTGTGGCCCCAAGAAATAAGAAATGAATCAATCTCTGGCTAAGGGGATTCATGGTCCCACATGCGAATAGTGTGATAGTCAAGGAACAAGTATCAAGTACTCGGAGCCTATGGGACACAAGTGAGCGTGGAAGAACCAAATATTATCTATTGCCCACTGGTGCCTCTGCATTAGTTATATCTATTCCTAGCATTTTAATATCAAATTGTAATTAAAGTAATGATCATCTCCACCGTTAAGCATGTGCCAACCTTCTATCAACGGTGGAACGACAATCTTGCAAGACCGAAAGCAAGCAACTATGACTCGCTAGGCCGACTATCTATCAAACAACAGGCAATAGGATGTGTCCAAGGCAATATAGAGGCTGCAAGGAATATAAATGGTGCACGGAAACTAAAGCATCGCAACACGGATAACAATAGATCAATAGGAGGAAATAAAGAATATAAAAGCAAAATAGGTAGAAAGGGGGGAGATTGCTCGCCTGGGAAACACGGTTAAAGATACATTATCCGAAGAACTTGTCGACACTCGCATCAACTCAACGTCCTAATTCGCAAGAAGCAAGGCACCAGAAGAAACACCGAATGCACTATTTAATACTACGGCAGAAGAATCAGTATGTTTATGATATGATGCATGACATGGCAAAGATGCGGTGCAATTAGGCAATATTAAGCGGAACCAGGGTCCCGGCAATTAATTAGAAGGTTCAAGTTATTTAGATACCCCGCAATTTAAATGTTGACTTAACAAGGCAAAACATGATGGTTCACTACACAAATTTAAATGGAGCCAATATAAGACTAGAATCGCCCATATATGGTCTCCATATTTATTTAGGTGAAGCGTCGAAATAACCCCAAACATCCAGAATATGCATGCAAGTATGAACAATTTAATATGCAATAGTATAGATGGCAATTTATAAATTAGGGCTAGAAAAGGGGTCACACATGAGGGTCGAAGATCTTGGGGTTCGAGGGATCGGGCTTAGGATCCTCGGGATCGAGGTCTTTGGGTGCGGTCTCCGGGTCAGGGATCTTCGGTTCCATGAGGAAGATCTTGGTGACCCAAGGGGTTTGGGGTCCGGGAGAACTTGGTTCGGCATCGGTGGTCGAGATGACTTGTCTGGTCTTGACGCATCTTGTCACCTCACGGTTACATGGCTTCGTTGGATATCTTGTCGAGGTGGTCTTGGAAGGTAGCTGCGAGGGCGCTTGCACACCTGCCCGAAACTTTCACGGATCAATGGACAAAATGATGTTTAGAATCCCATAGAGCCACATCTGGCGACGGGTAGAGCGGCCAACACTGCAGGGATGGTGGAAGGTGGCCTCGTGGCGGTTGAGGTCGAGGGACAGTGAGAGGGCCGGCGGGCTTGGGCCGCACGACGAGGTGGCGACGACGCGGCCTGCACAGGCTCTGGCCGTGGAGCGGGAGCACGACAGCAGGGCCGGACGAGGACGGTGCGACCTGCGGTGTTGTGAGGACCCGCGCGGGAGGAGCAAGGCCGGAGCTCGGGACGGTGGCGGTTCACGGGAGGAGCAAGGTGAGGAGGCGCAGGCAGGGTCGCGGAGACGGCCATGGTCGGCGAGGTTGCCAGGGACGCAGCCACGTGCGGTAGAGGCTCTGGGCGATGCGGTCCTTGAGCCGGTTCTGCAGGCGGTGACGGGGCCGAGGGCATGCGTCATCCTAGAGGCGAGGTCGTAGGGGCGGCGGGGCCCAAGATCGAGGCGACCTTGAGGACGGACATGGCGCCAGGGATCGGAAGCTGGACGGAGACGGGATGGATGGGGCACAGCTGTGGCAGAGCAGAGGCGAGAGGCGGCGACGAGGCTTCTGGCGCCGACGCGCATAGCCTAGGGCGGGGCCAGAGGGAGATGAGGGTGGTGGAGCTCGCTTCAGAGGGAGGAAGGAGAGGCGACCGGGGGCTTACGGTGGTGGGGGAGCGCCGAGGAGGGAGACGCGCAGAGGGAGAGCGTGACCATGGGGAAAGCGCGTCGGGCAGGGGAGAGAGACGCGGACGGCACGGGACTGGGTGGCTGCATGGTGGGGCCGGGGATTGAGGGCGACGTACGCGAGGAGGCTGTCGCGGGGTGGGCATGGTCGTGTGCGCGACGCAGTGGGCAAGCGAACACGTCGATGGGTTCGGTCAGGAGCGGGCAGGCGGGACGGAAGCGTGCGCTGGCGTGTAGCGCGGCAAGTGCGGCTCGCAGTCGCAGCGCGCGCTGGGTGCGTGTCGGTGGGGTAGGCCAAGAAGGTGGGTCCACCGCAGCGTGAGTGCGTGCTGCGCGCGGGCTGCCTAGGGGAGTGGCGGCGGCAGGTGAGGAGAGAGGGGTTAGGGTTAGGGTTTCTACTGCTTTAGGATTAGGTGGTGGTGGGCTTGGGTCGGGCCTACCGGGGTAGTAGGTGGCCTAGCCTAAACGGCTGGGATGCCTCCCCCGGTAGAAAATAGTTTTATTTATTTATTTTTATTTAAACACATTTGCAAATATTGTTTAGACAAACAAAATATTCGAAAAAGACCAGGGTTTTGATTTGAAATAAAGACGGGGGGTGTTTAGAAAAACAAAATTGGGCTTTTAAAAAATAGTTTTAGGCAAACCATGCATGATGACATGACGATGCTCAAATGCAACATGGCATGATGACATGAGCATGCGATCATGATGATGCACAAAATAGAAACACTAAGCGATTTTCTAGTAGTGGTTTTACCGGGGTGCTACAGAAGCATATTCTCCAACCCGCGGGGTAGGCTACTGGTAGCCAGGTACAAGTTATTATTTTGAGTGAAATCTATTGGCACCAAACTTGCGATTCAAGGTTCATCCATTGTTCAAGTTGCTGATAGACGTAGCTCAAGATTCTAGGTGGAAGTTCAACTTAACAGTCTCTACTGAAACACTAGTATATAAACAAATAGTGAGGATTGGAAAATCTTCAAATGGGCATTTGATATCTGGTGGGGGATTGTTAGAAATATTGGATAAGACATTTGATCCATGTGTGATTTCAGATTTTCCCTAAATCTCAAAGCCCATGTGTGTGGAAGTCCATATGTGATTTGGCCCAATTTGGTGGCAGCTCACATGTCAGTAGAGTGGGAGCTAAAGTTTAGTCCCACATGGAAAGTTGGAGGAGAGCTACACCACCTCATAAGGTGGAGTGTTTCACCACTTTGTAAGTGAGTGAGAAGATAAGTTCTACACGCGTGATCCTCCTCTGACGCCACTCGCTTACCCACTCGTCTCGTCACGTCACGATGCGCATGCGTGCCGCAGGTTGCGGGAATCTCACCGAGCCGAGATTTATTTATTTTTGCTTGGGAAAACTGGTGCGATTTTGATAGACGTGTCAACAATTAGTAGATTTGGGTCGCTCCCGGATCGTGGGTTTCCCTAGCCTCTCTATATAAATGCATGTGCGGCTTCCACCATGGACACACTGAAAACCAATATAGGGTTTTTCCTCCTCTCTGTTTGCATCTCCACCATAGTCTACTCCATCCCACTTGCCGGCGTGCACCGGCGGACGGGAGAGAAGGTCTCCGGAACCAATCTCCTTTGTGATCCTGTATGGGAGAGGACGAATAAGGTTTTTGGGAAGCTCTCCGTGCGACAACTCAAGTTCGTCATCACAGCTCGTCTTCCTAGGCGTCAAGAGCATCTGCGTGCTTGATGTCTGCTACGCTGACTTCTTCGACAGGCTACAGAAACCTCTGTACCAATGGCAACTTCATCGGTAACTGATCGGTACGTATATCGTGCTCCAATTTGTGGCTATTCTATGGCTATTTTTGCGGTTGGACTACTGTTGTTCATGCTGATTAATACATCTAGTATGTTCGAGTTTCACATGTTCGTAGCTGGTGTACTCATGATTTATATATTGGAATTAATTGTGGAATTTCTGCCTAATAATCCAACAATTCAAAAACCTTATTATAGCCAATTTCCTGAGTTAAACATGGGACACTTGGCCGATACAATGAAGCCGGAGAACCTTACCCATGTTCATTTTAAGAGGTGGTAGTATAAGATCACTATGTGGCTGTAAGATCTGAAAGTATTCGAGGCTAGTGAGGGTTTACCTAAAGGAACTATACCTTACAAGGCTTAGAGCAAGTTCAAGTAAACCAATCTTGCCTTTGTGGGAGGCATTATGAGTGTTCTTGACAATAAGCTGTTTGATGTGTACATGCACATCAAAGATGGAAAAGAGCTCTAGAAGGCACTAAACGCTAAGTTCGGTGTAGCAGATGCTGACAGCAAACTGTACATCATGAAGAACTTTTATGATTACAAGATGGTTAATAACCGTTCTATAGCCGAACAAGCTCATGAGATACAGTGCTTTGCCAAGGAGCTTGAAATCCTTAAGTGTATCTTACCTGACAAGTTTGTGGTTGGGTGCATTATTGCAAAGTTGCCTTCTTCATGGAGGAACTTCGCCACAACTCTCAAGCATAAGAGACAAGAGATATCAGTTGAAAACTCGATAGTGTCTCTTGATGTTGAGGAGAAGGCTCGGGCTAAGGACACTGCTGAGAAAGGAGGTGAGGGTCAGTCTAGCGCTAACATGGTGCAGAAGAATATCTTCGGCAACAACAAAGGGAACTATAAGCCCTCCTTCAACAAGCCTAAAAATATGACAACCTTCAAGAAGAATAAGAAGCCGAACAAGACTGAGTTGGGTTGCTATACCTGTGTAGAGCTCGGCCACTTTTCTAAGGACTGCCCAGAACATGCAGATCACAGAAGGAAAAAATGGGTAGACTGTCAATGTCGTGACCGCTAGCAACACGGATGGGTATGGTAACTTTTTTACTATTATTGCGATGTTTCAATCACCATGTTGGTGGATTGATACGGGTGCTAATGTTCATGTGTGTGCTAACATATCTATGTTCACTTCTTATCAAGTCACTTGGGATTCCTCCGTCCTAATGAGAAATGGATCACATGCTTCTGTTCGTGGTGTTGGCACGGTGGATCTTAAGTTTACTTCTAGAAATATTGTGCAGCTCAGGAATGTGCAGCATGTCCCTACTATGAACAAAAATCTCGTTAGTGGTTCCCTTCTATGTAGATATGGATTTAAGGGTTCTCTTAGATTCTAATAAAGTCGTTGTTTTGAAACATGGACAATTTATGGGTAAAGGTTATGAGTTTGGAGGCTTGTTCCGTTTCTCTCTTTCAGAGTTTTGTAATAAATCCATGAATCATATTTCTGGCGGTGTTAATAATGATACCAGTGTTTGGCATTCTTGTTTATGTCACATGAATTTTGGTTTGATGTCTCGGATATTCAGCATGAGTTTAATTCTGAATTTCACTATTGCCAAAGGTTCTAACTGCCATAGTTGTGTGCAATCAAAGCAACCTCGAATGCCTCACAAGGTTGCCGAGAAGAGGAACTTGGCACCTCTATAACTCATATATTCTTATCTATGCGAGATGAATGGTGTGTTGACAAAAGGTGAAAAGAGATATTTCATGACATTGATTTATGATGCGACTAAATACTGCTATGTTTATTTGTTGCGCACTAAAGATGAAGCTTTAGACTACTTTAAAATTTATAAATCTAAAGTTGAAAATCAACTAGAGAGAAAGATCAAACGTCTTAGGTCGAATCGTGGTGGTGAATATTTTCCCAAAATCTTTGACGAATTATGTGAGGAACATGAAATTATTCATGAGAGGATGCCTCCCTACTCGCCCCAATCAAACGGGATTGCTGAGAGGAAAAACCACATGCTGACTGACTTGGTGAATTCCATGTTAGACACTACTGGTTTATCAAAGGCATGGTGGGGGAGGCTTTGTTGACTTCATGCCATGTCCTTAATAGAGTTCCTAACAACAATAAGAAAAGATCCCTTATGAGGAGTGGGCTAGAAGAAAACCATCACTTTTGTATTTGCACACTTGGGGGTGTTTGGCGAAGGTTGCTGACTCGTGTATTAACGAGCTCGTTGGGGAACCCCAAGAGGAAGGTATGATGAGCACAATAGTAAGTTTCCCTCAGTTATGAAACCAATGTTATCAATCCAGTAGGAGCAAGGAAACACCCCAAAGGTGTAGCTAGCTGAACATTGGCGAGGCGCCACTGCGGGCAGCAAAGAGAACGTGGAGACCTGCACAACACAACCACAGAACTGTGTCCCCAACTTGCGATGAGGTTGTCAATCTCACCGGTTTTGCTGAAAACAAAGGATTAAACGTATCGAATGGAAGGAAGTAATAGTTTGCGGAAAGTAAACAAAAAGCAGTAAACAGTTGATTGTAGATTGAATGTAAAAGAAAGGACCGGGATCCATAGTTCACTAGAGGTGGCTCTCCTTAAGATAGATAACATGCTGGGTGAACAAATTACAGCGGGCCAATTGACAAACATCGAGAAAGCATACAAGCATATACTAATCATCTTGACTCCTTTGAGACTTGATTAGGCATTACAACATTATACATAGACCGCCATCCAACTGCATCTATGACTAATAATCCACCTTCAGGTTATCATCCGAACACCCTCTAGTATTAAGTTGCAAGCAAAAGATTATTGCTTTACGAATTGCGTGTAAAGTAAACAATATGATTGTTCTATGAACAAAGGATTGTTGTTTTCTCCCTAGTAGCAACAACACATCTAGTACCTTAGAGATTTCTGTCACTTCCCCAGATTACCAGAGGCATCAACCCACTATCGAGCGTAAATACTAACTCTTGGAGTTGCTAGCATCTACTTGGCCAAGATATCTACTAACAACGGAAAGCATGCAAGATCACAAATAACAAAGACATGATAGAATCAATAATCAATCTGAAATAGCATCTCAATATCCATCGGATCCCCGCAAACACAACATGCAGAATTACAAATAGATGATCTTGATCATGAACGGAGCTCACAAGATCTAAACATGATAGCACAAAGGAGGAGAACCAGCCATCTAGCTACTACATGGACCTGTAGTCCAGAGATGAACTACTCACGCATCACACCGGAGGCTTGCATAATGATGAAGAAGGCCTCCAGGGTGAATTCCCCTCTCCGGCAGGGTGCCGGGAAGAGCTTCAGATCCCTCCTGATATAGGGATGGAGATGACGGCGGCTACAGACTCTTTCGTGGAATTTTGATCGGGTACTTAGGATTTCCATATCAGAGGCAATATATAGGCAGAAGGAGAGGCCGAGGGGGTGCCTAGGCTGGCCACACCACCCCTGGCACGGGCCAGGTGGTGTGGCCGCCCTCTGGCCCTTCTCCGTCTCGTATTCTGGCTCCAGTGTCCCCCGGTAAAATAATAACTTTGGCTTTTGTCCAAAAATATAATGATGGAAGTAGGTGGAGACTCAATATAATGATGGAAGAAAGGCCTTCATAGAAGGAAGTAGGGATTCAAGTCTCATAAAGAGCTTCCAAAAATTATGGTACTTATAGCTTTCAGCTCTCATTGCCCCTATCATAAGCATCTCGAAGGTGATTAAGATTAAAGTGACACAACTAAGAGGATATGCTTGACAAGTTATAAACCGAAATCTCATGTCCCTTACTTACGAAGACCGAACCTCATGCTACTCAACTTTAGTCACGAGTAAGCTCTTGTCATTGTAAGTGCATATGTATCATAAAGAGCCGCCAACGGGGTACCCCTTGCACATGATACAGGAGCTATCCCATAATCAAAATGACAAGGCAAGCAGACAATGAGCATATCAACGATCTTTTTATTTGCTATTTGCATAGGTTTTTATTGAGGATGCTTCATAGAGTGCTCATTATGGTGATGCTGCAAGTTGCCACCATGATTAGTCATGGCTTAGGCTAGCGGCCCAGGCGTTTCTCTAACATACATACAAACTCCATGATCTTACAAGTTCCACTTTTATTTCACACCACGGTGATCCATAAGCAAAAGAACATGATATCAACAGGGTACAAAGTACAAGTGCAATGTTGAAAGCGTTCCCCATGATACATGGTTCTGCTAATTTCAACTTATAAAGCACAAGCATATACGCAACAAAGAAGGACCCAATGGTTCAGGTTTATTAAATGCAAAAAAGTAAAGTGTGCCATCAAGTTTGTGAGAGCTTTAATCACTAGTTTTCTCATAACAAGTTTAATTTGGAAGGTAAACCAAAACATGAATATACTTGGAATAGCATAAGCTAGTAGGTAGGTATGGTGACCTCTTTGGAATAACTTTGTTTAGGGAGTTGGATGCATGAGTGGAACTCATACTTGGTTGTGGAGGCTAGCAAAAGACTGGGAGCGACAAACTAAGAGAGCAATAATGGCCATAATCATGCAGAGCGACAAAACATCATTGATCAAAGCATAAAGTGATACTACAAGTTGAAAACTAAAGGATCATAAAGGCTATGGTGACTTGGGATAGTCATAACATGGTGTGAGCATGCGCCAAGTCAACCCAAATAAAGCATCAAAGGAGAATACCACAATACTATGCTTTAATATGCTAAAACAACGCATGATTCATCCAAGGCACATCAAGCAATCTCAATTTTTTATAACAAGTCATGCTACAGCAAAGAATACTAAGCATACAGCCAAAACAATATCAAGCATGGCATGACAAAGCATAGGCCACAGTCAAAAACAAGCTCTCTTTACCACTTAAGCATGAACTTTCCTACTCTTTTCCAAACCAAACCAAACCAAACCAAACTATTTGAAAACCAATGTATGAAAGAGGGGGTCCAAACAATTTATTCATCAAACTAAGCAGACAAACAAAACGAAAAACCAAAACAAACATGAAAAAGAAGACGCTCCAAGAACAACATAACTGTGCATGAAACAATAAAAATGAAGCATTTGGAAGAAACCTGGGATTTTTATTGATGAAGAGGGGGATGCCTTGGGCATCCCCAAGCTTTGATGCTTGTACTTCTTGGATATTTCTTGGGGTGACACGTGTGGCATCCCCAAGCTTGAGCTTTAGTCCATCCTTCATCTCATTACTCATTCCTTACATACACCTGAAATTTTTCCTTCATACAAAACTTCACACAATCTTTATTAGCAACATTAGTGCACTCAAGATAATAAGTCTTTAAGGTTCAGTTCTAACACCAATAAAACTTCCATGAAAACACAAGCTACTGTAGCACTTCCCTCAAAAAGCTCAGTTCTCCAAAATAACTCAAAAAGGAACCAACAAGAAGCAAATGCAGAAAATGGCAGAAATCTGTCAAAACAGACCAGCAGGTAAAGACGAATTTTTTCGAAGACCTTCTGTTGCTCAAATCAAAAAGTGTTGATCTAACGAAAGTTATATAACAACCTAGGGCAGAAGCACAAAAATTCATGCCTCAAAAGGACGTACAGAGAATTTACACGAATTTTTACGGTGAAGCACAGAAATCTGTTTCGGGACAACAACTTTCCCAATCATTACTTCTCTCTCATTAGAGGTTACACTTGGCACAAAAAGCAAATAAAAAGGATAAGGAGTGGTTATTACTGAAGTAATAACTTCCAAGACTCATCTAAAACTTTTGGGTTATCTCTTAATAAGTACTTTTCTTTAACGCCTTTAAGTTAGGTATAAGAAGCAAGAAAAAGAATCAAGTGTTCTCAAATGAAGAAGCATTAAAACCAAATTTCTTGCCCTTACCTCTCTTACTTTTATTATTAACCTTGGGAAACATATGATTGTTTGGTGGAGAAGCAAGGTACATGGTCCACTTTCCCACATCTATTATTTCTCCAAGGAGTTCTAATAGGGACCTTCCAAGTGTAATTTGTCCTTTTCCTGCACATTCAATAACAAGATAATCAGTAGAAATCATTTTCCCAAGGATCTTTGTAAACACTCCTTCAGCTATTCCAATAGGTAATGTTGTAGCATTATTAGCAAGAGATATTTCTTTTCCTTCTTCAGAAAGTCCCCAAAGATTCAAGGATTCATAAATATCTTTGGGCATAAGGCAAAATTCAGACATGATATCACAGCGAGCTTGAAAAGTTTCATTATTTATATCAATCTTTACTGTGGGGAGACACTTTGATGGTTCGGAATTTATTGGAACATAATTATGATGCTCCCTAAGCGTATTATAGCAATCTTTCAAACTAGCAGTGCTGGTCTCAAGAGTGTTCAATCTAGCAAATATGTTTGTGAAAGAAATATAAGTTTTGCTAGGCAAGTTGTAAGTAAAGACCAATTTCTTTATAGCATTAACAACATCATCCTCATTGCATTGGAGGAAATCTCCTCCCACAACATCATCTAAAGCATATCTATAGCAAAGAGCAATTCCAAGGTAAAAACTGCTAAGGAACAAACTTTGAGTCATTTTAGGCTCAGTTTTTTCATGTAGATCGGAGATTCTAGACCAAGCTTCCTTGAAGCTCTCCTCAATTCCTTGTTTAAAAGTGAAAATCGTTTCCTCAGGTGACATAGTGATTGGAGCCAGGCTAGACATATTGGGAACTTAAGATAGAAACTATATTTTTTTGTGTTTTCAATAAAGAAATCAAACTTGTAAAACTATTTTTTTTGTGTTTTTGATAAAGAAACAAGAAAACAAAGCAAACGTAAACTAAGCAAAACAAAAATAACAAAGTAAAGAGATTGGTTATGAGAGACTCCCCTTGTGAAGATGTCCTTGACTCCCCGGCAATGGCGCCATAAAAATACTTTGATGGTGCGGTGTTGACGTGGGAGTTCCTTCTTCTTCGTTCCCCGGCAACGGCGCCAGAAAAATACTTGCTGACTCGTGTATTAACGAGCTCATTGGGAAACCCCAAGAGGAAGGTATGATGAGCACGGCAGTAAGTTTCCCTCAGTTATGAAACCAAGGTTATCAATCTAGTAGGAGCAAGGAAACACCCCAAAGGTGTACCTAGCTGAACGTTGGCAGGGCGCACAACCGGTGCCAGCAGCAACGTGGAGATCTGCACAACACAACCACAGAACTCTGTCCCCAACTTGCGATGAGGTTGTCAATCTCACTGGTTTTGCTGAAAACAAAGATTAAACGTATCGAATGGAAGGAAGTAATAGTTTGCGGAAAGTAAACACAAAGCAGTAAATAGTTGATTGTAGATTGAATGTAAAAGAAAGGACCGGGATCCATAGTTCACTAGAGTGGCTCTCCTTAAGATAGATAACATGCTGGGTGAACAAATTACAGCGGGGCAATTGACAAAACATCGAGAAAGCATACAGGCATATACTAATCATCTTGACTCCTTTGAGACTTTATTGGGCATTACAACAGTATACATAGACCGCCATCCAACTGCATCTATGACTAATAATACACCTTCAGGTTATCATCCGAACCTCCTCCAGTATTAAGTTGCAAGCAACAGATTATTGCCTTACGAATTGTGTGTAAAGTAAACACTATGATTGTTCTATGAACAAAGGATTGTTGTTTTGTCCCTAGTAGCAAAAGCATATCTAGTACCTTAGAGATTTCTGTCACTTCCCCAGATTACCAGAGGCATGAACTCACTATCGAGCATAAATACTAACTCTTGGAGTTGCTAGCATCTACTTGGCCAAGGTAGCTACTAACAAAGAAAAGCATGCAAGATCACAAATAACAAAGACATGATAGAATCAATAATCAATCTGAAATAGCATCTCAATATCCATCGGATCCCCGCAAACACAACATGAAGAATTATAAATAGATGATCTTGATCATGAAAGGAGCTCACAAGATCTAAACATGATAGCACAAAGGAGGAGAACCAGCCATCTAGCTACTACATGGACCCGTAGTCCAGAGATGAACTACTCACGCATCACACCGGAGGCTTGCATGATGATGAAGAAGGCCTCCAGGGTGAATTCCCCTCTCCGGCAGGGTGCCAGGAAGAGCTTCAGATCCCTCCCGATCTAGGGATGGAGATGATGGCGGCTACAGACTCTTTCATGGAATTTTGATCGGTTACTTAGGGTTTCCGTATCAGAGGCAATATATAGGCGGAAGGAGAGGCCGAGGGGGTGCCTGGGCTGGCCACACCACCCCCTGGCGCGGGCCAGGCCTGGCCACGCGGCCAGATGGTGTGGGCGCCCTCTCGCCCTTCTCCGTCTCATATTCTGGCTCCAAGTGTCCCCTGGTAAAATAATAACTTTGGCTTTTGTCCCGTCCAATTCCGAGAATATTCATTTTTTGACTTTCTGGAACCAAAAACAGCAGAAAACAGGCAGCTGGCACTGTGGCTCTTGTTAATAGGTTAGTCCAAGAAATTATATGAAAAGTACTCCAAAGTGTGGATAAAACATAAGAAAGTAGATAAAACCAAGTATGGAACATCAAAAATTATAGATACATTTGCAATGTATCAAAGGTCAACATACCGATTCCCAAGAAACACAAACTTGGACCTAAGATAGTGGATTATATCTTTCTAGGATATGCTTTGTGGAGTGTAGGCTATAGATTTTTAGTGGTTAAATCTGAGGTTACTAGTATGCATGTTGATACTATAATAGAATCTCATGATGCAACATTATTTGAGAATATGTTTTGTATGAAAGATATGCATAGCATTCGTAGAATTTCTTCTGAAATAGTTCCTGAATCTAGTGCATCTATTGAGAATTCTGAACAACCACATGAGGAAGTCCCTGAGAAAGATGACGATGCACCTCCCACGAGGAGTAAAAGACAGAGGATTGCAAAATCCTTTGGTAATGATTTCATCGTGTATCTTGTGGATGATACTCCCAGATCTATTGATGAGGCATATGCATCTCCCGATGCAGATGATTGGAAAGAAGCTATCCAAAATGAGATGGACTTGATTCTTTCTAATGGAACTTGGGAATTATCAAAACAAGTTGTAAACCTATGGGCTGCAAGTGGGTGTTCAAGAAGAAGCTAAGGCCTAATGGTACTATTGGGAAGTACAAGACACGGCTTGTAGCAAAGGGATAAACACAGAAAGAAGATGAAGATTAATTTGACACCTATTCACCTATCGCTAGACTGGCCACCATTCGAGTACTACTGTCCCTGGCTGCCTCTTATGGTCTTCCCGTTCATCAAATGGATGTGAAGACAACTTTCCTTAAAGGAGAGATGGAAGAGGAGATCTATATGGATCAACCGGATAGGTTTGTGGTAAAAGGTGAAGAGACAAAGGTGTGGAAGTTGTTAAAATATTTATATTGCCTAAAACAAGCACCTAAGCGATGCATCAGAAGTTTGACAGAACTCTACTTTCTATTGGCTTTATCATTAATGTGGCTGATATGTGTGTGTACTATCGCCATGGTGGGGGCGATAGTGTTATATTATGTTTGTATGTGGATGATATTCTGATCTTTGGTACAAACATGAATGTGATAAATGAAGACAAGTCTTTCCTGTCAAAGAGTTTTGACATGAAAGATCTGGGAGAGGCTGATGTGATTCTGAACATCAAGCTTATTAAGAATGAAAATGGGATTACTTTAACGCAATGTCATTATGTTGAGAAGATCTTGAGCCGTTTTGGCTTTATTGATTGCAAGACTTCTACAACACCTTATGATCCTAGTTTGACATTACGAAAGAATAGGAAGGAACCAACAGACTAGTTGAAATATTCAGAAATTGTTGGTTCTCTCATGTACTTAGCAAGCGCCACAAGACCCGGTATATCTTTTGTCGTGAGAAAGTTGAGTAGATTCATGTCTAACCTGGGTATTGAGCATTGGAATGCACTTAAAAGGGTCATGCGCTATTTATGTGGTACAATGAGCTATGGGATTCACTATTCAGGGCACCCAATTGTGCTTAAAGGATATAGTGTTTTGAACTGGATCTCTGACATTGATGAACTCTACGCCACGAGCGGGTATGTGTCCTTAGAGGTGGTGCAGTGTCTTGGAGATCTCGTAGATAGACTATATTGACGAGGTTAACTATGGAAGCAGAATTTACTATTTTAGACACAACTATTGTTGAGTCAGAATGGCTGTGTGAGCTCTTGATAGACTTGCTTGTGATTGAAAGACCTATGACAACAATCCATTTGAATTATGACAACCAACTATTATTTTCAAAGTGAACAAGTCTAAGGATAACGTGAAGTCATCAAAACATGTAAAGAGACGTTTGAAATCTATCAGGAAATTGAAAAACTCCAGAGTAGTAACTGTTACGTATATTCAAACAGATAAAAATCTAGCAAATCCTTTACAAAGGGACTATCACGAATTGTGATAGAAAATGCCTCGAGGGAGATGGGGTTAAGACCCATGGATGTCAAACCATAGTGGTAACCCAACCTATATGATCGGAGATCCCGTGAATTATGATCTAGGAAGAATAAGCTAGTGGTTTGACTGAGTAGAGTATTTTGTAACCCTCTCTATGTGAAAGATGTATAACTCTCAAAATTTGTAAGACAGATTAGCAACATGCCTTAATATGTTTCTGTTGGCTATAACTAACAAAGATGTCGTCCTATAGAGCATTGTTGAAAGAACACATCTATATGAGTTCAACTATAAACGTCCTAGTCCATAAGACTTGGATAATCTTTAGTAAACTCATGAAGAGACTAGGGAGTATGACGCATATGCTCTGTAATGCTCGGAAAATCCCCTATAATAGAATTTGCCCATTATTTTATTTTCTGCATCATCCTGACATCATGCATAGCATTACATTAATTTGTCTCTAAAAATAATTTTGCTAAAAATAATTTTGCTAAAACGCTATTTTTTGTTTTACTAAAATATTCATGTGGGTTAATTAAACTCGTCTCTACTTCTTTCTTATTTTAAAATTAAACAAAATAATATTTTCTGGTTCATTACGTGACCATAAAAGGTTTTGTTATTTCACTAAAAATAAAATTAGAAAAAAAGCTCGTTATAAATCTAGTCTCAGCTAGTCTATTTTAAACTGTATAAATACCCCATTTATCTTCTTTGTTCTCAAACCCTAACCCCAAATCCCCAAATCTGAGACAACTCTTCTCCAAAATTCTGTCCAATTGGTTTCCTTTTTCTCGATCGCCGGTGCGTTTCTGTTATTTCTCTCAGCTGGCCATATTTGGTTTCTCCAGATGGATCAGCCAAGCAAAGTCCTTGTTTTCCTTTGGTCGATGGGAGAGAGCAACCAGATCCTGCACACGTCTCCACAATGCCTTCCAATCCCACTGTTAGAATTGCGACAAGAAGATAACGAAGAACGAAAACAAAAAACACAGCAAGGGGACACAGATTTAACGTGGAAAACCTCTCCAACAAAGAGAGGAAAAAACCACGGGCTCCAGCCAGCGAAACTTCACTATATCGAAGAGTGTTTACAAATGCCGGGGATTTTACAGATGCAACTCATCCCAACCGGTGGCTTACAAGGGGTTTATATATCGGTGGAAACCTAGGTCTTTGACGATCCGTACCGGCCCAAGCCTCCCGGCGACGGGCCTCGCTCCACTCGTCAGAAGTTGGCCTATACTTTGTAGAATTTGGATCAACATATAACAAACTCCACCTTGAGACAAATTCCTCCTTGTAGCATCAACAGCAACCATCTCCCTGAACAAACAAAGCAAATACTTTCGGCGCCAATAGCCACTTGGGCTAATCAGTTAAACCAACTAAGTTCGAGCAAAGCTCAAACTTATAGCAAGAACAGGTTTAGTCATCATATCAGCAGGATTATCATGAGTGCTGATCTTGCATACCTTTAATTTACCTTGAGCAACAATGTCTCTAACAAAATGGTACTTGACATCAATGTGCTTAGTTCTCTCATGGAACATCTGATCTTTTGTAAGGTATATGGCACTTTGACTGTCACAAAACAAAGTAATGCAAGAATCATCTCCACAAAGCTCAGCAAACAAACCTTTCAACCAAACAGATTCTTTGCAAGCTTCAGCAATAGCCATGTATTCAGCTTCAATAGTAGATTGTGCAACAACAGCCTGCAAAGTAGCCTTCCAGCTAACACAACCACCAACATTAAACACATAACCGTGAGGGATCTTCTCTTATCCAAATCGGCAAAATCTGAATCCACATAATAGCAGGTCCCTCACGGTCCTGCCAAACTTCAAACAAGCATTGGAAGTGCCAAGAAGGTACACGAAAACCCACGAACAGCCTTCAATGTTCTTTACCGGGATTAGCCATGTATCTACTTATCAAACTCATAGCATATGATAAATCAGGAGAACAAACCATGGCATACATCAAAGAACCAACAACACTACAATATGGCACCTTTGACATGTACTCAAACTCTTCATCGATAGTAGGACATTGAGAAAGCGACAATTTAAAATGAGGAGCAATAGGAGTACTAACTGAGTTGGCACCATCCATATTAAAAGCGATGAAGAACTTTCTTAATGTAACTTTGTTGACTAAGAAATAACAAACCAGATTTTCTATCTCGGGTAATCTCCATACCTAAGATCTTCTTAGCACCAAGATCCTTCATCTCAAACTCACTACTTAGGTGTGCCTTCAAAGTAGTGATTTCTTTCATGCCCTTGGCAGCAATTAACATATCATCAACATATAGCAGCAAGTATATAGGTGACCCATCAACAAACTTGATATAAACACAACTATCATATTTAGACCTCTCAAAACCATGTGAGATCATAAATGAATCAAACCTTTTATACCCTTGTCTTGGAGATTGCTTTAAGCCATAAAGAGACTTCTTTAATTTGCACACAAAATCCTCTTTACGGGCACTATGAACCCTTCCGTTGGTCCATGTATATTTCCTCATCAAGCTCTCCATGCGAAAAGGTCTTGACATCTAAGCTCAAGCTCAAGATCACGCATAGCCACAATACTAAAGAAAGTACGAATGGAACTATGCTTCACAACCGGAAGAACACATCATTGTAATCAATACCTGGAATCTGGCTGAACCCTTTTGCTACTAACCTTGCCTTGTACCTTGAAGGCTCTTTGGGAGATAGACCTTCCTTTTTCTTGAAGATCCACTTGCAGCGGACCGCCTTCTTTTGTTTAGGCAAGCGCACAACATCCCATGTGCCATTTTCTCAGCGATTGCATCTCTTCTTGCATAGCGAAACCCACTTCGCGGTCAACGGATGCAATGGCTTCATTATATGTAGCAGGTTCAGAATCGTTCTCCACCTGTTGACACAACTCAAAGCATAATGTACAAGATTACACTCTTCAATTAAGCGAGGGCGAGGACCACGATTCGCCTCGATACATCGGCAACAATGGACTCATGTGGCTGCTGCAAAACAGTAGGTGAGTGCTGAACAACAATATCATCAATGTTTTCCTCATGTGTATCTTCAACGATAGCATCACTATCAACAGTTTTCTGCAGGTTCTCCACCTGCACATTAACTCTCTCCTCTCCAACAGCAACAGGAGAGGTATTTGATGGCAAGCTATCATGATACATAACGGACTCATTGAAAACAACGTTTCTACTTAGCAAAATCTTTTTAGTTTCAGGATTCCATAGTTTATATGCTTTAACTCCTGAACCATAACCAAGGAATATGCACTTAACAGCCCTAGGCTCTAACTTTCCATTATCAACATGAGCATATGCGGTAGCCAAAAACTCTCAAGCTGTGAATAATCGTGACGAACCTGACCATACCTCAATGGGAGTTGTCTTCTCAAGTGGAATAGAAGGTGACCTGTTGATGAGGTAACACGCTGTGTTGGCTGCTTCATCCCAGAAACGCCTATGCATACCTGCATTAGACAACATACAACGAACCCTCGAGATGATGGTTCTGTTCATGCGTTCTGCCACGCCATTCTGCTGAGGAGTATATGGGATGGTGTGATGCCTAATCATGCCATCGTTACTGCAAAACTCCTCAAACTCATTAGAACAGAATTCCATACCATTGTCAGTACGTAGTACCTTTACCTTCTTCTCAGTCTGTTTTTCAACCATAACTTTCCACTTCTTAAAAGCATCAAAAACATCAGATTTATGCTTCAGAAAATAAGGCCACACCTTTCTTGAGTAATCATCAATAATAGTAAGCATATAATTAGCACCACCAATAGAGGTCTTACGAGACGGACCCCATACATCAGCATGCACATAATCTAATATGCCTTTGGTGGTATGAACGGAAGCATTGAATTTAACTCTTTTATGCTTACCAAAGATGTAGTGCTCACAGAACTCAAACTTACTCAAGTTGCAACCATCAATCAGCTCTCTCTTGACCAACTCTGCCATGCCTTGTTCGCTCATATGCCCAAGACGCATATGCCATAGATGTGTTTTACCACAATCATCAGAATCATTAGAAGTAACAGCAGCAACAATACCAGGCAAAGTGCTACCTCTAAGAACATATAATTTAGCAGAATTCATATCACCTATCATGTGAATAAGAGAACCTTTTGATACCTTCAGAACTCGATGCCCACCGGCATACTTGTATCCATCAACGTCCATGGTACTCAGGGAGATCAAATTTCTGGCCATGCTTGGTATGTGCTTCACCTCACTCAACGTGCGTGTCACGCCATCATGTGTCCTAATCTTAACAGATCCAACACCAACGATATGGCATGGGTTGTCATTCCCCACACGCACAAAATCTCCAGTTTGCACAGACTCATATGAACTGAACCAATCTTTGTTACAGCAAATATGAAATGAACATGCAGTATCAAGTATCCATTCATCATCACGAGAAGCACAAGCAGCAAAAACAGCTAAGCATTCACCATCAGAACTATCAGAAACAACAGCAGCCTTACGGAACCTTGATCCTATCTTTCGGTTGGTAAGTTCCGTTTCTTTTCTCCTTATTCTGCAACTTCCAACAATCATCAATAACATGATTAGATTTCTTACAATACCTGCAGAATTTATCCTTTCCCTTGGACTTTGAACGACTTCTACCGTCCTTGCTCTTATCTCTGTTGCCATAGTTATTGTATCTCTGCTCGGTCCTGCCACGAACCTGCAGAGCCTCATTATGGATGACGTCCCATCGACCCTACCATAGTTTTCATCTTTTCGCTCTGTTTGAGGCGTCATGTACTTGACAAGGGTTAGTTCATCACGGCTCAACAATATTGTATCACGAAGTGTGTATAGGAACTAGGCAACGAGCATAAGAGTAGAAGAGCTAAATCCTCATCATCATATTTTACCTCCATAGACGCAAGTCTGAAACAATCTCTTTAAAATAGATATGTGATTCATTACCGATCCACCTTCTTGCAGCCTGTGCGAACAACTTCATCTTCACGTTCATCTTCTTGGTTAGATCCTTTGACACAGATCGTTTCAGTTTTTCCCATAGGCGCAGCAGATTTCATCTCGATTACTTCACGCAAAATATTATTGGACAGATGAAGTTGAATCAAAGACAAAGCCTTACGGTCCTTCCGCTTCTCTTCGGCGGACCAGGTCTTAGCATCCTTTTCACCGAATCCATCCAGCGCTTCATCCAGATCAGAAGTTTGGGCGAGAATCGCCCGCATCTTCACCTGCCACAAGGAGAATCTTGTGGTGTAGTCCAGCTGTGGTAGATCGAACTTCAATGACGACATGTCGCAAACCCTAGATTAGAACCTGGGGCTCTGATATCACTTGTTAGAATTGCGACAAGAAGATAACAAAGAACGAAAACGAAAAACACAGCAAGGGGACACAGATTTAACGTGGAAAACCTCTCCAACAAAGAGAGGAAAAAACCACGGGCGCCAGGCAGCGAAACTTCACTATATCAAAGAGTGTTTACAAACGCCGGAGATTTCACAGATGCAACTCATCCCAACCGGCGGCTTACAAGGGGTTTATATATCGGTGGAAACCTAGGTCTTCGACGATCCGTACCGTACCAAGCCTCCCGGCGGCTTACAAGGGGTTTACACTCGGCCCAAGCCTCCCGGCGACGGGCCTCGCTCCACTCGTCAGAAGTTGGCCTATACTTTGTAGAATTTGGATCAACATATAACACCCACCACCAGATCCTTGACTCTTTTGCTCCCTGCTTCCCGTGCAGCTGCAGGAGCACATCAACGCCACCATGCTGCACCAGCGCCTGTCCATGTACTGCCATCGATCGACTACCTGCTATGCTCAATTTTTCTTCAGCCCACAAGAAAATCCACAGCAGCATCGCTGCACTCCACGCGTGCTGCCACCTTGCTCTTCCATCCACGCATCAGTGACACCCTTGGAGCTCTGTCGCTAGCGCCGCTGCCCCACCTGCGCATGTCTGTGGCAGCTGCAGCTCCGCTCCCTGCCAGCCTTGCTTGTACCTAGCTCCACACCACCATGCCGACAAGTAGGCCTAGGGAGTCCGGCAACCAATCGTAGCACTGGCCGCTGCTCTCGTGTTTCTTTTGCGGAGTAAATTACATTTACCAAAATTGGGTTTATAGTAACAAGTTAGTGTCAGTTTTGCAAATTTTTGGGGATACATACCACTTTTGGGACGAGCTATTACAAAAAAAGTCATCTTTCTGGCTAATTGTGTTTTAACAGCAAAACTAATATAATGGGCCCACAATTACCACAATTAAGCAATGACATGGACCTAGGTTGCACCTATCATCCTTCTCATCTACTTCCCACTCCTCTCTTTCTCTTATATTGTATCCTTCTTATTTTTCTGGCAACCGCTCTCCCTACCCCTCCTGATCTTACCAAGCTCCATCGTTAAGCCGACGACATCCGCCTCGTTGCCCGCATCTCCCCTGCAGATGAAATTGGAGCCAAGATTCCCTAACCGATGCCACCACCAATTCCATCTTCGTCGTGTGGTAGACGTCGTTGATGTCGCCTCCAACCTTTCCTAAGCTCGCTGACCTTCCCCTTGCATCCCTGGTGAGATCTTACTCCTCCTTGTACTCCCCGTTTGCCCGCTCAAACACCATAGTCACTTGTCGTCGATCATCATCATATGTCGCGCGGACGCGTTGCTGGCAAGGTTCCGGTGACCTTTTACTAGTGGCGTTGTGCTTTTGGTTCCCCTTAAACTCCGAGTCAAACACGCCTGCCATCATAACCCTGCACACTCCCTTCCATGGCATCCTTGGACGTGGTCGAGCCCTCAGAACTGGCGGGAAATAGCAGGACGGTGCGAGAGGTACAAAGAGGGGGTGGCGACAAGAAGGAGAAGAGATATGAGGGGATGACATGTGGGGCCAGGTCCACCTTATCAATCAGCATCGCCGACAATCCCTCATGCTACCTTCCACCATTAGCACCCCTTCCTCCTACCTCGTGCTGCCACCCCCTCTTTCTACTTCCCGCCACCCCTCTTGCTATGTCCCGCTAGCGTCGTGTGATTACCGTGGTCTTGAGGCCTCGACCACGTCCAAGGATACCGTGGAAGGGAGCATGCAGGGCTACGCTGGCGGGCGCGTTTGACTCAGAGTTCCAAGGGAACCAAAAGCGTGCAACACCATTAGTAAAAGATCACCGGAAACTTGTCGGTGACGCGGCAAACGATGATGATCGATGACAAGTGACTGGTGTTTGAGCGGGCAAACAGGGAGTACAAGGAGGAGTAGGATCTCACCAGGGATGCAAGGGGAAGGTCAGCGAGCTCAGGAAAGGTCGGAGGCGACATCAACGACGGCTACCACGCGACAAACATGGCATGGACGGTGGCGTCAATTAGGGAAGCTTGGCTTCAATTTCATCTATAGGAGAGATGCGGGCAACGAGGCAGACATCGTCGTCGGCTAAGAACAAAGGTCGGGTGGGGTAGGGAGAGCGGTTTCCAGAAGAAGAAGGCTACAAGAGAAGAGAGAGGGGAAGAAGATGAGAGGAACGATAGGTGGACCCTATGTCCATGTCATCGCTTAATTGTGGCCCATTTGTTAATTTTACTGTTAAAATGGGATTAGCCAAAAAAACGACCTATTTATAACATCTTGCCCTAAAAATGGTATGTATACGCAAGAAATTGCAAAATTGGCACTAAGCTGTTACTCTCGCCCCAATTACGGTACTAACATGTAATTTACTCTTCTTTTGCGTCACCACCAAACAGTACCAATTCAGTGGGCGTCGCTTGTTTTCTCGGTTGACCGTGCCATTCGCTTTGTTTGTCTCACACTGCTCGGCTCGGTGACAGTTCAGCTTCGTATGCGCCTTATTTGTTTGCTCGTGCGGAATTGGACAGTATCACCGTTTCGTCCCAAATCTGTCACTGGCCATTTCCTTTCCGACGTGCGCCATGTGTTTGAAAAAATCCCCACAAAGAGCGTTTGCTTCGGTTTTCTTCTATCCGGCATCTTCAATTCGCCACCGTTCCGTGGGGATTATACTTCTGGCACAACTTCATCACGACGCATTGGATGCGCCATCCAATATCACCACCCCTCCAACAAGTTCTTCATCCCGGCTTTCCACTAATTCGGCCACTTCCTCTATTCCAACAATATTGCCTCACTATGAGACCCTTACCCTATACATATTTTCATAAAATGCTATATATCATGTATGTACTGAATTATTCATACTCGCGTACATATTTATATTGTCCAGGGTTAAATAGCTATTCATCTATTAATTAATTAAATATGGAGATTAAATACGAGATATTTATGTCTTATCTTGATTCTATTTAAATTTGTGTAGCGAACCGATGTTATGTTTTATTTTATTAAGTCAATATTTAAATTGCGAGTATCTAAATAACTTGAACCTTCTATTTAAATGGCGGGATTCTGATTTCGCTTAAATTAGATAGATTTCATCGCATCTTGCCATGTCATGCATCATATCATAAACATGACGTATCTTCTGTCGTAGCTTTAAATATTGCATCGGGTGTTTCTTTTAGTGCTTTGCTTCTTCACCGGTTAGGGCGATAAGTCGATGCGAGATACAACAAGTCTTCGGTCACCGACTTTGTCTAACAGGCGAGCATTCTCCCCCCTTCTATCTATTTTGCAGTTATAGTCTTTACTGCCTTCCTTTAATCTATTGCTATCCTTATTATAGATGCTTTAGTACCATTTCATTATTTATATGCTCCAGTATATTGCCTTTGGTTATCCTATTGCCTTGTTTGATTAACTAGGTTTGCCCTTGTGAGTCATAGGCATGCTTAGTATCGCTCCCATACAGGTGGAACATGATAACTGAATATTGTGGGTGATAAGATAATTAATCGCATGTTGTTGGTTATGGCTTCACCTAATGATAAGGTCTCGGTAGGGACCACTTTTAGAAACTGCTGACTCGCCCTAGGAACTGCCTAGGAACCGTTTGTTCTACGATACTAGTCTAAGTTGACCGCGCTAACTAAACGTGGGGCCTTTGGGATCTCCCTCAATTACCTGCGCTATTCGTTTATCCAGAGGCTCACAAAATTGATTCTCCATTTGGTGCATACGTATAATATGTCCTCGGACGTGGGTGAGTTGAATATGTCTTGGGATTTGACATTTTGGACTGCCATGACTTGCATACATAAATCAACGTACGAGGTGATGGCACCCACGGTGTGTACAAATTAGCCCGCAGGGCCCGATTCATCAGTAGACGCAAATATTGTGCTTTCCTTGATAATCGTTGTACCTCTTGGTTGGTTCCAGTAGTAGGTGATACCTCTGGTTACGTGCGTAGTTATGAGACAGTTCATGCTGTGAGATTCGGACGGCACGCGTAATATGTTGCCTGAAGGGTTGAGCATGCGTTTGGGTATAGTAGTACACCCCTGCAGGGTAAATCTTTTGGAGAAGCCGTGTGTCCATGGTTATAGACATCTCAGGAGTACAGTGTCATGATCGTAGACAACACCACTAATATTTTTCCTCTAATAATGTGATAATAAGCCTTATCAACTAAACAACTGCTTAACTAAAATTGCAACGTGTGTGTTCCGCAAGAGGACTTCCTATGGTCTTCGAGGGGGAAATCTTCGGATGGATTATGTTTTGAGTTATATTCATGTTACCGTATAGCGCTCTCTTATCTTGCTCTAATAGCCGAAATTGTAGCGTGTCTCTATAAGTTAGATAGTGCAATCTTTGCTGTCTGTTAGCCCACCATACTTATGTAGGCGAGGACCGTTGAATTCTAGACTCGCCGTGTACTGGCCTCAGTACTGACCGCTCTCTTTCTGTTTCCTTTGCCCTTTCCCGGCACCCTTTTCTTTTGATATGTATGTGATTGACAACGTTAGCAAGGTTACCCTTCCAGCTTGGCCTGGGCAGGGTTTATGGACACCGCTTGGTTATTCTTCAGAACTCTTAGTTCCATTTGGTTCTTATCCGTACTCGGATATGATTTGGCTTTATTCATGATTTGTATCTTTGTATTGTATCATTTGTATTCTTGACTCGTTGCAATGGCGGAGCCACAGCCCGGCGAGCCTGGGCATGCCCAGGCTCCGGCGATGAAACCTTCACTAATTTAAGTACAGTACCACTGTTTCGTCATTAGTTTTGCTGGGCATGCATTCACCAACGCCACAACTCACATGTCTTGCCCAGGCTCCAAGTGCGAGCTAGCTCCGCCACTGACTCGTTGAGTCGTTGATGTATATATAAGTCCTTCTGGATGTTGTTGTAAACTATTGTGATGCAACTACTTGTAATCAAATCCACCCACACGAAAGTGTTTGCTGGACGTCTTAAATCGTTTTTATGCGGGTTTTGGCGAAAAATGCTCAAATATGTGTAGACCCGATTCTGGGACGTTACAGATCCAACCCGAGGGGTAGGCTACTAGCAGCCAGGTATTAGTTTTGATTTTGAGTGAAATCTATTGGCACCAAACTTTCAATTCAAGGTTTGTCTATTGTTCAAGTTGCTAATAGACGTAGCTCAAGATTCTAGGTGGAAGGTCGACTTAATTGTCTCTACTGAAACACTGGTATATAAACAAGTAGCAAGGATTGACAAATCTTCAAATGAGCATTTAAGATCTGGTGGGAGATTGTTATAAATAATGGGCTAAGACATTAGACCCATGTGTGATTTCAGATTTTTCCATAAATCTCAAAGCCCATGTTTGTGAAAGCGCATGTGTGATTTAGCCCAATTTGGTGGCAGCTCACATTTGAGTGGAGCGGGAGCTAAAGTTTAGTTCCACATGGAAAATTGGAGGAGAGCTATACTATCTTATAAGATGGAGTGTTTCATCACTTTGTAAGTGAGTGAGAAGAGAAGTGCTACAGCGCGCTCCTCCGACGACAACGACGCTTGCTCGCCCGCTCGTCTCATCACGACGCGCGTGCGCCTCTGGTTGCGGGAATCTCATCGAGTCTGAACGTGCGCAACGTGGCTTGGTCCACGACGTGCCTTATGCGGGTTTCCCGAGCCTCTCTATATAAGCGCATGTGCGGTTTCCACCACGGACACACCGAAAACCAATCTAAGGTTTTGCCTCATTTATCCTTGCACCGTAGTCTACTCTATCCCGCTTGCCGGCGTGCACCGGCGGACGGGAGAGCATGTCTTCGGAACCAATCGCCTTTTGTGATCCGGGAAGGGCGAATAAGGTTTATAGGAAACGTTCTATACGACTGCTCAAGTTCGTCATCACGGCTCGTCTTCCTGGACGTCAAGAGCACCCGCGTGCTTGATGTCTGCTATGCCGAATTCTATGACAGGCTACAGCAACCTCTGCACCAACGGAGACTTCATCGGCAACTGATCGGTACGTATATCGTGATTCGATCTGTGGCTATTCTATGGCTCTAGTATGTTCGAGTTTCACGTGTTCGTAGTTGGTGTACTCATGATTTATATATTAGAATTAATTTTGGAAATTATGCGTAATAATCCAACAGTTTGAGTATGTCTTTTGAATTAGATGAGTTACATTACAAAGCTTAGGCCAGGCCTGATTGTTGCTCCAAAACAATTTCACTCTGACATCTATAGTAAACAGCTGATGACTGTATGATCTAGACTACCATATTCTGCAACTTCTAATGCTTTGGTTTCAAAAATTATGAATCTCTTCTTCACCACTCTATGATCAAGCCTTCAATAGGCCAATGCAGAAATCTTCGATGATATCAAACACTCTAGTACCGTATTGAGGGCTGCAGGTCCAGAAAGAACAAGCTCGGCGAAGTGGAGGAGAAAAACAGAAGGGACACATAAATAAACATTTTTGTATATATATATATACTTGCCAACGAAGATATCATAGAGCAGCTGACAATTTTGCTGCCATCAGTGCTATGTGGACTACATGAGCAATAGAGCATCAGTTCAAACATAAATTTCTCGAGCATAAGTACTGAAGGTGCTAGCAGTAGTGATCTGATTCCTGATAAGCAGTGTAAGAACCTGATAAACTCTATCTATTTAGAGAACGATATTGTCATGCTTAGAAGTTGTTGTGCTTGTGGTAGGAAGAAAAGTGAAATTATCACTCCTAAACCTCTATGGATTTGGTCCATTGCCCCGATATTTGCAAGACTTAAATATTCAAGGGCCATATATAGGAACACATCTACAAAGAATCTAGTAAATTCTAATTATCTGCTTTGGAAATAATGTGAAATAATTTAAAAAGATAGTTTAAAACTTATGAAATCCCAAATGACGTGAAAGAACATGCTACGGAATGCAAAGAACAAATAAGTTTCAGACCCAGAAAAACCCGCCGTGGAATCAGCACCAGCATTGCTTAAAATGGCATTTCCACCCGGATGTTCCTCCACATAAGGAGTGACATCATAAACCTGGTTCAACCACCAAATACAAGTTCATAAGGCTATAATGCATCATAGAGAGGCAAAGGAGGTGGCCGTTGTTTTTTACTCCCTCCGTTCCAAATATAAGGCATTTTAGCCTTTTTCTAAAACGTATTTTAGTGTGTATATTCGGATGAGCAAAATGAGTGAACATACACACTAAGAGCAACTCTAGCAGATACGCAAAACGCGCGACCTGAAAACTGCGTTCTCAGGGTATGAGAACGCAGTTTCCAGGCTTAAAATCGTCGGCGCAGAGCAGATACACTAAACGGAACCGTGAATTCAAAAAAAAAAGTGCATTCACGATGAAAATTTAGTAGTTTCGCGCGCCATTTCGTTTTCACCATCAGCATTCATCACGATTTACATACTAATTACAGAGCAAAATACCATAAAACGGCAGCACCGCCGCAATCCCTAACCCTACTGACCAAAATGTGCTCTGGGATACCTCACCGGAGCGTAGGGACCGGCGGCGGATCGGCGGCGAGCTCAGGCGGAGTCGTAGGAGAACTCGACGACCTCCGATTGCTCCTTCTTAACACGGACTAGCTGCTCCCGTTGGGCAGTGACCATCGTCGCATGCTGGTCGCGGCGGCACCACGCATCGAAGCGCGCCTTGCGCTGCGCCTTTTCCGTGCCCTCCACGGCGAGCAGCGCCCACTGCAGGTTCTCCTGCTCCCGCTTCTCCCATGCCCTTGCAGCTCGAGCCGAGCGGCGCTGCATCGTCTCGAGCGCGCGGCGCTCCCCGTCCTCGTCGGCGACGTAGTCACCAGGGACGACATGCTCGCCATCCGACTTGTCGTTGGACGACACGTATGTCTCTAGCGACGATGTTGGCATGTCCAAGTTGGAGAGGACGATAGAGGACTCACCATTGATGCTACTGTCATCGGGCGTTGGAGGAGGAGGAGGTGTCGACCTACGCGTCGATGGCCTGCTGTGCGAGTTCCCCGCCTCCGCGTCGTTGCGGGTGGTGCGAACGGAGCGCATCAGAGGCGAATAGACGCGCGGGTTGGGGCGGAGCGCCATGCTTCCATGCTCCGTGTCGTCGGCCTCGCACAACTGCAGGCGCTCTGGCACCGGCTGGAGGTTGCGGATAAACCGGAGCGAGGTGCAATTGCGCACCTCATCCTCCATGATGCGACGCCGACGCTCCGCCTCGTCTACGGAGGCAGCGTTGTGACGAGCTCCAGCGCGGCCTACCTGGCCTCCCCCGACTCCGATTGTGTGGCGGCGGGGTGCCATCGGGTGATGGCGGTGCATGATCTGCACGGGAGAGGGGAGTTTGTGCGGTGGTAGCGGCAAATCGGACGCCGGATCGCCGCGGAGGAGCGGTGGATGGGAAGAATTTCTCGGGTTCTAACCCGAAAACTGCCTCACGAACTCTAGATAAAGGGGTACGAGTCGCACATTCTCGGGGGCCTGAGAAAAAATTTGAGGCTCGATCGTGTTTATGGATTCTGTTCTAGCTGTTTTCAAGCCCCAAAACTTAAAACTCGCCGAGATTTCTCGGGTCATGCGCATTTTGTGTATATGCTAGAGTTGCTCTAAAAAGAGTCTAGACACCGTTGTAAGACTTGAACCTCGATAAGCTGTGTTATCTCGCACTCGTTAACTCACCGCCTTTCCCCATCTCTCTAAACACTCTCTGTAAAGACCTCTCCATTGTATACTCGTTGGCATTAGCACGACACTCCTGCCCGTGTGATAAATCTTCTGCATGCATGGACCTGGCACGCCACGAGCACCTAGCAGCATGCAGCTCCCTTGCGGCGAGCCATGCCTCTTGGCACCGGTTTCTATGGATCTGCTTCTGCGCCAAGGACTTGGCTGGTGCGAGCTGGAGCAGCGCCCGATCAATCTTTCCTACTGATTTTTCTCGCCGGAATTGGGGATAGCTGGGTTTAGGGATTTATTTGTCTAAATTAAATCTAATCTAAGGAGTAGAAAAAATTATGAATTTCGACACTGGATCTAATCTAATCTAAAGAACCGATCTGATCTTTGATCGAGATCGGGTGTCATGCCCTCGAGGAGAGGAGATTGATCTCCCTGGGAGCGGCACGCGATGCGAAAGTGGTAAAAGGTCTAGGATCAAAGCCGTGAGGCTAACCGCCCTAATACCACATGGAAAATAATAATTCCTAAATTTGAAGTAAAAGAGGTAGTATCTATTCAGACAGCGTGGGGACAGTCGATGGCCTCGCCTGTGGCATCAGCCTCTAACGGTGGCGTGATCATGTCACCATACCCGGGGCAAATAGCTCTTGTGCGACATGTTTCTTTGAAATTGGACAGAACAAGACATTGTTGAAGGAAATGACTAGCATGCGACGTTCCTTAGGTAGAAAATAGCCTAGGGCCACACAAGCCATAAAACAGTCGTTAAGGAGACATTTAACTTAGTTCCAAGATTAGGTTAAGACAGACCGGTCGGTTGGGACAGCCAGTCAAACGAACCGCTTCCGACCGAGCGCGCGCGTCACACGTACTGTAGCTTTCTCGACAGCGGCGGCGGACCTCACCCATCGTTCTCGGCTTCGACGGTAGCGACAGCGCAACAGTCTTTGAGGCGGCAACGATTTCGTTCGACGGCGAAGGTGGTGAGATTCATTTGAAACCTAATTCCTCTCCCATTCTTCTCAAATCGAGATCTGAGCATGCCCATTAATGCTAGATTGTGGAGGCCGGGTGTGCTGAACGAGGGGAACGAGATGGAACCGGAGCCGCGAGAGGGGACTTCTAATCGGTATATACCACATCTTTGATACTAAATTTCTGTTTGGTTTGGCTCCTTGTTCGCTTCCTCTAGCTCATAGTGGCCGCCAAAAACAAGGGAGACGATGTTGCGCGGCACACCTTCGAATTTTGCATCAAATTCTTTCCTTCTAGGACTGTGTTAGTTGATGGCAGCACGCAGGTTATTGAGAGAGACACGGTTGTTAAATGGGAGGTGGAATTGGAAGATGTTCATCCCCAAGAGCTACAAAGCATGGGAGAGGATGCAGTGAGGAATATGGTGGACAAAATTGGGGAGAGTGTTGATGGGTTCGTAGCATGGAAAACAAAAATTTCTATCTCAAGAACGAACACAAACCAAATCTAATCTAGATAAAATCCAAGATCCAATCTATTACACATGTGCCACGAGATAGATCTGTACTAACCCTTGTAGACCAGAAAGCGTTACGAGATCGGATCTCGTGGTTGATGTAGTCGATCACTTGCCGATCTCAAGATCGTGTGGACGATCCTTCCGACGCCGCGTTCCGGCAGCGCTTCCGCAGTCGCTCACACGTGCGGAGTCGAAGCAGATCTTCCTCTCCCCGTTCCAGCGAGCAGCGGAGGTAGTAGATCTTCTCCACGGAATCCCAGCAGCACGACGGTGTGGTGGTGGTGGTGGAGTAGAGATTTTTGCAGGGCTTCGCCTAAGCCGGAGCAGAGCGAAGGAGGAGGAGAGAGGCGGCGGCTAGGGTTTGTTATGGGAGAGGTCTAGGGGTGGCGCCCCCTCCCCTCTATTTAAAGGAGGGAGGCGCCATGGGAGGGGGAGTCCTAGTAGGACTCCCCTCCCTCCTTGGCCGGCAGATTGGGAGGGGGGAGGAGTCCTCCTCCCCCATGAATCCGTGTCTTGCCCCACAAAGACTCCTTGATCCTTTCTTGGTTTTCAAGCAAACTCCAAGAAATCTTCTAGAACCTTCCAGAACATTCCGGAACCTTCTAGAATCTCCATACAAACACTCCGGAACATTTCCTAACTTAGAAAATGATCCCCAATATATGAATCTTATTCTCTGACAATTAGGATCTCCTCGTGATGTCCCGGATCCAATCCGAGACTCCGAACAACATTCAGTCTCCAACGCATATTCCATATCTACTTAAAACAACTTCGAACCTTAAGTGTGTCACCCTACGGTTCGTGAACATGTAGACATGATGGAGACACATCTCCGATCAATAACCATTAGCGGGATCTGGAGATCCATAATGGCTCCCACATACTCAGCGATGACTTTGTGATCGATAGAACCATTTAACATACGAAACCAATTCCCTTTGTCACGCGATACTCTACTTATCCGAGGTTTGATCGTCGGTATCTCCATACCTAGTTCTACCTCGTTACTGCTAAGTACTCTTTACTCGTTCCATGTTATGTCATCCCTTGTGACCTAGTCACATGCTTGCAAGCTAACTAGATGACATTCCACCGAGAGGGCCCAGAGCATATCTATCCGTCATATGGATGGACAAATCCCAATCTTGGTCCATGCGCTTCAACACATACTTTCAGAATACCCAATGACACCTTTATAACCACCCAGTTACGAAGCGGTGTTTGATGTCATCAAAGTATCCATCCGATGATGGTGATTAACATAACCTCATGGTCGAAGGATCAGGTTACTATGCATTTGAAAAGCTTGTAGCAAAACGAACTTAATGACTTGATCTTATGCTATGCTTACTATGGGTGTGTGTCCATCACATCATTCTCCTAATGATATGATCTTGTTATTAACGACATCCAATGTCCATGATCAAGAAACCATGATCATCCATTAATCAACAAGCTAGTTTAACAAGAGGCTTACTAGGGACTCTTTTATGTTTACAAAACACACAAGTATTAATGTTTCCGGTTAATACAATTATAGCATGGGATGTAAACATTTATCATAAACATAAAGATATAATAATAACCACTTTATTATTGCCTCTTGGGCATATCTCCAACAGTCTCCCACTTGCACTAGAGTCAATAATCTAGTTAAAAAACTTGTGCATACAACACCTATGGCTTTCTGGTGTTGTATAGACACTATTGCTAGTGGTAAACATAATCTTCGGATCTGACACTTCCAGGTCCGTGTGTATTTGCATTTCCTTGCGTCTCTACGCATTACTCATTCTCCAATGAGATGGCATTGTATAAATTTGGTCCTTTGGTGAAACCTTTAGTTCCTTGAGATTAAATCATGTTGATACAATTGTCATACAATGTATCTTCATAGTATTATCCCGCTATGAACCACGCCTAGTTTGATAACAAACTACTTGACGCAAATGCCCTCATTTGTTGCTACAATAGTAGTCATATACTTAGCCTTTTGTTGTAGTATCTGTCACAATGTTTTAACTTTGGTACTCAACCAAATCCGTTATGGAACTTCCTTTCCATTACATTGTGCCACCCATAGTTTAAATTGAGATAAACTTAATTTGTGACAAAACTAGTATCAATGTAACAATTTACAATGAACTATTTGTCATCACTATATAAATAATATATTCTTAGTTCTTCCAAAAGATCATAGGAATATCCCTACTATTGTCCAATGATCATCTTATGAGTCATTCTGGTATATGCTCATAACATTTAGAGCATAGGACATATCTGGATGTGTACATCTCAAAGAATGATTGATCAAAATATTCTTGTGATTTCACCAAGTGTCAAAACACTTGAATCTCGTGTCAACACACTTGAATCTTGATCCAGTCCTTTCTGTGCGTCAAGAACCTTTCTTGTTGTTTCCATATTGAACTCATTCAACATCTTATCTATGTACATTTGGCAAAACCATATTAGCGTCTCAATCTATCCATATAGACATTGATGCCTAATTCTTGGGTTATGCCTAAGTCTTTCATCGAAATGAAATTCTTAATCTGTGTCAATAAAAGATACATCATTTCTAATCAACAATATGTCTTTCACATAATGTATTAGAAATATGTCTTAGCGCTCCCACTTAATTTCTTGCAAAATGCAAACATCTTCATCGTCTCTAATGAAATTAAACCTTTTAACGGTTTCATCACGGTGAAGATTCCAACTCCGCGATGCTCACTTCAACCATTGAAATTTTGCATACTCTTTTAGCATCCTTTGAATTAACAAAACCCTTTGGATCATGTCATGGACACATCCTAGGTAACCATTCTATTAGAAGAACTTGTTTTGTTTGTTCAACTACCATATACCAAAATATACGTAGTGGTTGCTACATTAATCCGTCCAGACTAAATATTGCTATGAAAGATCAAATCTTATCATAGTCAATTCCTTGAACATTGTCGTAAACTCTTTCCGACATGTCGACTATATTCATAGATGTGAAACATCCATGTCTATTTCTTTATAGATCCATATACGACCGTAAGGTCTTGCACCTTTCCAGAGGGTCTTTCAAATTCAAAGCTTGATTTCTCGTGTATGGAATTATCACGGATTTTATGGCTTCAAGCCACTTAACAAAGTCAGGGCCCATCATTGCTTCTTTTGCATGTAGTCGGTTCATCATTGTCAAACAACAATGATTTAACTCTCAAATCTTGGCATTTGATTACTTACTCGACCTACTTGGTTCAATAGTAACTTAGATCTCCGTGACCACAACCTTTGAGGCACGTGAGCCATGAGCATTGTTGCTGCCTTCGGGACACTTACCGATGCTGTGTAACTCAGCACATATTAGCCAAGGTTCAACAACCTTGTCAAAGTTCTATTGTCCTCCCACTTAACTTTTCACCAAAAATTCCTTCTCAAGAAACTCGACATTCTAAGTGACAAACACTTTTGTCTTCGGTGTTATGGAGGAATACCCAATGGTTATTCGAAATAGCCTACAAATACATGCTCATCCGACTTTGGTTGTAAACATTTTACTTATGCCTAGCATACCAAAAAATTTAAGAAAGGACAACCTGGGTTTTATCCCAAACCATGACTTATATGGTGTCATTTCAACGAATCACGATGGAGCTCTTTTTAGTGTAAAAGCGGTAGTCACTAAAGCTTTAATCTTTAAAATATAATGGCAGTTTTATAAATGACACCTTTGATCTTACCATGTCAAACAAGGTTTCATTACATATCTCGAACACTCCATACTCCTATGGTGTTTTGGGAAATGCAAATCCATGGAACGATTCCTCAAATCTTAGGTGTTTTGCTAAACTTATAACTCAAACATCTTTATGATCCAATCATAAACTTTTTTATTTTCTTGTTACAATAATTTTCCACTTCATCTTAAAAGTCTTTGAACATTTTCAAATGTTTCATACTTCTTCCTTATTGAGTAAGGATATACATATACTCACTCAAATCTTTGGAGAAAGCATATGAAGTTGAAATCCATCGCCCACGACTACACATAATGAATTATATACATCAATATGTACAAATTCCAATCAGTTAGTCGTCCGTTCCTCTTTTGGCCTACGAACGGAGTTTTAATTATCTCTAGGAAAGTATCACAAGCGTCATTTGATCAAAATCAAAGACTCCAAAAATCCATCAACATGGAGTTTCTTCATGTATCCCTTATATAATTTAAACGGTGATGTCACTTTGCAAGTGATCTTTCAATCATTTGTCTTGCGATATTTTAGCATTAGTTTTATGGTCGTTATTTCTCCAACCAGACTTGTATATCATCCATCTATTATGGAATACGGCAATTATTTGAACAACCTTTTGTCGTCATAATACCTGATCAAAATAACAATTATTGAAACAAATCTTGAAGGCAAGCTTTGATGTTAACGAGCAACACAACAACCCTTTGTTTGTTTTCGATGAACATCATCACATATTCTCTTGCTAGTTACTTAGGCCATTGTAGTTCATGAATTGTGTTGTCCTGTATGACACTTCATACCAACCAATTCGGTATCCAATACCGCAGAACCACATTGTTTAACAACCAAGGAATACAACCATAACATGTATCTTCTATATACCTAAGTTGGACATCTCCAATCTTTTTTTTTCTGCCAAATATTTTATAGATTCTCTTTCAACAATTCCTTTTCTTTTAAAAGAATCTATCAACATCAATAGTGGTGTCATTCACATGACACATAGTACAAAGTGTGTATAGTCAAATACTAATACCTTTGGACTTGCACTTTGAAGTGGATCACCTTCATCAAATGTTTGGCATTCTTTCAAAGTTCCATTCTTTAGTAATCTTTTAGTGTAGTAAACATTTTACTTACATCTTCTATTCATCCTTATCATAACAACTTTCATGATCGAGCTACTATAGCTTATAAAGGAGAGTTGCGAGTATAATGTTTCTTTTCCAAAACCTTTTGGAGGATTAGGACGACTAGCGTCTCCAAACTTCACAAATTCTCATCAAATATGAGGACATATACTCTATCATGTTGTAACCAATACATTGTTTTAGATATCGCAATACCTTTCACATATGATGGTTTCTGATACATTGCTTTCAGCTCTTAGATAAACTTGATAAAAATAATCTTTTGAGTATCAAGAATCATGGAGGCAAACATGATACATTAGATACTAACACTAGAATTGTTACTCTTGATTTAATACTGTTTATTAAACTTCACAGATTAAACGGATCTTGCTGAAGGTTTGCAACAGGACTTTTAAACTTTAGATTGACACTCAAAACAATACGATACCAGTTCGTAAAGAAAATATCCATAATTTCTATAGTTCCACTATCTCAACTATAACTAAGCGTAAGGTGGTGAACGGATGCCAATGATTACAACAAACTATGCAAATTCACTTTGATTGTGTTTATGATAAATTGAGTTCGACTAATCCAAATTACAAATAAACTCCCACTCAAAACAACATCCCTCGAGTTGTTTTAGTGATTACACGAACCAAATCCACTACACCAAGTCCGATCATCACGTGAGATGATGTAGCTTTAAAGGCGAACAATCAACATGTTCATCATATCATCCATATGACTCATGCTTTACCTTTCGGTATTCCGTGTTCCGAGACCATGTCTGTACATGCTAGGCTCGTCAAGATTAACCTTAGTATCCGCATGTGCAAATCTGGCTTGCACCCGTTGAATGCACACATAGAATCTATCACACCCGATCATCACGAGATGCTTCGAAACGACGAGTCTTAGCAACGGTGCCTACTAAGGACGAACACTTTATTACTTGATATTTAGTGAGAGGGATCATCTTATAATGCTACTGTCGCGATCTAAGCAATACAAGATGCATAAAGGATTAACATCATAGGCAATTCATAATTAGTGTGATATGATATGGCCCTTTCTGCTTATGCCTTTGATCTCCATCTCCAAAGCACGGACATGATCTCCATCATCACCAGCATTGGGTCAAGGTCAGTGGCGCCGCTTCATGGTTGTCCATCATCACTAGCAACTATTACAACTACTTGGAATAAAGCTATTACAAGATGAATAGACAAGCAGGTCTTAACATAATTAAAGATAACCATTAGGCTCCTGCCGGTTGCCATATTACAACAAGGATCATTGCATACATCAAATATAATCACAATCACATGATGGCCATATCACATCACAAAACCCCTGCAAAAACAAGTTAGACGCCTCTAATTTTCTTTGCATGTTTTACGTGGTTTGGGGCTTTCGAATAAGAACATATCTTACCTACGAAACTGAACCACAATGTTGATACAAGTGCTATCAAGTGCAAAGTGTAGATTGGATCTATACTATGATGGGAGAGACAGACACCCGCAAAGCCACTTGTGCAATACGAGTTGCACGTCAACTGTGGAGCAAGTCTCATGTGCGATGACATGTAAGGTTAGCCCGAGCCGCTTCATCCCACCATACCGCAAGATCCAAAGTACACAAAGCAAAAGACGACACGAGCACCAACGCCCACAAAACCATTGTGTTCTACTCGTGCAACAGATCTACGCATAGACACGACTCTGATACCACTGATGGGTTCATAGCATGGAAAACAAAAATTTCGATCGCAAGAACGAACAAAACCCAGATCTAATCTAGATAAAAGCCAAGATCTAATCTATTAGACATGTGCAACGAGATAGATCTGTACTAACCCTTGTAGACCCGAAAGCGTTACGAGATCGGATCTCGTGGTTGATGTAGTCGATCACTTGCCGATCTCAAGATCATGTGGACGATCCTTCCGGCGCCGCGTTCCGGCAGCGCTTCCGCAGTCGGTCACACGTGCGGAGTCGAAGCAGACCTTCCTCTCCCTGTTCCAGCGAGCATATGAGGTAGTAGATCTTCTCCACGGAATCCCAGCAGCACGACGGTGTGGTGGTGGTGGTGGAGTAGAGATTTCTGCAGGGCTTCGCCTAAGCCGGAGCAGAGCGAAGGAGGAGGAGAGAGGCGGCGGCTAGGGTTTGTTATGGGAGAGGTCTAGGGGGTGGCGCCCCCTCCCCTCTATTTAAAGGAGGGAGGCGCCATGGGAGGGGGAGTCCTAGTAGGACTCCCCTCCCTCCTTGGCCGGCAGATTGGGAGGGGGGAGGAGTCCTCCTCCCCCACGAATCCGTGTCTTGCCCCACAAAGACTCCTTGATCCTTTCTTGGTTTTCAAGAAAACTCCAAGAAATCTTCTAGAACATTCCAAAACCTTCTAGAATCTCCATACAAACACTCCGGAACATTTCCTAACTTAGAAAATGATCCCCAATATATAAATCTTATTCTCCGGACAATTCCGGATCTCCTCGTGATGTCCCGGATCCAATCCAAGACTCCGAACAACATTCGGTCTCCAACACATATTCCATATCTACTTAAAACAACTTCGAACCTTAAGTGTGTCACCCTACGGTTCGTGAACATGTAGACATGATGGAGACACATCTCCGATCAATAACCATTAGCAGGATCTGGAGATCCATAACGGCTCCCACATACTCAGCGATGACTTTGTGATCGATAGAACCATTTAACATACGACCAATTCCCTTTGTCACACGATACTCTACTTATCCGAGGTTTGATCGTCGGTATCTCCATACCTAGTTCTACCTTGTTACTGATAAGTACTCTTTACTCGTTCCATGTTATGTCATCCCTTGTGACCTAGTCACATTCTTGCAAGCTAACTAGATGACATTCCACCGAGAGGGCCCAGAGCATATCTATCCGTCATATGGATGGACAAATCCCAATCTTGGTCCATGCGCTTCAACACATACTTTCAGAATACCCAATGACACCTTTATAACCACCCGATTCTGAGCGGTGTTTGATGTCATCAAAGTATCCATCCGGTGATGGTGATTAACATAACCTCATGGTCGAAGGATCGGGTTACTATGCATTTGAAAAGCTTGTAGCAAAACGAACTTAATGACTTGATCTTATGCTATGCTTACTATGGGTGTGTGTCCATCACATCATTCTCCTAATGATATGATCTTGTTATTAACGACATCCAATGTCCATGATCAGGAAACCATGATCATCCATTAATCAACAAGCTAGTTTAATAAGAGGCTTACTAGGGACTATTTTATGTTTACAAAACACACAAGTATTAATGTTTCCGGTTAATACAATTATAGCATGGGATGTAAACATTTATCATAAACATAAAGATATAATAATAACCACTTTATTATTGCCTCTTGGGCATATCTCCAACAAGTGTGGTTTGGGGGCCAGAGCAAGAAGTTTCTTTGTTACGATTTGATGATTGGAAAGGTGAGTATGTTAGGATTGAGACAGGGGAACAAATGGTTGATGAAATCGATGAGAGAGACAGTTGGACAAGCAAAAGTGCTATGTTTTTAGCAAAGCTCATTGATTTGAAATCTGATTCGAGGGTTGGATATGTGCCCTCGAAGTTGGCTTCTCAGATGGTCGAGGATGATTGGGCTGCACAAAGGAAAATAATGCCTATATATACTGAGTTGGCAGTGTTAATAGTGGAGGCTGATGCTAATGCACAAGGGGAGGCTAAAATGATTGTAACTATTGATTGGAATTCAGTTCAGATAAGTGTCAGGACTGATTTGGTCATTGCACCAATATCTGACATTGAAATGGCAAAGCGTTTTGGCATTCCTATAGATGACAGAGACAAGGAGAAGGAGAGGGATGAAGCTGCAAATGATGGTGACAACCATTCAAGGGATAAAGATGTAGATATAGATCCAGAGTTGTTGCAAAATGCTACAGTTCATGTAGATGATGCACATGATGATGAGCTAGTAATAGTTTATGACAAAGAGAACCCAATTATTGAAGTTGGGAGATTGTTTCCAAGCATGGATGAATTCAATATGTGTTTCAAGACATATGCAGTCAAACGTGAGTTTGCTACCAAGACTTTGTGGACTGATAAAAAGAAGTTCTATGCAAAATGCATAGGTTATGATGGTGGTGCCAAGCCTTGCAAGTGGTATATATCTGCTAGACGCCAACCTGATGGAAGGACGATAAGAGTGAATCAAATTCCAAAAGCTCATACTTGTATTACAACTTCTCAAAAAGTTACAAAGATGACATCATAGTTATGGGTTGCAGAAAAATCAAGCCTATTTTAGCCACAACACCAAACAACACTGCAAAGAGACTGAAAACAGACTTGGAAAAGCAGTACCCCATTAAGCTGAATTATACTACAATGTGGAAGGCAAAGCAAAGGGCAATGAAGGAGCTCTATGGTGATTGGGCAAATACCTTTCGAATGCTTTATAACTTCAAAGCAGAAGTAGAGAAGAGGTCACCTGGCAGTGTTGTGGAGATAGATACTAAGGTAACAGTTGATGGGAAAGTCTTCTTCTCTAAATTCTTCATGGATTTAAAGCCTTGCATCGATGGCTTCAAAGCAGGGTGCCGTCCATATTTGAGTATAGACTCATCATTCTCGACTGGCAAGTGGAATGGTCAAATAGCAGCATGTAATGCTTTAGATGGACACAATTGGATGTTCCCTGTAGCTATTCGCATGTTTTAGTCTGAGTTAGAGGCATCATGGACATGGTTCATGATGCAGTTGAAAAGATGCATAGGGCCAGTCTCTCCTTTGGCAGTGCACACAGATGCATGTAAAGGTTTATAAAACGCAGTGAAGATTGGTTTCCCTCATGCTGAGCAGCGGGAGTGCTTCAGCCATATGTGGATGAATTTGATCAAAAAATTCATAGGAGATGATTTTGGGCGCATGTGGCAAGCAGCAAGATCTTACAACAGATAGACACATTCATATCACCTTGAGAATATTAAGGCTGCATGCTCTGAGTAGGATAGGGTCAAGTTTTGTACAAGGTTGGACACCTACCATTCTCTTTTATGGTACAAGTTAGGTTTTAACACTGCCATCAAATGTGATCATATCAACAATAATTTGGCAGAAAGTTTCAACAACAAAGTGAAGGAGTTAAAAGACTTTCCTGTCCATGACATGGTTGACAAGATCAGGATCATGATCATGAGGTTGTGGGAATTAATAAGAAGGCTTGGTGATGTTCTTCAAGGAGAGAAGCTTCCTGATGTAGTGTAGCAGGTGGTGAACAGGAGCAGAAATCTTGAACATTTGTGTGTTGAGAAATCCTCATTGTGGGGTGCTGAAGTCAGAGATATAAAGACCGGCATGAGGCATGTTGTTGACACTCAATTGCATGAATGCACATTCCTTGAGTGGCAACACAATGGGAAGCCTTGTGAGCATGCCATACTTTTCTTGGCCTCCAAACGCAAGCTAAATATGCACCCATATTTGCATGATTATTATCTATAGCAAAATTCAAGGTTGCATATGCAACACCAATTCAGCACTTACAGACCAGTCTCAATGGCCTAAAGTGGACATTTAGTTCTCCTTGTGTCCTCCTTTGATGAAAAGAAAGGCTGGCAGGCCTAAGCATAGTATATTCAAGGCTTGATTTGAGAAAGGTGGGAGTAGCAAGAAGGGGAAGAAAGATGAAAAGAAAGATGGCAAGCCAAAAAGGGCCCAAAAAGGTAACAAGAATAGATGTAAACTCTGTGAAGAACTTGGACACCGAGCTGGCTCTACCAAGCCTTGAATACCTTTGAAAAGCCAAAGTATGTTCATCCAAAATCTCTGTATTTCTTGTTGATGATTTTTCTCCCCCAACTTACTTGCTTGTTTTCAGGAGGAAGCATGGAGAAAAAGCCCCACCTCTTGTTGTTGAAGAATGATGTCCAGTGAAAAAGGCAAGAATCAATGGCTCAAAAAAGAAGAGAACTAACCAGATCATGTTTGTGCTACTGAGGTGCAAATTGAACCTGTTAATGCTGTTGAGGTGCAATATGAACTTGTTTTGGAGGATGAAGTGCAAACTGTTGAGGTGCAAAGTGAAACTGTTACTACTGAACATGAGCTAACTATTTCTGTTTTGGATGATGTGATGCATACTGAATCTGTTTTGCAGCCGGTAGGTCAATCTGAAACTGTTGCAGATGATTTGGTTGTTGTCCTGCCATGCGAATATGCTTTGGCAGGTGTGTTGCCATCTTTGGAGGTTGTGTTGCCAAGTGTTGAGTTGCAAACTGAACAATGTCTGCAGCTTTTGCTACCATCTACTCAATCTGCAGAAGTGCAAACTAAAGAAGTTGGACATGGTCAGGTGCATAAGTTGAGGGGTCCTAGTGGAGTTGGTAGGAAAACCAAGAGCATCAACAAATTGTGCGTTGTGGAACCAAGCAGTGGAAAAAAGGTGAAAAAATCGAGTGGTAGAAAGAAGAAAAAGAAATAGAGTCGAAATCATTCAACTATGATGTGATTTGATGTGAAAACTTAAGTTTGTTGTCATTTGATGTGAAAACTTATGTTCTTTGATGTAAAACTTGATTAATGTAATGGGTTATGTCATTTCATGTGAAAAGTTATGTGCTATGATGTTGATTTGACTTGAAATTCAAATTTAAATTTGAACCGACATTCAAATTTGAGTCTATCTCCAATATTTTTGGAGTTCATTTGTTTGTTATGTGATGTTGCACTGTTGTATGTACTACTATGCACTTTAGTTCATAAATCCAAGCCTTTTTGCGAAGTCCAACTCATAGTCACTGAAAACGACCCTATTTCTAAGCAAGTTTTTTTCGACCTTGTCAAAATCACCGAAAAAGATTTTCTTAGCTTATATTCTACCTATATAGCATCAATACAAAGTCTCACCTTTTTTGAATAAATATTCATATTATTAATTTATTTTTGAAAAAACACCCTTTAATAAAAGTCAGTAATAAAACAAATTTAAAAATTTAAAATGAAAAAATGACTTCAGATCCTCCTTAGTCGCTCCAAAATGAAGTTAAAGTGAGGTTTTTTGATTTTTTGCATTTTCAAAACCTCAAACCCTCTTCTCACTCCTTTGAACTCTATGTAACCTCAGTCGAGATAGTCCAATTTGTGAAGGTTTTTTCATGCAAAGATTATTAGATCAAGTTTATTATTTTATATCATAAGTATGTAACATAACAAGACTATGTGCGCAGGTTTTATATTTTTTCGATTTTTTGAATTAGTTATGTGATACGTTGCAAACGTATCTATAATTTTTGATGTTCTATGCTTGTTTTATATCTACTTTCTTATGTTTTGTCCACACTTTGGAGTACTTTTACACATTTTCTGGAACTAACCTATTAGCAAGATGCCACAGTGCCAGTTACCTGTTTTCTGCTGTTTTTGGTTTCAGAAAATCTAGTAAGAAAATATTCTCAGAATTATACCAGATAAAAGCCCAACTCAATATTTCACCAGAAGGAATACAGAGTCCGGAGGGGAGACGAAGAGGGAAACCAGGGCAACCACACCTGGTGGTGGCGCGGCCAGCCCTAGCCGCGCCACCAGGGGGTGTGGGGCCCCTAGTACTCCACCGACCTTGCCCCTTCGCCTATATATTGCCTCCAGGACAAAAACCTTAGGAACCCGATCAAAATTCCACGAAAGAGTCTATAGTCGCCGCCATCTCCATCCCTAGATCGGGAGGGATCTGAAGCTCTTCTCAGCACCCTGTCGGAGGGAAGAGATCACCCTTGTGGCCTTCTTCATCACCATGCCTACCTCCGGTGTGATGCGTGAGTAGTTTATCCTTGGACTACGGGTCCATGTAGTAGCTAGATGGTTGGTTCTTTTCCTTTGTGCTACCATGTTTAGATCTTGTGAGCTCCGTTCATGATCAAGATCATCTATTTGTAATCTACATGTTGTGTTTGCGGGGATCCGATGGATATTGAGATGCTATTTCAGATTGATTATTGATTCTATCATGTCTATGTTATTTGTGATCTTACATGCTTTCTGTTAGTAGCTATCTTGGCCGAGTAGATGCTAGCAACTCCAAGAGGGAGTATTTATGCTCGATAGTGGCTTCATGTCTCTAGGAATCTGGGGAAGTGACAGAAATCTCTAAGGTACTAGATGTGTTGTTGCTACTAGGGAGAAAACAGCAATCTTTTGTTCATAGAACAATCATATTGTTTACTTTACACACTTTGCTTAATGCAATTATCTGTTGCTTGCAACTTAATACTGGAGGGGGTTCGGATGATAACCTGAAGGTGGATTATTAGTCATAGATGCAGTTGGATTACGGTCTATGTATAATGTTGTAATTCCTAATCAAATCTCATAGGAGTCAAGATGATTAGTATATGCATGTATGCTTTCTTGGTGTCTGTCAATTGCCCCGCTGTAATTTGTTGACCCAACATGCCATCTGTCTTAAGGAGAATCACCTCTAGTGAACTATGGACCCCGGTCCATTCTTTTATCATCAATCTACAAGCTATTTACTGTTTTCTGTTTACTTTCTGCAAGCAATTACTATCTTACACACAATACGTTTAATCCTTTGTTTTCAGCAAAACCGGTGAGATTGACAACCTCACTGTAAGTTGGGGCAAAGTTTTGTGATTGTGTTGTGCAGGATTCCAAGTTGGAAACAACACCTTGGAGGTGTTTCCTTGCTCCTACTGGTTCAACAACCTTGGTTTCATAACTGAGGGAAAACTTGCTGCTGTTCTCATCATACCTTCCTCTTGGGGTTCCTCAAAGAGCTCGACATATTGAGTCGATCATCAAGCTCTTTTTGGCGCCGTTGTCGGGGAGTCAAGGACATCTTCACAAAGGGAGTCCCTCATAACCAATATCTTTACTTTGTTTATTTGTTTTGCTTAGTTTATTTCTGCTCTGTTTGCTTGTTTCTTTTATCAAAAACACAAAAAAATTAGTTGTACTAGTTTGCTTTCTTTATATCAAAAACACAAAAAAATTAGTTTCTATTTTAAGTTGCTATTATGTCTAGTATTGCTCCAATAACTATCACTTGAGGAAACGATTTTTACTTTCAAACAAGGCATTGAAGAAAGTTTCAAAGAATCCTGGTCTAGTATCTCTAAATTACATGCAAAAACTGAACCTAAAATGACTCTAAGCTTGTTGCTTAGCAGTTTTTAGTTTGGAACTACTCTATGCTATAGGTATGCTTTGGATGCTGTAGTAGGAGGAGATTTCCTCCAATGCAATGAGGATGAAGCTTTTAATGCCATAAAGAAGTTGGTCTCAACATATAACTTGCCTATCAAATCTGATTCCTCCATAAACATATTTGCTAGATTAAACACTCTTGAGGCCAACACAGCTAGTTTAAAAGATTGATATAACATGTTTAGAGAGCATCATGAATATGTTCCAATAAATTCTGAATCTTCAAAATGGCTTCCTACAGTAAAAGTTGTTATAAATAATGAAACTTTTCATGCTCGCTGTGATATCATGTCTGAATTCTGTCTTATGCCTAAAGATATCTATGAATCTTTAAATCTATGGGGACTTTCTGAAGGGGAAGAAGAAATATCTCTTTCTAATAATGCCACGATATTACCCATTGGAATAGCTGAAAGAGTGTTTACAAAAATTCTAGGGAAAGTGGTGTCTACTGATTATCTTATTATTTAATGTGTAGGAAAAGGACAAATTACACTTGGAAGATCCCTACTTAAACTCCTTGGAGTAATAATAGATGTGGAAAAGGGCATCATGCACTTTGCTTGTCCACCAAACAATCATACGTTCCCCAAGGATAAGAATAAAAGCAAGAGAGGTAAGGGCAAGAAATTTGGTTTTAATGCTTCTTCATTTGAGAATACTTGATTCTTTTCTTGTTTCTTATGCCTAGCTCAAAGGCGTTAAAAAACACTTATTGGAAGATAACCCAAATTTCATTAGGAATCTTTTGTTGAGTCTTGGAAGTTATTGCTTCAGTAATAACCTCTCCTTATAATTTCTGTGTGGTTTTTGTGCCAAGAGTAACCTCTAATGAGAGAGAAGTAATGCTTGGGAAAGTTACTGTCCCGAAATAGATTTTTGTGCTCCGCTGTAAAAATTCTTCAAAAATCTCTATACGTCGGTTTGATCTGTAATTTTTTGTGCTTCTGCCCCATGTTGTTATCCAACTTTTGTTAGTTCAACACTTTTCGATTTGAGCAACAGACGGTCTTCAAAAAAAATTGGTTTTTATCTGCTGGTCTGTTTTGATAGATTTCTGTCATTATTTGCATTTGCCTATTAATCTCTTTCTTTTTGAGTTCTCTTTGATCATTTGAACTTTTTAAAGGAAGTGCTACAGTAGCTTTTGTTTTAATGGAAGTTTTATTTGTGTTGTAATTGAACCAAAAGACTTATTATCTTGAGTACACTAATGTTGCTAATGAAGATTGTGTGAAGGTTTGTATGAAGGAAATTTTAAAGTGTAGGAAAGAGTAATGTGATAAGATAAAGTACGGACAAAAGCTCAAGCTTGGGGATGCCACCAGTGTCACCCCAATAATATTTCAGAAGTACAAGCGTCAAAGCTTGGGGATGCCTAAGGCATCCCCTTCTTCATCAATAAAAATTTCAGGTTTCTTCCAAACACTTCATTTTTATTGTTTCATGCACAGTTGTGTTGTTCCTGGAGCGTCTTCATTCTTGTTTTTAGTTTTCGTTTCCTTAGTTTGCTTGAATAAATTGGTTGGACCCCCTCATTCATACATTAGTTTTCAAATAGGTCGATTTGGATTGGAAAAGAGTAGGAAAGTTCATGCTTAAGTGGTATAAAAGGAGCTTGTTTTTGACTGTGACTTAGACTTTATCATGTCATGCTTGATATTGTTTTGGCTTTATGCTTAGTGCTTATTGCTGTAGCATGACTTGTTATAAATAATTGAGATTGCTTAATGTGCCTTGAAAGAATCATGCATTGTTTTAGCATATAAAAGCATAATATTGTGGTATTCTCCTTTAATGCTTTATTTGGGTTGACTTGGCACATGCTCACACCATGTTAAGACTATACCAAGTCACCATAGCCTCTATGATCATTTAGTTTTCGTCTTGTAATATCACCTTATGCGCTAATTAATAATGTTTTGTCGCTTTGCATGATTATGGTCATTATTGCTCTCTTAGTTGGTCGCTCCCAGTCTTTTGCTAGCCTCCATACCAAGTATGAGTTCCACTCTTGCATCCAACTCCAAATAAAACCAAGTTATTCCAAAGAGTACACCATACCTACCTATTAGCATTTTCTATTCCAAGTATATTCATGTTTTTATCTATATTCCGAATTAAACTTGTTATGTGAAAACTAGTGATTAAAGCTCTCACAAACTTGATGGCACACTTTACTTTTCCCGCACTTAATAAACTTGAACCATTGTGCCCATCTATGTTGCGTATATGCTTGCGCTTTGTAAGTTGTGAATTAGCAGAACCATGCTATCATGGGGAACGCTTTCAACATTGCACTTTATTTAGTTGATATCATGTTCTTTTGCTTATGGATCCCGACGTTGTTAAATGAATGGGGAGCTTGTAAGGCTCATGGAGTTCGTATATGTGTTAGAGAAACACCTGGGCGGCTGGTCTAATCCATGCCTAATCATGGTGGAAACCTGCAGCGTAACCATAGTGAGCAATCTATGAAGCATCCTCTATAAAAGAAGAAGCCTATGCAAATAGGAAAGAAAAAAAATAAAGAGAAAAAAAAGATACCTATGCAAATAGGAAATAAAAGGATGCTGAGATGCTCATTGTCTGCTTGCCTTATCATTTTGATATGGGGATTCTTCCGTATCATCGGGCAAGGGGTACCCCGTTGGCGGTTCTCTATGATACACATGTACTTACAATGACAAGAACTTACTTGTGACTAAACTTGAGTAGCATGAGGAACGATACTCGTAAGTAAGGGGCATGAGATTTTGAGCTTATAACTTGTCAAGCATATCCTCATATTTGTTCGCTTTAACCTTAACCACCTAAAGATGCTTATGATAGGGGCAATGAGAGCTGAAAGCTAATAAGTACCATAATTTTTGGAAGCTCTTTATGAGACTTGAATCCCTGCTTCCTTCTATGAAGGCCTTTCTTTTACTTTTATGTTGAGTCTCCATCTTCTATCTTTATGCACCTATTGAGAGAGCATAGTGGCCATTCTTAGTTTAATGTTCATTGTCCCAAAACTTGTTGATTGATTCATAACTTTGATATTGCTTATTCTTAAACTATTTGCATTTAGTCACCCTTATGAACTTTTAAGGTGTCCTATGCATTTATGTTTTGCTACACTATGAGGGACAAGCTGAATACCATTCTCATTATGTTTTCTATATGTGAAACAAATAAACGTTTTTCAAAGCATAGTTATTCATGAATCTTTTGTTTGTACCTTTTGATGTTACAACATAGTTGCTATTTCTTATTGTTAGAACTATATCTTTCATGCTATGTTAAAGTACTATGATCCCAACTATCAGTGTTCTACAAATACTTTGATCAAGATTATGATGGTGCATGTCACCTCAAAAATTATTCATTTTTATCACTTACCTACTCGAGGACGAGCAGGAGTTAAGCTTGGGGATGTTGATACGTTGCAAATGTATCATAATTTCTGTTGTTCCATGCTTGTTTTATATCTACTTTCTTATGTTTTGTCCACACTTTGCAGTATTTTTACACATTTTATGGAACGAACCTATTAACAAGATGCCACAGTGCCAGTTGCCTATTTTTTTGCTGTTTTTGGTTTCAGAAAGGCTAGTAAGAAAATATTCTCGGAATTGGACCGGACAAAAGCCCAAGTCAATATTTCACGAGAAGGAATACGGAGTCCGAAGGGGAGACGAAGAGGGGACCCAGGGCGGCCACACCCGGTGGTGGCGCGGCCAGACCTAGCCGTGCCACCAGGGGGTGTGGGTCCCTAGTACTCCACCGACCTTGCCCCTTCGCCTATATATTGCCTCCAGGACGAAAACCCTAGGAACCCGATCAAAATTTCACGAAAGAGTCTGTAGCCGTCATCTCCATCCCTAGATCGGGAGGGATCTGAAGCTCTTCCCGGCACCCTGCCGGAGGGGAGAGATCACCCTGGATGCCTTCTTCATCACCATGTCTGCCTCCGGTGTGATGCGTGAGTAGTTCATCCCTGGACTACGGGTCTATGTAGTAGCTAGATGGTTGGTTCTTCTCCTTTGTGCTAGCATGTTTAGATCTTGTGAGCTCTGTTCATGATCAAGATCATCTATTTGTAATCTACATGTTGTGTTTGCGGGGATCCGATGGATATTGAGATGCTATTTCAGATTGATTATTAATTCTATCATGTCTATGTTATTCGTGATCTTGCATGCTTTCCATTGTTAGTAGCTATCTTGGCCGAGTAGATACTAGCAACTCCAAGAGGGAGTATTTATGCTCGATAGTGGGTTCATGCCTCTAGGAATCTGGGGAAGTGACAGAAATCTCTAAGGTACTAGATGTGCTGTTGCTACTAGGGAGAAAACAACAATCCTCTATTCATAGAACAATCGTATTGTTTACTTTACACACTTTGCTTAATGCAATTATCTGTTGCTTGCAACTTAATACTGGAGGGGGTTCGGATGATAACCTGAAGGTGGATTATTAGTCATAGATGCATTTGGATTACGGTCTATGTATAATGTTATAATGCCCAATCAAATCTCATAGGAGTCAAGATGATTAGTATATGCATGTATGCTTTCTCGGTGTCTGTCAATTGCCCCGCTGTAATTTGTTCACCCAACATGTCATCTATCTTAAGGAGAATCACCTCTAGTGAACTATGGACCGCGGTCCATTCTTTTATCATCAATCTACAAGCTATTTACTGTTTTCTGTTTACTTTCTGCAAGCAATTACTATCTTCCACACAATACATTTAATCCTTTGTTTTTAGCAAAACCGGTGAGATTGACAACCTCACTGTAAGTTGGGGGCAAAGTTCTGTGGTTGTGTTGTGCAGGATTCCAAGTTGGAAACAACACCTTGGAGGTGTTTCCTTGCTCCTACTGGTTCGATAACCTTGGTTTCATAACTGAGGGAAAACTTTCTGCTATGCTCATCATACCTTCATCTTGGGGTTCCCCAACGAGCTCGACGTGTTGAGTCGATCATTATTATGCACATTTGAAGATTAGTCAAACCTTTCAAAACCCCGTTGACTGCCTCCAAACCCCATCTAACCCTAATGCCAAATGTCGACTGTCGCTCTAACCCTAACGCCAACCGTCAGCCGTTAATCTAACCCTAACACCAAATGTCAAGTGTTGATCTAACCCTAATGCCAAACTTTGGCCGTCAGATAAGCCTTCTAGAAGGATTTCGCGGGTGTAGTTGTGGGCGATCCGTGGGAGCCCTGATTCTCCAATCTGATTGGCCACCTTTTGTTTCTCTGACGAAGAGATAACGTTGAGCAGGGGAGCATCTGAGTGACCGTTGGGTCGAGCGGACCGGGCACGGCTACCACGACGTGCTCTGTTGGTATATGCGAGAGGGCGGGTTGCCCGTGACGGCACCATGTATTCCATGCAATAGCGTCGCAGGCTAGCTATTCTGCTCGTGAACGCATCGACGTAGCCTCATTTGCATGCACGCAGCGGCGTAGTAAAGAAGCGGCAGGGGCGTAGCGTATAGGTACTGATGTCTACACACTTCTATTCTTGTAGACAATTGTTGGGCCTCCAAGTGCAGAGGTTTGTAGAACAGCAGCAAGTTTTCCCTTAAGTGGATCACCCAAGGTTTATCGAACTCACGGAGGAAGTGGTCAAAGGTATCCCCTCTCAAGCAACCCTGCAATCAAGATATAAGAAGTCTCTTGTGTCCCCAACACACCCAATACACTTGTCAGGTGTATAGGTGCACTAGTTCAGCGAAGAGATAGTGAAATACAAGTGGTATAGATAATTATAAGTGGTAATGGTGATAGAAAATAGCTTGATGGCGTGGAAGAGACTAAAGGTAAACTGAAATAAAGATGGAAGCAAGCAAACATGTAACAGATCTAGTTGCAAACGGTGTTTCAATGTTTATAAACAAGACCTAGGGACATACTTTCACTAGTGAACACTCTCATATAAATATCTTCTCTTTATGATACTATTCTTAACTACTCTCCGATTGAACACTCTAATCGATGGTAGGGCTATAACAACACACCTCAAAGTTCGCTTTCCGCATCTAGATAACCCCACACTATCACCTTGAGCACTAGATGGTTCCAACAAACACCACAATTTCATAGAGACATCCAACTCCAAATATAACTCATAACAAGTATTTGTAATCTCTAGCCTAAGTGCCACCATGGTGTGCACACTTTCAACTTCACACACATGGGGAGAGCAGAGATCTATTAAAGCACTTGAGTAGCAAGGTAGATCTATAGATTACAAGCTCATGATCTCAATAAGATCATGCATAGAGAGAGATGAACACATAGCTACCGGTAGGACCCTTAGCCTCGAGAGAGAACTACTCCCTCCTCATCATGGGAATCAGCAATGGTGATGGAGATGGTGGTGGAGATCGATGGAGATGGCTCCGGGGGCACTTCCTCATCCCGGTAGGGTGCTGGAATAGAGACTTTCTGTCCCCCGAATCTCCCCTTCGGTGGCGGCGGCGCTGTGGAACTTTTTGTGGCTAGAGGCTGGATGATTTAGGGTTTTTGCATCGGAGGCGATATATAGGCAAAAGGGGAGGCCGAGGGGGTGCCGGAGGCGGCCAGACCACCCCCTGGCACGGGTCAGGCTGGGCCGCATGGCCAGGTGGTGTGGAGGCCCCCTGGCCCCTCTCCGTCTCGTATTCTGGCTCCTTGTGTCCCTCGGTGAAAAATTGACTTTGGCTTTGTCCCGTCCAATTCCGAGAATATTCATTTTCTGACTTCCTTGGAACCAAAAACAGCAGAAAACAGGCAGCTGGCACTGTGGCTCTTGCTAATAGGTTAGTCCAAGAAAGTTTATAGAAAGTACTCCAAAGTTGGAACAAAACATAAGAAAGTAGATGAAACAAAACATGGAACATCAAAAATTATGGATACGTTAGCAACATATCAACATCCCCAAGCTTAACTCCTGCTCGTCCTCGAGTAGGTAAGTGATAAATAGAAAGAATAATTTTTGAGGTGACATGCACCATCATAAACTTGATCAAAGTATTTGTAAATCATTGATAATTGGGATCATAGTACTTCAATCATAACATGAAAGACAAAGTCCTAGCAATAAGACAAAGCAACTATGTTGCAACATGAAAAGGCACAAACAAAAGATTCATGAAAAACAATGCTTTGCAAGACGTTTGTTTGTTTCACATAAAGAAACATAGCATAGTGGCATTCAGCTTGTCCCTCATAGAGTAGCAAACATAAATGCATAGGACACCTTCAAAGTTCATAAGAGTGACTAGATACAAATAGTTTAAAACAAGCAATATCAAAGCTAGGCATTAATCAACAAGTCTTGGGACAATGCACATAGAACTAAGAATGGCCACTATGCTCTCAAAATAGGTGCATAAAGATAGAAGGTGGAGACTGAACATAAAAGTAAAAGAAAGGCCTTCATAGAAGGAAGCAGGGATTCAAGTTTCATAAAGAGCTTCCAAAAATTATGGTACTTATTAGCTTTCAGCTCTCATTTCCCCTATCATAAGCATCTTTAGGTGATTAAGGTTAAAGTGACACAACTAAGAGGATATGTGATGTCTACGCACTTCTATTCTTGTAGACAGTTGTTGGGCCTCCAAGTGTAGAGGTTTATAGAACAGCAGCAAGTTTTCCCTTAAGTGGATCACCCAAGGTTTATCGAACTCACGGAGGAAGTGGTCAAAGGTATCCCCTCTCAAGCAACACTGCAATCAAGATACAAGAAGTCTCTTGTGTCCCCAACACACCCAATACACTTTTCAGGTGTATAGGTGCACTAGTTCGGTGAAGAGATAGTGCAATACAAGTGGTATAGATAATTATAAGTGGTAATGGTGATATAAAATAGCTTGATGGCGTGGAAGAGACTAAAGGCAAACTGAAATAAAGATGGAAGCAAGCAAACATGTAACAGATCTAGTTGCAAATGGTGTTTCAATGTTTAGAAACAAGGCCTAGGGATCATACTTTCACTAGTGAACACTCTCATATAAATATCTTCTCTTTATGATACTACTCTTAACTACTCTCCAGTTGAACACTCTAATCGATGGTAGGGCTATAACAACACACCTCAAAGTTCGCTTTCGGCATCTAGATAACCCCACACTATCACCTTGAGCACTAGATGGTTCTAACAAACACCACAATTTCATAGATACATCCAACTCCAAATATAACTCATAACAAGTATTTGTAATCTCTAGCCTAAGTGCCACCATAGTGTGCACACTGTCAACTTCACAGTTATGGGGAGAGCAGATATCTATTGAAGCACTTGAGTAGCAAGGTAGATCTATAGATTACAAGCTCATGATCTCAATAAGATCATGCATAGAGAGAGATGAACACATAGCTTCCGGTAGAACCCTTAGTCTCGAGAGAGAACTACTCCCTCCTCATCATGGGAATCAGCAATGGTGATGGAGATGGTGGTGGAGATCGATGGAGATGGCTCCGGGGGAACTTCCCCGTCCTGGCAGGGTGCCGGAACAGAGACTTTCTGTCCCTCGAATCTCCCCTTCGGTGGCGGTGGTACTATGGAACTTTTCGTGGCTGGAGGCTGGACGATTTAGGGTTTTTGCATTAGAGGTGATATATAGGCGAAAGGGGAGGCCGAGGGGTGCCGGAGGTGGCCAGACCACCCCCTAGCGCGGGCCAGGCTGGGCCACATGGCCAGGTGGTGTGGCGGCCCCCTGGCCCTCTCTGTCTCGTATTCTGGCTCCTTGTGTCCCTCGGTGAAAAATTGACTTTGGCTTTTGTCCCATCCAATTCTGAGAATATTTATTTTCTGACTTTCCTGGAACCAAAAACAGCAGAAAACAGGCAGCTGTCACTGTGCCTCTTGTTAATAGGTTAGTCCAAGAAAGTGTATAAAAAGTACTCCAAAGTTGGAACAAAACATAAGAAAGTAGATAAAACAAAGCATGAAACATCAAAAATTATGGATACGTTAGCAACATATCAGGGACATCGCATCTAAGCTATTTTAACTATTTTAACGATTGTATGCACGCAGACACAGGATGGACGCGTTGGTGTAGCTCGCTTTTGCAGTGTCACGCGCGGTGGAACGGTTTCTCACGCGGTAGCCTTACCATCGCGCGCCAAAATGAAGCATCTCGCTTGTGCCGTCCATGCCGCTTTGGATGCTCTGCCTGCCGGTTTAATGCACTTATGCCACCACGAACGGAGGAGAGAAAATGAAGCATCGTGTATATTGACCATGGCTGCAACGCAGCTATATAAGGGGCACCATTTCCTCATCCCTCTCACACTCATCTCTCAAGCCGCCCCCGTTTCTTTCTTTCGAGCCAAATCCACCACTCGAGCCACCACTCCACTTGCCAAGCCACCATGCAGTTCACTGGTCCTACCTACCGCCGCCCTCACACCGTGCCGGAGCTGCAGTACCCGATGGGCAGAATCGTCGAGAGCAGCCTCAAGGTGTGGGCAATATCAAGGTGGAGGGGCCCTTTCGAGTTGGCTCGCTTCTTCCTCCATTCCGGCTACCGCCACTTCCCTGCGGGCACTCCGCCCATGTTCCACCTCCACGAGCAGTATGACGACGCCCACGACAACTTCGTCATTGGCCTATACATGACGTTCACCAACCCCTACGATGCCTACCACCTCCTCGGCTAGGTGTTCTGGTGTGGATGCGAGTTTATCGTGTTCACCACCTACAATATCTTCACTAATTTCCACCACATCTTCCCCCAGCCCAACAGCATGCACACCCTCCACTACCAGATGCCAGAGGAGGACGAGTGAGAGGCGCCGACTAAGGAGGGGCCAAGGAGTTATTCAAGGGGTACCCGTTGTCTACTGGCCGAGTCTTTCTATCTATCGTGTGTTGTGTTGGTTGGGGCGTGTGTGCCCGTATCTTCTAGCTCGTGTCTAGTTTTAAATATTTTCCTTTTATGTTTTGTGCACTATATGTTGTAAGGGGATGCCCTGCTATATGTTGCAAGGGGATGCTACTAGGGTACCCGATGCCCCTCTATCGTACTATCTATGTTGGGCGTACTAATATATTAATATTTATTCGTGCCTAAAGTTTCTTCATTACATTTTATTTACATTGTTAAAGTATGTGGCCATGTGTAGTAAAAAATGCACTCAAACATGATCCAATCATAAACTTTCTGGCTATATTGGCACACTATGTCTTCTTTCTTTTGAGAGGGGCACAACCATTTTGGGTCAAAACACACGTGTAAAAACTTTGAAAACAACATAGCATGCACAAATCAAAAGAAATTAAAATTGTTACTTCGAGTGCACCTTTTGGTAAAAAAGGTGCTTGTCGGGTTTTGGTTCACAAAGACTGCTAACTAGAACCAACCTTTTATTTCAGCCAAAACAACACGTCGGTGCACCCTAGCAGCAACTCTTCACTCTGCACACCCTACGCTGACGACAGACTGAAGAACTGAAGAAATGAAACAGAGTGAAGAAGACATGCCGAATTCGTGCAGCGCAACACTTTTATTCAAATATCTTTTATGATTACAAATGATGCACAATCTAACTTCAACACTGATTGCCTTTACTAATGACTAATTATCATCACATAAACAAATGCAAGATCAATTACACAAACATAAAAAAGACCGGCCATCAAATTATCCTACTTCTTCAATTCGATGATTTTCTTCATCTGCTAGTTCAGGTTCTTCAGCTCTGTCGTCACTGCCGCCACTCCTGCATCCCCCACAGTAGCACCAATGGAATTGCCAGATCCAGACGGGATCGATCCAAACTTCTCTGCCTCCAACGGTAAATCGATCTCCCCTCATGCATCCTCTAGTTGAATCCGCTCTATGTACTCATCTAACCACTCAAAATTGGCGCATTGCTTTAATTTCTGAAATCGCAAAGATGAACCCTAAATCCCAAATCGGATGAAAAATATGAAATTGGGACACAAAAATCAAAATTGGCAGATTGAGAAGTAAAATCTCACCTTCCCCTGATCTGGTTTGCTCTCGCATTTCACAAATTCCCGCCCAAGGTTGCCATTCTTGTTGGTCAATGTGACCAGCCGCTTCAGGGGTGCAATACGTGGGCATACATGGCAGCTTGTCATTGGCACTGCGCCATAGCGCGGTGGGAGGCTGAAGTGGAGCTCGACATGGGAAGGTCGTGGCCTGTTTGCCGACATTGTTGCGCGTCGTTGCCGAAGAAGAATAAGAACAACGGTCGGGGAGGGAGGATGGGAAGGTCGTGGTAGGGCTCGGGTGATGCGTGGCTCGGGGTCCTCTCTTGTACTAATGCTGAGCTGGATAAGTTAATGGGTTCCACACTGTGGGTCCCTCCATCAGGAGACACTTTGTGGGTCCAGCTCTCATGTCATTACGTAGTGGGTCCCGCTCGGCTCACCTGATTCGAGTTGTCAACATGTGTCTTTGGATTAAGCAGCAGTGTCGTACGACCGCTATCTTTTCCAACTTAGATGTCGCATGAGAGCTATTTCAATCAACGACGTCGCAAAATAGACGATTTCGCTCAACGAGGTCGCATAGTCGTCTCAACGAGGTCTCATAGGAGCTATTTGCCCCCATACCTGGTGGCTGCGTACATGGAGTGGCCGTCCGACGGCGACCTCTAGGAGGTGGTGTCAGCGCTCACGGCCGTGTCGGCACCAGCGCCCGCGCCCCCCATGGACGCCGAGCTCATTCCGTACTGCCTCTTGGACTTCGACCTAACATTCAACTCAAGATGAGAATGGTGTGGGTAGGAGCGGTATTTTGGTGCGGGTTATGCAATGGGGTTGATTGATTTGGGCTCAAATGGCTGCATCGTGGAAATGGGCTAGAGCGGTGCGGGTTCACTAGAAAAGCAGTTGGGGAAGGTCCGGTTTGATAACGAAGAAAACGGGGTGAACCCGCGGGTTCAACCTGCGAAACTCACGTTCGGGGACCCATGGCTCTATTAGACCACGCCCAAATCCCCGAATTCCCCTCCTACCTCTCTGTTCCCCTGCTCCCAATGGCCATGGCCGCTGCCCGCCGCGCGTCAAACTTAGGGTGCACAGGCCGCAGCACATCTACCGTCGTCGCCCTGCATACCTACCGCCAGCCGCCTCCGTCTTGAAGCACCACCTAACAACGCCCGCCTCGGCCTCTCGTTCCCTGACGCCCGCCTAGGGTTTCTTGCACCGCCGTCGACCTGCCTGCACCACGACCGCTGCCTTGGCTATCTTGTTCCCATTGTCGCCACCCTTCCTGCACCTTCAACGCCTCCCTGCATTCCTCACCTCCTGCGGGGCATCTTCCTCTAGGCCACCCTGCCCTTCTTACCAAGGCGAGCAAAGAAGCAACTCCTCTATCACATCTCATTTGCATTATATGTAGAAGAATAGTTCCTCAATTTGGTCAATGTCAATTTGTTCAAATGCAAGAGAATATAATAAATAATGACTTGCAATATACACACCATGATTAGATTTCAGTAGCTGGACAAATTGATAATGACTTGCAATCTATGTATAAAAATAATTTTAGCACTGGCTCAAATGGTCCTTGTTTGGAAGTCCAGATCATTGATGCTTGAGTAATTAGATTGGAAGTAGATTTTATAGTCATGCGGTGTTGAGTTTAATGTTGATGTAAAATAAAGTGTGGATATTAGTCTGGTTAACAAGACATTCTCATATCATTAGTACTATCCATGTTTTATTTTATAATTGTTAATGGTAGAACATGTCCTGTATAATGGAAGTATAGAGTATCTGTTTGCTATGAATTTACTTTAATTTCTTGCCACCGGAAATATGTTATCGGAATAAAAGGAGATCATGTTCAACCTGACGGTAGCAGTCTACCTGAAACTTGTACTTGTACTAAGCATGTAACTCATAATGCAATCAGTAACATACAATCAGTTTTGGTGCTTTAGTTTGTGCAAAATACTGGCTTATTAAGCCCAGAACCCGCCTGATTGATGGATATAGGTGTTGGTTTTTCAGCTAGGTATTCTAATTGATGATTTTCTACAGAAAAATGGACGCGTTTAAGCAACAAATCTTACAATTTTACAACCTTTTAGACTGAAATGAAGGAGAGGGCATACAAATCTAGGACTCCTCGCCAGACCTCTACCAGACAACCAGCACCACTACAGCCCTGCACCCTCGTCGTTGATGTGAAGTCTGAATTAGTAGTGCATATAGGTGTTTTTCTTTATGGACAGTCATATATGTATGCTCTTTTGTTCGTAGAATTCTAGACACGTCCAATTCATGGATACACTACAAGACTTAGTTTGCTAGCTTTCAAGTCACCTTAGAATTCGGGGCTGGTAAAGATAAAACTCAGGGACCCTCGGTTACCATTTCAAGATGAAACCCACCAACTAGCTATCAGCAGGTTCATTTTCCAGTACCTTATAGCCCGTGTGATTTGGACATTTAAGTTAGCAGATGGTAGCTAATTTAGCCTGTGTGATTTGGAGGCACAAACAAAGTACTTGATCTCCATGACGATCAAATACAAATGTCGAATCTCCATGGCGAAACCGCACTGAAAAATATTGCTATTGGATATTATTCCCTACAATTTTGATTAAAATAATCTGCTACATTGATTGGTGCTGAATTTACCTTGTTATTTTCCTTTTGCCAATTCCCTGTATTTCATACCATGTGCATTTAGAAACAATTTCAAAGCAGTTTGAATAAACTCAATGTTGTTCTTGTAGGAAAGTTCAAAAATGAAGTAGTCCAACGGTAATGAAATGGAGATGATGAATATTGCCCGCCATTACTATCCATTAAAATGCTCTGCATCTATTGTATTTTGTTTTATTTTCATTCTATTCTTTAAAACAATGTCCTATATCAATAAATTTTACTCTTAGATATCACCGATTTTTCTAGATTTGCATGTATCTCTATGTCTAAGTACAATACGAATCTAGGAAAATTTGTGACATCTAATTTTGGACAGATGGAATACTTGTTTTGTTCAGTTGTTTGGCTTGATCAGATTTTCATTATGGACTTCTGTAATATATAATGTGTTGGAAATCTGGTGTATATTATATTCCCCAGCAATACATATTTTATGATTTATTTTATATTCATGGTCATTTATTCTGTTACTGTACTACTCTCTGCGAATCAAGACAAATCCGCGACATACTTTTTGGGACAAAGAGTATATATTTTTATGAATTTTCTGTTCTTTTGGAGTGTACTCACTATATATCTTCCATTTTTTTTAAATTGCAAAACTAACTACACGGACTAGCTTACGAGCAGTCAAAGTTAAACACCAGCTCCAAAGTCTCCCGCAGCGACAACTTCCACCGAATTCAGCAAACCCCATGGTAGGAACCGGCGGGTTCACCTCGCCTGAACCCGTGGTGTGGTGTGGGTGCGGGTGCCGGATTTAAATGGTGCGGTTTGGTGTGGATCAACAGCCTAATTTATTGGGTTAGATTGGGTTGGGCAATTTTGTCTAAATCATCCGGTGTGGGCTGAATTTGGGGCGGTTTTCACCCCATTCTCAGCTTGACATTCAACCTTGACGCGCCTCCTAGCCTCTTCATGTGAGGAAGAACAGAGGACCAAGTGCAAGGGTGACCACTCCATGGCAGACAGGAGGGAAGAACCGAAATGTTTCTTCCTAAGATCACATCAGTGTAGATGAACTGATGACGGCACTTAGGATATCTGAATAGAAATCTGGTTCCATTCTTTCTTTCTTTTTTCTACACTTTCATTTGGCTAGAATTCGTTAATTATATTATGCAAGGAAAAGAAAAGAAAAAGATGTTCAAAATTCTGCTCTGCCGAATCCAAGAAACTGATATTGCTGGAACAGTCCGTAAGCCCCTCTTTCGACATTGGAGTTCACTTTGAAGTTTCTATTTCTTTTTGTCAAGACTCCAGGAAGAAAATTCCCCTCATAGCATGACTCAAGTGTTCTGAGTTCATAGGAAGAAACATTTCAGCACATAAAAAAAACTTAACAGAATGAAAACACTTATGTTTCATGCTTTCAGACAATTGTAAAAAAGGTAATCATGCAGCCAACGCGTTTCGGAGTTTCGGTCAAGGAGAAAAAAGCATTCAGATATGTACAACCATAACAGATGGTTGTTTGAATGTCTATTGAATTAGATGAGTTACATTACAAACCTTAGGTCAGGCCTGATTGTTACTGCAAAACAATTTCCCTCTAACATCTATAGTAAGCTGCTGATGACTGTATGTTCCAGAATACCATATTCTGCAGCTTCTAATGCTTTGGTTTCAAAAATTATGAATCCCTTCTCCACCATTCTATGATCAAGCCTTCAATAGGCCAACGCAGAAATCCTCGATGATATCAAACACTCTAGTCCCGTGTTGTGGGCTGCAGGTCCAGAAAGAACAAGCTCAGCAAAGTGGAGGAGAAAAACAGAAGGGACACATAAATAAACGTTTTTGTATATATATACTTGCCAAGGAAGATATCATAGAGCAGCTGACAATTTCGCTGCCATCAGTGCTATGTGGACTACATGAGCAATAGAGCATCAGTTCAAACATAAAATTTCTCAAGCATAAGTACTAAAGACGCCAGCAGTAGTGATCTGATTCCTGATAAGCAGTGTAAGAACCTGATGAACTCTGTCTATTTAGAGAACGATATTGTCATGCTTAGAAGTTGTTGTGCTTGTGGTAGGAAGAAAAGTGAAATTATCACTCCTAAACCTCTATGGATTTGGTCCATTGCCCCGATATTTGCAAGACTTAAATATTCAAAGGCCATATATAGGAACACATCTACAAAGAATCTAGTAAATTCTAATTATCTACTTTGGAAATAATGTGAAATAATTTAAAAAGATAGTTTAAAACTTATGAAATCTCAAATGACGTGGAAGAACATGCTACGGAATGCAAAGAACAAATAAGTTACAAATCCAGAAAAACCCTATGTGGAATCAGCAACAGCCTTGTTTAAAATGGCATCTCCACCCGGATGTTCCTCCACATAAGGAGTGACATCATAAACCTGGTTCAACCAGCAAATACAAGTTCATAAGGCTATAATGCATCATAGAGAGGCAAAGGAGGTGGCCATTGTTTTTAACCCCCTCTGTGTCCAAATATAAGACATTTTAGCCTTTTTCTGAAATGTATTTTAGTGTGTATATTCGGATGAGAAAAATGAGTGAACATACACACTAAGAGTAACTCTAGTAGATACACAAAACACGCGACTCTGCGTTCTCAGGGCCCTGAGAACGCAGTTTTCAGGCTTAAAATCGTCGGTGTAGATCGGATACGCTAAACGGAACCGTAAATTCAAAAAAAAAGTGCATTCACGCGGAAATTAAGTAGTTTCGTGCGCCAGTTTGTCTTCACCATCAGCATTCATCGTGATTTACATACTAATTATAGAGCAAAATACCATAAAACGGCAGCGCCACCGCACTCCCTAACCTTACTGACCAAAATGTGCTCTGGGATACCTCACCGGAGAGTAGGGACCGGCGGCAAGCTCAGGCGGAGTCGGAGGAGATCTCGACGACCTCCGATTGCTCCTTCTTCACACGGATGAGCTGCTCCTGCTGGGCGGTGACCATCACAGCGTGCTAGTCGCGACGGCACCACGCGTCGAAGCGCGCCTTGTGTCGTGCCTTCTCCGTGCCCTCCATGGCGAGCAGCGCCCACCGCAGGTCCTCCTACTCCCGCTTCTCCCGTGCCCTTGTAGCTCGAGCCGAGCGGCACTGCATCGTCTCGAGCGTGCGGCGCTCCGCGTCCTCATCGGCGACGTAGGCACCGGGACGACGTGCTCGCCCTCCGACTCTTCGCTGGACGGCACGTATGTCTCTAGCGATGATGGTGGCGTGTCCAAATCAGAGAGGGCGACAGAGGAGTCGACGTTTCTGCTGCTATCGTCGGGCATCGGAGGAGGAGGAGGTGTCGATCTTGCGCGTCGACGGGCTGCCGCACGAGATCCCGTCCTCCGCGTCGTTGCGGGTGGTGCGAGCAAAGCGCACCGGAGGAAAACAGGCGCGCGGGTTGTGGCGGAGCACCATGCTTCCATGCTCCGTGTCGTCGGCCTCGCACAACTACAGGCGCTCCGGCACCAGCTGGTGGTTGCAGATGAACCGGAGTGAGGCGCGCTTGCGCGCCCGGTCTACCATGATGCGACGCCGAGGCTTCGCCCCGTCAACGGAGTCAGCGCCACAACGAGCTCCCGCGTGGCCTACCTAGCCTCTCTGGCTCCCATTGAGTGGCGGCGGGGTGCCATTGGGTGACGGTGGTGCAGGATCTGCACGGGGAAGGGGAGTTTGTGCGGTGGTACCGGTGAATCGGACGCCGGAGCGCTGCGGCGGTGCAGTGGAGGAGGGGAAGAATTTCTCTAGTTATGACCCAAGAAATGCCTCGCGAACCCTAGATAAAGGGGTGCGAGTCGCATATTCTCAGGGACTCGAGAAATTTTTTTAGGCTCGGCGGTACAGATTCTGTTCTAGTCGTTTTTAAGCCCCAAAACTGAAAATCGTCGAGATTCTCGGGTCGGGCATGTTTTGCGTATATGCTAGAGTTCCTCTAAAAAAAGTCTAGACACATGTGTTTCAGAAAAGGCTAAAACTATAGGAGTTCGCGTATGAAAACAATCAAATTTTACCCTATGCCCCTGAACCCTTGATGTTGCCAGGACCTATCTATTAGTAATGCAGTAACGGGAGGAGCTTTTCGCGAAATTACCCATGAAGACTGAAAAGCGTTGTCAATGCTCAGGAGAGCGTGGTTGATGTAGACGACCGAAGCCGACCTCAAGGTCGTGATGAAGTCCTTGCGCTACTGTGGCTCCAACGACTTGACTTCCTCAAGTGTGACACCTCGCGGGGAGTTACATGCATCTGGTGCCTGCTGATGACTCCCGCTTCCCCGATCCAGCAACAGTTGCGGAAGTAGAGCTCTTGGATCCGAATTCCGCAGCGCGACGGCGCTCCGCGGTGAAGATGTCTCTCGTTCGCGCAGTTCGAACTTGGGACCACGGACATAGAGAGAGAGAGAGAGTATCAATTAGAGGTCTCCCCAAAAGTGAGGAAACCTTTATTGAATATTATGTGTATTTATCTGGCCAAATACCCCCACTATATATAGGGGGAGGGGAGGTACTACCTCCCTCAAAGTCCCAGGGTGGGACTAAAGGAGGGGGAGAGGGGGGCACCGCTAGCCATCCCTAGTGGGCTTCGCGCGGGGGGCTTGGCCCAGCCGGCCACCCCCTTGCCCCTTCTCTCCTCTTGCCTTCCCCTCATGGGCCCTTCTCCCTCCGGAATTGGCCCATTAAGCCTTTTGACCTTTTAATTGATTTCTCTTTTATTAAATAATTATGAATAAATGATTAAATCAATATTTAACATTTATTCACATATTATTCAATCTCCATGGTTATGGAACACCTTCCATCTCCACTCCGGACATCCTCCGGACTTACCGAAACTCTTCGGGTTTTCTCTCTTCTCTTCTTCGGTGATTCTATCGATCCTATAAACACTCTCTAAGAATCATTAAGCCCTTAAGCTTGATACCCCACGGTTCGGGAATACTCCAGACATGGTCGGGACACTCCCGGACCAATGATTGACAGAGGGACCTGGATGGCCATGTGACCCCTGTGCATTCCACGGAGATCTTTCTTCGTTTGAACCGGGATAGTCGTGTCTTATTCCTTTTATCTCTCTATACTTGCATTGCCCGAGATCTGATCAACGACATCTCGATGTCGTGTTCAATCTTGTTACTGAACAATGCTACTTGACTCGTTCCGACAAGTGATATCCCTATGATTAAATCACACGCTACGCAGCTATTGGATATAACTTCTCCGAGTGGGCCCTTGAGTATCTTTCTGTCATGTGGACGGACAAATCACGCTCTTGACATATATTGCCTCTACGGTTCCTCCGAGTACTTGAACACACCTTTATAATTACTTTGTTACCAAGTGATGCTTAATGCTATCTAAGCACTCTCAGGAGACAGTGATTTATATAGCCTCACGGTCTAAGAAATAGTCTACGTGGATCCATTCTAATCATCGTAACTTTAACTTCGTGACATGATCAGGTCACGATGTTTAGGTTGGGTATTGGTTCATCATCTCATTCTCAGAATGAGTTGACTCCATTTCCAACTGGCATAAATGCCACATGATCAGGAAACCTTGATCATCTGTTGACCAATGAACCAGTGACTAGAGTTTCACTGGAACCCCTGGTTGTTTATAAATCACACGTGTATTGACGTTTCCTTTTAATATAGTTATAGCATGATATAAAACTTAATCATAAACTTTATGAAATATGATAATAATTCTTATTATTATTTGTCTCTAGGGCATATTTCCAACAGTCTCCCACTTGCAATAGAGTACAAATAAACTAGCTGCATTTGTTCTTAATCATTGGCACCATATTACCCGGTATCCTGAACATGCTTGCTCATGGAAGAGGTTGAGTCTTGGTCCTGTACTTTACAGTCCCAAATCCTTTGCAACTTACTAATGTCACCTTGATTGACATTAATACTTTATCATCATATGATAACATCTTTGTGTATGCATCGTTGCTATGGCAGCAAAACGAGGCTGGATTCCAGGAGCCTACAGTGACTTTAGATCAACCTCGAGGGATTTCTCATGGGCACTGTGCCCTGGGACACATCATTCTATGTTAAAAGCGAACTAGTGCCGCCATAATATTATACAACACCTTAGATGGTACCCTTATCTATTATTATAAATGCAATTATCAAAACACGAGTGCACCCTGTGCAACTTTCGATGTTTTTGTTCACCTCGCTTCCTACTTGACTTTAGTTGGTATTACAGGAGTTTCCAACATATTCCCTTATAACATAACCCTTTATGCTTTAAGATATGTCATCTTTTATGGATTTGGAAAAACATGTCTATAGTTCTCTATTTAGACACTGCGGACAAACTTATCTCAATGTTCTGTGATTCAAACTTAATCGCTTTTCAAACGTTTCTTCTTGGATCATATATTATGTTAAGTTATCATCATGGTTTTCTAAGATAGAACCTATGTCTCAACATACTGGATGATGATCATACTTTTCTTTCTTTCAACCATCGATGTTAAACTTAATACTATTCCTACCTTATTATTAAGGACCAGTTCCTTAATTAACTTCTATTCTGAAACCCTTTTCAAAATCCTTTAAGGAATACTACATAATATCGTAATATTCTTATTATCAACTTCTACTCCCTATAAATCATTATTTATCGGTACTTGCGCTTTTATTCTCAATGTGTCGTCTACAAACTTAAGAATCACTCATTTAATCTCTTATTCAAAATATGTTCCCAACATATTTGGGTATGAGTCACTACTCTTACTCAAACTATGTTCCTACATATTTGAATTTGAGACTTATATTGCTCCCACTCAGAATGTGTTCCTGACACATTTGAGTTCGAGACTTACATTGCTCCCACTCAAAAAATATGTCATTCACATATTGTTTTAGGAAGACTTTCATAGATCCCACTCAATTTCATGCAAATTGCATATCCACTCACTATTTTGAACAACTTCAAAATTCTTTGATAAAATATCAAACTAGGAGATTCAGTATGAGATACTAGCACTTTACCAGTTTTAAAATCCACCAGACTTTTAGCACACTCGAATCAAATTCATTTGAATTTGTCCAACACTTGACAAACTATGCTTTTGTCATTCACCCCTTTTCCATTATGGCTTTGCAGTCATTTGGGAAAATCCAAGTAACCCTTTTACTTGTAAGATTCAGCAACGAATTGCTTTCTAATCTCCAGTGAATTTTACTATGGGATTTCTCATATCTTTAGCTTACCATTATTTCCTTAGTAGTTCGTAGGTATGTCATATTCTGGTAATCATGACAAATGATTCACAAATGTGTCCATACAAGATATGGGTTGCATTTTGAATCCTACTTTAATGTAGTCAAAACACTAGTGGGGAAAACACAATGATCATTATCATTGATTCTTTCCTTTGTGAAGAGAACCGTTCAGGAACGCTTTCCGTTGTGCTTCTCAACACTCTGATGCAGGGTCTTGAATCCTCATCATGTTTTTCACTATCTTCCATTTGCTCCATAATCGAGAAATATCACTGAATGTGAACTTTCTCGAGAATGCACCAAAATCTAAGCAATACAAGTTTTATTTCTCTTCTGGTTTTAGCAATGGATTTCATATTCAAAGTTTCCAATGAATACTCTACAAGGACTTATTCGCTATTGTTTTGGTTATATCGCTTAACCCCAAAACTTCCACGACGATCCATACTAGATATGGAGCTGATCTCACGGATCCAGATGGTTCACTATTTGTCCTAATTGAGTGCTAACTAATTCTAACTAATGGTCTCTACATCTACACTACAACGATTTATTTGGTGCCATCTATTCAACCACTTCCATATCAAATATCATATTGTGATGCTTTGCATTTCAACCGCATTGCATTCCATAATTTTCTTTATGCCAATCTTATAAAGTCGAATCTCATTACTATTGATCAAATCATAGTAATTAGATTCTCATTTATCTTTAATACCCTCTGTTGATGAAATAATTTGATCATATCAAATAGTTTCATATTCATGTTTCCTTTGGTAAACTACTTTACACATTTTAAACAATCATATAATGATAATCATCATTTTGTTAAACTACAATACATCGAATATGTATTCTCTTTTAACAATTCATCAAAAACTTTGTATTTAAGTAATACACGGTGTTCAAGTTATTTTGCCGAACTTAGGCATGATTCATATGTGACAAGAACACAAGTGTCTTTCACATATTATCAATATAACTTTGAAATTAAACAATGGTTTCATTCATTAATGAATATATCATCAAGTTGGGTATTTTTCAAGGTATTTCAATATTTTACAAATGTTCATGTATTATCAATTAGTTTCAAAAAAAGGATAATTCACATATAATCGAACAAGATATGAACACGAATAGAAATCATTCATAAAAGTGGAACAACTGTTTGTTACAAACTCATATGAATAACCGTCTCACAAAGTGTGAGACACACTAAAGAAGTTCACGATCTATCGATTATAATAATCATCCCAAAACATAAACTAAGTGATAAATGTTGAGGGAGAGTGTTGTTGGACATCGTCATCATGCTCGCCATCAACACGCAACGTCACCTCCTCTCCAGCAAGAACCTCTCATGCAGAAGGACCTGTTTTCAGCAAAACAGAACAAGTATCCAATATACTTAACACTGTAAATGTGTTTGCAAGATTATAACATTTATAAAATTTTATATCAAATATATAGCTTTCTCATCGATGACCTCACCAGTGATTGGTTCAACCTTTACGTTTCTAAAACGTAATGTGAACTCTTGGAAATCCAATGTTTTCATATCACCACTCATGATGCTACTCCGGACATGTCCTTCGTAGCTGGGAGGCAACGATCGAAACAGCATGCCTATTGCAAATGGATCATCCATCCAGTAGTCCACGAACTGAACCAGTCTCATGTGTGCATCAAGCATGCGCTCCAAGTGACTCTTCAGACATGTGTGCTCCTCCATCTATATGGAAAGGAACTCTCCAAGGAGCTCATGCTTCCACATGCGCACATGGCTTATGAACTCTGCTCTCAGCTGATCCACCATCGCATATGGATCAAGATCACCCATGAGCTGATGGAGTTCATCCACCATCCCGTAATGCATTATTATTTGAATATAAGTGGACATCTCTTGACGATAGTAGCGGTCTGCCAGCTCTTGTGGGGTCTCATAGTAGTCTGGCTCAGTCAAATCCATCGTGTTGTGTATGTAGTCTACAACATGATTCCTTGTAAGGAGATCATTCAGGCGCACAAGCCAACTAGGGAAGTTGGATCCATCAAGTCTAAGTTTCTCACCAACTACCCATTCCTCAATGACAAAGTAAGCTTTACGGTGAGCCATCTCTACATTTATAATTGCAAAAGGAATTTAGACTAAGTTTATAATTAAATGAGTTAATAATAACTCCACTAAGAAACACCTATCCCCTGAAGGGTTCTAGTGATAACACGACCCCTTTTACCCACATCTCCCCCGATCATCACGTCCATCAATGTGGGTTCTAGGGTGGACGCTAAACGTCGGTCACATCATTCATGCGACTCGTGCTCGATCTTTCGACCATCCGCGTTCCGAGGCCATGTCTGCTACATGCTAGGCTTGCCAACTCAACCTTAGTGTATTCGCTCTACAACATGGCTTACACCCACTATATGCGAACGTAGATATGTCTAATACTCGATCATCACGGCCTGCCTCATACCGAAGAACTTTCTTGGTGGTGCACACTAAGGGGGAACACAATCATTGGTAATTTTTTTAACAGGGATTATCTTATTAGGCTACCGTCGAGTATCTAATACTAGCACACAATAAGATATACAAACAATAACATTGAATGTAAATGCAATGTGATATGGTCCTTCATGTCGTGATCTCCATCCGGCGTCACCGGATTCCGGCACCAGAGTTCCGGCGCAGTAGACACTAGGGTACCAGTGTCTTTCCGGCGTGGTAGTCCGCCACCTCCGTGACTATCTACTACTAATTCGTAACATAAGGTAATCACTTTACCTTTTCCACAACCATATCACAAAGCAACGCCCCCTGCAAAACAAAGTTAGACACCTCTACTTTATCTTTGCATGTTTTACGTGGCTGAATGGGCTTTCGCACAAGAACCGTTCTTACCTATGAACTTTCACCACAACGTTGATCAAGTAGTTGTCTATACTAACCCCTTTCGGGGCCCTCCGTTTCAAATGGCATACAAACTAATGTGTGAGAGAGAGAGAGACACCCCATAAAGCCACTTTCAATGGTACAAAACGTATGTCAAGCGTGGACCAGTCTCGCGAATGAACGCGTAAAGTCGGTTGGGGGCCGCTTCATCAAGCATTACTGCGGTATACATAAGTACACGTGAGAAGGTAACAACTCAAAGATCAACGCCCACATGCTACATATCGTGTGTTCTACCCGTACTAGCATTACTACACATAGATCTAGCTCTGATACCACGATAGGGGTTCGCGTATGAAAACAATAAAATTTTACCCTACACCCCTGAACCCCTGATGTTGCCAGGACCTATCTATTAGTAATGCAGTAACGGGAGGAGATTTTCGCGAACCTACCCTTGAAGACCGAAAAGCATTGTCAACACTCAGGAGAGCATGGTTGATTTAGATGAGCCGAAGCCGACCTCAAGGTCGTGATGAAGTCCTTGCGCTCCTGTGGCTCCAACGACTTGAGTGCCTCAAGTGTGACACCTCACGGGGAGTTACATGAATACGGTGCCTGATGATGACTCCCGCTTCCCCGATCTAGCAGTAGTTGTGGAAGTAGAGCTCCTGGATTCGAATCCCACAGCACGACGGCACTCCGCGGTGAAGATGTCTCTCATTCGCGTAGTCTGAACTTGGGACCATGGTCACAAGAGAGAGAAAGAGAGAGTATCAATTGGAGGTCTCCCCAAAAGTGAGGAAACCTTTATTGAATATTGTGTGTATTTATCTGGCCAAATATCCCCACTATATATAGGGGGAGGGGAGGTACTACCTTCCTCAAAGTCCCGGGGTGGGACTAAAGGAGGGGGAGAGAGGGGCGCCGCCGGCCAACCCTAGTGGGCCCCGCGCGGGGGGTGGGGTGGGGGTGGGGGGTGGGGGGGCTTGGCCCAACCAGCCACCCCCTTGCCCCTTCTCTCCGCTTGCCTTTCCCTCATGGGTCCTTCTCCCTCTGGAAGTGTCCCATTAAGCCTTTTGACCTTATAATTGATTTCTCTTTTATTAAATAATTATGAATAAATGATTAAATCAATATTTAACATTCATTCACATATTATTCAATCTCCGTGGTTATGGAACACCTTCCATCTCCACTCCGGACATCCTCCGGACTTACCGAAACTCTTCCGGTTTTCTCTCTTCTCTTATTCGGTGATTCTACCGATCCTATAAACACTCTCTAAGCAACATCAAGCCCTTAAGCGTGATACCCTATGGTTCGGGAATACTCCAGACATGGTCGGGACACTGCCGGACCAATGATCGACAAAGGGACCTGGATGGCCATGTGTCCCCTGTGCATTCCACGAAGATCTTTCTTCGTTTGAACCAGGATAGTCGTGTCTTATTTTTTTTGTCTCTCGATACTTGCATTGCCCGAGATCTGATCAATGAATCCTCCATGTCGTGTTCAATCTCGTTACTGAACAATACTACTTGACTCATTCCGACAAGTGATATCCCTATGATCAAATCACACGCTGTGCAACTATTGGATATAACTTCTCCGAGTGGGCCCTTGAGTATCTTTCCGTCACGTGGATGGACAAATTCCGCTCTTGACATATATTGCCTCTACGGTTCCTCTGAGTACCTGAACACACCTTTATAATCACTGTGTTACCAAGTGACGCTTGATGATATCTAAGCACTCTCGGGAGACAGTGATTGATATAGCCTCACGGTCTAAGGAATAGTCTACGAGGATCCATTCTAATCATCGTAACTTGAACTTCGTGACATGATTAGGTCATGATGTTTAGACAGGGTATTGGTTCATCATCTTATTCTCAGAATGAGTTGACTCCATTTCCAACTGGCATAAATACCACATGATCAGGAAACCTTGATCATCTGTTGACCAATGAACCAGTGACTAGAGTTTCAGTGAAAACCCCTGGTTGACGTTTCCTTTTAATACAGTTATAGCATGATATAAAACTTAATCATAAACTTTATGAAATATGATAATAATTCTTATTATTATTTGTCTCTAGGGCATATTTCCAACAAAAACATCTTATATTTTGAAAAAGAGGGAGTACAACCTTAGAGCAGCTCTAACGGAGCATGTAAACGTGCCGGAACAGTAAAATTCTGGCGATTTTATAGGTCCGCGAGGAAATAGTCGCTCTAACGGAGCCCAAAAAGTGACCGGCCCGTATACTCATTTTCAGTGGCCCGTTAAAACCCACGTTCGGATGGTATATATGCCGGCCACCCTAGCATTTACGGATTGAAAACCCTCACTCTCTTCTCCCTCCTCCACTGCCACCGCGAGCTCGTCCTTTTCTGGCAAGCAATTACAGCCGATGCAGCTCCGGATGGGCGAGATGTCGGGATGTCGCTCGCACTTTGGGTTGGGAAGGGGCCACGTAGGAGGTGGGGGCGATGGAGACCCCCCAAGCGCCGATGCAGTAAGCTCTCCGACGAGGAGCGCGCGCGGCTCGTCCGCTTGGACGAGGCGAAGCGTCGGGTGGCGCGGAGGTGGACGAACTACAGCCTTCGTCCTCCGCCAAGCCTGCGCCGGTTCACGCTTCCGCTGGAGACCTACTGCGCGCCCTCGTCGGAGCCGGTCCCCGCCATCCGCAGGTATGCGTACATCGACGCTGTGTTTGGTGAGGGTTCCTCGCGCGCACCGCTGACTCCCCCAAGCACCCATGCAACAAGCTCTCCGCCAGCACGCGTCATCGTCGCCTGCAACTTTGCGCAGGACTCTGACGAGGAGATGCTGGCGGTGGAGATGATGACGGCACAGTCCGCCTGCCGACGCGAGTCGGACATCCTCTGTGAGTAGGAGGAGCAGAGATGCGCCATCGCGCTCGTCGCGGCGCTCTAGGCGAGGGAGAGGCATGCAGTAGGCCCCGTCGTGAATCTCAACGCGACGGAGCTCATCGACATGGACTGAAGCCGGTCACTGCCATCCGTTGGTGCCCCAATGCCGCGTCCTGAAGCTCCCGCCGACGAGCGGGAGCTCGATTTTGGTCGAGGATGCGGCCTAGTAGATTATGAGTAGCTTTTGATCCACTCAGTTTGTAAATTTACCGTTATGTTCACGTGATCAAACATGTGTTTGTCAGTTAAATTTTCCGTGCCGCTAATGTTTCAGATTTGCAGTTCGAGTTTACGGGTACCATTCCGCGCTGAATTTTGAACTGAAAAAAGCGAGTTCAGTCGCCTGTATACGAGTTTTACCATTCGAAAATTTAAAGGCTCCGTTAGAGCTGGTCATATTCTTGATGAGTATCCAGCAATCCTTTCTTGTATTGTGTTTTGAGACTTCCTCCTTTGAATAACTTCTGGATGTCTGAATGCAGAATGATAAGCAAAACAAGTTTTTGCATCAAGCCTTCAAAGGTTTGTAACATAAAGTGAGTTTTATGGTGCGTATTGAGAAATGGTCCTAATTAAAAAAATATCCTTGTAGCGTCGCAACATCATTAAAACAACTAGCTACCCAATTAAGAAACAGTATAACTCAATCAGTTAGGGGATACCACAACGATTTGGCTCTCGGGTCTGTCGGATCTAGCTTGGATGCACACGATCATTCAGTTGTCCTGCCGAGCGGCGTTGGGGCCTTGGTTTACCGGCCACGACGTGCCTTCTAAGCAGGCTTGTGTTAATGGGCAGCTACTCCAGAGACAGACCAGGGCGCATTCTGGTGAAGCGGGCTGTTTTCTTACTAACGAGGCCCAACATTATATCTCTGAAACTAATCTACTAGTGAGCCCAACATTGCGTCTCTACAGCTTCGGTGTTCGATTTCCTCCGTGCGTTGGTGGAGTAATGGTGGCACTATCTCGCCATCTTTCCAATTATGGCCTCTCCCTCTCCCTTAGCAGCCTCGACATACCACCGTCCCCGACCTCTGTCCGTAGCCACGGCGACGCTCGTGCAGCTAACCCTAGCGGCGGCGGTAGAACTAGGGCTCGGTCATTCGCGGCCAGATCAAGGAGCTGAGGATAAAGAATTAAATTAAAGATGACTGTGATGTCCGGCGGTAAATCGGAGGCCACATCGCCGTCACCTCTTCCTACGTTGTCTTGTCGCTGCACCATCAATCTGTGTCCCCAGGGGCCATGCCGAATCTAATGGTATTCCTTTGAACACACATCCTCTCCATGGCCTCCGATTCACCGCCGTTATACAGATACACTATACTGAGCGTATCTATAATATGTAATGTCGATTTTAATCCTTTTAACGTTTATATTAGTGAGTATGATAATCTACATGTATAATATTATTGCTTCTCTTTTATGGGCTATGTACAGATGGACAACTTAGCAGAATGGAGTGAAACAAGTGGAGTGATGATGGACAAAATATTTAGTTTCCTGATTGTATATTGGTTGATTTCGGATCTCCATACTGGAGGGTAAGCTATCATCTGAGACTTCATTAAAAATTATGAGCATGATATTTAGAATTTTTTATGCAGGATTTGTTGACTTTGGAACTCAACATGAAGGATGGGTTCGTAGTGATTCCTCATTATACTGGCTCAGCTAAAAAGAACAACATGGAAGACTGGAAGGTTGAGGAGCTTTTATGTTTACAACAATTAGTACGAGTTTATGTTTGCCCGCTCTTAGTGATTGTTAGCTTCCTTGTGCCATCACGCATAATAAAGAGCTATATTATCCCTTTTAAGATATCACAGTCGAATATTACTGATTGCTAGGTTCTTAGCACTATATAGTTTTGCAACCTACTATTATCACAATTGCAATATTGTATTTTTCTTTCATGTGCTCGGCATTGCAAGTTTTGAGAAGTCTGGTCTTCAATCGGCACTAAGATATAAGGATAAAAATAATACGGTATGCATTTATTCAAATTACTTGCTTCAAATTTAATGATCTTAATAGCTCTTTGTAATTTTGTTCTTCGTTTGTCTAGGTAAAAAATATTGTTTATGCAATACGAAGAAATTGCAAAAACATGTGTGAATCAGTAGAAGCTAGCCTTCGAGGAAAAACATATAGAATCCTTCACAATCATAATGTGGTCTAATGTTCAGAGTTTGAAGCATACCCCTTCCAAAATCACCACACATTTTACATTCATGCACACATTTTATATTCCTAATATGCCTTCTAAGCAGGCTTGTGTTAATGGGCAGCTACTCCAGAGACAGACCGGTGCGCATTCTGGTGAAGCGGGTTGTTTTCTTACTAACCAGGCCCAACATTATACCTCTGAAACTAATCTACTAGTGAGCCCAACATTGCGTCTCTACAGCTTCGGTGTTCGATTTCCTCCATGCGGTGGTGGAGTAATGGTGGCACTGCCTCGCCATCTTTCCAATTATGGCCTCTCCCTCTCCCTTAGCAGCCTCGACATACCACCGTCCCCGACCTCTGTCCATAGCCGCGGCGACGCTCGTGCAGCTAACCCTAGCGGTGGCTGTAGAACCAGGGCTCGGTCATTCGTGGCCAGATCAAGGAGCTGAGGATAAAGAATTAAATTAAAGATGACTGCGATGTCCGGCGGTGAATCGGAGGCCACATCGCCGTCACCTCTTCCTACGTTGTCTTGTCGCTGCACCTTCAATCTGTGTCCCCAGGGGCCGTGCCGAATCTAATGGTATTCCTTTGAACACACATCGTCTCTATGGCCTCCGATTCACCGCCGTTATACAGCTACACTATACTGAGCGTATCTATAATATGTAATGTCGATTTTAATCATTTTAACGTTTATACTAGTGAGTATGATAATCTATATGTATAAGATTATTGATGCTTTTTTATGGGCTACGTACAGATGGACAGTTTAGCAAAATGGAGTGAAACAAGTGGTGTGATGATGGACAAAATATTTCGTTTCCTGACTGTATATTGGTTGATTTCGAATCTCCATACTGGAGGGTAAGCTCTCATCTGAGACTTCATTAAGAATTATGAGCATGTTATTTAGATTTTTTATGGAGGATTTGTTGAATTGGAACTCAACATGAAGGATGGGTTCGTAGCGATTCCTCATTATACTGGCTCAGCTAAGAAGAACAACATGGAAGACTGAAAGGTTGAGGAGCTTTTATGTTTACAACAATTAGTTCGAATTTATGTTTGCCAGCTCTTAGTGATTGTTAGCTTCCTTGTGCCATCACACATCATAAAGAGCTATATTATCCCTTTTAAGATATCACAGTCGAATATTACTGATTGCTAGGTTCTTAGCACTATATAGTTTTGCAACCTACTATTATCACAATTGCAGTATTGTATTTTTCTTTCATGTGCTCGGCATTGCAAGTATTTGAGAAGTCTGGTCTTCAATCAGCACTAAGATATAAGGATGAAAAATAATACGGTATGCATTTATTCAAATTACTTGCTTCAAATTTAATGATCTTAATAGCTATTTGTAAATTTTGTTTTTCGTTTGTCTAGGTAAATAATATTGTTTATGCAATACGAAGAAATTGCAAAAAAATGTGTGAATCAGTAGAAGCTAGCCTTCGAGGGAAAACATATAGAATCCTTCACAATCATAATGTGGTCTAATGTTCAGAGTTTGCACACCCCTTCCAAAATCACCACACATTTTACATTCATGCACACATTTTATATTCCTAATATGCCTTCTAAGCAGGCTTGTGCAGCTACTCCAGAGACAGACCAGGGCACATTCTGGTGAAGCGGGCTGTTTTCTTACTAACCAGGCCCAACATTATATCTCTGAAACTAATCTACTAGTGAGCCCAACATTGCGTCTCTACAGCTTCGGTGTTCGATTTCCTCCGTGCGGTGGTGGAGTAATGGTGGCACTGCCTCGCAATCTTTCCAATTATGGCCTCTCCCTCTCCCTTAGCAGCCTCGACATACCACCGTCCCCGACCTCTGCTCGTGCAGCTAACCCTAGCGGCGGTTGTAGAACCAGGGCTCGGTCATTCGTGGCCAGATCAAGGAGCTGAGGATAAATAATTAAATTAAAGATGACTGCGATGTCCGGCGGTGAATCGGAGGCCACATCGCCGTCACCTCTTCCTACGTTGTCTTGTCGCTGCACCATCAATCTGTGTCCCCAGGGACCGTGCCGAATCTAATGGTATTCCTTTGAACACACATCCTCTCCATGGCCTCCGATTCACCGCCGTTATACAGATACACTATACTGAGCGTATCTATAATATGTAATGTCGATTTTAATCCTTTTAACGTTTATACTAGTGAGTATGATAATGTACATGTATAAGATTATTGCTGCTTTTTTATGGGCTACGTACATGGACAGCTTAGCAGAATGGAGTGAAACAAGTGGTGTGCTCATAGACAAAATATTTAGTTTCCTGACTATATATTGGTTGATTTCGGATCTCCATACTGGAGGGTAAGCTCTCATCTGAGACTTCATTAAAAATTATGAGCATGATATTTAGATTTTTTATGGAGGATTTGTTGACTTTAGAACTCAACATGAAGGATGGGTTCGTAGCGACTCCTCATTATACTGGCTCAGCTAAGAAGAACAACAGGGAAGACTGGAAGGTTGAGGAGCTTTTATGTTTACAACAATTAGTACGAGTTTATGCTTGCCAACTCTTAGTGATTGTTAGCTTCCTTGTGCCATCACGTATAATAAAGAGCTATATTATCCCTTTTAAGATATCACAGTCGAATATTACTGATTGCTAGGTTCTTAGCACTATATAGTTTTGCAACCTACTAACATCACAATTGCAATATTGTATTTTTCTTTCATGTTCTCGGCATTGCAAGTATTTGAGAAGTCTGGTCTTCAATCGGCACTAAGATATAAGGATGAAAAATAATAGGGTATGCATTTATTCAAATTAGTTGCTTCAAATTTAATGATCTTAATAGCTCTTTGTAATTTTGTTCTTCATTTGTCTAGGTAAAAAATATTGTTTGCAAAAAACTGTGTGAATCAGTAGAAGCTAGCCTTTGAGGGAAAATAGATAGAATCCTTCACAATCATAATGTGGTCTAATGTTCAGAGTTTGAAGCATACCCCTTCCAAAATCACCACACATTTTACATTCATGCACACATTTTATATTCCTAATACTCTTCATCTGATGGCCACTACTCACTACTAAAGTACAACTATGGAGGAGGATATTTTTCACATATTAAATCACAAGATGATCCATTGATGATACTATCTACTACCCATATGATCCATCGGAGACGTTGGAATTGCACCTGGTGCTCTAGAGGTGGCTCATGAAGATTCTTAACTAGAGTATCATCATAAAACTTTGGTTGTGTCCCTTCCTGCTATTGTTGTTCCATTACTTTGTTGGTTTTGACCAATCTTGTTGTATAATAATAATATATCATTTGAGAAAACACATGGCTTTAAAAGGTTAAAAGTTCTTACAAGCCTAAGAAAGGAAGAAAACATCACAACACGATGTACAGAAGGAGAAAATAATGGACATTCTAGGTCATTGGTAGAATCATTCTATGACCCAAAGCACCAGCACGGACCCAGAAAATGGCCTCCTAGGTGCAAGACTTACGATGCCTCCAAAGCATCCAGGTGGAGAGCATGGCGACAGAGGCATCACCCTATCAGTTTAGCTGTTATAAGTGACATCAGGTAAATGATACTTTTTATATGTGTTTCTCATATTGATGAGCTTTTCTTTTCAGCTATTAGAGATCACAGTAGGTAGAGGGAAATATTTGGCATTTTTCTATAGATCAGCAGCATACTCAAGAAACTGAAGCACATGAAACATTTAAGGTGACATGCAATATTATTATCTCTTGTATTTGGCTGTATTCGGTTTTCCAACTAGGCTCCAGGCAATGAGAAGTCATCAACAGAACTTATGTCAAGAATAAACGAAAAATAACTTTGAGCCGTTCACTACTCTTACGGATGCAATTGATTGTTGAACACTTTCACCCTGAATTTCTTCAAGTACTATAAATAGTGCACGGGCATTTTAGATGTCCAAAACTGTTCCGTAATGTAGAGCTTTCTACTTCATTGTTTCTATTATCATGCATTACAAGTTCATTTTACATGAGGCCGTTTACAAACCATCCTGATAATAAATTGTGTATGTCGTTGACTAGGAAAAGTGCCTATAATAAGATCCTAAATCTTCCAAGATATATGATCAACAATATTTCCAGAATTGTGTAGGTTATCCTATATGTGTACTACAGTTTTACTATTTAATATTAAGTTAATGAAGCAATCTCAGGACTATATTGTTCCATCACATGTTAGATTGCAAATATGCAAGCCACTTTAAAACTAGCCGAAAGTGTTAAGATGTTGGGCATTTCAAACTTTGTTGTTACTATGAACAAACGGTATTTATATTTATATATACTTTACAAAAAAGTTAGTCATTTAATCTTATATAGTTGTTGGGCTATTACTGGTAATTAGACCACCTTCCATTTCAAAAGGAAAGCTTCAATGAAACAACTTATTCCAGCGTATGTTTTGATTCTCATGGTTTATCTTTCAGATATGAATAAGTATCTCTCTGAACAAATGATAAATACACTGGTTTGAATTGTTTATGTCATTCCAGCAATTTCGAGAGATGGAGCTTCATGGAACAGGTTTAGGTGATTGAGGGGTTGCAAATCCATCAGCTTAGCCTATTTTCTTCTTTTACACTAGAAAATGACCTCAGCCGTTGAGTAACTAAAATAGTTCAATCTTCCATCTGATGTAAACCCCTTCAGACTGGCATCAAGGATGTGTTGAGACTTCTATTGGAAATGGGTTTTGTATATACCAAGAAAAGCTAGATTATTCCATGGAAGGATTGATTATGGCGAGGAGAAAGAAATACAAGATGTCATGATATCTCACAAATGAGAGTGTATCTCATCCTATTGAATTGGCACCTCGTGAATCTTAGTCGAAAATGTGGAATTTTCTCACCATATCCTCATCACTCGCACTGTCTATATTTTCTTGAGCATTTGTACTGACCAAAATTTTCTAAGAAATTGGTATCAATTTTTGGAAAGCAGGGCGGGCGCGGCAACGCGTGCTTTCATGGTCTAGTTTGACTAGGAAAGATGAACAGTTTACCGTTCCATTAGAAACTGAATTGGTTTCTTTTGCTTTGCCTGCAACAAAGTAGTACTCCCTCCGCTTAATATTAATTGTCGCTAAATAGGATGTACCTACACATGTTTCTCTTGAAACAGGCTTTTTGTCCTGCAGCCACATCGGCCGAACTGATACAAGGTGATGGGAAGACCCCTTTACAAAGTAGATCAAGATAAACAACAAAAACACGGAAGATCAAAACTTGCCACCGAAGACGACGATCCGAGACCGGGGTGAACCGGGGCTCCACGACAACGCCTCCAAGAGGGTAACGACGCACCACGCCGCTGCTGCCGAGACCAATGGTCAAGGGTTTTCACCCGGAGCCCTATCACGGAGAAGGTAGCCACAGCGGCGCCCCCAATAGGGTAACGATACCCGCAGGCATCGCCGCCGTTGGTGCTGAAGCACTAAGTTTTCGCCTGGAAAAACCTCTGTACCGTTCCCTGTCTGCCGCTCGTGCATGTTGTCCCCGAGTTAGGCCTTCGACACACGATCTAGGAGTTGCCGAAGACGAAACGCCGCCACCTCCAATGTCCCCCACCATCCTCTCCTCGCCATCCTCATGATCGAAGATAGGAAACACCACCGCCGCCATGTCGCTCGCCAAAGAGTCGCCCACACAGTCCACCTTCCGGGGCCGCCCTGACATCCACGAACTCGATCCAAAGCTCCGACAAACGCCACATCGCACAGACGGCGAGTAGGACGGAGTAAGGAAAACACGAACTTCCAGGCACCGAGCCACACGGAAGCCTGGGAGAGGGGAGCTGCCCTCTATCACCCGCGGTGATTGTTGTCCGGATGAAGCGCCAATGCCGATTAGGCCTAGATTAGGCCCGGCCCGCCGGCCAGGCCCCGATTAGGCCTAGATTGGTCCCAGTTAGCTCCGCTGTCGTGCTACTGCAGCCAGGCCACAAGCGTTGTCCATCTGCCACATGTGCCGCCCCAGCCCATGTCACCACCCCTAGAACCGTGTTGCCATGTCCCGTTGCCGGACGCCATTAGCCACATCGCCGCCGTATTGCCAAACCAGAGTCGGTCGCCTGCAGATTGAGTCTGTGCACCGCCCAACAGGGGTACAACACCACCGCCACAATGCCCGAGGACAACCTACACCTCTAGAAGCGGCCGCCGCGCCTCTGCTGATCAAGTTCGTCGTTCCGCCATGGTCACAACGCTGCTGCCATCTTCGTCCGCCCACGAGAACAACCTGACGCCGGGTAAAGAAGAGCCTGCCGGCGGCGGCACCGCACAGGCTTCGCCCGGCGCCACGCGGCGGCGGCGGCGGGGTGGAAGGGGTGGAGGCGGCGAGTAGGGTAGGCATCTCGGTGGCCCGCGTGGGGGCGACGCGAGACGGTCGAGGGATTTTTTCAACCACTATCCACCTAGACATATTTTAGTGCTAGATACATCCAATTCAAGGACATTTAATATGGATCGGAGGGGTACTTCAACTTTTTTTTCGAACATGTGTCATGAGGTTATAAATGTTTAATTTAATTAATTATATTCACAGATGATGTAGCTTGTACCTTTTTTGTGGTATTTTAGGATTACAAGTAAGTGTGGATTTGAACCAATGGCTTCCGTCGTATGAAAGCAATACTCTAACCACCGAGTTAAGTAGGCAATTTATCACCACAAAGGAAGACTCATTACTTGGATGGATTATATATTGAATCACTTTTCTAAGCAATACCGCTTCGTTATTGGTCTGTTATATACTAAACAGATACAGATAAAAGGATACCCTCTGGCATTAGAGAATATTTATCTTGACGTGCAACATACGTCTATAAAATAATAACATTATGTCTTATGAGTGCGGCATTTTGGCCCTCATATGAGTTATTTTTGTAATTTTCTTTAAACTTTAAAGTTATCAGAATTTTATACAATTAGTCTAGAACTCTAAATGTAACCAATGTTGTGTGAGTAAAGTCTCACTGCAAAATACTTTGTATTCTAAGGTACAAACAAATGACAAAAGTGTGGACTTATGTATAGTGGACAATATATATTCTGAAAATTCTAAAATTTGTTAGATATTGTCATTTCATGTAGCACAATTTTGCAATGAGATTTTACATGTTTGTAGGATACACAATTTACTATCTGAGTTTTTTAAGATAAAGGGCTATCTCAAGCCCGAGTTCCAAAGTGATCTTAGGTATGTCTTACTCGCTCCTATGTGTCGTGTTCCAACAACACCTACTCTTTCTCTCTTCAAAATTCTGAAGCATCTTGCATCTCTCACGCGCATGCTTACCATAGTTATTCCTACCATGAGCAACATGGTAGTTCCTAAACATTAACCCTCATCACAAATAGAGTAGGTAGGAAGATAAGTCAAGACCATTCACCACATATCCTTATTACCATATTAATGGGTGCCATTCTCATTGAAATATGTTCTGGAGTCTGTTGATCATCAATGTGAGTGATCAATCCTTGACCTAGCAATTCTTCAACCTTTAGCTTTGACCTATTACATTGACCTTCCAAATTCCTAAAGGAGATCAATAAGAAGGGAGAAACCAATTATGATTGAATGTGTTTTGATCACTAGAATGACAGTCTTAGTGAAGATCAAGCCATTTGATGTTGGAGGTGTTAAATCACTCATGGGTTAACTAGGAGAATCCTCTAGGCCTAAGAGATAAGCTGGTACTTAGGAGTTATGAGGAAGTAGTGAAGATAGTGTGTTCAGGAGTAATCTTGTTGAGCCAAGTAGGTACCACCATAGGGTAAGCCTTGTTAATAAAGTAGATCATATAGGTGTAGTACAAGTTTGATACTTAGTTAAGGATAGATCTTGACCAAAGGATTAGATGCCTAAGCTTAGTGTGATCAAAGAATAGTGGTCATTATTCTCAAGACACTTGGTAGTAATTGATAAGATGGTATAGAATTGTTATTAGTAGACCAAGCTAGGCTAAACCTTAGTTAGTTGAGTCAAGCTAGAGTTTGATGTTGAAGTATAGAATAGAGTGCATGAGGTGAAGGAAGACATGGTAATTTCAACCAACCTTATACAAGGAAAATCATGTATTATGGGAGTAGTACCGTACCTCTTCCTGAGGATTGGTATCACCTATGGTATAGTGAGGATTGTAGGCTTGCAAGTCTTGGAAGTAGATGAAAGAAGAATGTCAAGGGTACCAATTAAAGAATATTGAAATAACTACATTGATGGATTCATAACGAGTAGCTAACAAATGAAAGTTTTATACTAGAGTAAGAATGGAGAATGAGTAGTGTTGAAATGACATGACCATGTCATATATGATGATGAATATGGTAAAGTCCTTGTGAGTAATATGAGAGATTTATATAGAGTATATCTAGGAAAGGGATTCCTTAATTGAAGCCCAAGCTTAATGAAGTATGGATGATAGGAATTCTTCAGAAACCTTTAACCAAGATTATATCAAGCCATGAAAAGTCCCATGTCTACTTCATTGTTCAAAACTGTAGAATCAAGTTAGTAGTGGACCAATAAGGTCACATTGTATGGTAATACATATTAGAAAATAATATTACTAACTGACTCTTGATTGAAGTATCATCTATAAGCACAAAGATAAAATTAATGCCCTTAACCATTAATCTTTAGTAACATTCACCAATGAACATAAAGTTAGTGGATTCTCTAGGGTTATAGTAGATAATTGTATTTTAAAACCCTAAATTATTACTACATGATAAATAAGTAGACACTGGTGACACTTAGGAAATAATTGATATATAACAATGTATGTTAAATCTTATGTCTAATTCATCTATGGTAGTGGAACCATTTCCTATTTCTAAATAGCCATTAAAGCATCCCAAAGTGTGGGGCCCTCAGATTAATCCTCCGAGAATCCATGTTATTGTAGGGGTTCCGCGTATCAAAATAATAAATTTTTACCCTACGCCCCTGAACCCCTGATGCTGCCATGACCTATCTATTAGTAATACAGTAACGAGAGGGGCTTTTCGCAAACTTACCCTTGAAGACCGAATATCGTTGTCAACGCTCAGGAGAGTGTGGTTGATGTAGATGAGCCGAAGCCGACCTCAAGGTCGTGATGAAGTCCTTGCGCTCCCTTGGCTCATACGACTTGAGTGCCTCAAGTGTGACACCTCACGGGGAGTTACACACGTCCGGTGCCTGACGATGACTCCCGCTTCCCCGATCCAGCAGCAGTTGCGGAAGTAGAGCTCCTGGATCCGAATCCTGCAGCGCGACGGTGCTCCACGGTGAAGATGTCTCTCGTTCGCATAGTCCAAACTTGGGACCACGATCACGAGAGAGAGAGAGAGAGAAAGAGAGAGAGAGAGAGAGAATATCAATTGGAGGTCTTCCCAAAAGTGAGAAGACCTTTATTGAATATTGTGTGTATTTATCTAGCCAAATACCCCCACTATATATAGGGGAGGGGAGGTACTACCTCCCTCGAAGTCCCGGGGTGGGACTAAAGGAGAGGGAGAGGGGGCACCGCCGGCCAGCCCTAGTGGGCCCCGCGCGGGGGGGCTTGGCCCAGCCGGCCACCCCCTTGCCCCTTCTCCCCTCTAGTCTGTCCCTAATGGGCCCTCTCCCCTCCGGGAATTGGCCCATTAAGCCCTTTGACCTTTTAATTGATTTTCTCTTTTATTAAATTATGAATAAATGATTAAATCAATATTTAACATTCATTCATATACTATTCAATCTCTGTGGCTATGGAACACCTTCCACCTCCACACCGGACATCCTCCGGACTTACCGAAACCCTTCCGGTTTTCTCTCTAATATTCTTCAGCGATTCTTCCGATCCTAAAAACACTCTCTAAGCATCATCAAACCCTTAAGCGTGATACCCCATGGTTCGGGAACACTCCAGACATGGTCCGGACACTCCCGGACCAATGATCAACAGAGGGACCTAGATGGCCATGTGACCCCTATGCGTTCCACGAAGATCTTTCGTCATTTGAACCGGGACAGACGTGTCTTATTCCCTTTGTCTCTCGATACTTGCATTGCCCGAGATCTGATCAATGACATCACCATGTCATGTTCAATCTCGTTACCGAACAATGCTACTTGACTCGTTCCGACAAGTGATATCCATGTGATCAAATCACATGTTGTGCAGCTATTGGATATAACTTCTCCGAGTGGGCCCTTGAGTATCTTTCCATCACGTGGACGGACAAATCCTTCTCTTGACATATATTGCCTCTACGGTTTCCTCCGAGTACCTAAACACACCTTTATAACCACTGTATTACCAAGTGGCGCTTGATGCTATCTAAGCACTCTCGAGAGACAGTGATTGATATAGCCTCATGGTCTAAGGAATAGTCTACGAGGATCCATTTCTAATCATCATAACTTGAACTTCGTGACATGATCGGGTCCCGATGTTTAGGTTGGGTATTGGTTCATCATCTCATTCTCAGAATGAGTTGACTCCATTTCCAACTGGCATAAATGCCACATGATCAGGAAACATGATCATCTGTTGACCAATGAATCAGTGACTAGAGTTTCACTGGGAACCCCTGGTTGTTTATATATCACACGTGTATTGATGTTTCCACTCAATACAGTTATAGCATGATATAAAAATTAATCATAAACTTTATAAAATATGATAATAGTCCTTATTACTATTTGTCTCTAGGGCATATTTCCAACATTCTCTCACTTACACTAGAGTACAAATACACTAGCTGCATTTGTTCCTAATCGTTGGCTCCGTATCCGGTACACTAAACATGCTTGCTCATGGAAGAGGTTAAGTCTTGGGTCTGTACTTTACAGTCCCAAATCCTTCGCAACTTACTAATGTCACCTTGATTAACATTAATACTTTATCATGACATGATAATATCTGTGTGTATATATCGTCTCTATGGCAGCAGAACGAGGCCTGATTCTAGGAGCCTACAGTGACTTTATATCAACCTCGAGGGTTTTCTCATGGGCATTGTGCCATGGGACATATCATTCTACGTTAAAAGCGAACTAGCCCCGCCATAATATTATACAACACTTTAGATGGTACCCTTATCTGTTATTATAAATGTAATCATCGAAACACGAGTGCACCTTGTGAAACTTTTGATGTTTTGTTCACCTTGCTTCCTACTTGACTTTAATCGGTATTTACAGGAGGTTCCAACATATTCCCTTATAACATAACTCTTTAGGTTTTAAGATATGTCATCCTTAATGGATTTGGAAAACATGTCTACAGTTCTCTATTGTACATTGTGGACAAACTTAGCTCAACGTGCCGTGATTCAAACTTAATCACTTTTAAATGTTTCTTCTTGTATCATATATTATGTTAACTTATCATCATGGTTTTCTAAGATAGAACCTATGTCTCAACATAGTGGATGATGATCATCCTTTTCTTTCTTTCAACCAATTATGTTAAACTTAATACTATTCCCAACTTGAGTTATTAAGGACAAGTTCCTTAATTAACTTTTATTCTGAAACCCTTTTCAGAATCCCTTAAGGAATACTACATAATATCATAATACACTTATTATTAACTTCTACACCTTATAAATCATTATTTATAGTTACTTGTGATTTTATTCTTAAAACACTTAAGAATCACTCCTATAAGCTCCCACTCAAAATATGTTCCCAACATATTTGGGTATGAGTCTCTACTCTTACTCAAACTATGTTCTTACATATTTTAATTTGAGACTTATATTGCTCCCATTCAAAAATATGTCATTCACATATTGTTTTAGGAAGACTTTCATAGCTCCCACTCAATTTCATGCAAATTGCATATCTACTCGCTATTTTGAACAACTTCAAATCCTTTGATCAAATATCAAAGTGAGAGATTTTCTATGAGACACTAGTACTTTTACTAGTTTTAAATCCACTAGACATTAAGCACACATGAATCAAATTCATTTGAATTCGTCCAATACTTGACAAATTGTTCTTTTGTCATTCACCCCCTTTTCCATTATGGCTTTGCAGTCATTTGGGAAAGTCCAAGTAACCCCTTTTACTGGTGAGATTCAGCAACGAATTGCTTTCTAATCTTAAGGGAATTTTTCTTTGGGATTTCTCATAATTATAGTTTACCATTATTTCCTTAGTAGTTCGTAGGTATGTGATATTCAGGTAATCATGACAAATGATTAATAAATGTCTCCATACAAGATATGGGTTACATTTTGAATCCTACTTCATGTAGTGAAAACACCAGTGGGGAAAACACAATGATCATTATCATTGATTCTTTCCTTTGTGAAGAGAATCGTCCAGGAAAGTTGTCCGTTGCACTTCTCAACACTCTGATACAGGGTTTTGAATCCTCACCGTGTTTTTCACTATCTTCCAATTGCTCCATAATCGAGAAATATCACTGAAAGTGAGTTTTCTCAAGAATGCACCAAAATCCAAGCAATACTAGTTTTGCTTCCCTTTTGGTTTAGTTATGGATTTCGTATTCAAAGTTTCCATTGAATACTCTACAAGGACTTATTCGTTATTGTTTTGGTTATATGGAATAACCCCAAAACTTTTATAAATTCAAATGGTTCACTATATATTCTAATTGAGTGCTAACTATTTCTAACTAATGGTCTCTACATCTACACTACAACGATTTATTTGGCGCCTCCTATTCACCCATTTCGATATCTAATATCATATTGTGATGCTTTACATTTTGACATTTCAAAACGCTTTGCATTCCACAATTTCTTTTATGCCAATCTTATAAAGTTGAATTTCATTACTATTGATCAAATCATAGTAATTAGATTCTCTTTTATATTTATACCCTTTGTTGATGAAACACTTTGATCATATCAAATAGTTTCATACTTATGTTTCCTTTGGTAAACTTATTTACACATTTAAACAATCATATAATGATAATTACCATTTTCCTTAAAATACAATACATCGAATATGTATTTACTTTTAACAATTCATTAAAACACTTTGTATTCAAGTAATACACGGTGTTCAAGTTATTTTGCCGAATTTAGGCCTGATTTATATGTGATAAGAAATCGAATGAATTTCACATATTATCACATAACTTTGAATTTAAACAATGGTTTCATTCATTAATGAACATATCACTAAGTTGGGGGTATTTTTAAAGGCATTTCAATATTTTTACAAATGTCCATGCATTATCAATTAGTTTCAATCAACTAGGATAATTTACATATAATCAAACAAGATATGAACACAAATAGAAATCATTCATAAAAGTAGAACAATTGTTTGTTACAAACTCATACGAATAACCGTCTCACAAAGTGTGAGACTCACTAAAGAAGTTCACAATCTTTTGATTATAATAATCATCCTAAAACATAAACTAAAAGATAAATGTTGAGGGAGAGCGTCGTTGGCCATCATCATCATGCTCGCCATCAACACGCAATGTCACCTCCTCTCCAGCAAGCACCTCTCATGCAGAAGGACATGTTTTCAGTAAAATAGAACAAGTATCAAATATACTTAACACTGCAAATGTGTTTGCAAGGTTATAACATTTATAAAATTGTATATCAAATATATACCTTTGTCATTGATGACCTCAGCGACATCTGGTTCAACCAACACATTCCTGAGATGTGATACGAACCGGTGGACTTCCATTGATTCCGTGTCGCCTCTCATAATGCAAGTCCTGACTTGTGCTTGGTAGCTTGGTGGCAGCAACCGCAACACAACGCCATTTGCAAAAGAGCCCGTCATCCAGCTATCCAGGAAGTATGCAAGCCTCATGTACACATCATGCATGCGCTCCAAGTGGTCGTCAAGTGATGAGTTTTCTTCCATCTTAATGGATAGGAAATCTCCCATCAGCTCATGCTCCCATATGTGTGCTTGTTCCACGAAATGTGTCCTAACCTATAGCATTACCGTACGAGGGTTGACATTACCCACGACAGGCCACAACTCGTCCACCATTCCGAAACGCATTGTAACTAAAATGAAGGAGGCCATCTCCCGACGCTGATAGCGGTCTTCCCGCTGCTCTGGGGTCTCTAGGTCAATGGGCTGATCCAAATCCATTCCGTCGAGTATGTAGTCGACCACGTCATTCTCGCTAAGGAGAACATGGAGATGCGCAACCAATATAGAGAAGTTTGATCCATCTAATCCGAGCTTCTCTGCTTCTAACCAATCAATCGTCAACAGGAAAGGTGGCATCGGGGAGAACTTTTCTAAATTTACAATTGCAAAAGGAATTTAGACTAAGTTTATAATTAAATGAGTTAATAATAACTCCACTCAGAAACACCTATCCCCATAAGGGTTCCTAGTGATAACATGACCCCTTTCAGCCACATCTCCCCCGATCATCACGACCATGAATGTGGGTTCAAGGGTGGACGCTAAACATCGATCACATCATTCATGTGACTCGTGCTCGATCTTTCGACCATCCGCGTTCCGATGCCACGTCTCTGTAATGTGCTAGGCTCGCCAACTCAACCTTAGTGTATTCGCTTTGCAACATGGCTTACACCCACTGTATGCGAACATAGATATGTCTGACACCCACGCCTGTACCATGGATCGCCTCATACCGAAGAACTTTCTTGGTGGTGCACACTAAGAGGGAACACAATCGTTGGTAATTTTAACAGGGATCATCTTTTTAGGCTACCGTCGAGTATCTAATACTAGCACACAATAAAATATACATACACCAACATTGAATGTAAATGCGATGTGATATGGTCCTTCACGTCGTGATCTCCATCCGTCTTCACCGGATTCTGGCGCCAGGGTTCCGGTGCCGTAGACACCAGGGTACCGGTGTCTTTCTGGCGTGGTAGTCCATCACCTCCATGACTATCTACTACTACGTAACATAAGGTAATCACTTTACCTTTGCCACAACCATATTAGGAAGCAACGCCCCTGCAAAACAAAGTTAGACACCTCTACTTTATATTTGCATGTTTTATGTAGCTGAATGGGCTTTCGCATAAGAACTATTCTTACCTACAAACTTTCAGCACAACGCTAATCAAGTAGTTGTATCTACTACGAGAATATCATTTTGCGGCCCGAAAGTTGGGGCGCCCAGGCAACGCGGTACCCAAGTAGCTTACAATCAGCTGTGTTGCCCAAAGTTGGTGTGCCAAATACTCAGAGGGTCTTTTTCGGCACAAATTCAACTTTATGTTTCAATACAAAATATCAGGCTAACGGCCGTCAAGTTGGGCCCCCCTGTCAGCTTTCGCTGTTATGTCGCTGCCGTCGTGGCTGCCATGTAGGCTTGCAGCATTGGCGCATGCATCCTTTACGCGTCTTCGACTTCCTCCGAGGCGGCAATATGTGGTCGCGGCCGTGGCGTAGAGCTAGGACTTGGATGAACCTGCTCGGCCCCATTCTCCTCCCCATCCCGAACCGGAGCTTGCCCTCACCATGGCCGCACCCATGGCACGGCGCGGGGATGGGAATTCATCCCTGGGTGAGATCTATCACCATGCCGACCATGCTCGGTCCTGTTGGCCTCCTCCCGAATCCGAGCTCGTCGTCGCCGTGGTCGCACACGCACCAGCCACGGCGCCTTCCTCTCCAAACCCCAAATCCGCATCCACCCAGTTCGGCACAACGCCAACAAGGTGAAAATGCATCAAGTTTTCTTCTTGTGATTGTAGAAAAACATGTATATATCGTGGCCGTAGCATACTCTAACAATGTACAGATATGTTGTTTACTTGATTTTCATTTGAAATTAGTAGCTCCGTGATGATGAAACATAGAGAACCTAAATGAAATGACGATGACGACCATGTTTTGTACTTTGCATTGCATCAACAAGTGCTCGCTGACGAAGCATGTTACCAAGAGAGTGGAGTTCATCAGCCATTGCCAAAAAATATGTGAACAAATCAATGAGCGATTCAATGCAAATACGCGCAGAAAAGCTAGATCCATGTCATCAATCATCAATAGGTGGCACATTGTAGTGATGCGTTCAAATGCGTACACCATGTATCATTTGCTTAAAGTGGTTGTTATCCTGAGCAAAAATGCCTAGTATGCACATTACCTTTGTATGTTCTATGCTGCAATTCTGTTGTTATGGGCATGGAAAGAAAAGCTGGGCTTCACTGAATATTGTTAGGCCTAACTTAGTCTTACACAAATAAGCACAACTTAGTCTTTACACAAATAAGCATAACTAATGATAAAGATAAAGACAAATGGTTCATCGGATCTACCAGTATGAGCACTAGGTGTCTGGAGCTGGTGGTATCGTCGGAACGAACCAGAATGCTGCGTTTGGCCGTCTGGCATTCTCCATCAAATCGTACGACCCCACTAATGAGCCAATTGTAGGCCCCCTCCCCCCGACGTGGATTCGACTCCAGGTCGGATCTGGAGTGTCAACATGATAGGCACGTGAGTGTGCAGCAAACAAGTCTGCTATAAATACTGGAAGTGCTGGCACCTCAGCAACAACACCAGCATGTTCTTCACGGACTCGGCGGACCTCAGCGGTATTTCGTCGACTTCACCAGCAGCCTTAGCAGGTATTTCTTCAGCTTCACCAGCAGTAGCATTAGCAAGTATTTCATCAGCTTCACCAGCAACAGCATCACCAAGTATTTCGTTAGCTTCACCAGGAGCAGCACCAGCTAGTTCTTCGTTAGCTCCACCACCACCAACACCAGTAGCAGAAGCAGCATCAGGAGCCAGGACTGCCTGAGCAATTACAGGTTCAACAGCTCTAGGGGCTCCGACAAAGAAAGGGTAGTTGATCCCAAGAAACACAGATTGTCCCTTCAGATTGTTGACTCTACTCCAGACTTGCTCTACTGGGTCTTTGGATGGGCATGCAGACCTTGAGAAAACGTGACACCGCAGCGATGGGTATGAAGAAAGTTATGTCCCCATATGTTCTATTGTATCACCAACGCTGTTTAGTGCTCCCCTGATATGAATCCACATGAGTTCATCATCCTGTTCCGTGTCGCCTCTGAGAGGTGCTAGGAACCAGCGCCGTGTCCCAAGTTCAGCATCAGCTACTGCATCTTCGATGACCGGAGCTAGAATGGTGTGCGGGGCTGCGTGGGTACCTACGTGTTACTTACAGTCAGTAAGCAAAATTTTGAATGGGATTTTACATGCTATATGACACCATGACTCACCCCAAATGGACGCCTCCCAAACACGCACGTCGCCGCTAGGTTCAGTGACCGCATAAATGTGTTGCGGTTTGTACGAAGAGTAGCTGTAGGTGAAGACGACGTCGACATACTTCTCCGGCCGCAGGAAGTCGTCGCGCAAGACTGTCCATTCCTTGTCTTCTGGGCATCTAATGAATGTGATTGCCTTGTCGAACACCGCTAAGAGGTCGTACTCTCAAGTCTTCCACGCCCCCTCCCGCGGTCTATGTGGGAGTTGTACCTTCAGGAGGTCAAGTTCTTCCATGTTGAACCTATAAGCGAATTCGGAAATGGGCGGCGGCCACCCGTTGTTGAATGCAGTAATGCCGACACCCTCCAAAGATGGCAATGTAAGTCTCAACGATCTGTAGCCATTTTTTAGAGTCCAAGTACTCCCATCCTGTGATAAAAGGACCAGCCACTTGTCGTTGCTACCCACCCAGTTATGGTCATCTTCCATTTCCGTCTCTTTTTCTTCCTTGATATTCACCACTACTGATCGGACCACTTATCCAGCAGCATCAGTTTTGCATGAATATTCTGCAGAGTTTATTGTCAGTTGGTACAATCACCTAACATGGATTCCATTGCAAATACAATTTGATAACTGGACCTTCAGATTAAAGTACACAAAATATCGCCTAAATACGAGTGTCTCCTCAGATATCGCCTAAATTGTGCCTGTGTCATTACGAAGATACCCAATATATGGAGTAGGAGCAGAGCCCCCAGAACAAACTCCTGACGATGATCATAAACAGCTCGGGGCATAACAACCTTAAATCGTCTAATCTGTTTGTTTTTATTTTAGGAAACAGAATATCACCTAGAAGGCATTCCATTGCAAATCAAAATTGACAACTCGTCTATCACCTAAAGTAAGACTGTGTCACTACAAAAATACCAGAATATCAGGTACGAGCAGAGCTTCCGCTGTACAGAATAGTCTTAAATGGTTTGATTTGTTCAAACCGCGCGTGCACACAACACGTTCGACGAAAGGAACATAGGATTCCGATGAGAGTTCAGCATATATGAATGAACGATATGACTGAACGAATAAGCTAGATACTAGAACTTACGTGGCCATCGCGGTCATTTGACCATTTGCTGTTATTGGGGTAAAGAAGGCCTGGCGTGTCGAACGGTTGTTCGTCCATATCCCGCATCGTGAAGCGGTAGCTAGGGATGCAGCGAGCGAGGCGTCCGTCAGAGATGATGTCCAACCCCGAGGTGATCCTGTGCATGTTCTCGGCGCTGAGGTTCGACCATCCCCAATGCACGCGGTGGTGGTCGCCCTGGCCATCCGCATCGTCATCGCATGCCTTTTGCTTCAGCATGCTGCTACCCCAAGCTCTACCCATAGCGGCAAATGGAGTCTGGAATCCGGTAGATTAATGGAGGCGTTGTGATAAGGAGGCGGATGGATTCGAGAGGGGATGGAATTAGGGATGGGGGCAGTTGTTCGAGTGGGGAGTGAATCTGCAAGGAACCGCCGTCGCCGCCGGTTCTCGTCCGCGTGGAAGTCAAGGAAGGGGGGTCGTAATTATTGAGGGCAGGCACCGGAACCTTCTAGAGGAAGTGAAAAAATAAATTGTAAGAGAGAGAAATGTGTGGCCCGCCTGTCAGTGAGTGAAGGTCGACACGCACAAACATGCCTACATTTGACGTGGATCGTGCATGGCAAACCTCGATTCCACCGCATGCAAGTGGCACAGAACAAATTTTAGGAAGCACTAGCATCGACGTGTAAAACCACCATTTTTCTCCACCTTCACCCTACTACGAACGGTTGTGCACCATTCCAGATTTTGCTAAGGGCAGTTCTAATCTTTCACTTCTCCGTCTCATTTCCTCCTCCACGACCTTATCGTCTTTCTCCTCCACGGCCTCATCCATTTCCTCCACCACTGCATCACCCTCTTCCTTCATATCCTTTCCCTCTTGCATGTAGTCATGGACTCTCCGGATGTCCGAAATAACGACAGGCAAGAAACTGCGCACTTCGACATAGAAGTACATGGCAGGAAGAAGATCGATGTCGTCTACACCACCGACCCTTGGACAGTGAGGAACACTCTGAATAATTACACGAGTTGGCTGCAGTTCGAAGAAAACAGGTTCGTAGGTCTCGACCTCTAGTGCAGCCGCGATCACCGTAGGATCGATGTGGTGCAACTCTCCATGAAGGGGCACGTCCTCATATACCAGCCTTTTTGCGAGAAGGGGGCTGACGGGATCTGGTAGACTTTGCTGTCCTTTTGTTCCTGAACCGTCTGTTTGCAAAAGTTATTGCTATATTATTTGTCTGAATTCTTTTTCATGCAGGTGGGGCAAAAGCATTAGGGATCTGTTTCATGACTTTCTCGTGAACCAGCACATAACATTTACTAGTGTTGACATCACGAATGACACTAAACTGCTTGAAAGCCCGACTGTCAACATTAGAATCCCAAAGGAGTGCAGAGTGGACATCCAGGAAATTTACTAGATCCCAGGGACGAAGGGCAACAAGACCGGGATGACCACTCTTGCCTCCGAACTCATCGACCCGTGGTACGCTGGCATGAAGGGAAAATTGCCGAGATGTTCATGGAGCTGTTTGGGGCACGATTACCGGGAGGACAAGCCACTTTCTGGACCTAATGTAAAGTACGCTGTAATTGACGGGTATGTTAGCCACGAGCTGTACCACCAGATTGTAAAATCTCGTTCCAGGCATCGCATCATTGAACCACCACCAAGGCAGGTTGTTTGCCCTAGATGTCAGAGTGTAGATGAATCTACAAGCCGGAGCAAGCGATCGAAGGCATCCTGGGATCGGTTGCCTTCTCCAACAGGCTGGGATGTAGAATTTTAGTGCATGATTGTTGTGTTTATGAAAACATGTTATTTCAGAAGTACACTATGTGAGCAATTACGAACTACTGTGTATTACCTTTGTCAAACTATAATCTGGGTTTGGTTATGACTGTATCCTTCGCTATAATCTGGGTTTGGTTATGGCTTATGACTGTATCACACCTTATGCATGTCAGTCCTGGATTCTGCCGCATGCAAATGGCACATATAGAAATTGTAAGAATGAATGTTGAGCATACAAAAGGGGGAATGTAATTCATACAGGTTAAGTAGACAATAGCACAGGGATCATATGAGCTTGGTTCTTACACACAGAATGCTTAGAAAATACATGCAAGATAAAATACATGCGAGATAAAACTAGGAACGAAATGCGAAACTAGTAGAGATAAACAGCACAGTCACCCACCCGCCAGATCCTGTTGAGCATCTCGTAGCAGACATACGCGTCCCTGGCTACGTAATCTAGGTGCCTCCACTCCCAGCGCTCCTGCAGGTGCTTCGGGAACTCGACTTTCATGCCGGCATACTCGCGGTCGCTGATGTCGGCAGCGAGTCTAGCCATGTCGGCTTTCCCCATATCGCCATCCGGGTACCTCCACAAACGTTGGAGATCGACGTGATTGACGACATGAACGAGGAGATCCTGCTCTAGCTTCGGAGTGTCGTTCTTGATGTCGACGCTGGCAAATTAGATCTCCCTCCTGTGTAGGAACTCGTGAAGCTCCAGGCATATAGATTTGGCCCTACATACGTGGTATAGGAGGCAGTGGTTGCACATGGATAGCTGCAAAAGCGTCGTCCTCTTCCTATCTCCGGTATACTCGAGGTCAAGGCCGATGATCTTGTACCTGTCCATCGACTCCTGTAGCAACCGCTCGTACATTGCGATGACCTTGGTAACCTCCGTTGACAGATTTGTGTGGACGGCCGTCAGCTTGGTGGTGCCATGGGTGGTGACGATGTACTCGTCGCTGAAGTCGCTCCCGTCGCTGAACACGCCGTACTCTGCGTCCATGGCAGCAGCTAATGCGGCGGCGGTGGCCTAGGGTCGGTAGCGGTGGCTAGGACTGGGCGTGGTGGTGGAGTGATCTGTTGCGGTGGTATGGCCCGGCGGAGGTGATGCCTGCGGCAGCGTCGATCATTCTTGCAGTGGCTGCGGTGGCGGCGAAGGGCGGCGGAAGGAATGAGTTGGGGATTTTTTCACAGTGATGTGCTGAGGAGACGGAAGGCGATGCTTAAATTTTATTTACCAATATTCCGGTCATACCCATGTGGAAGCAAGTTTTACCAGGCGAGCATAGTTGGTTTCTAAATCCTAGCGATTAAATTCAGCGTCCGTCCCGGTAGGCGATGGGACGGGTGTGCGATGTGGCTTTGGCGTGGCAGAGACCGATCACGTAGACCACCATCCCGTTGCCGATCCGCAGCGGGTGCACGGTGCTGACACGACGTAATGTGACAGGACAGAATAAAGTGTACAGCTATTATTCCTAACAAGTTTAAAAAGTGTAAGCATAGACATGGACCTAGCATCCCTGCACCCCGGGGCAGCCGCCCAGCCGATCAGGCCTGCTGATTGCACAAAGCTTGTCCAAACTTTGCCAAAATGAAGCTCGTTTGCCCATGCTTCTATAAGTTTCTCTATAGACCACGTGTGTAAGCATGCACGATCAAGCAACTTTGCAACACACGTGTCGGTGGAAAAGCATTAGGTTTCAACGCACCACATAGTTTAGGGATTTAGAATAGCTACATTGTGGAGCTCTAGCCAAATTCAGCTTTTTGTCAGATTTAGCTATAGCAACATTGTGTCTCGTTCGTCCTCACTTTTTCCCTCCCGATATTCCGAAGCCCTCACATGCGCTCGGAGGGGGGTGCCGTCTGGTCAAAGGCTTTGGCCATTACGTGCGCCCTGACGCCTAAATTGTTTTTTTTGTTATTTGGCCTTTTTAAGAGCGCATTTTCCCCTCTCTCGCTAACAGTTGTGTTTTTTTGCCCAAAAGGTAGGGAATCTAGAGCAGCTTCTCTCTTCATTCATTGTTCCTTTTGCCCTCGTTGTTCCCCAATCTGGTAGCAAATCTAGAGCAGCAAAACAAACCAGCACCTTAAATAAATTCAGTAAACAGAGCAGATGTAGATAAAGCAGCTAATATAGGTTATATAGTACGGTACTTAACGAGGTTCGACAATTAGGCTGCTCGAAGGCGGTGACAGTGTTCAACATGCACAAGACAAAAGAAGCTGATTTACAGCAACATCAGTAGCTGATTAGTGGCCCCTCGTGGCCTCTGCCAGGAGGGCATCCGCCTCCTCTCTCTGGCGCCTCCTCCACTTCTTGCTGCCCAGCCCCTTGACCTTGGGCACCTTGGGTCTGATCGAGGGCATGCGACCCTCCTCGATAGCCACCTTCTGGAGGTTGCGGAGGTGAAGACCGAGCACCTGGTGCTTGGCCATGAAGCCGTGGATGTTCATGGACTCGTCGCAGGTCCTCACGTCCTCGGCATGCTTCACGAGGGAGTTGAAGTCCGTGGCGCAGAGCCTCCTAGTGGGGCAGAAGGGGCACCTGTACACATCGCCGGCGAAGAAGTTGTTGTTTTGGCCGGAATTTAGCCTCCTCAGCACATGACGAGTCTTGGTGTCCTTGGACTCGTCGTCGCTGTGGAGGTCGCTGCTATCCTCCTGTTGTAAAAAACAGTAGTGAAATAAGGACATGATTGAGATAGTTTGATTATCGGGATTGATTTTTTGCATAAATTAACCGAATGAGATCTCCCGATTATTTCCCAAATCTCAAACCAAATCGAATACTGATCCCAACTACGAACAGGGGGATTCATCGAAAATCGAGATCTAACACAAGAGGATTAGCTACTATAAAAATACGAATAGCCGAGCCCTAATAACATATGATCTAGCATCCAACGATGGGAACGGGGGAAGAACAAGGGAAGGGGAGACAACATTGGTTACCTCCGACCATGGGTCAACAATGCTGGTGTCGTAGGGGTTCTCCGGCCTTATGTAGACAACCTCCTCATAGGGGTCCCAACCGAGCGGGATCTGTCCGAGACCGGCGGGGGCCTCCTCGCCGACGGCTACGGCGGATGCGGGGACGGGGACGGGAACGGGGACGGGGGTCTGTACAGGGACGGGGGGCTCCTCGCCAGTGGCCTTGGAGGCGCGGATGGCCACCGCGCCATTCTTCTCCATCGCTGGCGTGGTTGGAGTTTTGTTGGGCATTTGTAGAAGGTGATAGGACAGTGAAGACGGTTGAGTGAGAGAGTGTGTGATGAGTGGGAGTGGAGAGGCCTCTATTAAAGGAGAAGAGAAGCGACGTTTTGTTGCACTACCGTGCACCGCGTACGCTAATGCACCGTGCACGGCCACACGTGTCCGCTACTGCCCCGTGCACCGTACACGCGTACCGTGAGTCGTGTTTTTTCCCTCGTGTCTAACCCTGGCGATTCAGTTGTACTCAGTTTTTCCCTCGAGCGTAACACCGGCGGTTTGGTTCCATTTTTAAATCATTTTCTATTTTCTATTTGAATCCCTTTGTCACTCTTGCCCTTGTTTTTAAGTTCTACTTAGTTTTGCCCTTAGTTTTTAAGTTCTACTCAGTTTTGCCCTTGGTTCTTAAGTGCTACTCGGTTTTCCCCTCTCGCACCTGTGCTCCTCTTCGCTGCTATGCTCTGATTGGTTGAGACAGTTGTCACACGGATCGTGCCCACCAACCGTAGATCCTCTGTGATCTAGCAGACAGGATAACCCTTATATCTGTCGGGGGCACCCCTCTATCCATGCAAAACTAGAGTATGCCACCGGAACTTTAACTCCATAAACAGATGAACTTGAAATATTTTGAAGGGTACAAAAATAGAAATCCCCATAGTTTAAGGGTCTAGATACGGTAAGAGAACTAAATATTATTAGTGGTCGGGCCAGCACAGTGACGGGTTGGTCAGCTAGAAGTTGTTGATTCCTAAGTAAGGGGACACTAGGCTGGTCTTGACATACTCCCTCAGGAATTTTCCATAAGCAGCGTGCTTAGCCTTGGTCGCCGACTTGTGTTTACTAGCCGGGCTTTTACCGATGCCAACCGCATGCGGAATCAAGCTGGCAATCCTCGGGTTGACTCCTTTCTTACAAAAAGGGCACCTGAGCTCCCCAAGTCGAGTGCGGAAAGGGATTATCCCGCTCTTGAGCTTGTTCATGACATGGCGGTTCTTGTTGTCCCTGGTCTCCTTGTCAGAGTCCATATCACTTGAATCCACCTGTAATGTCTGGAATACAAACCGAAATGAGCAAAATAATAAATATATATTCCTTCCACCATTCCGAGTTCAGCAGTTCATTATGGCCGTCTCCCCAGCTCGCTCCTAAATTAATGTGGTTTGTGTTCTTGATAACTTATTAATGTGGATTCATTCAGAACAGACTAGATCTCTCCATGTATCGGTCCGTACGTTGCATCTAATCATTAGGACTAGATTTTTTTTATGACGCTAGGATAGATTAAGCTCGAGCAGAAAATATGAAACATATAGAAATAGATGTACCTTCGGGTACACGAGCGGACTGTGTTCATGGAACTCCACGCCCTCATCGGCGCCTCCGAAGTCGTCAGCACCAGCGAGCACATGGTCCCCCAAGGGGTTGAACTGCACGTCCTCCTCACCTTGTGCTGCGTGATGCTCCTCCAGATCTGCCGCGTGAAGCATGTAACTACCTCGGTGAATTACACTCTTAGTTACATGCCTGGATGAGCGAAAATAGTTAAAATAGTACGGTGGGGCCAAGGGCCACTCACAGGTAGACCTTTCGGCCGTCCTAACCATTTTCAGAATATTGGGACAAGAACGAGCGGCGTAATCGGCAGGCGAAGGGATCAACTACATACACAAATGAGTATGTATGCAAGCCACATACAATAGTCCTCGAAGCCATTCCATCTAAAAGAAATAGAAATATTGCAACGCCATACGGCAAGATCCAAATATCCTAGATATAGATAATAATTTAGGATAACTCCTCATGCATCAAACATCAGAGTATCAGGCGGAAGCGGAAAACAAGATCCGAGTACGGATAAGAAGCAAATCGGCAAAAGATGCCACATAAATAAACACATCCCGCCCACAGATCTCACGGATCCCCGTTCCCGGAATCTCTACACCGAGTGATCGTTGCCAACATCGTCCATCTCCTCCACCCAGTATCCATCTTGCGAGTATACCTGTGCATCTGAATCAAACAATTTATCGTGTGAGACCCTAGGGGTACTCAGCAAGTCTTTATGCCTCTAAAGGGGACATAACCTGGGGTGACGCAATTGCAGCAAAAGATAATAACTAACAAGTCTATAGATACTCGCTAACCATCCGCCTAACCAAAGATAGACGGATGTCCGTTAATTAAGAACAACAGTTATAACAGTAATTAATAGATCCATCCTCCTCCTCGCTTACCAATGAGGAAGCGGACGAACAACCCCCCCTCCGTTGGCAGTTTTATTAACCATTCCATGAGTGTTGCACTATTTACTAGTCAGGTACTTAGTCAAATTAAAAGCGGTACTTTAGTTATACTTGTCTATGATCGAGCAACTGTGCTCCAAGTCATCCATAACCGCGGACACGGCTTTCAGAAAGATTTACCCTGCAGGGGTGCACAAATAGCAACACACACTCGATCAACCTCGAAAAAACCAAATCAAAACCCAACGAGGCATTCACGACAAAGCGATCACAGGATTCAGAAATGTTTCAGGGGGACACCCCACTAAGCTACCCGCAACGAAGTTGGCGGCTCGAGCGGACCTGTGGTTTGTGGGCCAGGTAAACGATGGGAACCCGAATATGTGACTGGGTTGTCGATACAGAACGATGTCACGGTCCTAACAGACAGTGCTCCACGCACAATCTTAAATAAAGCAGTAAAGCATGGCATAAGTACAGGATATTAATAAAGCCCCAAACTACTTTGTGGCCCCAAGAAATAAGAATGAATCAAGCTCTGGCTCAGGGGGGTCCATAAGGCCTCCCGGATGTGGATAGTGCGAATAGTCAAGGAACAGGAATCAAGTACTCGGGATCCTACGGGACACAAGTGAGCATGAAAAAACAAATAGCAGATATTGCTCACTGGTGCCTCTTTCATTAGTTATCCCATTACTACTCAGGTTAAGTTGTTTAGGTACCTCGTTATCCATCAGACACTCACATACCCTACTCATGCAGTTCTACGACCCGCATGGCTCAAACAACTCCTGTAGTAATGGCTCATGGGATGGAGGAACAAGCTTCGGTGGGGTTTAAAAGTAAAGGCTATGCAGTACTTGGGATTCAATTTTAATGCATTCGCGACTCAATGATGCAAGAATAAGATAGAGGAAATAGGTACTATATGTATGCAAGCATGTGGTAGTGTTTTCCTGGCAGCTCAGTTGAAGCGAGGGACGGATCTGGGTAGTGCTCCTGGGATTCCTGATATATCCCCTGCTCAGCGTCTATTCGAAGAAGAACCAAACAAACAAGGGCCAACATAAATAGAGTGCACAAGCATATGAATTCAAATGCGACAACAAACAATCATGCCATGATGAATGATGCACAATTTGCATGGCAATAAAGTAGCATGGCATGGGTGAGGTGTGGGATACAAGATTAAAGCATTTTATTAAGTTTTTAGCCCAGTTTGCTCTCACATAAGTTGCTGTATACTTTATATTTATATGATGCATGCTGCAATTCAGAACATGGAATGCATAAATAGAACGGGCTCATCGCGCTGATCGATTTAGACATCTTATTTGTCAAATTTGGGGTTATAAAACTAAAGTTATTAATTAATTAAGAAAAGGACAATTTCTTGTAATTTTAATCATCTCGAAAGTTAAGGTGCTCAAACATTATTTTGAATAGCATATTTGAAATCCTCACTTTTTTCTGATCCAAAAACATATATCATTTGTATTATTTGGAGTTATAATTGAAAAGTTATTTAAAATATGATTTGAATTTGAATTAAAACATTTTCTGGAAAATTTAAAACAAAACAGAAATCCAGAAAACTTTTGTCACCCAGCCCAGTGCTAGCCAGAGCCACACGTGCAATTAGCTGTGCTATCGGGCGACACACAAGGCAGAGAGGTTTTTCACCGCGGAAGTACCCAGCCCGTGAGACTGACAGGTGGGACCCGCTGGCTCGCAGGCCCACTTGACAGAGAGAGGTGGAGGGCTGACCACGTGGCGCTGTGAGGGAGTGCGGGTTGAGGCTGGAAGAACTGGGGGGCTTTTCTGCAAGATCGCTAGGGCGACCGACACGTGGGGTCGCGAGTACCGCGGGTTGAGCGAGAGATAAAAGGGGGGGATAATTGTAAAGTGACCACAGAGCCCACTGTAGATCTCCTTTCTCTGAACCGCGGACAGATCGGTGCCCGACCGACGCGGGCGCTGCTGGGTTTGAACTTCAGCGTCATGCTGAGGTTGGTAGCCAGTGCGGCTGGTGTACGGATGGTGACAGCAGGGTGGACGTGGGCTAGGTAAGGTTCTGCGCGATGCAGGAGCGAGCCAACGCGGTGGCCGACGACGCGTGCAGCGTGTTCGACGAAACGAACGGCAGAACTAGACGGTGACAGCGAGCATGAGGATGTCAGCGAGGAAGAGGGGCTCACCAAGGAGAGGTCGGTGTGGTCGGATCGGCCTGGGAGGCGCTGTAACGACGAGGACGCAGAGGCCAGGGGCTAGGGTTCGGAGGCGTGGGCGTCGGTGAACGGCGTCACGGTGGCGTCAACTCCTTCTTGTCCGAGCGCGTGGGGTCGTCGACGAGGCCTAGCTCCGCTTCCCCGACAACCAAAACTCCCGCCCGCCGCCGTGGTAACACGAGGAGAAGAGGAGGCCGAGGGTGGCCGGTCGGTGGAGAAAAAGGTGGAAGGGGAGGGAGAGGAAGATGGCGCAGCGGCCAGAGGTGGTTTGGTACGGCAGAGGATGGAGGGAAGGAGATAAGGGCGAGCCGAGAGGGAGGGCGTTGCCGTGGGGATGTGGAGAAGGCAAAAAGGTGGCCTCGGCCACTTTTGCTTCTCCCTCACGTGCAGGGCGTGGGGGGCTATGGCAGGCTCGGCTGGGACTGCAGGAGGGACCAGGCAGGGAGGAGAGAGGCCAGGCTCGGGTGGTGCCGAGCTGCAGCGAGAGAGAAGGGATAGAGATAGAGGGGGAAGCTCGGGTTGGAGCTAGGTTAGAGGAATGGGGGTGGCTCGGGTTAGGGCTTTAGGGTTGGGGTAGGCTTCGGCCTGGGAGGGTAGGGTGGCTAGGTGGGCCTTGCTGTCCGAGAGGGAGAGGGAAAACTTCGGCATGGAGAGAGGAGAGAGGTGAGGTGAGGACTAGGGTAAGGTTAGGGTTGAGAGAGAGAAAAAGAGAGAGAGACTAGGTGATAGGGGGTTTTGGTATGCATGATCAAGTGAGAGAGAAAAGATGGACATGGGGATGATCTTACAAGCTCATGCAAGGCTCTACACAAGTGAGGTTGATGAGGTAGAGATGAAGAGAGAAAAAGAGAAGATCTCACAAGAGGAAGGTTCCACTCAAAACAAAGAAAAACCAAAGAAAAGAAATGGTGTTGATGATGGTTGCATGGCCCATGCAAAACATTAAATGCCATGTTTTATTTTGTGAATACAATAATAATATAACATGGCATGATTCCCATGCATTGCCAAAATGTGGAATGAAGGCCAAGCAAAAGAAATTAGAATTGGATCCACCCCAACCCACATGAGCTAGATTAAATATCCAAAAGAAAAATAATAGCTCATGGTTAACTAGGGTGGTGGAATTATAAGGTGGTGACAGAGAAAGGTGATGGAGTTGAATAAAAGATATGCCCCCAACTCAACTTGGGCATCAAGCATTTATCAAGATTCAAATACAATATATCAAGAGCCAAATACAATTAATAATGCAAATGAGATAAGATCCAAAAGAAAAGGGGTTTTATATGGTGCTCAAATGCAATGTGGCATGATGACATGAGCATGATATAATTATGATGCAACAATTATATGTAGGAAGTAGCATATATATAGACTAGGCTAGTAGCATTGCAATTGTTAGACAATTGGGATGCTACAACTCTCCCCCACTAAACAAGAATCTCGCCCCGCGATTCCTAGGAAAAACAAAACAACACAAGGAGAGGCGGGTGTTCGGAACAAAGGTGACCCTCACGTTCCCAAGTTGATGAAACACGGAATGGTGCACCCCTTACACCTTGCCAAACTTGCTAGACTTGTTGCGAGCCTTGCGTTTGCTTGAGACACACAGGGTTAGAGGAATTGAAGGATTGTCATGAGGCAAGAAGGTAGGATGAATATAGATCCGGTTTTCGAGAAACAAGATAAAAGAGTAGAACCACTTGTGAAGGAAAAGATGATGTATCATGGATAAAGAAAAGACACACCGTTAAGATTAAAGATTTACCGATACTAGAGAGGATGAATCTTTGTCTCGCCGGAAGAAAGAGCTAGATTGGAGAGGTTTGAACCACTATGACAGTAGCATTGTATCTTCTCTCGGATTTGAGGAATGAAGTTCGGAAACCATATTGCCTTCAACCAATATGGTTCCTTGATATCAACAGAAAAGATTTAGTTAGACATTGTCGGATTAGATTCTTCTTGCGCCTGTAAGAACCAAAGGATCACGCAATTGAGGTGCGCGGATATAACTTCCAGAGAAAGAGGGGAATGCTAGCTTATGGTAGAAACCTTAGAAGAAGTGGAATGTGGAATAGATTTGCGATTAATGGCATCAACCATAATTGCTTTACCACAGGAAAAGAATTGATGAAACAAAGAGAGAGATAGTTTCCTTCCATCTTGTTTGGGGATGTCGAGCACTGGTAGAAGGACGAGGACGGAAAAGAGTTTGCGTTTGCTCCCAGCAGATAATTAGAGATTTTGCTCCGTGTAGAAAGGGCGAGATCACCAACAAGAGATTATTGATTACTTTCTTCGAGAGAGCACTCCGGAAACAAGGACGAAAATAAAAGTATCGAGGGATAAAGGCCACTTCTAACTTCCGTGGAATGAGTGAAATCACATTAATTCACCAATTCAATGTACAAGAGCAAATGATAAGAGTAGTGGTATGGTAGATACTCCATCCCGCACTCAAAGCATTACTCCGCACATGAATAAGAAAACCATGCAACCCAACGAAACAGATCAAGGTATTGACAATAACTCATGGAACTTCGTTAGAAAACAAGGATAGATGCAAACGATTAGCGGATTCACGATAGATAAAGATGATGATGTTGTCCATGTCGGAAGTACCAAGCCACCGGAAAAATATAAAGGAAGATTACGGAGAACAAGCGCAAGATTCAACAGCCTGAAAAGATAGCACCAACTTGAATGTATGAATACAAGATCTGGAAGGTCTTCATGGCCTCTGGTGGATTGAGCATAGACGATAGAGCGAGAGGGTTTCAAGAGATTACTTAACGAGATAGAGGTGAAAAGGACTCCATGTTCTTCTTGAAATGATTGAGAGAGGTTTAGCAGTCTTGAGAAAAAATCTTTAGTGGAACGATGATGATAACTTGCCAACAAGGAATAACTCCAGATTGGTTGAAGATGGAGGATGGAATTAACAATGGACTTGCTGATTCCAGAATTGAAGTAATGTATTTAGCAGAAGGACGTGGTCGAGATAGGTGACTTCAAGAAGCCAGAATTCACACTTTGAGAACTTTGCACACAAGCGGTGTTCTCGCAGCTTGAGAGAAAGAGACATAGATGATCTTCCATGTCCTTCCATTGATATAGAATAGGCAAGCATATTATCAACATATACCACCATGGATTAACAAGATATTCCCAGAATACCAAGTTCAAAAGGCGAGAGAAACGAACAAATGCTCGAACACTTCCTGAGCTCAACGCTCTTTGAAAGTCAATATTAAGAGCACAGGTTCGTGTTGAAGAAGATGCACTGGCAGAATAGATTATCTGGTCCTTCGGAAGTAAAAGAGATGTCACCTGGTTCACATTGTCGATTGGATCGCCGGTTACAAAGATAAAGAGATCTTGGATAAGAAACGATGATAGCTCATACCTTAAGCAAAGCTATCAGAAGCGAAAAGATGCAATTCCCTCGTATCCAGGAGAATTGTGCAGATATGGAGTTCAAAAAGATGTGCAGCATGATGAACAGATGATAGACCACCGTAGGGCCTTTAAGAAAAACTCCGGATTGGCAAGATACTTGAATATGCATGGATATGATCACGGTGTAACTCAAAATCACAGGAGATAACCGCCACCATTTGGAGGATAGTGTTGATAGCATTTTCCATATTCCAATCATGATAAGTGTCATATAGCTATGCCGAGAACCAAATTACAATCACCAGCATCGGATCGAGACATGTTATAAATTAGCCCAAGAGAATTGGAGATGAAATAAAACTCCAGGATTAAGCGCCGGTGACAAAAGAATGAGTTAGCATGGACATGCTGATAAAAGGAAGATAGATAATGTTTCACACACGACTGAAGAGGAGTGTGGAAACACAGATGTATCAAAGAAAAATGTTCCGCATTTTTCGGCATTAAAATACCAATAGATGCGCAAAACCACTTATCAGGTAGAGATTAGCAACTCCACATTCCGTGAAAGCATGCTGGAAAGAAGAACACCCTTAAGAAGATTGTGCCTGTTAACAAGGAGTCGGATAGATCGCGTCGGTTTACAAAAGCCTGTCGGTATGGAGTGTACCAACAGTTGATAACCAAAAGGCAGATAGTGATAACATGTTGGATGCAACAGATAGACAAGGAATCCACACACACACACACACACAATTTCTATGGTACTACGGAAACCCAGAACACGTGAATCCTAGTTTGAATTTTTAGAAGAGGATTGAAAACGTTACACTTCCTTGCCAGAAAAGGGTGGGTGGGTGGGTAAGAAGAAAAGTGGAAGCAGTCCTACTCTCACGTTTTGTTTTTTCCCTAGTATACATAACTACCAAAAATATCTAGCACTAGACTGACAACGACCATTTGGCTGAGACCCTGAAGGGCGGGATGGCTCTGATACCAATTGTAACTACCTCGGTGAATTACGCTCTTAGTTACATGCCTGGATGAGCGAAAATGGTTAAAATAGTATGGTGGGGCCAAGGGCCACTCACAGGTAGACCTTTCGGCCGTCCTAACCATTTTCAGAACATCGGGACAAGAACGAGCGGCGTAATCGGCAGGCGAAGGGATCAACTACATACACAAATGAGTATGTATGCAAGCCACATATAACAGTCCTCAGAGCCATTCCATCTAAAAGAAATAGAAATATTGCAACGCCATATGGCAAGATCCAAATATCCTAGATATAGATAATAATTTAGGATAACTCCTCATACATCAAACATCAGAGTATCAGGCGGAAGCAGAAAACAAGATTCGAGTACGGATAAGAAGCAAATCGGCATAAGATGCCACATAAATAAACACATCCCGCCCACAGATCTCACGTATCCCCGTTCCTGGAATCTCCACACCGAGTGATCGTTGCCAACATCGTCCGTCTCCTCCACCCAGTATCCATCTTGCGAGTATACCTGTGCATCTGAATCAAACAATTTATCATGTGAGACCCTAGGGGTACTCAGCAAGTCTTTATGCCTCTAAAGGGGACATAACCTGGGGTGACGCAATTGCAGCAAAAGATAATAACTAACAAGTCTATAGATACTCGCTAACCATCCGCCTAACCAAAGATAGACGGATGTCCGTTAATTAAGAACAACAGTTATAACAGTAATTAACAGATCCATCCTCCTCCTCGCTTACCAACGAGGAAGCGGACGAACAACCCCCCCTCCGTTGGCAGTTTTATTAACCATTCCATGAGTGTTGCACTATTTAATAGTCAGGTACTTAGTCAAATTAAAAGCGGTACTTTAGTTATACTTGTCTATGATCGAGAAACTGTGCTCCAAGTCGTCCATAACTGCGGACACGGCTTTCAGAAAGATTTACCCTGCAGGGGTGCACAAATAGCAACACACACTCGATCAACCTCGGAAAAACCAAATCAAAACCCAACGAGGCATTCACGACAAAGCGATCATAGGATTCAGAAATGTTTCAGTGGGCCACCCTACTAAGCTACCCGCAACGAAGTTGGCCGTCTCCGGAACGGACCCAGGGTTTGTGTGGACGGCGGTAAACGACTAGGAACCCGAAAATGTGACTGGGCTTGTCGATACAGCGAAAACGTGTCACGGTCCTAAATAGTACAGGTGCTCCACGCACAATCTTAAATAAAGCAGTAAAGCATGGCATAAGTACAGGATAGTAATAAAGCCCCAAACTACTTTGTGGCCCCAAGAAATAAGAATGAATCAAGCTCTGGCTCAGGGGGGTCCATAAGGCCTCCCGGATGTGGATAGTGCGAATAGTCAAGGAACATGAATCAAGTACTCGGGGTCCTACGGGACACAAGTGAGCATGAAAAACCAAATAGCAGATATTGCTCACCGGTGCCTCTTTCATTAGTTATCCCATTACTACTCAGGTTTTTTTTAGGTACCTCGTTATCCATCAGACACTCACATACCCTACTCATGTTGTTCTACGACCCGCATGGCTCAAACAACTCCTGTAGTAATGGCTCATGGGATGGAGGAACAAGCTTCGGTGGGGTTTAAAAGTAAAGGCTATACAGTACTTGGGATTCAATTTTAATGCATCCGCGACTCAATGATGCAAGAATAAGATAGAGGCAATAGGTACTATATGTATGCAAGCATGTGGTAGTGCTTGCCTGGCAGCTCAGTTGAAGCGAGGGACGGATCTGGGTAGTGCTTCTGGGATTCCTGATATATCCCCTGCTCAGCGTCTATTCGAAGAAGAACCAAACAAACAAGGGACAACATAAATAGAGTGCACAAGCATATGAATTAAAATGCGACAAGCAAACAATCATGCCATGATGAATGATGCACAATTTGCATGGCAATAAAGTAGCATGGCATGGGTGAGGTGTGGGGTACAAGATTAAAGCATTTTATTAAGTTTTTAGCCCGGTTTGCTCTCATATAAGTTGCTGTATACTTTATATTTATATGATGCATGCTGCGATTCAGAACATGGAATGCATAGATAGAACAGGCTCGCCGCGCTGATCGATTTAGACATTTTATTTGTCAAATTTGGGGTTATAAAACTAAAGTTATTAATTAATTAAGAAAAGGGTAATTTCTTGTAATTTTAATCATCTCGAAAGTTAAGGTGCTCAAACATTATTTTGAATAGCATATTTGAAATCCTCACATTTTTCTGATCCAAAAACATATATCATTTGTATTATTTGGAGTTATAATTGAAAAGTTATTTAAAATCTGATTTGAATTTGAATTTAAAACATTTTCTGGAAATTTAAAACAAAACAGAAATCCAGAAAACTTTTGTCACCCAGCCCAGTGCTAGCCAGAGCCACCGACAGGTGGGCCAGCTGCTGACTGGGCGACACAGCGTGCAGAGAGGTTTTTCACCGCGGAAGTACCCAGCTCGTGAGACTGACAGGTGGGACCACTGCTCACAGCCCACTTGACAGAGAGAGGTGGAGGGCTGACCACGTGGCGCTGTGAGGGAGTGCGGGTTAAGGCTGGAAGAACTGGGGGGCTTTTCTGCAAGATCGCTAGGGCGGCCGACAGGTGGGGTCACGAGTACCGCAGGTTGAGTGAGAGATAAAAGGGGGGGCTAATTGTAAAGTGACCACAGAGCCCACTGTAGATGTCCTTTCTCTGAAACGCGGACAGATCGGTGCCCGACCGACGCGGGGCGCGGCACGCGGGGTTCGAACTCGCGTCGTGGGCGCGCGCCCTGAGGTTGGTAGCCAGTGCGGCTGGTGTACGGATGGTGACAGCAGGGTGGACGGGGGCTAGGTAAGGTTCTGCGTGACGTGGGAGCGAGCCAACGCGGTGGCCGACAGCGCGCGCAGCGTGTTCGACGAAACGAACGGCGGAACTAGACGGCGACAGCGAGCGTGAGGATGTCAGCGAGGAAGAGGGGCTCACCGAGGAGAGGTCGGTGTGGTCGGATCGGCCTGGGAGGCGCTGTAACGACGAGGACGCAGAGGCCGGGGGCTAGGGTTCAGAGGCGAGGGCGTCGGTGAACGGCGTCGCGGTTGCATTGGCTCCTTCTTGTCCGAGCGCGCGGGGTCGTCGACGAGGCCTAGCTCCGCTTCCCCGACAACCAAAACTCCCGCCCGCCGCCGTGGTAACACGAGGAGAAGAAAAGGCCGAGGGTGGCCGGTCGGTGGAGAAAAAGGTGGAAGGGGAGGGAGAGGAAGATGGAGCAGCGGCCAGGGGTGGTTTGGTACGGCAGAGGAAGGAGGGAAGGAGATAAGGGCGAGCCGAGAGGGAGGGAGTTTCCGTGGGGATGTGGAGAAGGCAAAAAGGTGGCCTCGGCCACTTTTGCTTCTCCCTCACGTGCAGGGCCTGGGGGGGCTATGGCAGGCTCGGCTGGGACTGCAGGAGGGACCAGGCAGGGAGGAGAGAGGCCAGGCTCGGGTGGGGCCAAGCTGCAGCGAGAGAGAAGGGAGAGAGAGAGAGGGGGGAAGCTCGGGTTGGAGCTAGGTTAGACGAATGGGGGTGGCTCGGGTTAGGGCTTTAGGGTTGGGGTAGGCTTTGGCCTGGGAGGGTAGGGTGGCTAGGTGGGCCTTGCTGTCCGAGAGGGAGAGGGAAAACTTCGGCATGGAGAGACGAGAGAGGTGAGGTGAGGACTAGGGTAAGGTTAGGGTTGAGAGAGAGAAAAAGAGAGAGAGACTAGGTGAGAGGGGGTTTTGGTATGCATGATCAAGTGAGAGAAAAAGATGGACATGGGGATGATCTTACAAGCTCATGCAAGGCTCTACACAAGTGAGGTTGATGAGGTAGAGATGAAGAGAGAAAAAGAGAAGATCTCACAAGAGGAAGGTTCCACTCAAAACAAAGAAAACCAAAGAAAAGAAATGGTGTTGATTATGGTTGCATGGCCCATGCAAAACATTAAATGCCATGTTTTATTTTGTGAATACAATAATAATATAACATGGCATGATTCCCATGCATTGCCAAAATGTGGAATGAAGGCCAAGCAAAAGAAATTAGAATTGGATCCACCCCAACCCACATGAGCTAGATTAAATATCCAAAAGAAAAATAATAGCTCATGGTTAACTAGGGTGGTGGAATTATAAGGTGGTGACAGAGAAAGGTGATGGAGTTGAATAAAAGATATGCCCCCAACTCAACTTGGGCATCAAGCATTTATCAAGATTAAAATACAATATATCAAGAGCCAAATACAATTAATAATGCAAATGAGAGAAGATCCAAAAGAAAAGGGGTTTTATATGGTGCTCAAATGCAAGGTGGCGTGATGACATGAGCATGATATAATTATGATGCAACAATTATATGTAGGAAGTAACATATATATAGACTAGGCTAGTAGCATTGCAATTGTTAGACAATTGGGATGCTACAAAGCACCACACCATCGGCGATGCCCGGACACTCACCCCCACGCACTGGTTTCATGGAGAAGGTTCGTGCAAGTATGTTCAAGATTGTGGGGTTTTGCTAGATAGGGAAGAGAGAGAGTAGTGGATGAGTGCGAATGGAGGCCCCGATAGGATGGGTTTTTAATGCGGGGACGTTTAGGCCTACTCGAGGGCCCCGGTAGGCAGCTCTTCCGGCTGTAGCTGCCGTGTGGAAGGTTCGTGTGGTGGGGGCCTGTCGGAAGTGAGAGTGCAGGTGCGCTGCGTAGTAAAAATGGTATAGCCCGTGGGCCGTGGATGACCAGTTGTCGTGCAGTAGACTTATAGCCTTTGCAGATGATGGCCCAAAATATATCGAGCTCGTTGGGGAACCCCAAGAGGAAGGTATGATGAGCACAGCAGCAAGTTTTCCCTTAGTATGAAACCAAGGTTATCAATCCAGTAGGAGCAAGGAAACACCCCAAAGGTGTAGCTAGCTGAACATTGGCAGGGCACACTACCGGTGCTAGCAGCAACATGGAGACCTGCACAACACAACCACAAAACTCTGTCCCCAACTTGCGATGAGGTTATCAATCTCACTGGTTTTGCTAAAAACAAAGGATTAAACGTATCGAATGGAAGGAAGTAATAGTTTGCAGAAAGTAAACACAAAGCAGTAAACAGTTTGTAGATTGATTGTAAAAGAAAGGATCGGGGTCCATAGTTCACTAGAGGTGGCTCTCCTTAAGATAGATAACATTCTAGGTGAACAAATTACAGTGGGGCAATTGAAAAACATCGAGAAAGCATACAAGCATATACTAATCATCTTGACTCTTTTGAGATTCAATTGGGCATTACAACATTATACATAGACCGCCATCCAACTTCATCTATGACTAATAATCCACCTTCAGGTTATCATCCGAACCCCCTCCAGTATTAAGTTGCAAGCAACAGATTATTGCTTTACGAATTGCGTGTAAAGTAAACAATAAGATTGTTCTATGAACAAAGGATTGTTGTTTTCTCCCTAGTAGCAACAGCACATCTAGTACCTTAGAGATTTCTGTCACTTCCCAGTTACGAGGCATGAACCCACTATCGAGCATAAATACTAACTCTTGGAGTTGCCAGCATCTACTTGGCCAAGATAGCTACTAACAACGGAAAGCATGCAAGATCACAAATAACAAAGACATAATAGAATCAATAATCAATCTGAAATAGCATCTCAATATCCATCGGATCCCCACAAACACAACATGCAGAATTACAAATAGATGATCTTGATCATGAACGGAGCTCACAAGATCTAGACATGAAATCACAAAGGAGGAGAACCAGCCATCTAGCTACTACATGGACCCGTAGTCCAAAGTTAAACTACTCATGCATCACACCGGAGGCTTGCATGATGATGAAGAAGGCCTGTGGTGAATTCCCTCTCCTATAGGTGCCGGGAAGAGCTTTAGATCCCTCCCGATCTAGGGATGGAGATGACGGTGGCTACAGGCTCTTTCGTGGAATTTTGATCGGGTACCTAGGGTTTTGGTATCGGAGGCAATATATAGGCGGAAGGAGAGGCCGAGGGGGTGCTGGGGTCGGCTGCACCACCTCGGCGCAGCGAGCCTCGCTGGCCGCTGGTGTGGCCGGGCCCCAGCCCCTCACCGTCTCGTATTCTGGTTCTAGATATCTTCCGGTAAAATAACAACTTTGGCTTTTGTCCCGTCCAATTCCGAGAATATTCATTTTCTGACTTTCCTGGAACCAAAAACAGCGTAAAAAGCAGTGGCCATCAAGCTCTTGTTAATAGGTTAGTCCAAGAAATCATATGAAAAGTACTCCAAAGTGTGGACAAAACACAAGAAAGTAGATAAAACCAAACATGGAACATCAAAAATTATAGATACATTTGTAATGTATCAACATCCCCAAGCTTAACTCCTGCTCGTCCTCGAGTAGGTAAGTGATAAAAATAAATAATAATTTTTGAGGTGACATGCACCATCATAAACTTGATCAAAGTATTTGTAAAACATTCAAAGCTGGGATCATAGTACTTCAACCATAACATGAAAGACAAAGTTCTAGCAATAAGAAAAAGAAACTATGATGCAACATGAAAAGGCATAAACAAAAGATTCATGAATAACAATGGTTTGCAAGACGTTTGTTTGTTTCACATAAAGAAAACATAGCATAATAGTATTCAGCTTGTCCCTCATAGAGTAGCAAATATAAATGCATAGGACACCTTCAAAGTTCATAATAGTGACTAGATACAAATAGTTTAAAACAAGCAATATCAAGTTATGCATCAATCAACTAGTCTTGGGACAATGCACATAGAACTAAGAATGGCCACTATGCTCTCAAAGTAGGTGCATAAAGATAGAAGGTGGAGACTCAATATAATGGTGGAAGAAAGGCCTTCATAGAAGGAAGTAGGGATTCAAGTCTCATAAAGAGATTCCAAAAATTATGGTACTTATAGCTTTCAGCTCTCATTGCCCCTATCATAAGAATCTTGAAGTGATTAAGGTTAAAGTGACACAACTAAGAGGATATGCTTGACAAGTTATAAACCGAAATCTCATGCCCCTTACTTATGAAGACCGAACCTCATGCTACTCAATTTTAGTCACAAGTAAGATCTTGTCATTGTAAGTACATATGTATCATAAAGAACCGCCAACGGGGTACCCCTTGCACATGATACAGGAGCTATCCCATAATCAAAATGACAAGGCAAGCAGACAATGAGCATCTCAGCGATCTTTTTATTTGCTATTTGCATAGGTTTTTATTGAGGATGCTTCATAGAGTGCTCATTATGGTTATGCTGCAAGTTTCCACCATGATTAGGCATGGCTTAGGCTAGCAGCCCAAGCGTTTCTCTAACACACATACAAATTCCATGATCTTACAACTTCCACTTTTATTTCACACCACCGGGATCCATAAGCAAAAGAACATGATATCAACAGGGTACAAAGTACAAGTGCAATGTTGAAAGCGTTCCCCATGATACATGGTTCTGCTAATTTCAACTTATAAAGCGCAAGCATATACACAACAAAAAAGGACCCAATGGTTCATGTTTATTAAATGCAAAAAAGTAAAGTGTGCCATCAAGTTCGTGAGAGCTTTAATCACTAGTTTTCTCATAACAAGTTTAATTTGGAAGGTAAACAAAAACATGAATATACTTGAAATAGCATATGCTAGTATTTAGGTATGGTGGACTCTTTGGAATAACTTGGTTTAAGGAGTTGGATGCATGAGTGGAACTCATACTTGGTTGTGGAGGCTAGCAAAAGACTGGGAGCGACAAACTAAGAGAGCAATAATGGCCATAATCATGCAGAGTGACAAAACATCATTGATCAAAGCATAAAGTGATACTACAAGTTGAAAACTAAAGGATCATAAAGGCTATGGTGACTTGAGATAGTCATAACATGGTGTGAGCATGTGCCAAGTTAACCCAAATAAAGCATCAAAGGAGAATACCACTATACTATGCTTTAATATGCTAAAACAACGCATGATTCATCCAAGGCACATTAAGCAATCTCAATTGTTTATAACAAGTCATGCTACAGCAAAGAATACTAAGCATAAAGCCAAAACAATATCAAGCATGGCATGACAAAGCATAGGCCATAGTCAAAAACAAGCTCTCTTTAACACTTAAGCATGAACTTTCCTACTCTTTTCCAAACCAAACCAAACTATTTGAAAACCAATGTATGAAAGAGGGGGTCCAACCAATTTATTTAGCAAACTAAGCAAACCAAGCAAACGAAAAACCAAAACGAAAACGAAAAAGAATACGCTCCAAGAACAACACAACTGTGCATGAAACAATAAAAATGAAGCGTTTGGAAGAAACTTGGGATTTTTATTGATGAAGAGGGGGATGCCTTGGGCATCCCCAAGCTTTGACGCTTGTACTTCTTGGATATTACTTGGGGTGACATGTGTGGAATCCCCAAGCTTGAGCTTTAGTCCATACTTCATCTCATTACTCATTCCTTCCATACACCTGAAATTTTTCCTTCATACAAAACTTCACACAATCTTTATTAGCAACATAAGTGCACTCAAGATAATAGGTCTTTAGGTTCAGTTCTAACACCAATAAACTTCCATTAGAATACTAGCTACTGTATCACTTCCCTCAAAAAGCTCAATTCCCCAAAAGAACTCAAAAAGGAACCAACAAGAAGCAAATGCAGAAAATGGCAGAAATCTGTCAAAACAGACCAGCAGGTAAAGACGAATTTTTTCGACGACCTTCTATTGCTCAAATCAAAAAGTGTTGAACTAATGAAAGTTATAAAACAACCTGGGGCAGAAGCACAAAATTCACGCCTCAAAATGACATTCAGAGATTTTACACGAAGTTTTACGGTGAAGCACAAAAATCTGTTTCGAGACAGCAACTTTACCAATCATTACTTCTCTCTCATTAGAGGTTACTCTTGGCACAAAAAGCAAATAAAAAGGATAAGGAGAGGTTATTACTGAAGTAATAACTTCCAAGACTCACCTAAAACTTTTTGGTTATCTCCCAATAAGTACTTTTCTTTAACGCCTTTAAGTTAGGCATAAGAAGCAAGAAAAAGAATCAAGTGTTCTCAAATGAAGAAGCATTACGACCAAATTTTGTTTTCATAGGAGAGGCAAAATAAATCGTCTCTCTCTTCTTAGGGAAGTGTTCTATACCTTTCTTGTGTGGGAGTTGATATTTAATGGTGCCTTCTTTCATATCAATAATGGCACCAACAGTTCTAAGAAAAGGTCTTCCCAAAGTAATAGGACAAGAAGCATTGTATTCAACATCCAAAACATAGAAATCACCGGGGACATAGGCATTGTTAACCATAATAAGAACATCATTAAGACTCCCCATGAGTTTCTTTTTAGCATTATCATCAAGTGGGACATTCAAATAACAATCTTCAAGTGGAGGCAAATCAAGCATATCATAAATCCTTCTAGGCATAATAGAAACACTACTATCAAGATCACATAATGCTTTGAAATCAAAATCATTCACTTTCATATTAATGATGGGTTCCCAACCATCTTCTTGTTTTATAGGAATAGAATCTTTATGTTTCATCTTTTCTTCTTTAATCTTTGTGACAGCATCAGTAATGTGTTTTGTAAAGGCCATGTTCATAGCACTAGCATTAGGAATTTTAGCAAGCTTTTGTAGGAACTTAATAACTTCAGAGATATTGCAACCATCAAGATCAAAATCAAAATTATCATCTAAAGTAGTAGAAATATTACTAGCCTCAACACTAGTGGTAGTGATAGTAGAAACACTAATGTTTCTAGCAATTTCATCTTCTCTTTCCCACTTAGCATGTAATTCAGCTAATAGTCTAACATTTTCATCAATTCTTACTTGTATGGCATTAGTAGCTGCAAAGGGATTATCATTAGTTTTAGGTTTAGTAGCCATTTTATTATTCAAAGAGGATTGAGCTTCAGACAAAGATGATATATTCCTTTCAGCATTAGAAAGTTTCAATTGTAAACTAGGAATTTCCCTATTTAGACTCTCAAGTTGATGGCTAATGTTCTTCAAAATGGTAGATTGTTCCTCCATAGTTTTAGTAAATAGTTGGTTTTGTTCATATTGCATTTGCATGAAGTTCTTAGTGGCTCTTTCAACTTCTAAAATTCTTCCTTCACTAGGTAATCCAGGCTTGCCATTATAACCATAAGTATTATTAGGAGAGTAGGGCCTATAATTGTTACTACCATAAGCATTGTTGCTAAAATTGTTATTTCTTATGAAGTTCACATCAACTTGCTCTTCTTGAGCAACCAGAGAGGCTAAAGGAACATTATTTGGATCAATATGGGCTTTCCCATTAACAAGCATAGACATAATAACATCAATCTTATCACTCAAGGAGGAGGTTTCCTCAACAGAATTTACCTTCTTACCTTGTGGAGCTCTTTCAGTATGCCATTCGGAGTAGTTAACCATCATATTATCCAGAAGCTTTGTTGCAGCACCCAAAGTAATGGTCATAAAGGTACCTCCAGCAGCAGAATCCAACAGGTTCATTGAAGAATAGTTCAATCCTGCATAAAAAGTTTGGATGATCATCCAAGTAGTCAGTCCATGAGTGGGACAATTCTTTACCAAAGATTTCATTCTTTCCCAAGCTTGAGCAACATGTTCATTATCAGATTGTTTAAACTTCATTATTTCACTTCTCATAGATATAATCTTAGCAGGAGGATAGTATTTTCCAATGAAAGCATCTTTGCATTTAGTCCAAGAATCAATACTTTTCCTAGTTAAGGAATTCAACCATTCTTTAGCTTTTCCTCTCAAAGAGAAAGGACACAATTTCAGCTTAATAATATCACCATCTATATCCCTATGCTTTTGCATCTCACAAAGTTCAACAAAGTTATTTAGATGGGCAGCAACATCTTCATTACCAATACCAAAAAATTGTTCTCTCATAACAAGATTGAGCAAAGCAGGTTTTATCTCAAAGAAAGTAGCTTCAGGAACATGTGGAGCAATAGGTGTGCTCATAAAATCATTGTTGTTGGTGCTAGTGAAGTCACACAACTTAGTATTTTCCAGAGTAGTCATTTTTGTGTGTTTTTGATAAAGAAAGCAAACTTGTAAAACTAATTTTTTTGTGTTTTGATAAAGAAACAAGCAACCAAAACAAAAAGAAACTAAGCAAAACAAAAATAACAAAGTAAAGAGATTGGTTATGAGGGACTCCCCTTGTGAAGATGTCCTTGACTCCCCGGCAACGGCGCCAAAAAAATGCTTGATGGCCCAAAATATATCGAGCTCGTTGGGGAACCCCAAGAGGAAGGTATGATGAGCACAGCAGCAAGTTTTACCTCAGTATGAAACCAAGGTTATCAATCCAGTAGGAGCAAGGAAACACCCCAAAGGTGTAGGTAGCTGAACGTTGGTAGGGCGCACTACCGGTGCCAGCAGCAACGTGGTGACCTGCACAACACAACCACAGAACTCTGTCCCCAACTTGCGATGAGGTTATCAATCTCACCGGTTTTTCTGAAAACAAGGGATTAAACGTATCGAATGGAAGAAAGTAATAGTTTGCAGAAAGTAAACACAAAGCAGTAAACAGGTTGTAGATTGATTGTAAAATAAAGGACCGGGCTCCATAGTTCACTAGAGGTGGCTCTCCTTAAGATAGATAACATGATGGGTGAAAAAATTATAGTGGTGCAATTGACAAACATCAAGAAAGAATACAAGCATATACTAATCACCTTGACTCTTTTGAGATTCGATTGGGCATTACAACATTATACATAGACCGCCATCCAACTGCATCTATGACTAATAATCCACCTTCAGGTTATCATCCGAACCCCCTCCAGTATTAAGTTGCAAGCATGTAACTACCTCGGACCCTACGCTCTAAGTTCAAGCCTGGATGAACCAGAAGTGGTTAAAATAGTACAGCGGGGGCCCAGGGGCCACCCACGTGTAGACCCGTCGGTTGTCCTAACCACTTCCAAGAACATCGGGACAAGAGCGAGCGGCGTAGGCAACATGCGAAGAGATCAAATACATACACAAGTGAGTATGTATGCAAGCTACCTTACAACAGTTCTCAGAGCCATACCATCTAAAAGAAATAGAAATATTGCAACGCCATACGGCAAGATCCAAATATCCTAGATAGAGATAATAGTGTAGGATAGCTCCTCATACATCAAACATCAGAGTATCAAGCGGAAGCGGGAAAGAAGATCCGAGTACGGATAAGAAGCAAATCGGCATAAGATGCCACATAAGTAAGCACATCCCGCCCACAGATCTCGCGGATCCCCATCCCAGGAATCTCTACACCGCGTGATCGTTGCCAACATCATATGTCTCCTCCACCCAGTATCCATTTTGCGAATACACATGTTCATCTGAATCAAACAATTTATCGTGTGAGACCCTAGGGGTACTCAGCAAGTCTTTATGCCTCTAAAGGGGACATATACCTGGGGTGACGCAATTGCAGCAAAAGATAATAACTAACAAGCCTATAGATACTCGCTAACCATCCGCCTAACCAATGATAGACGGATGTCCGTTAATTAGAAACAACAGTTATAACAGTATAAAGTAACAAATCCATCCTCCTTCTCGCTTACCAACGAGAAAGCGAACGAACAACCCATCCGTTGGCAGTTTTATTAACCATTCCATGAGTATTGCACTATTACTAGTCTGGTATTTAGTTAAATTAAAAGTGGTACTTTAGTTATACTTGTCTATGATCGAAAAACTGTGCTCCAAGTTATCCATAACCGTGGACACGGCTTTCAGAAAGATTTACCCTGCAGGGGTGCACAAATAGCAACACACACTCGATCAACCTCGGAAAAACCAACTCAAAACCCAACGAGGCATTCACGACAAAGCAATCACAGGATTCATAAAATATTTCAAGGGGCCACCCCACTAAGCTACCCACAACAAAGTTGGCCGGCTCCAGAATGGACCCAGGGTTTGTGTGGACGGCGGTAAATGACTGGGAACCCGAAAGTGTGACTGGGCTTGTCGATACAGCAAAAACGTGTCACGATCCAAAACAGTACAGGTGCTCCACGCACAATCTTAAATAAAACAGTAAAGCATGGCATAAGTACATGATAGTAATAAAATCCCAAACTAGTTTGTGGCCCCAAGAAATAGAAATGAATCAAGCTCTGGCTCAGGGGGTTCATATGGCCTCCCGGATGTGGATAGTGCGAATAGTCAGGGAACAGGAATCAAGTACTCGGGGTCCTACGGGACACAAGTGGGCAGGAAAAACCAAATAACAGATATTGCCCACCGGTGCCTCTTTCATTATTTATCCCATACTACTCAGGTTAAGTTGTTTAGGTACCTCGTTTTCCATCAGACTCTCACATACCCTACACATGTTGTTCTACGACTCGCATGGCTCAAACAGCTCCTGTAGTAATGGCTCATCTGATGGAGGAACAAGCTTCGGTGGGGTTTAAAAGTAAAGGCTATGCAGTACTTGGGATTCAATTTAATGCAATCGCAACTCCATGATGCAAGAATAAGATAGAGGCAATAGGTACTATATTTATGCAAGCATGTGGTAGTGCTTGCCTGGCAGGTCAGTTGAAGCGAGAGGTGGATCTAGGTAGTACTCCTGGGATTCCTGATAATTCCCCTGCTCGGCGTCTCTTCGAAAGAAGAACCAAACAAAGAAGGGCCAACATAAATATAGTGCACAATCATATGAATCAAATGCGACAAGCAAAACAAGCATGCCATGATGAATGATGCACAATTTACATGGCATAGCATAGCATGGCATGGGTGAGGTGTGGGGTACAAGAATAAAGCATTTTATTAAGTTTTTAGTCATGTTTTGCTCCCATATAACTTGCTGTCCACTTAATATTTATATGATGTATGCTGTAATTCTTATCATGGAATGCATAAACAGAACAGGCTCGTCGCGCTGATCGATTTAGACATATTATTTGCCAAATTTGGAGTTACAGAACTAAAGTTATTAATTAATTAAGAAAAGGCATTTTTATTGCAATTAAACAATTTCGAAAATTTAAAAATAGTCAAACATTATTTTGGATGGCATATTTGAAATCCTCACATTTTTCTGATTCAAAAACATATATCATTTGTCAAATTTGGAATTACCAATTAAAAGATATTATTTTCTGGATTTAAAACATTTAATCAAATTCTGGAAAAGATTTTTATTAAACAGAGAAGATCTCAGGCTTTTCGCACACAGAGGGCAGCTAGCCGCAGCCGTTGACGGGTGGGGCCACGCTGAGCTGGCGAAACCAACGCGCAGCAGTGCCTTTTCTCACCGCGCATTCATCCACGGCAATGGCGACGGGTGGGGCCAAGGCGACCCACAGGGGCCAGCAGGCGTGCAGTGAGGCCTGCCACGTGGGGGAGCCGGGGAGCGCGGGTTGAGAACCCCAGAACTGCGGGTGCCTTTTCGTAAAAGTACCACAGGGACAGATAGGTGGGCCTGGATGGACCGCGGGTTGAGGAAACAAAAGGCCGGGGGGTAAATGGAAAAAGGGCCGCGCGATACTGCGCTGCACTGTTGTTCTTCTCACTGTTGTCTGACGAAAAAGACGGCGTGAACAGAGCGCGGCAGGGATTCGATCCCGCGATCTGGAGCGCGCGCGCAGGCGGCGGCGACCACTGGGGTGTAACTGGTTTGCTGAGAGGAATCGGTGGCGCGGCCAGGTGATGTATCTGCGGCGCAACGACGGGGTGGCGACGCGAGCGCGGTGCACCGAGAGCGCTCGACGGATCGATCCGTGCGTACAGGAAGCGCAGGACAAGGAGAGGGTGTCAGGGGGTACGTCGGCTCACCGCGGGGAGGTTGGTGGTGGTGGCTCGGGCAGGGGCGCAGAGGATCGGCGGCGACGCTGACGCCCAACGATCGAGGGTTTTGCGTCGGCGTGGAAGACATGCAGCAGGTCGGGGGCTCCTCCGCCTCGACGGCGTGGACAGGGGCGACGCAGGGGTTCTCCTCGGTCTTCCCCAATGCCTCAACACCACGCCCGCCTCCTCCTAGCAACTGTGGCGAGTCAAAGCCAACGGTGGCCGACGGAGATGGAAGAGAGAGGGGGTAGCGGTAGGTGGGGAAGGAGGGTAGAAGGACAGGGCCCTAGGGAGATCTGGGGCACCGCTAGGCCGGGGCAAGGTAGATAAGGCCAAGGGAGGAGGGGAGAGGCACATGGGATGGATCGGGTGTAAAAGTTGGTGGCGGCCAGCTTTCTCCTTCCTCTCTCTCACGTGGTAGACCGGCTCGGGAGGGCTAGGTGCCTGCAGCTGGGCCAGAGTGGCGACACAGGGCTCAGTGGGGTTACCTTGGCAGCGAGAAAGAGAGAAACAGAGAGGGAAAAGGGGTGGCTCGGCTAGGGTAGGGAGAGGGGAGGCTCGGCATGAGGGTGGTCAAGGTGGTGTGAGCAGGATAGCTAGGTGTTGGGGGTTGGTTCGAACCAAACCACAAGGTGTGGTGGCGCCTAGGGTAGAAGGAAGGGTGGTGAGGTGAGCTAGGGTTTGTGTTGTGTAGGTTTAGGGCTAGATAGGAAGGTTAGGGTTAGCTAGAGCACCAAAATAAAAGAATAAAGGGATGAACAGGGACTAGGTTGGATCATGGGAGAAAAACCATGCCCCAGTCCAAACCGAAGAAAAACCAAAGGGAGAGAAAAGAGGATGAGCTTGCATGGCTCTTGCATGTTTAATAAATGCATTATTTTCTATGGTGAAAACAATGGTAAAAGAACATGGCATATATTTAGCACATGCTTCAAAAATATGGGATTAAGACCAAGCCAAAAGAACAAGAGTGGTGTCCCAAGTAGAATAGATGGAAAATGCTCATATTTGAATATAATGTGGGCATGTTAGTGTGTATGTTCCACTAGGTAAGTATATATCCACAATTATATTCATACATGATCAAATACTCCAAACCAAACCATATGGAAGCTAGACAAGGAAAAAATACTCACATCACATGCAAAGGTGGCCATGTGGCTCTCCACATATCAACATTGTGAAAACAATATGATGCATATATGGGAGCATGTGGATTTAGAAGTGGATCCATCCCAACCCACATGAGCGAGAGGTAAACCCAAATAGAATGCAAGGCTCACATATAGTTGGATGGTGGAATTATGGGGTGGTGACAATAAAAGGTGGTGGAGTTAAATAAAAGATATGCCCCCAACTCAACTTGGGCATCAAGCATTTATCAAGAACCAAATACAATTTATTAAGAGGCAAATACAATTAATAATGTATATGAGATAAGAACCAAAAGGAAAAGTTTTATATGATGCTCAAATGCAAGGTGGCATGATGACATGAGCATGATATAATTATGATGCAACAATTATATGTAGGAAGTAGCATTTTATTATTAGACCATGTAGCATTACAGATGTTAGACAAATGGGATGCTACAAAGCAACATATTATTGCTTTACATGCGTGTAAAGTAAACTATACGATTGTTCTATGAACAAAGGATTGTTGTTTTCTGCCTAGTAGCAACAGCACATCTAGTACCTTAGAGATTTCTGAACTTCCCCAGATTACCAGAGGCATGAACCCACTATCGAGCATAAATACTAACTCTTGGAGTTGCTAGCATCTACTTGGCCAAGATAGCTACTAACAACGGAAAGCATGCAAGATCACAAATAACAAAGACATGATAGAATCAATAATCAATCTGAAATAGCATCTCAATATCCATCGGATCCCTGCAAACACAACATGCAGAATTACAAATAGATGATCTTGATCATGAACGGAGCTCACAAGATCTAGACATGAAAGCACAAAGGAGGAGAACCAGCCATCTAGCTACTACATGGACCCGTAGTCCAAAGTTAAACTACTCATGCATCACACCGGAGGCTTGCATGATGATGAAGAAGGCCTCGTGGTGAATTCTCTCCCAGGTGCCGGGAAGAGCTTCAGATCCCTCCCGATCTAGGGATGGAGATGACGGCGGCTACAGGCACTTTCGTGGAATTTTGATCGGGTACCTAGGGTTTTGGTATCGGAGGCAATATATAGGCGGAAGGAGAGGCCGAGGGGGTGTTGGGGTCGGCCAGACCACCCCCTGGCGGGGGCTGTGCCCAGCCGCTGACAGGTGGTGTGGCGGGCCCCTCTCCGTCTCTCGTATTCTGCTCGATATCTTCCGGTAAAATAGCAACTTTGGCTTTGTCCGTCCAATTCGAGAATATTCATTTCGACTTTCTGGAACCAAAAACAGCGGAAAAGCAGGCGGTGGCACTGTGGCTCTTGTTAATAGGTTAGTCCAAGAAATCATATGAAAAGTACTCCAAAGTGTGGACAAAACACAAGAAAGTAGATAAAACCAAGCATGGAACATCAAAAATTCTAGATACATTTGCAATGTATCAACAGACTAGATTAAACATGACATGACCACTCGACGACTTTTTCCATGAACGTCATCGTGTTCCTTCTTATAGAAGTCTCGTTAAGGGAGACGTCCGTGCTGTCTCACGTTGTCCTGTGAAGGGCACGATGTGTGCAACAAGCCTCGTTGGATCACACAGGATCAACGGTTGGTGCGCACGATCTGCGTGACAACTGTGCCAACCAATCAGGGCGTAGCAGACAAAGTGGGCACATGTTTGGGCTTCTACGAAAGAGAGAGAGGGCAAAGCTGAGTAGTATAAAAATGGAAAGTGGGTGTATTTTACAATGAAATACATCATGGCATACATCAAATTATGCCAAGATAGATCCACTAGAGTTCATTGCATGTGTGTTCTTTCCACAAACCACATATGTATCCACTAGAGTCATTGCATGTGTGTTCTTGTCATGAACTACATTTGGATCCACTAGTGTTCATTGCATGTGTGTTCTTTCCACAAACCACATATGTATCCACTAGCGTAATTGCATGTGTGTTCTTTTCACAAACCACACATGGATCAACCAATGTCATTGCATGTATGTTCTTATACTAAAACCAGCACTAGAGTCATTGCATGTGTGTTCTTTTCACAAACCACATATGGATCCACCAGTGTCATTGCATGTGTGTTCTTTCCACAAACCACATATGGATCCACCAGTGTTCGTTGCACATGTGTTCTTTCCACAAACCACACATGGATCCCCCTGAGTCATTGCATGTGTGTTCTTTTCACAAACCACATATGGACCCACTTGAGTCATTGCATGTGTGTTCTTTCCACAAACCACACATGGATTAACCAATGGCATTTCATGTGTGTTATTGTCACAAACCACATATGGATCAACCAATGTCATTGCATGTGTGTTCCTGTCATGAACCATACATGGATCAACCAGTGGTCATTGCATGTCTGCTCTTTTCATAAACCACATGAAACCACTAGAGTCCTTGCATGTGTGTTCTTTTCACAAACCACATATGGACCCACTAGAGTCATTGCATGTGTGTTCTTATACTAAAACCAGCACTAGAGTCATTGCATGTGTGTTCTTTCCACAAACCACACACAGATCAACCAGTGTCATTGCATGTGTGTTCTTTCCACAAACCACATATGGATCAACCAGTGGTCATTGCATGTGTGTTCTTTCCACAAACCACATATGGATCCACTAGAGTCATTGCATGTGTGTTCTTTTCACAAACCACATATGGACCCACTAGAGTCATTGCATGTGTGTTCTTTTCACAAACCACATATGGATCCACCAGAGGCATTGCATGTGTGTTCTTTCCACAAACCACATATGGATCAAATAGTGTCATTACATGTGTGTTCTTTCCACAAACCACATATGGATCAAATAGTGTCATTACATGTGTGTTCTTTCCACAAACCACATATGGATAAACCAATTGCATTGCATGTGTGTTCTTTCCACAAACCACACATGGATCAACCAATGGCATTGCATGTGTATTCTTTTCAAAAACCACACATGGATCAACCAATGGCATTGCATGTGTGTTCTTTCCACAAACCACACATGGATCCACCAGAGTCATTGCATGTGTGTTCTTTCTACAAACCACATATGGATCAACCAGTGTCATTGCATGTGTGTTCTTTCCACAAACCACATATGGATCAACCAATGTAATTGCATGTGTATTCCTGTCATGAACCACACATGGATCAACCAATGTCATTGCATGTGTGTTCCTGTCAAGAACCATATATGGATCCACCAGTGGTCATTGCATGTGTGTTCCTGTCATGAACCACACATGGATCAACCAGTGGTTATTGCATGTGTGTTATTTCCATAGACCACATATGGATCCACTAGAGTCATTGCACGTGTGTTCTTTTCACAAACCACATATGGACCCACTAGAGTCATTGCATGTGTGTTCTTATACTAAAACCAACACTAGAGTCATTGCATGTGTGTTCTTTTCACAAACCACATATGGATCCACAAGTGTCATTGCATGTGTGTTCTTTCCACAAACCACTTATGGATCCACCAGTATTCATTGCATGTGTGTTCTTTTCCACAAACCACATATGGATCCAGTAGAGTCATTGCATGTGTGTTCTTTTCACAAACCACATATGGACCCACTTGTCATTGCATGTGTGTTCTTTCCACAAACTACACATGGATTAACCAATGGCATTGCATGTGTGTTATTGTCATAAACCACATATGGATCAACCAATGTCATTGCATGTGTGTTCCTGACATGAACCACATATGGACCCACTAGAGTCATTGCATCTGTGTTCTTTCCACAAACCAAATATGGATCCACTAGAGTCATTGCATGTGTGATCTTTTCACAAACCACATATGGATCAACCAATGGCATTGCATGCGTGTTCTTTTCACAAATCACATATGGATCCACTAGTGTTCACTACATGTGTGTTCTTTCCACAAACCACTTATGGATCCACAAGTGTTTGTTGCATGTGTGTTCTTTTCCACAAACCACATATTGATCCACTAGAGCCATTTTATGTGTGTTCCTTTCACAAACCACATATGGACCCACTAGAGTCATTGCATGTGTGTTCTTTCCACAAACCACATATGGATTAACCAATGGCATTGCATGTATGTTATTGTCACAAACCGCATATGGATCAACCAATGCCATTGCATGTGTGTTCCTGACATGAACCACATATGGACCCACTAGAGTCATTGCATGTGTGTTCTTTCCACAAACCACATATGGATCCACTAGAGTCATTGCATGTGTGTTCTTTTCACAAACCACATATGGATCAACCAATGGCATTGCATGTGTGTTCTTTTCACAAATCACATATGGATCCACCAGTGTTCACTGCATGTGTGTTCTTTCCACAAACCACTTATGGATCCACTAGTGTTCATTACATGTGTGTTCTTTTCCCCAAACCACATATGGATCCACTAGAGTCATTGCATGTGTGTTCTTTTCACAAACCACATGTGGACCCACTAGAGTCATTGCATGTGTGTTCTTATACTAAAACCAGCACTAGAGTCATTGCATGTGTGTTCTTTTCACAAACCACATATGGGGCCACCAGTGTCATTGCATGTGTGTTCTTTCCACAAACCACATATGGATCCACCAGTGTTCATTGCATGTGTGTTCTTTCCACAAACCACACATGGATCCCCCTGAGTCATTGCATGTGTATTCTTTTCACAAACCACATATGACCCCACTTGAGTCATTGCAAGTGTGTTATTGTCACAAACCACATATGGATCAACCAATGTCATTGCATGTGTGTTCCTATCATGAACCACACATGGATCAACCAGTGGTCATTGCATGTGTGTTCTTTCCACAAACAACATATGGATCCACTAGAGTCATTGCATGTGTGTTCTTTTCACAAACCACATATGGATCAACTAGTCTCATTGCATGTGTTTTCCTTCCACAACCCACATATGGATCAACCAATGTCCACTGCATGTGTGTTCGTTCCACAAACCACTTATGGATCCACAAGTGTTCATTGCATGTGTGTTCTTTTCCACAAACCACATATGGATCCACTAGAGTCATTGCATGTGTGTTATTTTCACAAACCACATATGGACCCTCTAGAGTGTACTTGATGAGGATGAGGTATTGCAACATAATTTGAATGCAGCACTTGGAGAAGGTTTGGAACAGCTAATGAATGCTTACAACTCAGAATCAGAGGATGTTCAGAATGTGGACAGCTCAGAGAATACTAGTATGGATAACCCAGGTGGGTTCCTGGAGGACTCTGAGATGCTTTCACCCAACTTGGCTCACTTTCAGTTTGGGTTTGTGCATACTCATTTTGCTCAGATTCCTGATCTCCATGCTGCAAAACTGTCTTTTTCAAAACAAGGATTAGACCTATGGGATAGATTCTTTGCTCCTCATTGCAAAGTCAATGGCAGGGTTAGAAGTTTTTGATATCCCTATAAGTTGGTTTACTTACATCACTGTATTACTTTTGACACCTAAAATTTTTGATTGGGAAAACCATTTCTTGCAATCCTCCTTGTGGGATATCTTAAAGGAATCCAGCTTAAATGAACAAACAATCCCTTTCTCTATTTCTGATGCTTGTGTCACTCAGTCAGCACCTACTTGTATTCTTCAGGGGAAAGTAATGTTTGGACTAAAACTCAGAGAGCCTCCTACTCACCTACTACCCCTATAAGGAAGAGGAGGGGAAACTCCACTCTTGTTGAAAATGAGGTGAGGAGGAGTCCCAGGATCATTGAATTAAATGATGGTTTTAAGAGTCATGCTAATTGCACTAGTAAAGACTGTCTTACATGCAATGCTGCTCCACTTGATATTAGCAAAAAAATTGTTAAAAAGCTTGCTACCTCCTTTTGCAAGGTTGCTAAAGAAGGAATTGAAAAGAGGCTCCTGAAAAAAGCAAGATTGTTGAAAAGGTGAAGGTGGCACCAGGGCCAAGAACTTCTTCATCCAATATTGTTAGAGGGAAAGGATATGCAGCAAACTCTGACAAGGTCATGGAAAAAAGGAATGCTTCTGCTGGAGATGGCTCTCAACAGCACAAGAAACCATCCAAGAAATGATACTAATGTATTAGATCTTTTATTATCAGAGGGGTGACAGGAATTCCTTTTGTTGTCATGGGTACTGTAATAGACCTATACTCTACTGTCTTTTGATGTCCTTTTGCCTTATGTGGATGATGAGATGGTTCTCTGACTCTATTGAAGGATCCTTTCACTTCCATGATATCTGTTCTATCTAGAAGTATACTTTGCTTCCTAATATAGATCCACATCCCACATTTATTTATGGATAACACAAGAAGTTGGAAAATTATGAACTGGAATATTAGAGGGATAAACTCTGAGAAAAAGTGGGTAGCCTTATTTAATAAAATTGTTGAATCAGGATGTGATATCGTCTGCCTGCAAGAAACAAAAGGAGAAAGCTTTGATCTGGAGTACCTAAAGAAATTTTGTCCCTTAAAATTCAATAAGTTTGAGTTTTTGCCATCAGTTGGTGCCTCTGGTGGAATTATTACCATTTGTAATGGGACTTTATTTTCTGGGGACTTGGACTTTAAAAATGATTTCTCTATCTCCATCAAGTTCCAGTCCAATTTATCCAATGAGACCTGGTACCTTACCAATATCTATGGCCCCTGTGATACTTACAGAAAAGCAGCTTTCATTCAGTGGTTTCATAATATTGACTTTAATGATGGTGTGGACTGGCTTGTGGTGGGAGATTTTAATTTAATAAGACAAACTTTTGACATAAATAAAGGTGGAGGTGATATCAATGATATGTTACTTTTTAATGAAGCCATTAGTAACCTTGGGCTGATTGAATTACCTATGAAAGGAAACAAGTTTACTTGGAGTAATATGCAAAAGGACCCTCTTCTTGAAAGACTGGGCTGGTTTTCACCTCAAGCTCTTGGACTTCATCTTATCCATCAACCTTTGTTTACCCTCTGGTCAAACCTACACCTGATCATACTCCATGTATTATTAACATTGGCACCAAAATTCCCAGGGCAAGAGTTTTTAGATTTGAAAATTACTGGCTGCAACATAATGACTTTCTTGGCATTGTCCAAAATGCTTGGAACATTCTAGTTTCCTATCATGACAGTGCAAAAAATGTAAATGCTAAGCTTAAAAATGTGAGAAGAGGCTTAAAGCTTTTGGCAAAGAACCTTCCTTGCCTCAAACAATTGATTGACAAGGTTAATCTGGTCATTGAACTTCTGGATAGTTTTGAAGAATTTAGATGTTTGAATATCCTTGAATGGAACTTGAGAGATATGCTGAAATATCATGTCATTACTTTGTTGCAAAATCAAAAGTCTTATTGCAAACAAAGGGGGAAGATTAAATGGGTCAAGCTTGGAGATGGAAACACAAAGTTCTTTCACTCAAAGGCTACTATCAACTATAGACATAGTTACATCTCTGCTCTCAAGAATGCTAATCAAGATGAAATCTCTGATCATGAGGGTAAAGCTGCTTTATTGTGGAATGCTTTCAAAAATAGAATGGGCACCTCTGATAATACTGTTATGCATTTTAACCTGGCTGATTTTTTGGAGATGGAATGAGCTCAAACTTAAGAGAAAATTTGGATGGCCCTTTTCTAGACAAAGAAATTGATGATGTAGTGAAGGATCTTCCCAATAACAAGTCCCCTGGTCCAGATGGTTTTAATAATGAGTTCATTAAATGTTGTTGGCCTATAATTGGTAAAGACATAAAAAAGATGATTCATGACTTCTATGATGAGAAAATCTCTCTTGAGAGCATCAACTCCTCTTTCATTACTCTGATTTCTAAAAAGAGTTGCCGTGAGACACCATCAGATTTTAGACCCATATCTCTTCTCAATAGTGTGTTAAAGATCATCACTAAACTCCTGGCAAATAGATTGCAGAAGATTATTTTAAAACTTGTCCATAAAAATCAATATGGATTTCTTCAACAAAGATCTATCCAGGATTGCCTTGGATGGGGATTTGAATATCTATTCCAATGTCACCAATCAAAAGAGGAGACTCTTGTTTTAAAACTTGATTTTGAGAAGGCTTTTGACAAGATTGAGGATAATGCATTACTTGAGATTCTCAAGGCTAGAGGTTTTGGAGAAAAATGGATAAAATGGATCCAACTGTTACTTAGTTCTGGCACCTCATCTGTTTTACTGAATGGTACTCCTGGGAAGAAATTTTACTGTAAAAGAGGAGTTAGACAAGGGGATCCATTATCACCACTTTTGTTTGTCCTTGCTACTGATTTGCTCCAATCTATCTTGAATAAGGCAATGAATCTGAATTTAATCTCTGCACCCCTCAACTGCCCTGCATGCCCTGACTATCTTGTAATTCAGTATGCCGATGACACACTTCTAATCATGAAAGCTGATGTCAAAGAATTGATTTGCCTAAAACCTTACTAAACACCTTCTCTGATTCAACTAGGCTAAAAGTCAATTATCAGAAATCAAGTCTGATCCCCATCAATCTGGACAGTGAAAGAGTGGATCACTTTGCAAAACACTGAATTGTCTAAAAGGTACTTTTCCTTTTACTTACCTTGGTCTACCTTTAGGTCTTACCAAGCCCTCTTTAGAATATTTCATACCAATGGTTCAAAGAGTGGAGAAGAGACTAAGTGGAATTGCCAGCTTCCTCAATTATGGTGGTAAACTTGAAATGGTTAAGTCAGTTTTATCATCTTTGCCAATGTTTTACATGAGCTGCCTTGAGATACCACCAACTATCATGAATCAACTGATCATATATTTTAGACATTGCTTATGGAGAAAAAAGGCTCTGAAAGTGCTGATGTTCAAGCAAAAGGATCTGCCCTTGTGGCTTGGGACAAAATCTGTAGGCCAAAAGATCAAGGAGGATTGGGTGTCCTTGACATAACAATCCAGAATAATGCATTACTGCTAAAACATTTTGGATAAGTTTTATAATGACCATGATATTCCTTGGGTGAAACTGGTGAAACGTTCCTATTATGTGGATGGGTCTGTTCCTAGTCATCACCTAGAAGGCTCATTCTGGTGGAGATCTCATCTCAAGCAAATTGATACCTACAAGGCCATGGCTAGAGGAAATCTGGGTAATGGTGACTCCATTTTATTCTGGACTGACCTCTGGGAGGAGCAGTGTCTTCATCAAAAATTCCCTCATCTGCTATCATTTGCAAAAATACAAACTACACTATAAAAGAAGTGGTACAAACTGAGTTCCTAGAAGACTTATTTCACTTACCCTTATCCCAACAAGCCTTCAACAAGTTTGAACAGATGGAAGTAATTTGTCAACAAGCTTTGGTTAAAATTCAAGAAGGCAGAAAGGACAATTGGTTCTACATTTGGGGAAATAACAAGTTCACATCTCAAAAAGCTTACAAAGTCATGATTGGGTACCAACCTACCCTCCCACATTTCTCTTGGATTTGGAATACCTCCTGCCAACTGAAGCATAAATTCTTTTTTTGGTTACTACTTCAAGACCGTTTGAACACAAGGAATCTTCTTAGAAGGAAACATATGCAACTCCAATCATATTCATGTGCTGTTATGGAATGCTCACAAGAAGAAACTATTTCTCATTTGTTTTGGACTTGTCCCTTTGCTGAAAATTGTTGGGACTTTATTTGCCCACAAAGACACAGGGGTTTATCAGTTTTTAAGGCCATTGAAGATATTAAGGGGAAATTGCAATTACCCTTTGCTATGGAAATCATCATTCTAGCGGCTTGGGGATTTAGATTATCAGAAATAATAAGATTTTCAATAATCAAAGGCCAAATTTCAACAGTTGGAAGGCAATTTATAAGGAAGAGCTAAGATGGATTAGCTTTAGAATTAAAAGAAACCCTGCTGAAAACTTCAAAGCTTGGCTTCAATCTTAGACTTAGATGTCTTTATTCTTTCTTTTTGTTAGTTAGACCTTTGCAAATATGCTTGTTCACTCATTATAAATATAAAAATTGTAGTGGGCTTTTTCTCACTATTCATCCTCAAAAAAAAGAGTCATTGCATGTGTGTTCTTATACTAAAACCAGCACTAGAGTCATTGCATATGTGTTCTTTCCACAAACCACGTATGGATCTACCAATGTCATTGCATGCGTGTTCTTTTCCACAAACCACATGGATCAACCAATGGCATTGCATGTGTGTTATTTTCACAAACCACATATGGATCCACCAGTGTCATTGCATGTGTGTTCTTTCCACAAACCACATATGGATCCACCGGAGTCATTGCATGTGTGTTCTTTCCACAAACCACACATGGATCAACTAGTGTCATTGCATGTGTGTTCTTTTCACAAACCACATATGGATCAACCTGAGTCATTGCATGTGTGTTCTTTCCACAAACCACATATGGATCCACTAGAGTCATTGCATGTGTGTTCTTTTCACAAACCACATATGGACCCACTAGAGTCAGTGCATGTGTGTTCTATTCACAAACCACACATGGATCAACCAATGGCATTGCATGTGTGTTCTTTCCACAAACCACATATGGATCCACCAGTGTTCATTGCATGTGTATTCTATCCACAAACCACACATGGATCCCCCTGAGTCATTGCATGTGTGTTATTTTCACAACCCACATATGGACCCACTTGAGCCATTGCATGTGTGTCCTTTCCACAAACCACACATGCATTAACCAATGGCATTGCATGTGTGTTATTGTCACAAACCACATATGGATCAACCAATGTCATTGCATGTGTGTTCCTGTCATGAACCACACATGGATCAACCAGTGGTCATTGCATGTGTGTTCTTTCCACAAACCACATATGGATCCACTAGAGTCATTGCATGTGTGTTCTTTTCACAAACCACATATGGATCCACCAATGGCATTGCATGTGTGTTCTTTTCACAAATCACATATGGATCAACCAGTGTTCACTGCATGTGTGTTCTTTCCACAAACCACTTATGGATCCACCGGTGTTTATTGCATGTGTGTTCTTTTCCACAAACCACATATGGATCCACTAGAGTCATTGCATGTGTGTTCTTTTCACAAACCACATGTGGACCCACTAGAGTCATTGCATGTGTGTTCTTATACTAAAACCAGCACTAGAGTCATTGCATGTGTGTTCTTTCCACAAACCACACACGGATCAACCAGTGTCATTGCACGTGTGTTCTTTCCACAAACCACATATGGATCAACCAGTGGTCATTGCATGTGTGTTCTTTCCACAAACCACATATGGATCCACTAGAGTCATTGCATGTGTGTTCTTTTCACAAACCACATATGGATCAACGAGTGTCATTGCATGTGTGTTATTTTCACAAACCACACATGGATCCACTAGAGTCATTGCATGTGTGTTCTTTCCACAAACCACTTATGGATCCACCAATGTTCATTGCATGTGTGTTCTTTTCCATAAACCACATATGGATAAACCAATGGCATTACATGTGTGTTCTTTCCACAAACCACACATGGATCAACCAATGGCATTGCATGTGTATGATGGGTTCGTAGCATGGAAAACAAAAAATTTCCACCGCAAGAACGAACAAAACCCAGATCTAATCTAGATAAAAGCCAAGATCTAATCTATTAGACATGTGCAACGAGATAGATCTGTACTAACCCTCGTAGAACCGAAAGCGTTCCGAGATTGGATCTCGGGGTTGATGTAGTCGATCACTTGCCGATCTCAAGATCGTATGGACGATCCTTCCGGCGCCACGTTCCGGCAGCGCTTCTGCAGTCGGTCACACGTGCGGAGTCGAAGCAGACCTTCCTCTCCTTGTTCCAGCGAGCAGCGGAGGTAGTAGATCTTCTCCACGGAATCCCAGCAGCACGACGGTGTGGTGGTGGTGGAGTAGAGAATTCTGCAGGGCTTCGCCTAAGCCGGAGCAGAGCGAAGGTAGAGGAGAGAGGCGGCTAGAGCTTGTTATGAGAGAGGGCTAGAGGCGCCTCCTTCTATTTAAAGGAGGGAGGCGCTGGGAGGGGAGTCCTAGTAGGACTCCCTCCTATGGCCAAGGAGTTGGGAAGGGGGGAGGAGTCCTCCTCCCCCACGAATCCGTGTCTCGCCCCACAAGGTTTCCTTTGACCCTTTCTTGGTTTTCAAGCAAACACCAAGAACTCTTCTAGAACCTTCCAGAACATTCTGAAACCTTCTAGAATCTCCATACAAACACTCCGGAACATTTCCTAACTTAGAAAATGATCCCCAATATATGAATCTTATTCTCCGGACCATTCTGGATCTCCTCGTGATGTCCCGGATCCAATCCGAGACTCTGAACAACATTCGGTCTCCAACACATATTTCATATCTACTTAAAACAACTTCGAACCTTAAGTGTGTCACCCTACGGTTCGTGATTATGCAGACATGATGAAGACACCTCTCCGATCAATAACCATCAGCGGGATCCGGAGATCCATAATGACTCCCACATATTCAACGATGACTTCGTGATCGATAGAACCATTAACACACGAAACCAATTCCCTTTGTCACGCGATATTCTACTTATCCGAGGTTTGATCGTTGGTATCTCCATACCTAGTTCTTCCTCGTTACCGATAAGTACTCTTTACTCGTTCCATGTTATGTCATCCCTTGTGACCCAGTCACATGCTTGCAAGCTAACTAGATGACATTCCACCGAGAGGGCCCAGAGCATATCTATCCGTCATATGGATGGACAAATCCCAATCTTGGTCCATGCGCTTCAATACATACTTTCAGAATACCCAATGGCACCTTTATAACCACCCGATTCTGAGCGGTGTTTGATGTCATCAAAGTACCCATCCGGTGATGGTGATTAACATAACCTCATGGTCGAAGGATTAGGTTACTATGCATTTGAAAGCTTATAGCAATACGAACTTAATGACTTGATCTTATGCTACGCTTACTATGGGTGTGTGTCCATCACATCATTCTCCTAATGATATGATCTGGTTATTAACGACATCCAATGCCCATGATCAGGAAACCATGATCATCCATTAATCAACAAGCTAGTTTAACAAGAGGCTTACTAGGGACTCTTTTATGTTTACAAAACACATAAGTATTAATGTTTCCGGTTAATACAATTATAGCATGGGATGTAAACATTTATCATAAACATAAAGATATAATAATAACCACTTTATTATTGCCTCTTGGGCATATCTCCAACAGTCTCCCACTTGCACTAGAGTCAATAATCTAGTTAAAAACTTGTGCATTCAACACCTATGGCTTTCTGGTGTTGTATAGACACTATTGCTAGTGGTAAACATAATCTTGAATCGACACTTTCGGTCCGTGTATTTGCATGTCCTTGCGTCTCTACGCATTACTCATTCTCCAATGAGATGGCATTGTATAAATTTGGTCCTTTGGTGAGACCTTTAGTTCCTTGGGATTAAATCATGTTAATACAACTGTCATACAATGTATCTTCATAGTATTATCCCGCTATGAACCACACCTAGTTTGATAACAAACTACTTGGCCTTAAATGCCCTCATTTGCTGCTACAATAGCAGTCATATACTTAGCCTTTTGTTGTAGTATCTGTCACAATGTTTTAACTTTGGTACTCAACCAAATCCGTTATGGAACTTCCTTTCCATTACATTGTGCCACCCATAGTTTAAATTGAGATAAACTTATTTTGTGACAAAACTAGTATCAATGTAACAATTTACAATGAACTATTTGTCACCACTATATAAATAATATATTCTTAGTTATTCCAAAGATCATAGGAATATCCCTACTATTGTCCAATGATCATCTTATGAGTCATTCTGGTATATGCTCATAACATTTAGAGCATAGGACATATCTGGATGTGTACATCTCAAAGAATGATTGATCAAAATATTCTTGTGATTTCACCAAGTGTCAAAACACTTGAATCTTGATTCAGTCCTTTCCGTGCGTCAAGAACCTTTCTTGTTGTTTCCATATTGAACGCATTCAACATCTTATCTATGTACATTTGGCAAAACCATATTAACGCATCAATCTATCCATATAGACATTGATGCCTAATTCTTGGGTTATGCCTAAGTCTTTCATCGAAATGAAATTCTTAACCTGTGTCAATAAAATATACATCATTTCTAATCAACAATATGTCTTTCACATAATGTATTAGAAATATGTCTTAGCGCTCCCACTTAATTTCTTGCAAAATGCAAACATCTTTATCGTCTCTGATGAAATTAAACCTTTTAATGGTTTCATCACGGTGAAGATTCCAACTCCACGATGCTCACTTCAACCATTGAAGTTTTGCATACTCTTGTAGCATCCTTTGAATTAACAAAACCCTTTGGATCGTGTCATGGACACATCCTAGGTAACCATTCTATTAAAAGAACTTGTTTTGTTTGTTCAACTACCATATACCAAAATATATGTAGTGGTTGCTACATTAATCCGTCCAGACTAAATATCGGTATGAAAGATCAAATCTTATCATAGTCAATTCCTTGAACATTGTCGCAAACTCTTTCCGACATGTCGACTATTTCATAGATGTGAAACATCCATGTCTATTTCTTTATAGTTCCATATACGAATGTAAGGTCTTGCACCTTTCCAGAGGGTCTTTCAAATTCAAAGCTTGATTTCTCGTGTATGGAATTATCACGGATTTTATGGCTTCAAGCCACTTAACGAAGTCAGGGCCCATCATTGCTTCTTTGCATGTAGTCGGTTCATCATTGTCAAACAACAATGATTTAACTCTCAAATCTTGGCATTTGATTACTTACCTGACCTACTTGGTTCAATAGTAACTTAGATCTCCGTGACCACAACCTTTGAGGCACGTGAGCCATGAGCATTGTTGCTGCCTCCAGGACACTTTCCGATGCTGTGCAACTTAGCACATATTAGCCAAGGTTCAACGACCTTGTCAAAGTTCTATTGTCCTCCCACTTAACTTTTCACCAAAATTCCTTCTCAAGAAACTCGACATTCTAAGTGAAAAACACTTTTGTCTTCGTTGTTATGGAGGAATACCCAATGGTTATTCGAAATAACCTACAAAGACATGCTCATCCGACTTTGGATGTAAACACTTTACTTATGCCTAGCATACCAAAAATTTAAGAAAGGACAACCTGGGTTTTATCCCAAACCATGACTTATATGGTGTCATTTCAGTGGATCATGATGGAGCTCTTTTTAGTGTAAAAGTGGTAGTCACTAAAGCTTTAGTCTTTTAAAATATAATGGCAGTTTTATAAATGACACCTTTGATCTTACCATGTCAAACAAGGTTTCATTACATATCTCGAACACTCCATACTCCTATGGTGTTTTGGAAATGCAAATCCATGGAACGATTCCTCAAATCTTAGGTGTTTTGCTAAACTTGTAACTCAAACATCTTTCTTTATGATCCAATCATAAAATTTTTATTTTCTTGTTACAATAATTTTCCACTTCATTTTAAAAGTCTTTGAACATTTTAAAATGTTTCATACTTCTTCCTTATTGAGTAAGTATATACATATACTCACTCAAATCTTCGGAGAAAGCATATGAAGTTGAAATCCATCGCCCACGACTACACATAATGGACTATATACATCAATATGTACAAATTCCAATCAGTTAGTCGTCCGTTCCTCTTTTGGCCTATGAACGGAGTTTTAATTATCTCTAGGAAAGTATCACAAGCGTCATTTGATCAAAATCAAAGACTCCAAAAATCCATCAACATGGAGTTTCTTCATGTATCCCTTTCAATATAATTTAAACGGCGATGTCACTTTGCAAGTGATCTTTCAATCATTTGTCTTGCGACATTTTAGCATTCGTTTTATGGTCATTATTTCTCCAACCAGACTTGTATATCATCCATCTATTATGGAATACGGTAATTATTTGAACAACCTTTTGTCGTCATAATACCTGATCAAAATAACAATTATTGAAACAAATCTTGAAGGCAAGCTTTGATGTTAACGAGCAACATAACAACCCTTTGTTTGTTTTCGATGAACATCATCACATATTCTCTTGCTAGTTACTTAGGCCATTGCAGTTCATGAATTGTGTTGTCCTATATGACACTTCATACCAACCAATTCGGTATCCAATACCGCAGAACCACATTGTTTAACAAGCAAGGAATACAGCCATAACATGTATCTTCTATATACCTAAGTTGGACATCTCCAATCTTTTCTTTTCTGCCAAATATTTTATAGATTCTCTTTCAACAATTCCTTTTCTTTTAAAAGAATCTATCAACATCAATAGTGGTGTCATTCACATGACACATAGTACAAAGTGTGTATAGTCAAATACTAATACCTTTGAACTTGCACTTTGAAGTGGATCACCTTCATCAAATGTTTGGCATTCTTTCAAAATTCCATTCTTTAGTAATCTTTTAGTGTAGTAAACATTTTACTTACATCTTCTATTCATCCTTATCATGACAACTTTCATGATCAAGCTGCTATAGCTTATAAAGGTGAATTGCGAGTATAATGTTTCTTTTCCAAAACCTTTTGGAGGATTAGTACGACTGGCGTCTCCAATCTTCACAAATTCTCATCAAATATGAGGACGTATACTCTATCATGTTGTAACCAACACATTGTTTTAGATATCGCAATACCTTTCACATATGATGGTTTGTGAAACATTGCTTTCAGCTCTTAGATAAACTTGATATTAAAAACATCTTTTGAGTATCAAGAATCATGGAGGCAAACATGATACATTAGATACTAACATTGGAATTGTTACTCTTGATTTAATACTGTTTATTAAACTTCACGAGTAAGCGGAGTTTGCTGAAAGTTTGCAATATGACTTTTAAACTTTAGATTGACACTCAAAACAATACGATACCAGTTAAGTAAAGCAAATATCCGAATTTCTATAGTTCTACTATCTCAACTATAACTAAGCGTAAGGTGGTGAGCGGATGCCAATGACTACAACAAACTATGCAAATTCACTTTGATTGTGTTTATGATAAATTGAGTTTGACTAATCCAAATTACAAATGAACTCCCACTCAAAACAACATCCCTCTAGTTGTTTTAGTGATTACACCGAACCAAATCCACTACACCAAGTCCGATCATCACGTGAGATGATGTAGCTTCAAAGCGAACAATCAACATGTTCATCATATCATCCATATGACTCATGCTTTACCTTCGGTATTCCGTGTTCCGAGACCATGTCCATACATGCTAGGCTCGTCAAGGTTAACCTTAGTATCCGCATGTGCAAATCGGCTTGCACCGTTGTATGCACGTAGAATCTATCACACCGATCATCACGAGATGCTTGAATGACGAGTCTTAGCAACGGTGCCTACTAAGGACGAACACTTTATTACTTGATATTTAGTGAGAGGGATCATATTATAATGTACCGTCACGATCTAAGCAATACAAGATGCATAAAGGATTAACATCACGGGCAATTCATAATTTGTGTGATATGATATGGCCCTTTCTTCTTATGCCTTTGATCTCCATCTCCAAAGCACGGACATGATCTCCATCATCACCAGCATTGCGTCAAGGTCGATGGCGCCGCTTCATGGTTGTCCATCATCACTAGCAACTATTACAACTACTTGGAATAAAGCTATTACAAGATGAATAGACGCAGGTCTTAACATAATTAAAGACAACCATTAGGCTCCGGTTGCCATATTACAACAAGGATCATTGCATACATCAAATATAATCACAATCACATGATGGCCATATCACATCACAAAACCCTGCAAAAACAAGTTAGGCGCCTCTAATTTTCTTTGCATGTTTTACGTGGTTTGGGGCTTTCAATAAGAACGGATCTTACCTACGAAACTGAACCACAACGTTGATACAAGTGCTATCAAGTGCAAAGTGTAGATTGGATCTATACTATGATGGGAGAGAGACACCAAAGCCACTTGTGCAAAGCAAGTTACACGTCAGCGTGGAGCAAGTCTCATGTGCGATGACATGTAAGGTTAGCCGAGCCGCTTCATCCCACCATACCGCAAGATGCAAAGTACACAAAGCAAAAAGCGGCCACGAGCACCAACGCCCACAAAACCATTGTGTTCTACTGCGTGCAACAGATCTACGCATAGACACGGCTCGATACCAGCGATGGGTTCAGAGCATGGAAAACAAAAAATTCTACCGCAAGACGAACAAAACCCAGATCTAATCTAGATAAAAGCCAAGATCTAATCTATTAGACATGTGCAACGAGATAGATCTGTACTAACCCTCGTAGAACCGAAAGTGTTACGAGATTGGATCTCGGGGTTGATGTAGTCGATCACTTGCCGATCCTTCCGGCGCCATCCGTTAACGCTCGCGAGCTTGGTCACACGTCGAGTCGGCACCTTCCTCTCCTCGTTCCAGCGAGCAGCGGAGGTAGTAGATCTTCTCCACGGAATCCCAGCAGCACGACGGTGTGGTGGTGGTGGTGGAGTAGAGAATTCTGCAGGGCTTCGCCTAAGCCGGAGCAGAGCAAAGGTAGAGGAGAGAGGCGGCGGCTAGAGCTTGTTATGAGAGAGGGCTAGGAGGGGGCGCCCCCTCCCTTCTATTTAAAGGAGGGAGGCACGCCTGGGGAGGGGGAGTCCTAGTAGGACTCCCCTCCTATGGCCGGTGGGTTGGGAAGGGGGGGAGGAGTCCTCCTCCCCCACGAATCCGTGTCTCGCCCCACAAGGTTTCCTTTGACCCTTTCTTGGTTTTCAAGCAAACACCAAGAACTCTTCTGGAACCTTCTAGAACATTCTGAAACCTTCTAGAATCTCCATACAAACACTCCGGAACATTTCCTAACTTAGAAAATGATCCCCAATATATGAATCTTATTCTCCGGACCATTCCGGATCTCATCGTGATGTCCCGGATCCAATCCGAGACTCCGAACAACATTTGGTCTCCAACGCATATTTCATATCTACTTAAAACAACTTCGAACCTTAAGTGTGTCACCCTACGGTTCGTGAATATGCAGACATGATGAAGACACCTCTCCGATCAATAACCATTAGCGGGATCTGGAGATCCATAATGACTCCCACATATTCAACGATGACTTCGTGATCGGTAGAACCATTAACACACGAAACCAATTCCCTTCGTCACGCGATATTCTACTTATCTGAGGTTTGATCGTCGGTATCTCCATACCTAGTTCTTCCTTGTTACTGATAAGTACTCTTTACTCATTCCATGTTATGTCATCCCTTGTGACCTAGTCACATGCTTGCAAGCTAACTAGATGACATTCCACCGAGAGGGCCCAGAGCATATCTATCTGTCATATGGATGGACAAATCCCAATCTTGGTCCATGCGCTTCAACACATACTTTCAGAATACCCAATGACACCTTTATAACCACCCGATTCTGAGCGGTGTTTGATGTCATCAAAGTACCCATCCGGTGATGGTGATTAACATAACCTCATGGTGAAGGATTAGGTTACTATGCATTTGAAAGCTTACGACATCTGAACTTAATGGCTTGATCTTATGCTACGCTTACTATGGGTGTGTGTCCATCACATCATTCTCCTAATGATATGATCTTGTTATTAACGACATCCAATGCCCATGATCAGGAAACCATGATCATCCATTAATCAACAAGCTAGTTTAACAAGAGGCTTACTAGGGACTCTTTTATGTTTACAAAACACACAAGTATTAATGTTTTCGGTTAATACAATTATAGCATGGGATGTAAACATTTATCATAAACATAAAGATATAATAATAACCACTTTATTATTGCCTCTTGGGCATATCTCCAACAGTGTATTATTTTCACAAACCACTCATGGATCAACCAATGGCATTGCATGTGTGTTCTTTCCACAAACGACACATGGATCCACCAGAGTCATTGCATGTGTGTTCTTTCCACAAACCACATATGGATCAACCAGTGTCATTGCATTTGTGTTCTTTCCACAAACCACATATGGATCAACCAATTTCATTGCATGTGTGTTTCTGTTATGAACCACACATGGATCAACCAATGTCATTGCATGTGTGTTCTTGTCAAGAACCACACATGGATCAACCAGTGGTTATTGCATGTGTGTTCTTTCCATAGACCACATATGGATCCACTAGAGTCATTGCACGTGTGTTCTTTTCACAAACCACATATGGACCCACTAGAGTCATTGCATGTGTGTTCTTATACTAAAACCAGCACTAGAGTCATTGCATGTGTGTTCTATTCACAAACCACATATGGATCCACCAGTGTCATTGCATGTGTGTTCTTTCCACAAACCACTTATGGATCGACCAGTGTTCATTGCATGTGTGTTCTTTTCCACAAACCACATATGGATCCACTAGAGGTTTTGCATGTGTGTTCTTTTCACAAACCACATATGGACCCACTAGAGTCGTTGCATGTGTGTTCTTTCCACAAACCACACATGGATTAACCAATGGCATTGCATCTATGTTATTGTCACAAACCACATATGGATCAACCAATGTTATTGCATGTGTGTTCCTGACATGAACCACATATGGACCCACTAGAGTCATTGCATTTGTGTTCTTTCCACAAACCACATATGGGTCCAATAGAGTCATTGCATGTGTGTTCTTTTCACAAACCACATATGGATCAACCAATGGCATTGCATGTGTGTTCTTTTCACAAATCACATATGGATCCACCAGTGTTCACTGCATGTGTGTTCTTTCCACAAACCACTTATGGATCCACCAGTGTTCATTGCATGTGTGTTCTTTTCCACAAACCACATATGGATCCACTAGAGTCATTGCATGTGTGTTCTTTTCACAAACCACATATGGACCCACTAGAGTCATTGCATGTGTGTTCTTTCCACAAACCACACATGGATTAACCAATGGCATTGCAGGTGTGTTATTGTCACAAACCACATATGGATCAACCAATGTCATTGCATGTGTGTTCCTGACATGAACCACATATGGACCCACTAGAGTAATTGCATGTGTGTTCTTTCCACAAACCACATATGGATCCACTAGAGTCATTGCATGTGTGTTCTTTTCACAAACCACATATGGATCAACCAATGGCATTGCATGTGTGTTCTTTTCACAAATCACATATGGATCCACCAGTGTTCACTGCATGTGTGTTCTTTCCACAAACCACTTATGGATCCACCAGTGTTCATTGCATGTGTGTTCTTTTCCGCAAACCACATATGGATCCACTAGAGTCATTGCATGTGTGTTCTTTTCACAAACCACATATGGACCCACTAGAGTCATTGCATGTGTGTTCTTTCCACAAACCACACATGGATTAACTAATGGCATTGCATGTGTGTTATTGTCACAAACCACATATGGATCAACCAATGTCATTGCATGTGTGTTCCTGACATGAACCATATATGGACCCACTAGAGTTATTGCATGTGTGTTCTTTCCACAAACCACATATGGATCCACTAGAGTCATTGCATTTGTGTTCTTTTCACAAACCACATATGGATCAACCAATGGCATTGCATGTGTGTTCTTTTCACAAATCACATATGGATCCACAAGTGTTCACTGCATGTGTGTTCTTTCCACAAACCACTTATGGATCCACAAGTGTTCATTGCATGTGTGTTCTTTTACCCAAACCACATATGGATCCACTAGAGTAATTGCATGTGTGTTCTTTTCCACAAACCACACAAGAATCCACTTGTCCCTCTCAGCCTTCTTCCTCTTCCTGGGTGCCAATTTTCTTACCTTCACGTACCCTACATCTCCGGGTCGAGGGAAGTCAGGCCAATCAGCACCAGAATCTTGTCTAGCATCATCACTCCACTCGTTTTGGTTTTCTTCCCGCAGCAAAATCACTGAGTCGGCTGTCTTGTTTATTACCTTGCGCTTCCTGTAAAAAAACCAGTACATGGATTACTACCTTATATCTACAGACTACAAATAATTTTTTTGTGAATGTACCATCTCATACCTAGGTTTGGGAGCATTAAGGGGATAGCCCGCTACTCTATGGCCTATAAGATGGTAGGTCTTGCATCTGTTTTTGCCCTTCTTGGTTGCACAGAAAGTCGAACCCTTCTTCTCGAGAAAATTCTTAAACCTATTCACTTGAGGTCTTCCTCTGCCCCTTTTTGTAACTGGCTAGCAAAGCTCAAAAGATAATTGTACTTGAGGCCACTGAGATGGGTCTGTACATGGCTCGACGGATCCAGCGTACACAGCTCTGAACTTTTCCTTAGAGTAGTAGTCTGACAAATACTGATCCAAATGTGGTAGAGTTCTTTTCTTCACCAAGAAGGTCAAGGCATGGTCGCAAGGTTTCCCGGTATGCTGCCACTCTAAGCAGGTGCATTCTCGTAGCTGGATGTTCACAACATCCCTTTTGCCACTCTTGGATATATCGACCACCTCACAGCTACTGCTGGTTGACGGGAGAACCTTAAGATGAGCAAGTCCTCGGCTTCTGTTATGTAGTTGATGTACAACTAGCGGTAGCATATGTCCTCTAAGTCTCCTACCGATCTCTCTCCTTATATTTAACAGCTTCATGATCATACCACGTATGCTGTCCATCAAGATATGAATAGGACGCACTTTTATGTCCTTCACTCAGTTATTCAGGCATTCTGCAAGGTTGTTGTTTATGTAATCAACTTTGATGTCAGGGTTGAATTGACTCCTCTTCCATAGCTGTGAATGATGGATGGCTAAGTACTTTGGAAGTTCAGGGGCTTTCACAAAAATCTTGCTCATGAAATATTCGTTGCTACTAGGTTTGTAAACTCTAGCAGCAGGAAACATGTAATGAAATATGTTGCCTGCATAGTGTGAGTACAAGTTGAGCATCATATGGGCATGGCATTCTCTACCTTCAGCTCACAGGAACACCTCCTTCACTGCATTCGTCAGCCCTTTGCATGCATCCGTGGATATAGCCAATGGATCCATGTGGCCTATTGATCTCCTAAGCTGCCTCATAAACTACACCCAGTTTTCCTCTGTTTCTGTTTCAAACAGCCCGAATGCCACTAGGAACATCCAGTTGTGACCATCAAGTGATGTGGCAGATGGCAGACAGCCTTTCCATTTGCCAGTTAGGACAGTGCTTTCTACACTCAGATATAGCCTACATCCGTTCCTGAATCCCTGGATGCAAGGTTTAAGTGCCATGAAAAATCTTTTGAAATATATTTTACCATGTACTGATTTGGTGTGAATCTCCACAACACTCCCCGGACACCTAGCTTGTACTTCTGCCTTGAAGTTGTACATCATCCTGAAGCTATTGGTCCAATCCCCGTGCAAGACCCCCAGAGCTTTCTCTTTACCTTTCCAAACCGTGTAATATGGTAGAACAATGTTGTATTTAGAACCAAGGCTAGTCTGAATATTCTTCGTGGTCTCCTTGGGGTTATCCTTTAGTATGGACATAGATTGCATAGCCACCCACTCCGTATCAGCCATTGAGGATTTTAGTTTGCTGCCTGTCAGACACATGAGTGGAGGGCCCATTTTGTTCACCTGCAACACAAATTCATTTAAAAGATAAGTGGAGTCGACTAGTTGCCAGAAAGATATCGCACAACAGTTGTAGTTATAGAGTGAAAAGAGAGAAAGTTCTAATGGTTTGCTGCATTCATTGCCCCAGTACCCTAATTGCCTTCGACGCAGGTAAGGCTCTTGCTGTGATCCTCCATGGACAATGTACCTCGGCCCATCCATTCATCCACGTTAACTTGCAAACGGCCTCATACCTCTGGGCAGTGTTCTTCAGTCGATAAACGTCGAACTCCCCCTTGATACAAAAATGCCGAAACGACATCCTGAACTCATGCATGCTACTGAACTCGATGCCGACCAAAATTATAGGATACTCATGGTCATGTTTCATTTCTTCTACTTCAACACCCAAATCATCGAGTGGAATACCATCCTCATTGTTAAGTTCCTTGTCTATTTCATCATCACCAGATTCTTGATCCTCTACAGTGCCTTCTTCTTCATCTGATTCAGAATCCTGGCCATCATCTCTAATGCCTAGTACTGCACACATCATATTGACTCCCATGGGTGGGGCTGCACCATCGTCTCCACCCGGATGGACCGGAACATTGCCCCAATCCACCTCACCAACAACTCTGTTTTCTCCAAGACACTCGGTTGGTTCTGCTGCAACCACATGGGGTGGTCTTACGTTTGCACGCATCCTAGGTACTTCAGTGGACAAATAGCAGTCAGAATCAATTTCATCTTGACTGTACAGAACCCTCTTGCTCTTCCTGTGTACATCCTCCTTCCTAATGTAATCTTTCCTGATGGTATCAGTAGGGCTTGACATATGCGTTCCATTCCCCATTGAACTAGGCTTTTTGCTGCCACTCTTGGGTGTGATCTCCTTCCTGCCTCCCCTCATGGATGTTGGCTCCAGGGTGCTGGCATTATTGCCTGACCTCGGCGGTGTGTTCTTCTTCTAATTAGCCCTTTTGCTACTACTATTGGCGTGTTCTCCTTCGTGATGTCATTATTGCCTGACCTCAGCGGCGTGTTCTGCTCCAAATTAGCCCTTTTGCTGCTACTATTGGGTGTGTTCTCCTTTGTGCTGGCATTATTCCCTGACAGCAGCGTGTTCCGATCCAAATTAGTATTTTTTTCTGCTCCCACTCGGTGTGGTAGCCTCCGTGTTGGCCATCTTCGCCTCTTTGCTACCACTCCTAGGAGTATTCACCACCATGCTATCCCTCTTAGCGTTTTTGCTGCTACCGTTTGGTGTGGCATTTTAACTAGATCTCAGGGGTGTACTCTGCGGCGTGGTGCCTTTTTTCGTGCGACTCTTGGGCATCCTCTTCTCTGGCATGGTCTCCTTGGTGACGTTATTCTTCGGGGTGCCCTTTCTGGGGATGCTCTTCCTGCTCCTCTTTATGACGCTCCTCTGTAAGACTCTCCTCTGCTCGAAGCTACCCTCAGTCGCACCAGCCCTAGTGATGCCATGGATCAGGTCACGCATGCCTTCTAAAAGTCCATCATCTCTATTGTCGAGTTCCAATTCCTCTCCAACCATTTGCACTATCAAGTGGAAGTACACTTCACCTCTATAATGTTTCCTTGTAAACGGTATGACTAAATCCTTGGTATCTTTCACTTCGATAGCCTTTTTGCTCCTGTAACCAAAATATAACAAACGTGCTTCCTGGGAGGACCCCCACAACACCTTCACACGTAACGATGCCATCAGGCCAGATAACTCTACCACTTGAGGATCGTATCTGCCAAGGATTACATCAAACTCGTCACAGAATTTTTCTGTGCCATCATCTAATTTTGCAGTATAATCCGCGACACGGATACGAACAATTACTTTGCCATCATCAGGTTCTTCAAGATAGAAACCTCTGAGAGGTTCGAGAGGTGGAGCGGCACCATCAGACCCAGCCCCAATGCCACCGTCGCCATCACCATCATCATCGTTAGCTGGATCAACCTCGGTGGAAGTACTAGGACCAGGAGCAAGGCGAGGACCATTAGCAGCGGGAGCTACATTACATGGTGGAGAGGCAGAGCCCCTTCTAACTGCAGCCACAATAGGATCAGCTGCTGCCATGCCACATCGACGATCAGGAGCAGTTCCCACAACAGCAATGTTTCGAGTCCTAGCAGAGTCCAGACCATGAGCGGGATCCAGACTAGCAGCTCGCTGAACCTGAGCATTGGTTCGAGGATGACACAAGGCACCAGTCTTTGCAACAATAGTGGGGCAGCCTCCGGAAGCCTTAGTTTGCTCAACAGCGGCAGGGATTGGGTCAACAATGGCCAGATCAACAGCAACACGAGGACGACCAGTACCAGCAGATTCCAGAGCACGGGTTCGCACAACTTGAGGACGGTTTCGAGGAGGAGGAGCACACAAGGTGGCGGTCTTGGCAACAACAGCGGGGCAGCCTCCGGAAGCCTTAGTTTGCTCAACAGCGGCATGGATTGGGTGAGCAGCAGCCGCAGCAACACGGGCACATGGACGGGGATGACCAGTACATGAGATTCAGGCGAGTTTTCCACAACGGCAATACGGGACTCCTACGAGGAGGTTGCTGACGAAGCATGTCGCGGACGAGGAACCACATTTTGCTCAACAACGGCGGGGTTCGAGTTAGACCTCCTGTCCAATAATAGTGGTGACTCGATGGCAGGAGCTTCCTCATCCAGTATGTTACACATCAGCATAACCACGCGAAGCCCAGCATGCTGTTTCATCAACCCAATTAGCTGACTATCACACGATATAGGAACCTTGAAGCCTCGTTCATCCACGATGCTGAACCGTGCAGTCTGCTCCAGCCTCATTTCAGCAAGTTCACGCACAGCAGCAACCAAACCAGGGATAGTGCATAACTACACAGGCGCTACTTCCATCTTCAGATTCTGAGCTTGTTTCCACGTGCTCTTCCCATCTGCTAATTTAATGTGGTAGCCGCAGATGGTGACCAGAACCGTGTATTTGGGTTCAGCGGAGATCCTACTTGACAGAAAATTGGAGACAAAAGATAAGAATTGTTTGTCAGCATCGTGCTAGCAAACAATTCTATGTTCGATATATCTCTGTAATGCCAATAGCTAGCTAGAAGTTATAGGTAGTGCAAATAGCAAAGAGAAGAGTAGCTCACCCGCAATTAGCCAGAAGTACTTCTTCCTCGGCAAATGGATCTGCCATCCTTCCCGCTGCTCAGCTCGTCGGCGGTAGAGGTGGGCTAGATCGTTGCAACGGCTGGCACGGCATTCGACATTAGAGCTCGGTAGCAGCGAGTAGGCGCAACAACTTGGCGCCAGAAGTCAAATGCCCGAAGAGATCATTCTGGTTGGAGAGGGGATTTCGACGCCGCCGGTGCTAGGATTCATGCAAAAGGAGGGAGGGAGTGGATTTGTGAATTTCGTCAACGCACCATGCTCCTTTAGTCTCTCGTTCCGCCTACGTGGTTGCCGCATTGGCACTCGCGTCATGGAAATATTACTGACATTAGGGTCCCGACCATCTACTTCACTGGACAGTTTCACGGAATGTTTGGATTTGGTAGGGGTGAGATGAGTTTGCATTGAAATGGCCCCTCTCGGTAGTTGGCGGCCCAACATTTCGAAACGCGGCAATTTCAGGCAACTTAGGTACCGCAGTACACTCACCCACGAACTTTGGCATCGCAGGGTAGCAGTCCCCTCTACTACACCCCTTTCGGGACCCTTCGTTGTAAATGGCATACCAGCTAATGCGAGAGAGACAGACACCCCCTAAGCCACTTTATACGGTATAAGCCGTATGTCAAGCGTGGACCAGTCTCGCGAATTAACGCGTAAAGTCGGTTGGGGGCCACTTCATCAAGCATTACTGCGGTATACACAATTACACGTGGGATGCTAACAACTAAAAGATCAACGCCCATCTGCGTATGAAATCTATAAATTTTTACCCTACGCCCCTGAACCCCTGATGCTTCTAGGACCTATCTATTAGTAATACAGTAACGGGAGGGCTTTTCGTGAACTTACCCTTGAAGACCGAAAAGCATTGTCAACGCTCAGGAGAGCGTGGTTAATGTAGACGAGCCAAAGCCGACCTCAAGGTCATGATGAAGTCCTTGCGCTCCCTTGGCTCCAACGACTTGAGTGCCTCAAGTGTGACACCTCGTAGGGAGTTACACATGTCCGGTGCCTAACAATGACTCCTGCTTCCCCGATCCAGCAGCAGTTGCGGAAGTAGAGCTCCTGGATCCGAATTCGACAGCGCGACGGTGCTCCACGGTGAAGATGTCTCTTGTTCGCACAGTCCGGACTTGGGACCACAGTCACGAGACAGAGAGATGGAGAGAGAGAGAGAATATCAATTGGAGGTCTTCTAAAAAATGAGAAGACCTTATTTGAATATTGTGTGTATTTATCTGGCCAAATACCCCCACTATATATAGGAGGAGGGGAGGTACTACCTCCCTCAAAGTCCCGGGGTGGGAATAAAGGAGAGGGAGAGGGGGGCGCCGCCGGCCAGCCCTAGTGGGCCCCACCACTACAAGAAATGTGTTAACTTGTGACCTTCTCATAGTGACGGGAAATGAAATTGTCATAGATATATGATGATTTTACATGAGATGGTCATAGGCCATTCAGAGAGGTCAAAATCCTATAGACTTACGACGATTTGTGTAAAAATCGTCATAATTTCATCATACGAAATCGTCATAACCTACATGATACATCTTAGAGCATTATTTATAGCTAATTATGACGAATTTAGATCGTCGTAGCTTGTAAAATATGGTATGTTGAAAAGACTGGTTAACCACATCAGAAATTATGTCTACGTGTCACCTCTATGTGTCAATATTTGTATACATGTGTGTCTATATGCACCTAAATGACAAGTAGGTCTGCCACGCTGGACCGTCCCGCGTCGTTATTACAAAGGAAAGCCAAAAAATTTGGTCGGGGGTCGAACCCGCGACCGCTGCAAACCACCCCGCCAACGTCTCTTTGATGTCTCAACACCATTGTTGTAATATATTACCATTGACATCGTATGTTGGGCCTTGGCCTCGCCTTTTGATTTGGCTCGGCCCACGAAGTAGACTACAGCCAGCTTGAAATTGTCGTGCGTTAGATTACAGACGGGCCAGTTCAGCTGGTCAGTTAGGATTTTTTTTCTTTTCATTTTTCTGTTTTCTTAATTAATTCATTTGTATCTTTTTCATAAGAAGTCTAAAAGAATTCATTTTTGTCTCTAATTTTTTATAAAATTCAGTAGATCAACTTAGAGTGTTAATTAGAAATACTTTGACTATTTGAAAATAGTGGATTTACTAATCCCATATTAGTCCATAGTAGGAATAATATCATATTTTCTTGAAAAAAGGGACAATATGATATTTCAAAATAAGATTTTGAAACTAGGTATTTGAATTCAACATTTTAGATGAGTGCAATGTATGATTCAACATTTTAGATGAGTGCAATTCTGTCATATAATATGACACTATGTGAAGGATTTATATTGTTCGGGCCATTTTTGAATTTCTTATGCTCATTTCTAAATTTTTCTATTTCAAACTATGGTCAAAACGGCGGGCATGAAGATAAGGGACGAGCCTCGCTAAACTTGCATTGGATCTATGGAGAAATAGCATGTTGTGAGTCTAAAAATATTTTTTGCAAAAAATCACGAGCATTAGATCATGTACCTGTAGTTTAAACTGGACCCACTTTCTACCAATTCGGCAGTCATTTGTCTTTTTCACCAGGGATGGACGAAAAGGTTTTAAAATTCCTGGCTGAGAAATTATTCACGTAAGGTGGTCTAGTATTTTTGAAAAATGGGGTGGTATCATTCTAAGACTGTCATTTGGTGGTTGCTTCACAAAACGCCCCGTTTTTTGCGCTCGGAAAATGGAAAATGGATTTTCTGTTCGACAAAAAGAAAACTTCCTCCTGCACCATTGTTCGCCATCCCAAGATGCAGACGTGTGTACAATACGAGCATATTATGACAAACTATGCCCTCATTCTAGCCATAACACCCGTTGTTTGGCACGAAAGTCGTGAAACCTCGAACATGATAGGTCATTTCTGAGAAGGTTTTTTTGAGACACTTGTAATATATCAAGTTTGGTATTTTTACTTGCAACTATGTCACATAATAAGACACCACGTGAAGGATTTGCATTGATCGGACCGTTTTTCAATTTTTTATGCCCGTTTCAAACTATGGTCAAAACGACGGGCATGAAGGTTCTTAGCTCGGGGCTGACCATCACTAAACTTGCAATGGATCTCTGAAGAAACATTATAATGTGAGTCTAAAACTCATTTTTTTCAAAAAATAATGGGCATCGGATCATGTACCTATAGTTTAAATCGGACCCACTTCCTACAGATTCGGCATGAATTTGTCTTTTTCGCCAGGGGTGGACGGAAAGGTTTGAGATACCCCGATTGGGACATTTGTCCATGTAAGGTGGCCTATTATTTTTTTAAAATTGGATGGTATCATTTTGAAACTTTCATTTGGTGGTTGCTTCACAAAACGGCCGGTTTTTGCGCTCGGAAAATGGAAAATGGTTTTTCTGTGCGACAAAAAAGAAAACTTCCTCCTGCAACATTGTTCGCCATCCCATGATACATATGAGTGCACAATATGGGCATATTATCACAAACTATGCCACGATTCGGGACATAACATTGGTCGTTTGGCCCAATAGCCATGAAACATCGAACATGATAGGTCATTTCTCAGAAGATTTTTTTGAGACACTTTTAATATACCAAGTTTGGTATTTTTACTTGAAACTATGTCAAATAATAAGACACCACGTGAAGGATTTGCATTGATCGGGCCATTTTTCAATTTTTTATTCCCCTTTCAAACTATGGTCAAAACGGCGGGCATGAAGGTTCTTAGATTAGGCTGACCAGCACTAAACTTACATTGGATCTCTGAAGAAACATTATAATGCGAGTCCAAAACTCATTTTTTTCAAAAAATAATGGGCATCGGATCATGTACCTGTAGTTCAAATCGGACCCACTTCCTATAGATTCGGCAGGAATTTGTCTTTTCGCCAGGGGTGGACGGAAAGGTTTGAGATACCCTGATTGGGACATTGTCTATGTAAGGTGGCCTATTATTTTTTTAAAATTGGATGGTATCATTTTGAAACTTTCATTTGGTGGTTGCTTCACAAAACGGCCGGTTTTTGCGCTCGGAAAATGGAAAATGGTTTTTCTGTGCGACAAAAAAGAAAACTTCCTCCTGCAACATTGTTCGCCATCCCATGATACATATGAGTGCACAATATGGGCATATTATCACAAACTATGCCGCGATTCGGGACATAACATTGGTCGTTTGGCCCAATAGCCATGAAACATCGAACATGATAGGTCATTTCTCAGAAGGTTTTTTGAGACACTTTTAATATACCAAGTTTGGTATTTTTACTTGAAACTATGTCAAATAATAAGAAACCACGTGAAGGATTTGCATTGATCGGGCCATTTTTCAATTTTTTATGCCCCTTTCAAACTATGGTCAAAACGGCGGGCATGAAGGTTCTTTGCTCGGGGCTGACCATCACTAAACTTACATTGGATCTCTGAAAAAACATTATAATGCGAGTATAAAACTCATTTTTTCAAAAAATAATGGGCATCAGATCATGTACCTGTAGTTCAAATCGGACCTACTTCCTACCGATACGGCAGGAATTTGTCTTTTCGCTAGAGGTGGACGGAAATGTTTGAGATACCCCGATTGGGACATTTTTGCGCTCGGATCCACTTCCTACTGATACCCACTTCATATCGATACGGCCCGTTTTTTACGTTCGGAAAATGGAAAATGGTTTTTTTGTGTGACGAAAAGGAAAACTTCCTCCTGCAACATTGTTCGCCATCCCATGATACATATGGATGCACAATATGGACATATTATCACAAACTATGCTGCGATTCGGGCCATAACTGTCCCAAGCCCTCTTTTTGGCACTTAGAAAATGGAAAATAGTCTACAACCAATCAAATCAAAGCAAATCACCTCCCACAGATCGTCCATTCTTTTTAATCTAAACCGTTCACTGCCCATCAAACGGCTTAGTCTCTCAGTGAAGAAACACACAGCCTACCGTGCCTGATGCATCACCAAGTACCCACTCCCCAGCCCCGCGCAACCACCTACCTCCCTCCACATCCACAGATCACAGAAACCCAAGGCCTCTCCTCACCTCCACCGCTGCCACCACCTCGCAGTAGATCCCCATCTTCTTTGGAGTTACATCCCTCGCGCCGCCCCTGATGCCCACCTCCTGCCGCTCCGATGCCCACCTCGCAGCAGATCCCCACTGCCGCTCCGATGCCTACCTCCCCAGTCTCATAGCCTCTCTCCTACCTTGCAACAGAGACAATCCGCCATGGCCGCTGTTGCGTCTAATCTGGGGAGCAAAGAGGCGCTGGACCACGGGCATCTTCAGCTTCATCGACTAGACCGCGTGTTTCCTCGTCCTCTCGTCCACCACTGGCATCGAGGGCCAGCAAGAGGATGCTATCATGGCGCCGCCGCCGCCGTCCTTCCTCCTTGTTCTTCGGCCAAGGGCACCGCCGTAGGACGCTGCGGATCTCGAGCCTTGCTAGGTCACTGCGATGGAAGGCGGACATGCCCGACGGTGCTCGAAAGTCTGGCGGCCTCCATGACTTCGTGCGAGGTCCAGATCAAGAGTCGATAAGCCATCACCCTGTGTGTCCCTTCCTCTCCTATCTCCCCAAAGTCCCCTTCCTTCGTGTGTCTGCCCTTCTCATTACTTCATCGTCTGGTCTCCCTAGCAAACCCTAGCAAGGTCTGCTCCCATGGGCGAAAGCCTAGCAGGACGAGCGGGAGTTGGAGCCCCGCATGGATCTAGCACCCCCAACCTCCGGCCTTCTGCACCTCCGTGCATGCCTCATGCAGTCCGGCCACCGTCGACAGCCCCTGGATCCCCTTCCACAGGCTACGCTTCGTCACTGCGTTGGTCGGCTCCTCCATGTCCCTCAAGCAAAGGTAAACATCACCGTGTTGGTCATCTGTTTTACTAGTATGGTGATGCTCTAGGTTGTTAGATTAGTTCCTGCTGAATGTTTTGGAATCGGGTATCGACGATGAATAGGTAGAAAGGGATACAAGCAATCGTGTTCCTGTTATTACTATTTGTGGATATGTGATTGCACAAAAAAACTCATATGATTGCCAATTTATGCCTGACAGCTAGCAATTGGTCTATTTAGGAGCTATTAGTACCATAATTCGTAGGAATGGCCGATGACCTCTATTCTAGCACTCTTGTACTGCTAGCTTTAGCTAAGATTTGAAACTGAGTAGTTCCTAATTTTGTGTATATCCTGATGCATGTATGTAGATGAACAAATAAGAGAAATGACATCCCTATTAAGTATGGCCATGGATGCATGTGTACTGATTCCTAGTCACATACACCTTGTATGGTCATGGATTTGTTGATGCCCTACTATTTGTTTACTGAGATTTGATACTACTGTTAATTTTTGTTTCTAAGATTAGAACTCTGAGTTGGTGGGCAGTATGATAATCAAGGCAGATACAACCAAGATGGTGGGTACTATGATAATCAAGGTGGGTATGGTGGTGGACATGGCTATAACCAAGGCTGACAAGGAAACTACCAAGGTATAAGTGTAGCTTGTAAATTTCTGTTGCTGATCTTACTTATTTAAGAAATTTTGATGCTCAATTGATTTATTGAACGAATGTAACTGTCAAGTGTCAATAATATGCTTATGTTGCAGTTTTTACAATATAAAATGTTTCAGGATGTTCATTTGATATGTTACTTTTGTTTGAGACACTCCATTCACCTGTTAGTTTGCCATGCAAATATCCTAGTATTGTCCTATATGAACTCCTTTTGAGGGTAAATTCTATATGTGTTCTGTTCATTTTCTTTTTCTTTAATGTGCCATTGCATCTAGAAATGTCAAGATTTTTTTAATATTATTCCCAACCTATGATCCTGCATGTAGGGTATGAACGCGACAGGGGTGGTGGTGCTCCCGATGGGAGGTGATACAAAGATGGAAGGGGATATGATCAAGCTCCTGCTGGCAGGGGTATGCCGTAGATTTGTATCACCAGTTTAATTTTTGCTAATAGTTATTCCTCACTGTTTCTAGTGTTATCCATGCCTCATGCTTCAAGATCGATATGTATCTTCTAGTGCACCTGTTGATGATCCTTGCTATCTTTAGAACATATTTCTTTCTGACTGACAGCCAAGAAACATCATTTTCTCTTTTATTACAGGAGCTCCAGGCTGAAGGTGGAAGGACCGAAGGCTTCATTCATAATCAGTAAAGAGTGGATAGTATATTATTTTGTAGATAGTCATATTATGATTTGAACTATGGAATTATTGTAATATACTACAGTACTGTTGTAGTGTTTTTATATTCCAGTGATGTGAATTATTCGTATTGTAATATATGCTATATTTTTGGTTACTTTGAATGAATGTGATTTGAGGTGTGCTTACCAAAATATTGGATATCTATAAAACTTGTATGTCTTGTACGTTTGAAATCAACCAAACAGTAGTTGCGCTTGAAAAATATGAGAGCCCCAAAAAATACCAGTAGTGCACAATTCTGACCATGTAAATGAAAAGGCTAAAATGATGGGCTTGGCCCAAGAAGCAATAAGAATTTTACAGGAAGAAATTAATGGACTGGCCCAAGCAGCAATGAGAATTGACAGGAAGAAATTAATGAACTGAATTGTTGGGCTTGGCCCATCTAATTTTTAAAATGGACCGGGCTGATTCTATGCCACATCGAACTGGACACGTAGGATCTGACCTAGCAAGGCCAGAGTGTCCATGACAATATTTGATCGTCATAATGCTTATGATGATTCAATATCGTCGTAGACGGTTATGACGATTTCAGTAAAACGTCGTTATAGTTCATTAGCGACGCCCAGCTTTTGACGATCTCAAAATCATCATAGAATCGTCATAAAAGGACTATTGTGACGATTCTGTGACGAAAATAGAGGGTCATATATAGCCAGATTCCTTCTAGTGCACGCGGGGGGCTTGGCCCAGCAGGTCACCGCCTTGCCCCTTCTCCCCTCTTGTCTTTCCCTCATGGGCCCTCTCCCCTCCGAGAATTGGCCCATTAAGCCCTTTGACCTTTTAATTGATTTTCTGTTTTATTAAATAATTATGAATAAATGATTAAATCAATATTTAACATTCATTCATATATTATTCAACCTTCATGGCTATGGAACACCTTCCACCTCCACTCTGGACATCCTCCGGACTTACCGAAACCCTTCCGGTTTTCTCTCTACTATTCTTTGGTGATTCTTCCGATCCTAAAAACACTCTCTAAGCATCATCAATCCCTTAAGCGTGATACCCCACGGTTCGGGAACACTCTAGGCATGGTCGGGACACTCCCGGACCAATGATCAACAGAGCGACCTGGATGGCCATGTGACCCCTCTGCGTTCCACGAAGATCTTTCGTCGTTTGAACCAGGATAGTCGTGTCTTATTCCCTTTGTCTCTCGATACTTGCATTGCCCGAGATCTGATCAATGACATCACCATGTCGTGTTCAATCTCGTTACCGAACAATGCTACTTGACTCGTTCCGATAAGTGATATCCATGTGATTAAATCACACGCTGCGCAGCTATTGGATATAACTTCTCCGAGTGGGCCCTTGAGTATCTTTCCGTCACGTGGACGGACAAATCCTGCTCTTGACTTATATTTACTCTATGGTTTCCTCCGAGACCTGAACACACCTTTATAACCACTGTATTACCAAGTGGCGCTTGATGCTATCTAAGCACTCTCGGGAGACAGTGATTGATATAGGCTCACGGTCAAAGGAATAGTCTACAAGGATCCATTTCTAATCATCGTAACTTGAACTTCATGACATGATCGGGTCACGATGTTTAGGTTGGGTATTGGTTCATCATCTCATTCTCAGAATGAGTTGACTCCATTTCCAACTGGCATAAATGCCACATGATCAGGAAACATGATCATCTGTTGACCAATGAACCAGTGACTAGAGTTTCACTGGGAACCCCTGGTTGTTTATATATCACACGTGTATTGATGTTTCCACTCAATACAGTTATAGCATGATATAAAACTTAATGATAAACTTTATGAAATATGATAATAGTCCTTATTAATATTTGTCTCTAGGGCATATTTCGAACAGTTATACATATCACCACGATCCCATGATCAGTCTGTCATGGCACATAACCAAAAAGTATCAAAGTAAATATCCATTACTTAAGAGGATGCAACTCATACCTCATTTGCCATTATGGCTACAACAAACATCATCAGCGGAACTGTATCAAGTATCGAGCCCGAGCCATGCCTTAACCTACAGGCAGCTGACTAGGAGAACGTCCTAGCTCGCATAGTCATCAATGCCACCTTCATCTTCACCTTACTTCTCGAATCTGAGAAAGTTAATAGCTAGGGACATGCTAGTGAGTACTTTGAATGTACTCGCAGACCACCTTAAGAGAACAAGAATAAGAGGATATGCAATATGGCTATAGTAGTAGGAGGGCTCCATAAGAGGTTCTTTTCTAAAATAGTTTCTCTTGTAGATATAGCATCTACATATCTTTGTTGAAAACCTTTGTAAATCATTTTGAAAGTATTTTTAAAAGATTTGGAAAACACTAGGATTGGGTCACCCAATATGATCACTCAGCCATTCACTGACTGACCTTTCCTTCTTCCGTGATCATTCAGAGATCACCTCACTTCCTGCGTGGTCACCCTAGACCAACCTTTTTCGAGAACTCTTTCCTTTTCGAAATCCTTTCTAAAAATCAAAACTAGCACCGCTCTATAGCAACCTTCCCAACCGTCCATGACCGTGGACACGGTTATTCGAATAGATTTACACTATGCAGAGGTTGTACACTTTACCCACATGTAGCACCCTGGGAAAACCACTACTAGAAAATCAATTGGTGTTTCTGTTTTGTGCATCATCATGACCGCATGATCATGTCATCATGCCACATTTCATTTGAACATCGTCATGTCATCATGCATCTTTTTGCCAAAAACTATTTTCTAAAAGCCCTCCTTTGTTTTCTAAACACCCCTTATTTATTTCAAACTATAAACCCTAGTCCTCTCAGATCTTTATTTATCTAAAACATATTTTCAACTATTTTGCTTTAAACAAAATAAAATAAATATATAATACTAAAAACCTATTTTATAAAAACCATCGGGGGAGGCCACCTAGCTGGCCAGGCCCAAAGTCCTAGCTCGCTAGACCGCCTACCACCCCGCATAGCCTAAACCCTAATCTCCCTGACTTGACCCTAACCCTAGACCACATCCCATCCCGACACCAAGCGCTAACCCAGCCGCATCCACACACCCAAACCCACACCTACACACCACCTCGCCCTCCCCTGCACACACGCGGCGTGGTGTGTCGTCGGATTGATGACAGGTACACCATGAGGGGGTCCTCGAGGCGTGTGGAAGAGAGGGGTGTAAGACGTACGGTTTTCCGGGACGGTGAGCACACAAGTTTACCCAGGTTCGAAACCGCCGGCTTTGGACGGATCCTACTCCTGCTAGCAATCCAGTAATAGGCAGAGCCGGAATATGGGTTACAAGGGTTTCGCCTGTGCGAGTTGAGACTGTAGACTATTGTGAGGGTGCCCTAAAGGTTTACCCTAGGATGGCTTATATAGATATCCGGCTAGGGTTTACAGGAGATATCTATCCGGCTACGACTAAGAGTCAGTTACAGAGTATATCTTGAACTACAAGTAACTTAACAGGCCTATGTCGGTAAGTCTTCTAGGCCTTCCTGTAGCTGGACTAGACTCCGTCTCTTCTCCCTGACTGGGTCGCCCGTGAAGCAAAGCTCTAACCCGAAGTGGGCCACCCTGGTCAGTGAGGCACAGTAAGGATACCCGGAAAGTATATCCCCAACAGCAGCCCCCGGAAGCCTCCAAGATCCAAAGTCGGATTTCATCATCGTCTAGCTTGATCTTCGGCTTGCAGAATCTTGAAGGGTTCCTAAAACTTCAAAAGAAAGTATAGGATCCAGGTCTCAAATGAATCAGACCTATGAATATATTATTCGGGTTTCCAGCTCGAAATACAAACTAAGCCGGAACTTGGTCTCTGACGTAATCTGACACTAGTCATGGTCAAGTCACGTCAATAACAGATATTCCCGTCAGCACGACAGTTGGTGGGTCCGCCTGTTGCGGAACCGAGGTGTCGTTTTAATGCGTACACGGAGATCGAGGCGGCATAATCATCGCGTGGGGGTTACCCAGCTCCTTCCGCAACGCGTGTCACGGTTACTATACATACTACATGAATCTTGGCGTGGACGAAGGATATAAGGGGTTGAGATTATCTCCCTCTTCTCTTCACCAGCATTTGTGCCGCTTCCTTCCTCCCAACGCTTCCCACAAAAACAGAGCTCCTCTGCCTCCCCAGAATCTTCTAGCGCCGCCCATTCTAGGTCACCGCCCCACGAGAAAATGGCTGCGACCTAATCTTCCGGCACGGCGGCGACGGTAACGACGGTTTCTGTAGCGGAGAAGGAGAGGCACCGCAGGGTCTAGATCCCCTGCGTCTTGGATGACACCAAGATCCGTGTAGTGGAGAACGAAGGGCTCCTCCATGCTGATGACTGGTAGAGCGACTACGGCCAAACCGTCCCTACTCCTTGATCCGACGAGCGGGTGCACTTCGGAACCCACCTTGACAGAGATTTGAGTTTCCCACCCTTAGATTTCTTTTCTAAGGTTATAGATCACTACGGAGTTCAACTCCATCATCTTCCCCGAACTGTCTCTTAGAGATGAGCGCGTATGCTTCTTTGTGCGAGGGGTACCTCGGCATTAGGCCGAGTCTCACTCTTTTCTGGTTTTATTTTCATATCCGGAGAAATTCTATCACTGCCAGTAATCCATATATTACCGGAACCATTAGTTTTTCCGTTAGGAGAGAGCGCGTCTATCCTTGGATTAAGGCTAGTGAGTCAGTGAAATAGTGGTCGTCCACTTTCTTTTATCACAAGGATATTCTTGCTCCCAGCAAAGCTACTGCTTTGCCGGCTTTTGGTGACGGTTCCGCCATGCCCCAAGAGTCCCGGGATGCAGATGCGTCGGCTCTCAGTGACGATCTAGTTCTTGCCAAGAGGTAGATCAAATATTTGATGAACCACAAGGGCCTTAAGGGGTCTGACTTGGTTCACTGCTGGGTGGCATGCTGGATCCAGACTCTTCAACATCATGGAGACCGGCTTATGCATTCCATTACGGCATCCAAGTAAGATACTCTCTGGATCTGCTCCCGCCCTTACACGGATAAAGAATACGAGTCCCAAATCAAGTGGCTGGTAAGGGAGTGGATCAAGAAGAAAATCCTGGAGCAGTCTTTGGATATGCATACGGCTGAAGATCCTGTGGTATCGGTAAGTTTCCAGCAGTAACTCGAATTATGTGTTCATCTTTACATTGTTGTTTCTTTTTGCAATACTGAGGTATCTCTTCTTTTTAGCTTGCTGACCTCCTCGAGTTGGAGCTTGCTCCTCTCGAGGGATATCCTCCTGAGATTTCTCAGGACGACGGAGAATTGATTCCACTACCGGAGTCCTTTACTCGAAAGCCTAAGGCTCCAACTCTGGCTATTGGTACAAAGGAGGTGCCCATTGTGAAGAGGTAACTTTCCTCACAAGGTTTTTGTATCTTGTTCGTAATTATTTCCGAGGTGTAATGTTCTTTATTCTATTACCTCCTCGGAGCTAAACAGCTCACCAAGGGCAAGGGGAAAGGAGGTTTGTCGAAACCCCTGCGCCAGTCAAAGCTGAATTTGACTTCTCCTGCCACAGTGTTGGAGATTACTCCATCCCCGACCGTCATAGAAGATCCGGCTCAACAAGCAGAGCCAGTGATCCTCGGATCGCAAACTGATGTCACTATGGGTGACTCAGGTTTTGATAAGGGTGAACCCTTTTCGGGTAATGATCCTTCGGTGGAGGTATTCGTTGAAAACCTCCTCAACAATCCAGGTCTTGCCAAGCTTGGCATTACTCGAAAGTCTGTGGAGGAAATCCAACAGCTAGCCCAGCAATGCTTGGAGAGCTGGAATATTACTGCCGAGGTGGAGTCACAAGAAGCGGAGGACATCAAGTACTCCGAGCTCCTTGAGCAGATCCATCTTCACGACGAGGGGCTGAAAACCGTTGTGTTGCCGCCACCACCAGTTATCCCACTGATCGACACACAAAAATGCGACCGATACGCCCCGCATGATCCCCTCGTACGGCCCCACCCAGTATTTCCCAATGGAACACCACACCTCTCGCCTCTCTCCTCTCCGCATCGCACCAAGGCCCCCGCCGCCACTCTCCTCATGCAGATCCTCTGTTGCTCACCTCCCTCTTTCCTTGGGGTAGCGCTGCCATCGCCGGCCCTTGTCCGTGCGCCTCCTCATCTTGGACCCCAACCACATCACCCCGAGTTCGCCTCCCGCTTGAGTTCCCCGAGCAGAGCGTCGCCGCCACCCTAAGTCTCCTCCTGCCACCATCCCGGAGGCCCTGTCGCTCTACTATGTCGGCCGCTTTGACCTGGCCTCCCTCTCCTCTTTGACCGGAGCTGCACCCGACCCTCCCCTATGATCGGTGGCTCTCCACTCCTCTCGACCCAACCTAGCTGAGTGACGTTTTCCGGCCCATCTCCAGCGCCCTGGACACGACCCCGATCTCGGCCGCGCACCACTGCAGGCCTCCTCTGCTCCCACCTCCAGCGCACCCGTTCCGCCCCTCGAGCTCGCCTCCCGCCTGCTCACCCAGGCCCGTGTCGCCTCTGCTCTGATCTGCTGGCTGTCACCCCTTCTGCTCGCCTCCTCCATGACCCTCGTCCGGCCGCGCTCGGGTCCCCCTCGTGCCTCCATGTTCCTGGTGCCTTGCGTGGGTTGCTGCCCTTGCGGCTCTCTTTTGGGTCTCATGTGTGTGGGTATCAAGTGTTGTTGCGTGATGCCCATACAGTGCCCAACCGACAGCCTGGGTGGTCGAGTACTTTATCTTCCGTCAAGATCTCCAGCGCTGAATTCTGAGGACTCCGATGGGGGAATCCGAAGATCGTCTACATGGGACTACAAGTCTCTATCACAGATCCGATGAGTGAGACCTCGAAGCCCACCGACACATGAAGATGTGTGTGAGGGATTCTGAAAAGACACGCAAGTTCTATTTCAGGAACCGCAAGACCTCCTTCCCGGACCTAAAGACCCTGATTCTGGACCCGAAGACCGCACCCAGCGTTTTTCTCCCTCTCGGATCCGAAGACCCGAACACCGTCGATCCCTCAAAACCCCAAGATCTTCGATCCGAGATGTGTGACCCCTATCTACCCCCCCCCCTATTTTGTAATATGACATATATCTTGTTGCATGTTAAATTGTTCATGATTGCATTCATACTTTGTCATTTGGGGGTACTTTGTCGATTCACCTCATAATTAAATATGGAGTGTTTATACGGAATACCTTTGTCTTATTATAGACTCCATTTAAATTTGTGTATCAAACCGATGCCATGTTTTGTCTTATTAAGTCAACACTTAAATTGTGGGGTACCTAAACAACATGAACCTCCTAATTAATTTTGGGACCCCGGTTCCGCTTAAAACCTGCCTTGTTGCATCACATCTTTGCCATGTCATGTATCATACATGCTTCATGCCCAATCTTCTACCGTAGTATTAAATAGTACATTCGGTGTTTCTTTTTGTGCTTTGCTTCTTCACGGATTAGGCCGTTGAGTCGATGCGAGTATCGACAAGTTCTTTGGATAATGTACCTTCAACGGTGTTTCCCTGGCAAGCATTGTCCCTCTTTCTACCTACTTTGCGTTTATAGTCTTTACTTCCTCCTGTTGATCTATTGCTATCCATGTTGCGATGCTTTAGTTTCTGTGCACCATTCATATTCCTTGTGGCATCTATATTGCCTTGGACACATCCTATTGCTGTTGTTTGATAGACAGTCGGCCTTGCGAGTCGTAGTTGCTTGCTTAGGTGCCGCTTCGCATTGTCGATGCTCCACCGTTGATGGGATGTTGGCACATGCTTAATGGTGGAGAGGATCATGGTTTTTAATATAACTTTTTAATTAAAATGCTAGAAATAGATATAATGTAGAGGCACTGGTGGGTAATAGTCAATATTTGGTTATTATCCGCCCACTTGTGTCTACCTAGGACCCTAGGTCTTGACACCTATTTCGAGATCGAGCGTGCTAACCACAGGTGGGTGTGTGGGCACCCCATCGACTTACTACCTGATTTCAAAGTACTGTGCTAGGGCCACAAATTAGTTTGGTGCTTTATTACTATCCTATACTTATGCCATGCTTTACTGCTTTATTTACTATTGTGTGTGGAGCGCCTGTATTGTTTAGGAACCTCGTGCCATGTTTTTGCTGTATCGACAAGGCCAATCACATGTTCGAGTTCCCAGTCGTTTACAGCTGTCGTCACACACCCTGGATCCATACCCGAGACGTCTGACTTTGTTGCGGGTAGCTTAGTGGGGTGGCCCCCATGTACTCGCTTTGGGTCTAGGAAACATTGTGTCCGAAGCCCTGTCGCATACCATTGGGTGTATGTTCAGGATCTTGCCCATATCATATGTGACAACAAGGGTTGAAGTGTGTGTGGATACTTTGGGGCACCCCTATAGGGTTAAATATTTTTGAAAAGTTGTGTCCGTGGTTATGGATGACTTGGAGCACAGTTTCTCGATCATAGACTACTATAACTAAAGAATTACTGTTATAGTTTGGCATGGATATTATATGACTAGTAAGTTGGACAACCACCATGGAATGAATGAATAAAACTGCCAACTATTTGAGTTTCCTTGGCATTACTTCGTCATTTGGTCTTGAGGGGGAAATACTAGGATGGGTATGTTTGGTGTTAGTAACAGGTTTGTTCCGAATAGGTCTTTCTTATCCCTCTCTGATAGCTAATAGTTATGTCGAGTCTCTATAGGTTGTTTAGTGCATGCTTCATTGCCGCTTCAGTCCACCATACCTATGTAGGCGAGATCCTCCGAATTCTAGACTCGCCATGTACTGGCCTCAGTACTTACCGCTCCTTTTTCCTTTGCCCTTTATCGGCACCCTTTTTGTTTAACAGGTATAAGTTCGACTTCGTTAGCAGGGTTACCCTTCTGGATTGGCATGGGTAGGGTTATGTATGCCGTTGGTTATTATTCAGGGCTCTTAGCCCAGTTTGAACTTATCCGTACTCGGATGTGTATCATTTTCAAAGTGATTTGGATCTTTGTAATGTATCTCTGTATTCTTGACTCTTTGAGTCGTTGTTGTATATATATGTTCTGTGGGTTCCATCGTGAACTATTATGTAATGATATTACTTCGTTTTCCACCCGCACGCAAGTACCTGGTGGGCATCTTTGAATCGTTTTGATGCGGGTTTGGCAGGAATTGCTGAAATCTGCATAGGGCCGATTCGAGGGTGTTACACCACACCATCTGGGTACCCTGCCCTGATCACCTATGGATCGTGGGTCGAGTAACGGATGAAGACTGTTAGGATGCCCACTCTAGTATAAGCGCCTACCCCATGAGCCGTTCAAAGTAAATGCATGGCTTCTCATAGATAGTTTGTTCCTTCTCCTGGTCGATGATTCACATGGACCTTACCAGAGAAGGCCCAACCTTCAGGGATCGTAATCCCCTATAGTAGTTGTGAGGCAACATATACTAGAGTAAACAAAGTTCGAGTCCATCCCCTTCCCATATATGAGTAATGTGGTTGCACGGGTTAATTGTTCTAGCAAACTGAAATAAACGGGTGTGTTGTCATAACCATTTTTCCTCCTTTTTCCTTTAGCATCTTTTGTAAAACAAAAACATTTTTCTTTCTCAAACTTCTCTTGGTAGGTCATACCTCACTAAGGTTTTACCATAAAACATTTTTGTAAAACTTTTCTGGGGTCTTCCCATCCTATAGTTTTGCTTCAACTAAAACGGGGTCTCTGAAGGGGTATGGTGTTGTACACCATCTACCATTCTAGGGACAGGTAGGTGTCATCAAGGGGGTAGTCTTAGTAGTACCATTGTGTAATGAGTTGGAGGATCCAATCCACTACTAGGTATAAATCATCATATACTAAAGCCATGCAGTTTTCATAAACAAATAAGTAAAACATACATAAGTAATGTTGGGTTCCGTAGCAGAAAACAAAAAAATTCTATCTACTCGAACACTAATACCAGGATCTATACTATGTAGACATAAGTAACGGAGAATGGATATGGTATTCATACCTTCGAACACCGAGGCACGCCTTACGCGGGAAGGCGTATATTGATGAAGACGAGCAGCACCCCAAGTGTGGTGCCTCCAAAGTTCGTCACACATCCGGTGTAGGAGACGTCAATTGGACTCTGATCCAGCGAGAAGCGGAAGAACCAGATGCCAGATCATAGATCACACGACGGTGGTGTGAAGGTGGAGAACTCACCTACGAGGTCCTCCCCAATATTACGGAGAAGTCCTCAATGGATGAGAGAGAGAATGAGAGGGAATGGGTGATTCCAAAGGGGGAGGGGAGACCCCTATATATAGTGGGAGGAGGGGCGCACCACCGTAGGGCCAGATATTGTGGGACTAACCCCCACACCCGCCGGCCACCTAGGGGCAGCTGCCGGCCCTAGGTGGCCCCATTGGGGTGGCCCACTAAGCTTAGGCTGGCTGGCCCCCTCTCCCTAGGCGCCATGCCCTATTGGGCCTCCCTTCGGGTGAGGCCCCTTAGCATTATGATGCCTTTAATAATAAAATAAAATATATATTTAATATTAATTCTCCTATTAATATTCAAATACACATATTGTATTATTCCTTCACTCCGGAACATCTTCCGGACCCCTTCCGATCTCCATCAGATGTTACCCGAAACTATTTCGGTTTCTCTTTCTCTATTTCTCCTACGATACCTCATCTACCCTAAGCGTCCCTACCCTTAAGCGTGACATCCTTTGGTTCAGAAACACTCCGGACATGATCGAGACTACTCTCACATTAATGATCAAAAGAGGGACCTGGATGGCCATGTGACCCCCGTGCGTTTCACGAATACAATCGCTTGAACTGTGAGATAGTCGTTCCCCATTCCCTTTGTCATATGATACCTAATTCATTCGAGACTTGATCTTTGGTATCCCCATACCTTAGTTCGGTCTCGTTACCAATGAACTTGTTTGCTTGTTCTTGTGTTGTTGCATTCCGTGACCAAGTCACATGCTTGCAAGCTTCATTAATGCAACGTCACCGAGATGGCCTCATGTATCTGTCCGTTACATGGACTAGACAAATCCTAGTCTTGATATGTACTCCTCTACGCATCCCTTCGGAAAACCTGAGTGGCACCTTTTTGATCACCCTGTTACGAGATGATTCTTGATAACAATCTAAGTGTAACAACCTCGGACCCTACGCTCTAAGTTCAAGCCTGGATGAACCAAAAGTGGTTAAAGTAGTACAGCTGGGGCCCAGGGGCCACCCATGTGTAGGCCCGTCGGCCGCCCTAACCACTTCCAAGAACATCGGGACAAGAGCGAGCGACGTAGGCAACAGGCGAAGAGATCAAATACATACACAAGTGAGTATGTATGCAAGCTACCTTACCACAGTTCTCAAAGCCATACCATCTAAAAGAAATAGAAATATTGCAACGCCATACGGCAAGATCTAAATATCCTAGATAGTCATAATAGTGTAGGATAGCTCCTCATACATCAATCAACAGAGTATCAAGCGGAAGCGGGAAACAAGATCCGAGTACGGACAAGAAGCAAATCGGCATAAGATGCCACATAAATAAGCACATTCCGCCCACAGATCTCACGGATCCCCATCCCCGGAATCTCTACATCGAGTGATCGTTGCCAACATCATCTGTCTCCTCCACCCAGTATCCATCTTGCGAATACACATGTTCATCTGAATCAAACAATTTATCGTGTGAGACCCTAGGGGTACTCAGCAAGTCTTTATGCCTCTAAAGGGGACATAACCTAGGGTGACGCAATTGCAGCAAAAGATAATAACTAACAAGTCTATAGATACTCGCTAACCATCCGCCTAACCAATGATAGACGGATGTCCGTTAATTAGAAACAACAGTTATAATAGTATAAAGTAACAGATCCATCCTCCTTCTCGCTTACCAACGAGAAAGCAGACGAACAACCCATCCGTTGGCAGTTTTATTAACCATTCCATGAGTATTGCACTAATTACTAGTCAGATATTTAGTCAAATTAAAAGTGGTACTTTAGTTATGCTTGTCTATGATCGAGAAACTGTGCTCCAAGTCGTCCATAACCGTGGACACGGCTTTCAGAAAGATTTACCCTATAGGGGTGCACAAATAGCAACACACACTCGATCAACCTCGGAAAAACCAACTCAAAATCCAACGAGGCATTCACGACAAAGCGATCACAGGATTCATAAAATATTTCAGGGGGCACCCCACTAAGCTACCCGCAACAAAGTTGGCCGCCTCCGGAATGGACCCAGGGTTTGTGTGGACGACGGTAAACGACCTGGAACCCGAAAGTGTCACTGGGCTTGTCGATACAGCGAAAACGTGTCACGATCCAAAACAGTACAGGTGCTCCGCACACAATCTTAAATAAAACTGTAAAGCATGGCATAAGTACAAGATAGTAATAAAGCCCCAAACTACTTTGTGGCTCCAAGAAATAGAAATGAATCAAGCTCTCGCTTAGGGGGTCCATAAGGCCTCTCGGATGTGGATAGTGCGAATAGTCAAGGAACAGGAATCAAGTACTCGGGGTCCTACGGGACACAAGTGAGCATGAAAAAACAAATAACAGATATTTCTCACCGGTGCCTCTTTCATTAGTTATCCCATTACTACTCAGGTTAAGTTATTTAGGTACCTTGTTATCCATCAGACACTCACATACCCTACACATGTTGTTCTATGACTCGCATGGCTCAAACAACTCTTGTAGTAATGGCTCATAGGATGGGGGAACACGCTTCGGTGGGGTTTAAAAGTAAAGGCTATGCAGTACTTGGGATTCAATTTAATGCAATCGCGACTCAATGATGCAAGAATAAAAGAGAGGCAATAGGTACTATATGTATGCAAGCATGTGGTAGTGCTTGCCTAGCAGCTCAGTTGAAGCGAGAGATGGATCTAGGTAGTACTCCTGGGATTCCTGATATTTCCCCTGCTCGGTGTCTATTCGAAGAAGAACTAAACAAACAAGGGCCAACATAAATAAAGTGCACAAGCATATGAATAAAATGCGACAAGCAAACAAGCATGCCATGATGAATGATGCACAATTTACATGGCAATAATATAGCATGGCAAGGGTGAGGTGTGGGGGCAAGAATAAATCATCTTATTAAGTTTTTAGTCATGTTTTGCTCCCATAACGCTTGCTGTCCACTTAATATTTATATGATGCATGCTGCAATTCATATCGTGGAATGCATAAACAGAACGGGCTCGTCGCGCTGATCGATTTAGACATATTATTTGTCAAATTTGGAGTAATAGAATTAAAGTTATTAATTAATTGAGAAAAAGCATTTTTATTGCAATTAACCAATTTCGAAAATTTAAATTAGTCAAACATTATTTTGGATGGCATATTTGGAATCCTCACCTTTTTCTGATTCAGAAACATATATCATTTGTATTATTTGGATTTATCAATAAAAAGTTATTAATTTCTGGATTTAAAAACACTTAAACAATTTCTGAAATCATTTTTATTAAACAGAGGACGGACTGACTTTTTGTACACAGAGAAAACTAGCCCGAGTCACAGACAGGTGGGGTCGTCTGCTAAGTTGGCGGGAAAACGACGCAGCGGCTTTTCTCACCGGGTGCTCAGCCAGCCACGGAGGATGACAAGTGGGACCCGCGTCAGTGCGGACCCACACGCGGGCGCGTGAACAGAGCACAACCACGTGGCCGAGACGGGGACTGCAGGTTGAGGAACCAACAACCTGGGTACCTTTTTGTAAAAAAAACACAGCGCATGACATGTGGGCCTGGATGGAGTGTGGGTTGAGGAAAACAAAAGGGCAGGGGGGGCATCTGCAAAAAAGGGAGGAGGTTCCTGTTCCTCTTTTCCGTTCTCTGACGGAACTGACGACGCACGCACGACGGAAACAGAGGCGCGGCCGGGGATCAAACTCGCGATCTAGCGCGCGCGGCTACGCGACTAAAAAGGCCCTACTGCGGCGCACAGCAAAAACGACGACACGCACAGAGGGTGCTCAACGGAGCGATCTACGCGTCCAGGAAGAGAAGGTGCCAGAGGAGATGTCTGGGAGGCGCAGAGGCTCACCGCGGGGAGGTTGGTGGTGGTGGTTCGGCCTGGAGCGTAGGGGATCGTCGGGGAAGCTGACGACCGGCCGATTAGGGTTTTACTCGGTCACGTCTGCGTGTAGCGGGGCGGGTCCTCCTCCTCGTCGGCGTGGACAGGGGCGACGTAGGTGCTCGCCTGGGTCTTCCCCAACAGCCAGACGCCACGCCCGCCGCCTGGTACGGTGTAGCCGAGAGGAAGCCGACGGTGGGTGTAGAAGGGAGAGGGTAGGAAGGCAGCGGCATATGGGGAAGGAGGAGTAGAAGGGCAAGGCCCTAGGTGGATCTGGGGCGATGCCAGGTACGAGAGGGAGGGGTAGATAAGGTCGGGAGGGGTTGCACATGGGGTCGGGGGTGAAAAGGTGGTGGTGCACCTTTTCTCCACTCTCACACGGGTCGGTGGACCGAGGAAGGGTCGAGGCTGGCTGGGGTTGCACCGCTGGGGCCAGAGGGGAGGCGTAGGTGGCCGGGTGGGGGCTTCCTAGCAGCGAGGAAGAGAGGAAAGAGAGGGTCTCGATTAGGTGTTGTCGAGCTAGGGCTCGGCCTAGGGTTTAGGTTCGAGGGGGGTGGCTCGGCAAGGAGTAGAAAGGGTAGGGGGTTAGGTTAGCCGAGGCTAGGAGTAAGGGGTTGAGGTTAGGGTTTTTAATGCCCTCCCTAGATCAAGCATGGGGTGATGAGGTGATGGAGGGAGTTAGGGTTTGATATGGTATGAGACAAAGGTAGGGAGAGAGAAGTGTAAATCAAAAGCACAAGCTAGATGGGTTGGATTTGATTTGAACCCAAACAAAGGAAAAGAAGAAGTGAGAGATAGGTGTATGGTTTCTTTGGTATGAGACAAACAAGATCACATCCATGCATGCATGGTGGTGAAAAAGAGGTTAGGGAAAAGGTTTTGGGGTAGGAAGGAATAGGTCTTGGTTAAGAGGGACAACCTATATCCCATGTGGTGCATGCATGCCATGAGGCTTACAAACAAAACAAGGAGTAGATGCCCTAGGATGGTGGAGATCAAACAAACTTGAGCCATCTTGAATTGATTCCAAAAGACCCATGCTCCACTTAAAAATCCAAGAAATTGCCAAATTAAGAGAGTAGATGATGATCTTGGATGGCCCATGCATAATAGTAAATGCATTCTCTAGTAGTGAAAACCACTAGAATAACTCATGGCATTTATATAAGTAAGGTTTCAAGAATTTTGAAATAAGGACCAACAAAAGAAAAGAGAGCTTGTTTACCACATGGACTAAATAAAAGATCATGCATGAATATAAGGTGGCCAAGCTTGTGTGTATGTCCCACTAGAAGATCATTTGGCCACAATTATATTTAAACAATGCTCAATTATTCCCAAAACAAACCATATGGAAGATAGAACAAGTGAAATTGACCACATGCATGCAAAGGTGGCCATGTGGCTCTCCACATATCAACAATGTGAAAACAACATGAGGCATATATGGGAGCATGTGGAATTAGAAGTGGATCCATCCCAACCCACATGAGCTGGAGGTTAACCCAAATAAAATGCAAAGCTCACATATAGTTGGATGGTGGGAATATGGGGTGGTGACAAGAAAAGGTGGTGGAGTTAATAAAAGATATGCCCCCAACTCAACTTGGGCATCAAGCATTTATCAAGAACCAAATACAATATATCAAGAGACAAATACAATTAATAAAGCATATGAGAGAAGAACCAAATGAAAAAGGGTTTTATATGATGCTCAAATGCAATGTGGCATGATGACATGAGCATGATATAATGATGATGCAACAATTATATGTAGGAAGGTAGCATATATATAGACTAGGCTAGTAGCATTGCAATTGTTAGACAATTGGGATGCTACACTAAGCTTCTGCCGGAATGGTGATTTGCATTACCTCACAGTCAAAGGATCGGGTTGCGAGGTTCTCTGTGTTTTATCATCAATGGTGAACTTTGTAACTAGATCTCATTTAAGATATAATGGTCAGATGTTTATCTATCATGTTATTCAACCAATAACATGACGTCACTGTCAATTGGCATAAATGCCCATGATCTTGAAACCCAGACCATCCTCATGACCAATGAACTAGTTCTCTAGAGGTAACTAGAGACACGGTTTGTTTACATATCACACGTGTATTAACGTTTCGCATTAACACAGTTATAACACAACATGAAACGTATTATGAACATATAGGAGATATATCAAATAATACACTTTATTATCTGCCTCTAGGGCATAACTCCTCCAGTCTCCCACTTGCACTAGAGTATAAATAAAAACTAGTTTACAATTGGCAGGAACCTAACACCAATGGAATCTCGGTGTTGTTCATGCTTTTCCTGATGGAGAGCTTTAGTCAAAGGATCTGCCATATTCAGTTATGTATCTACTTTGCAAATCTTGACTTCACCTTCGTCAACGTTCTGTCGGATGACATGAAATCTAAGCTTGATGTGTTTGGTTGTGGAATGAGTTCTTGGTTCCCTTGCGTTTGCAATAGTACCTGTGTTATCACAATAGATCATCACGGGGTCTTGCGCATTTGGAAAAACTCCCAGTTCGATGATGAAATTCCTTAGCCAAATAGCTTCGTTTTCTGCATCGGCCGCAGCAATGTATTCTGACTCCATTGAAGATTGTGCCACCACAGGCTGCTTCTTACTCTTCTAGTTTACCACCCCACCATTCACTAGGAACACAAATCATGTCTGAGACTTCGAGTCATCATGATCTGAGTTCCAGCTCGCATCCACGTAACCCGTTACGTTTAGAGCTTCATCGCTTCCTCCATAGATTAGGAGCATATCCTTTGTTCTTCTCAAATACTTTAGGATATTCTTTACAGCTGTCCAGCGATCCGGTCCTGGATTACTTTGGTATCGACTCTTCAAACTAAGAGCCAATGCCACATCAGGTCGTGTACTTAACATTGCATACATGATAGATCCTATGGCTGAGGCATAGGGGATGTAAGACATCTTTTCTCTATCATCATCCATTACAGGACATTGAGTCATACTCATTTTGCAATTCTTCATCATGGGTGTGAAACCCCTTTTAGTGTTTTCCATTTTGAACCTCTTCAAAATCTTTTCGATGTAAGTACTCTGACTTAATGCAATTAGGTGCCTTGATCTATCTCTATAGATCTTGATTCCCAATATGGATGCAGCTTCACCTAGATCCTTCATGGAAAATTGGTTACTCAAATATGTTTTCACACTTTTGATAAGATCCACATCATTTCTCATGAGTAATATGTCATCCACATATACTACTAAGAAAACGACTGAGCTCCCACTCACTTTCTTGTAAACACAGAACTCTTGTTGATTTTGGACAAATTCAAAACTTTTGATCACTTGATCAAAATGTTGGTTCTAGCTCCGAGATGCTTGCTTTAATCCATAAATGGACCGTTGAAGCTTGCAAACCTTTCTAGCATCCTTAGGATCAACAAAACCTTCGGTTGCATCATATACAACTCTTCATCAATGTGACCATTGAGGAATGCGGTCTTGACGTCCATCTGTCAAATTTCATAGTCGAAATGTGCAGCAATTGCTATTAGAATCCGGACAGCCTTAAGCATCACTACGGGAGAATAAGTCTCGTCGTAGTCAACTCCTTGAATTTGTCGAAAACCCTTTGTGACAAGTCGAGCTTTGTGAACGGTCACATTACCATTCGCATATGTCTTTTTTCTTAAAGATCCATTTATTTTCCACGACCTTGCCGCCTTCTGGAAGATCTACCAAGGTCCAAACTTGGTTCTCATGCATGGATCCTATGTCGGATTTCATGGCTTCCAACCATTTCTCAGAGTCAGCACTATCCATAGCCTCTTTGTAGTTTGCAGGTTCTTCTTGTTCATCCAGGATGACAGACATTACAAGGCTACTGTACCAATCAGGAGTGGCACGAACTCTTGTAGACCTGCGAACCTCAGGAGTCTCGACGTTGTTGTTTTGATCATCATCAATGGGCTCTTCCTCCATGTTGGAGAGCGGTTTCGGAACAGCTTTTGTTGCGCTAGTCGGAATTCGGAGAGAAGAGTCAACAATTTCATCTAACTCAATTTTCCTTCCACTCACTCCTTTTGCAAGAAACTCTTTCTCGAGAAAGGTACCGGTTTTTGCGACAAACTTTTTGCCTTCGGCTTGGTTGTAGAAAGTATATCCAATGGTTTCCCTTAGATATCCTACAAAGATACATTTTTCCAATTTGGATTTGAGTTTGTCAGGCTGTAGTTTCTTGACGTAAGCCTCACATCCCCAAACTTTTAGAAATGACAACATTGGCTTCTTTCCATGCCATATCTCATATGGGGTCGTCTCCACAGATTTGGATGGTGCTCGGTTTAAAATAAAAGCGGCGGTTTCTAACGTGTATCCCTAAAAAGACACAGACAAATCATTTAAAGACATCATGGACTCCACACTATCCAATAGGGTTCGGTTACGATGTTCCGACACACCATTACGCTGTGGTGTTCTGGCTGGCGTAAGCTGTGGGATAATCCCACAGTCCTTCAAGTGCATGTTAAACTCATAACTCAAATACTCGCCTCCTCGATCTGATCGAAGGTGCTTGATTTTCTTGTTAAGTTGATTCTCTACTTATTTCTGAAATTCCTTGAACTTTTCAAAGGTTTCAGACTCGTTCTTCATTAAGTAGATATATCCATATCTGCTTAAGTCGCCAGTACAGGTAACAAAGTAGCGATAACCATTGCGTGTTGAGACGCTCATTGGTCCACATACATTTGTATGTATGATTCCCAGTAGGTTTATAGCCCTCTCCACTATCCCGGAGAATGGTGTCCTAGTCAGCTTGCCCATGAGGCACATCTCACATGTATCAAGGGATTCAAAATCCAAGAAGCCCTTCTGAATGAAGCTTCTTCATGCGCTTTACGCCAATGTGACCAAGACGGCAATGCCACATAAACATGGAATTATCATCACTGTGTTTACAATGTTTAGCATCACTATGGATGTGTGTATTGCAATCAAGATCAAGCAAGAATAAACCATCACACACAGGAGCATGAACATACAAAACATCATTCATATAAACTAAACAACCATTTGTTCCTGATTTAAACGAATAACAATCTTGCAACAAGCAAGACCCACTCACAATATTCATACTCAATGCGGGTACATAGTAGCATTTATTCAAAACCAATAATAATCCTGACGGTAGACGGAGATGCAGGGTGCCGACGGCCATCACTTTGACTCTCGAACCATTGCCGACACACATCGTCACCTCGTCCTTCCTCAGGCACCTTCTACTCTGCAGATCCTGCTGAGAGTTACAAATGTGAGCAATAGATCCGGTATCAAATACCCAGGTGTTACTCCTGGCACTTGTAAGGAATACATCAATAACATGTATATCATATATACCTTTGTCCTTGGCGGCTATCTTGCCGGCTCACTTCTCTTCAAGGTACTTGGGGCAGTTGCGTTTCTAGTGCCCATCCCCTTTGTAGTAGTAGCACGTCGTGCCGGGCTTAGGTCCAGGCTTGGCAGTCTTTGAGGTGCTGGCAACAATCTTGCCATCCCTCTTAGACTTCTTACCCTTGCCTTTCCCCTTTTTCCCTGGCTTCTTGAAGTTGGTGGTCTTGTTTACTGTAGAGGCCTCAACCTGATAATAAGGTTGATCCCTCATGTGTTTACAATGCTAGTCCCTGGATCAATAGCTAGCATCCACAGTTAAGATGTAATATCAAGAAACAAGGGTCATAATTCAACTTTATAACCAGGAATAAAGTACTTTATTACATCTTACATAGCTCATTTGGCTATTACATTACATTGCAGCGGAATAACTATAAGCATGGGGTCCTTCATCTTCAAAGTGCCACAGGCAAACATGTTGGTTGTAGACTTTGTAATCCTAATCATTCAACTTCACTAATATCAATCAAACCTGCAACATAATAAGTTACAGCCACAAGGGTCAATACATTTGAATTGTATTGGCAAGTTTCACTATTATGTATAAATAAGTGGATCCTATCATTACATGCATATTTGGCTAAGTAGGGTTTAGGCTCCTTTGCAGAAAGCAATATAGTTTTATCCTATCTTTTCAAAATAGTTTTTGATCTTTTGTCAAATCTTTCTGAACTTCTTGGAAAACTCCAAGTGCTTCAAATCCCTTGTTGTCACCATCAAGTTTTACTTTGAGAAATTGGAATGTCGAGATCTTCCATAGCTTCAGACCTTAGTTGCTTAGAGTTGTCCGTAACCGGGGACACGGCTAAGTACTTAGAATTTGATCTTCTGCAGAAGTTGTACACTTTACCCACATGACACAATCTCGTCTTGACGCCACCAAGGTCATTGGATAAGTACTCACCAAAATGGAGTACCGGCAGATCGAGAATGTGACCAAGTCTTTCCATAGGAGTCCTCCCAATACAAAATGCTAGCTTGTCTATCAGGCACCAATGTAGGGTTTTCACGTTCCCTAGCACAAATCCAGTTAACCTGAAGATGCCAATGCATGGGTCTTCCACTATGTAGTTGACTAAGCCAGAGCCCATTTAGCATGTGGCTGTACACGGAAGCCACTGTACGAGAAACATGTTCAATCTCTAAGTCCCTGGGTGGTTTTCTTCTAGTGCACAACAAAAAGAGATAGCCATATAAACATGGTTCCTTTTGTTGCCACCTTGTCCATCCTTGAGTATCCTTGTCCACCCAGGTGGTTCATTGAGTACTTGTTTTATTATATAAAACATAAGTCTTTTCAATACTTCATATAATCATAACATGTATCCCATCCCAATATATAGCTGGGCTAAGCATACTACAACTACAATGTTTTCTCTAAGGAATGTATAAGGTATCCTAATAGGATTTAGCATAGCATAAGTATAAAATTATTTTCATGCATGTTTTCAAAATCCACTAAGTATAATGAAAATAGTAGGACTTTGGATGATAGTGTAACTTGCCTTTTTGGTAGGGAATGATGGTTCACTCCTTGATCTTGCTAGTCTCACACTTCACTACAAGTCAATCAAGCAAACACAAATTCAATTCACATTCCAAACCAAAGTCAAACAAACAATTTTTCACACACAAAGTAATGGAATCTAAGTCATGCATAAGCATGCAAAGGTTGGTTCTATTGTAAGCATGGTCTCCACTAGGCTTCTAAACTTTGTAAGTTCCAATTTGGTCATTTACCAAAATGGCAAAGTCATTCAAAATGGGTTTTACTTTAAAAACCATTTTCAAAACAAAGTATTATTTTATGTGGTGTAGAAATATTTTTACTAAGGCATTAACCTATAGGGTTCACCAAATATGTTTTCAAATCACAAAACTTGGTTTTTTGGGTCAGAGAGTTTAAAACAAAACATTTTCCAAAGGTTTTCTTCCAAAACCATTTTTAATAAATAAACCACATTTCTATTTGACTAGAAATGGTTTTAAATCAAAGAATCATTATTTTGTTTTACCAAATACATTTTTGAGTCCACAAAGTGTTTCCTAGGGTCAGTAGGTTTGGTCCAAAATATTTCCCCAAAGTTTTCTTTATAAAAGTATTTTCATAACCAAAATCTTTATTTCCATTTGGCTAGAAATGGGCTAAATCAAGTTTTCCATCCTAAACTTTACCAAATTCATTTTCCAAATCATGGGTTGGTTCCTAGGGTCAGTAAGGTCACAACAAACCATTTTGCAAAAGTTTTAACCCTAAAATCATTTTTAAACAATTTTTCTACTCTAAACAAGCTCACAAAAGAATCTGCAAAAACAAGCAAACTAACAGATACTATTTGCTAAACCAAAGGCATGGTTGGCTAGGGTTTGTTCCACTGATTCCAACGGTATAAAGTTTGTAATTTTTGGACATGTGGATCTAAAGTTATAGTGTTTTCAAATTCACAAACAAATCTGTTTTCAAATTTCTGTTTAAACCAAAACTGGCCACGTGGCGCAATCTAACTGGACGGTACCGCTTCGTGCGGATCAGCCCTTGTGGATCGTTGGATCTAACTTAAAATGCACGGCTTTGATCAAACGTACCCCTTCGTTTTAATGAATCTATCCTAGCCAACGGATCGAGATCCAACGGTTCACAACAGCCAGACTATAATTGGGCGGCGCTAGCGGCGGCGGACGGCGGTGCGTGCTCGGCCAGTGAGCTTGCTGGCGAGTTAGGTCGCGCGGAAGAGGGGTAGGATGCTCACCGTGCTCGCCGAAGTGCAGTGAAGCTCAAGACGTGATCAGTTCGTCGAGGGGCGCACTGGAACGGGGTGGATTGCTCGTCGGAGTTCTTTGGGCTCTCGGGTTGTCGTCGTTGGCGTCGCTTAGGACCGCGCTAAGGCAAAGGAGAGGCACGGTTAGGTGCGCACGAGGGTCGCGAGTAAGGGAGCATCATTGAGAGGTGCTGGGGAGGTCTGAGCTTACCAGGGGGAGGTCGCCGGAGAAGGGACAAACGCGGCGGCGCTCAGTTGATGACGAAGCCGACGATTTGGAGCGCGTGCGAGTGAACGAAGTACACGGGCAGATGCGCCAGGAGGTGGGGAAGGTGCTAGCGTGCAGAGGGAGGTGAGGCGCGGCTGGGGTTCGCCGGATTTTGCTGGAGAAGGTCGCCGGAGCAGAGAAGCCGAGCTCGAAATTCCGGCAGCCTCGTGGCAGAGAGGAGGCGGGGTTTGAGGGGAAAGATAGAGCGGAGAGGGGCGTAAATGCAGCGTGATCTGGCGGGAGTTATTCGGCCATTTACGCGTATTGATGCCGGCAGTAACTCGGCGGCAACGGCTGGGCGACGAGGTCGCGAGATTGAAGACGCCTAGCTGGCAGTAGGGTCCATCTGACAGTGAGGGAAAGAGAGGGAAGGATGGGTCCACTTGTCTGCGTCTGTGCGGGTGTGAGTTTGAGTGAAAAACGTTTCGCTGAGGGAAAAGATGGATGGGCCGCGAGTTGGGCCTTGCTGTGTCTGCTCAGTTGGGCTATTGGGCTGGGCTGACTTCTTTCTATTTTTTTTCTGTTTAAAATCTTTTTCTATTTTCCAAATCAATTTCTATTTTGAATTTTCAATCAATTATTCAAACAAGCAAACAACATTCAAAACAAATCAAACAATCACCACACTTTGTAACTTTGAATTTGGTTCTGTTTAGCAACATAAACCAAATTAAAGTAATAATTTTTTATTCTTTATAGGATCCATTCTTTAGTTAAATAAAATGGATCTTTAGTTTATTAATAAAATAGGGTTTGATTTAATTAATAAAATTTCTATTTGAAATCCAAATATTTTCAAAACCAAATCAGTAGGTTTTATTTGAAAATAATAGATATTTGGAAAACTTGTTTAAAATAAAATAACATTTTTACTATAGGGTTCATTAATAATTAAATAAAATGGACCTTAGTTAATAATTCAAATAGGATTTGTTTTATTAGAATATTTATTTTGAAATCTAGAATAAAACCAAAACACTTCAGTAGGTTTTATTTTGAGAATATAAAATACTTGGAAAACTTATTTTAAATAGATAAATAAGTTTTGATGTTTTGGAAATAGTAAAACCTTTATTAATAAAACTTGGATATTTAAATCCTTTTTGTTAAAATAAACCTCTACTATTTTAATCAAAGCAAAACCTTTTGTTTCAAAATCTTGGCCAAGGTTTAATTTGGCTTTATAAAATAATCCTTATTTAAAATATTTCTTTTCCCTTTGAAAACCAAAACCTTTATAAAAAGATTTCAAAAATAGTAATTCCAAAACATTTTATTTGCCTTTATTAAATGTTTATCTTTATAAATCCCTTTAGGATTTTATTTGATCCAACTGGTTTGAAGTCCCAATTGAATTCAAAAGTTTCTTCTGGCCCTGAAAATCAAACAAAGTTTTATTTTATTCATTTATTTTCACATTACAAGATTTGGAAAATCTTGGGATGTGACATTTACCATCAACACCATGTGCTCCTTCTTAATTTCAACCTCAGTAGTTTTGAGCATGGCGAACACCTCAGCAAGGGTCTTAGTCATCCCTTGCATGTTGTAGTTCATCACAAAGCTCTTATAGCTAGGGGCGACAAGCGACACCTATCAATCATGAAGCTCCTCCGGGATTTTGCAATCCAGGGCGTTCAAACGCTTAACGTAGCTAGACATTTTGACCACGTGCTCACTAATACTACCGTGCTCTTCCATTTTAGCAGAAAGAAGAGCTCAAAAGCATCATACCTCTCTGCACGAGCCTGTGGAGCAAAGACGTCCTTGAGATCCTCAATTATCTCAAAAGCATTCATATTCTCAAAACGCTTTTGAAGCTCTGGCTCCATGGCATAGAGCATTCTATTCTAGATGAGGGAGAAATCGTTTGCCTTGGACTACCAGACATTCCTTTTGTCCTGGGAGGCGGAATCTGCAGGCTTAGCTGGAAGCTCAGCCTCGATGACATAAGTCAACTTGTAGGGAACTAGGAGGATCCTAAGATTGCGGAACCATGTGGTGAAGTTGGTTCCATCAGTTTTCAGCTTGTCCTTCTCGAGTAAAGTGCTAAGGTTGAAGGTGGGTGGGCGAGACATCTACGATGGATTTGCAAAGTGTTTAGACCATGTTCATAATAATGAGTTCATGTTTTAATTAGGTTTTTGAACTTAAAATGAAAGAACTCCCACTCAAACGAACATCCCTCTACTCGTTTAGTGATCATGTGATCCCAATCCCCTGGACCTCCCCCGATCGTCACGGCCATCAGTGCAGTATCAAAGGTGGACATTCCCTAATGTCGATCACATCAACTATGTGATTCATGATCGACCTTTCGGTCTCCTGTATTCTGAGGCCATGTCTGCACATGCTAGGCTCGCCAGTTCTAACTCGTGTGTATTCGAAGTGCAACATGGCTTACACCCATTGTATTTGAATGTAGATATGTCTGAACCCTACTCACCGCAGGGCGCCTCATACTGAAGAACTTTCTTGGTGGTTCACACACAAGGGGAATACGATAACTAGAATACTATGAGGGAGTATCTCATTATGCTACCGTCTAATATAAGTATACCAGCATAATAAGTAATACTTCAAAAGAAAAGTGTTATGACATGGTTACAGCATTATGATCATCATCAATAGCTTCAATGAGAGTTTCATAAACTTGTCATTGTCATGTTATAGTACTTTCCCCTATGCAATAATAAAGATAGACGCTTCTATAATATCTATTGCATGTTTTACGCGGCTTTAGGGCTTTCGCAGTAGAACCCCTTCCCACCTACGAATGTCGAGCCACAACACGGATTCAATGATTGTCATTCTTATTCCCTTTTCAGGGCCCTCCAATGTCAATGCCATATCAACTACTATAGAGAGACAGACACCCCCCTAAGCCACTTTGATTCGTGGACCAGTCTCGTGAATCACCACGTGAGGTTGGTTGGGGGGCGCTTCATCAAACAGTGTCGCGATTTGAACAATAACATTATGGAGAGTAGAAACTAGAGAATCAATGCCCACATATCGCTATGTGTTCTATCCGTACGACATGTCTACCCATAGACCTGCTCTGATACCACCGTTGGGTTCCGTAGCAGAAAACAAAAAAATTCTATCTACTCGAACACTAATACCAGGATCAATACTATGTAGACATAAGTAATGGAGAAGGGATACAATATTCATACCTTTGAAGACCGAGGCACGCCTTACACAGGAAGGCGTATATTGATGAAGACGAGCAGCACCCCAAGTGTGGTGCCTCTGAAGTCCGTCACACGTCCGGTGTAGGAGACGGCAACCGGACTACGATCCAGTCGAGCAGCAGAAGAAGTAGATGCCAGATCGCAGATCACACGACGGTGGTGTGAAAGTGGAGAACTCACCCACGAGGTCCTCCCAAATATTACGGAGAAGTCCTCAATGGATGAGAGAGAGAGAGAATGAGAGGGAATGGGTGATTCCAAAGGGGGAGGGGAGACCCCTATATATAGTGGGAGGGGGCGCACCACCCTAGGGCCAGGCGGTGTGGGACTAACCCCCACACCCGCCGGACACCTAGGGGCAGCCGCCGGCCCTAGGTGGGCCCAATTGGGGTGGCCCACTAAGCCTAGGCTGGCTGGCTGGCCCCCTCTCCCCAGGCGCCATGCCCTATTGGGCCTCCCTTCGGGTGAGGCCCATTAGCATTATGATGCCTTTAATAATAAAATAAAATATATATTTAACATTAATTCTCCAATTAATATTCAAATACACATATTGTATTATTCCTTCACTCCGGAACATCTTCTGGACCCCTTCCAATCTCCATCGGATGTTACCTACAACTATTCCGGTTTCTCTTTCTCTATTTCTCCTACAATACCTCATCTACCCTAAGCGTCCCTACCCTTAAGCGTGACATCCTTCAGTTCGGAAACACTCCAGACATGATCGAGACTACTCTCACATCAATGATCAATAGAGGGACATGGATGGCCATGTGAGCCCCGTGCATTTCACGAATACAATTGCTCGAACCGTGAGATAGTCGTTCCCCATTCACCTAATTCATTCGAGACTTGATCTTCGGTATCCCCATACCTTAGTTCGGTCTTGTTACCAATGAACTTGTTTGCTCGTTCTTCTGTCATTGCATTCCGTGACCAAGTCACATGCTTACAAGCTTCATTAATGCAACGTCATCGAGATGGACACATGTATCTCTCCGTTACATGGACTAGACAAATCCTGGTCTTGATATGTACTCCTCTACGCATCCCTTCGGAAAACCTGAGTGGCACCTTTTGAAGGAAATATGCCCTGAGAGGCAATAATAAAGTTGTTATTATTTATTCCTTGTATATGATAGATGTTTATTTTACATGCTATAATTGTATTGATAGGAAACATCAATACATGTGTGTTTAATAAACAAAAAGGGTTCCTAGTCATGCCTCTCTTATAGACTAGCTTGTTGATTAACAAGATGATCAAGGTTTCCTGATCATGGACATTGGATGTTGTTAATAACAAGGTCACACCATTGGTGGAATGATGTGATGAACATTCATCCGAAGTATAGCATTACGATCAAGTCATTGTGTTTATATTGCTATAACATCATACGAAGTAATCTTTATCCTTAGACCATGAGATCATGTTAATTGCTAACACCGGAAGAGTATCTTGATAACATCAAACGTCACACCGTAACAGGGTGACTATAAAGATGGGTTTAGTGCTACGAAGGTGTTATGTTGAGGCTCATGGATCAAGAGTGGAATTTTTCAATCCAGATGATGGATAGATATACTCTGGGCCCTCTCGGTGATATCACATTAGGATAGCTTACAAGCAAGTGATGTGATCACTAGAATGTTATATCACGGGAACGAGAAAAGAGTGCATGTCGATGCGAGATCAAACTAGATATGGAATACCGATGATCGAATCTCGGACATGTAATATATCGAGAGACAAAGGGATTTAGTTACAAGCGTTAAAGGTTCTCACGATCACAGAGTCATCGTTGAATGTGTAGGAGTCGACGGATCTCGTGTCCCATGCTGATTATTGATCGGAGAAGGGTCTCGATCATGTCTGCATTATTCATGAACCGTAGGGTGGCACTTAAGAGTTACGGACACCATTTTGGAGCACATATGTTTTAGACGAAAAGAATTGCAAAGCGAGGAATTGTTTCAATAGAAACCGGAAATTGTTTCGGTGAAATTGCGAAGGTGGTTCTGCATGTGATATTGAAATATTGCAAGGGGCTATATGTGAATGTTTGTTAATTAAAGTAATTAACAGAATTCTGAATAAATTTAATAAAAGAGTTTTATTAAATGAGAGAGCATTAAATTTGGAGAAACTTAATGCATTTAAAGTGGAGACTTTAAAAGGGAATGTGAAGAGGCATTTTAATGTGGAGGAGTTACCACCACATGAATGGGGGAGGTGAGGGTCACCCCCATGCGTCACCATGGAGAGAGGGGCACCCCGCCTCCTCCTATAAAAGGCCACCCATTCCTCCTTCATCCTCACACCTCCTTGTGAAGGATCTCTCCCCTCTAGAATTATTCGCCCATGGTCTCGGATTAGAGATACATGTTCCGTGGCATTTAAATGCAGGGAGTTCTTTGCTTCATTGGATCATTTGGAGCGAGGAGGTGGAGGTTGTCCGGTGGCTTGAACGTGTGCGCGAGTGCGGATGCGCTGCTGAGTTGCCGCGCTCGGACTTGCTCATGATCTTGAGATCGGCAAGTGTACGACTACATCAACCACGAGTTCCTACTCGTTAACAAAGCTCGTTGTCTACGAGGGTAAGTTCTCTATGGATGTATGTCCACCCGTTTGCTTTGTACCTAGTAGATAGATCTTGGCGTGTAGTTCACCGTAGGAATTTTTTGTTTTCTATGTCATGGACCCAACAAAGGTGGTATCGAGCCTGATCTATGCGTGGGTGCTTTGCGGGTAGTAGTACACATATGTTTATATGTGGGCGATGATGATCATGTTATTGCATCTTCTATGTACTTTGGATATTGGTGGCATAGTGCGATGAAGCGGCCCGGACCAACCTTACATGTCATCGTACATGAGACCGGTTCCATGACTGACATGCAACTTGTTTTGCATAAGTGGCTGACGGGTGTCTGTCTCTCCTACTATAGTCAATATCTGATTTACAACGAGTTGCTAATAACTTGGTTATCCTCGTTGTGGTTCATGTTCGTAGGTTAGACAGGTTCTATCTCCGAAAGCCCTAAGCCACATAAAACTTGCAATTGATAAATTAGAGGCGTCTAGTTTAGATCATTGCTGGGCTAGTGTTTTGATATGGTATTGTTGTAAGTAGATGTATAATAGATACTCTTACAACTCACTTAACGTGTATGTTCCATAGACCTTGGCCTTACACACAAAGGAATGATAGAAATCATACCACGATGCAAATGATAGAGATCAAATGCATGGACCATATCACCTCACTTCACACATTAGATGTTAGCATCTTATACTGCTAGTTTGGCGCGTTTGGTAGCATTATAAGATGATCCCTCATTTAGATATCAAGATAAAATGTGTTCTTCCTTAAGTATGCACCATTTTGTGGATCGTGTTTTGAGGCATCACGTGATGATCGGGTTTTCTCAACTCTACGCTTTCATACAATGGGTGTAAGACAGTTTTACACACGCAAATACTAAGGTTCTTACTTGACGAGCCTAGCATGTACAGACATGGCCTCGGAACACGGACCGAAAGGTTAATCATGAGTCATATAGTTGATATGATGCCCATATAGATGCTCGCTTTGAAGCTACAGACTCACGTGATGATCGGACTTGGTGTAGTGGATTTGGTTCATGTAATCACCAAAAGGACACGAGGGATGTCGTTTTTGAGTGGGAGTTCATTAGTAATTTGGATTAGTTGAACTCAATCTATCATAAACTTAGTCTAAATATACTTTACAAATTCTGTTGTAGATGGCACCACCTGCTTTTAATTTCAATGTGTTCATGGAGAAAGAGAAACTTGCGAATGGTAGCAACTTCACCAATCGGCTATGAATTTGAGGATTCTCCTCATCTTTGCACAAAAGCAATATGTGCTAGATCTTGTTTGCTAGGCCCCCACCAGCTCTGATGCCCCGACGAGGAAAAGAACGTCTATATAACTCGTCAGAGGACCACAACTTAGTTCATTGCGGCATCTGTATGGGCTAGAGCCGTAACTTCAAAGCGTTTGAAAATGGCAATGCCTTTGATACCATGGGAGAATTGAAAATGATTTTCGATACCCATGTCGCCAGAGAGTTATAATGCTACAGAAAAGTTCTTTAGCTGCATGATGGAGGAAAACAGCTCCGTTAGTGAGCACGTACTCAAAATGTCTGGGTACGCTGATAAGCTTGTGTCCTTGGGAATAACGATTCTCATTGACTTAGGCATACATCGTGTTCTCCAATCTTTGCCACCTAGCTACAAGAGCTTTGTGATAAACTATAATATGCAGGGCATGAAGAAGTCTCTTCCCGAGCTTCTATCAATGCTTAAGACTGCAGAAGTGGAGATTAGGAAAGAACATCAAGTGTTGATGATCAATAGGACCACCGGTTTCAAGAAGGACAAGAAAGGCAAGCACAAGGGAAAGAAGGGTGGCAAGTCTTTACACGCTGAAAAAAGTAACCCCGAGCTGGCCCTAAGTCTGACACCGAGTGCTACTATTGCAAGGGGACTAGCCATTGGAAGCGCAACTGCCCTAAGTATTTGGCGGACAAGAAGTCCGACAAGGCAAACAAAGGTATATGTGATATACATGTTATTGATGTGTACTTGACTAGTACTCGCAGTAGCCCTGGTTATTTGATACGGGATCGGTTGCTAATATATGTAACTTGGTTCAGGGGCTGCGGAACAAGCGACAACTAGCAAGGGATGAGGTCACGATGCGGGTCGGCAATGGATCAAGAGTTGATATGATCGCCGTCGGAACGCTGCCTCTCCATATGCCATCGGGATTAGTTATAAACCTAAATAATTTTTATTTGGTGCCTGCACTGAGCATGAACATTGTATCCGGATCATGTTTGATGCAAAGTGGTTATTCATTTAAGTCTGAAAACAATGGTTGTTCGATTTATATGAATAATATCTTTTATGGTCATGCGCCTATGTTGAATGGTTTGTTTCTGTTGGATCTCGATAGTAATATTACGCATATTCATAATGTTGATGCTAAAAGGATAAAACTTGATAATGATATATCTACATATATGTGGCACTGCCGTCTAGGTCATATTGGCGTTAAACGCATGAAGAAACTCCATTCTGATGGACTTTTGGAATCACTTGATTTTGAATCATTTGATACATGTGAGCCATGCCTTATGGGCAAGATGACTAGAACGCCGTTTTCCGGTTCAATGGAACGGACGGCAGATCTATTGGAAATCATACCTACTGATGTGTGTGGACCAATGAGTGTGTCGGTGAGAGGTGCATATCGTTATTTTGTTACTTTCACGTGTGATTTGAGTAGATATGGGTATATCTATTTGATGAAACACAAGTCTGAAACTTTTGAAAAGTTCAAAGAATTTCAGAATGAAGTGGAAAATCATCGTAACAGAAAGATCAAATTTCTGCGTTCCGACCGTGGAGGAGAGTATCTTAGTTACGAGTTTAGCACACATATGAAAGACTGTGGAATAGTTTCACAACTCATGCCTGCCGGAACACCACAACGTAATGGTGTGTCAGAACGTCGTAATCGTTCTTTATTGGATATGGTTCGATCTATGATGTCTCTGACTGACTTGCCACTGTCATTTTGGGGTTATGCAATGAAACAACTGCATTCACTTTAAATCGGGCACCATCTAAATCCGTTGAAACGACACCGTATGAATTATGGTTTGGAAACAAACCTAAGCTGTCATTTCTTAAGGTTTGGGGATGCGATGTTTATGTGAAGAAACTTCAACCGGATAAACTCGAACCCAAAGCGGAAAAATGCGTCTTCGTAGGATACCCTAAGGAAATGATTGGGTATACCTTCTATCACAGATCCGAGGGCAAGGTTTTTGTTGCCAAGAATGGATCCTTTCTTGAGAAGGAGTTTCTCGCGAAAGGTGTGAGTAGTCAGAAGGTAGAACTCGAAGAGGTTATTGAACCTTCTCTTCATGGAATGGCGAGTGGCGCACCTGGAAGTTGTTTGAGTTGAATTCACCTAATGAAGAGAGAGCTAATGATATTGATCATGAAACTCGAAAGAGGACACTACCGAACCTCGCAGTCAAGCGGGACACGTCAGGCTCCTGAACTGTACGGCAATCCTGTTGTGAATTTCATGGTTGATGAAATGGATGACCCTGCGACGTATGAAGAAGCGATGATGAGCCTGGATTCCAACAAATGGCTAGAAGCCATGAAATCCGAGATGGAATCCATGTACGAAAACCAAGTTTTGGACCTTGGTGGACTTACCTCACGACCGAAAGGCCGTTGAGAATAAATGGATTTTCAAAAAGAAAACTGATGCTGATGGTAATGTGACCATCTATAAGGCTCGACTTGTCACAAAGGGGTTTCGACAAATTCAAGGAGTTGACTACGATGAGACATTCTCTCCCGTAGCGATGCTTAAGTCGGTTAGGATTATGTTAGCAATTGCTGCATATTTTGATTATGAAATATGGCAGATGGATGTCAGAACTGCGTTCCTCAATGGTAATATTGAAGAAGAGTTGTATATGATACAACCTAAGGGTTTTGTCGATCCTAAGGATGCTAATAAGGTGTGCAAACTTCAGCGATCCATCTATGGACTGAAGCAAGCATCACGAAGTTGGAATCTCCGCTTTGATGAGGTGATCAAAGAGTTTGGATTTATCCAAACTTATGGAGAGGCTTGTATTTACAAGAAAGTGAGTGGGAGCAATGTGGCATTTCTGATATTATATGTGGATGACATATTATTGATTGGAAATGATTTAGATCTTTTAAACAGTGTTAAAAGTTATCTAAACAACAAATTTTCGATGAAGGACCTTGGTGAAGCTTCATATATATTAGGCATTAAAATCTATAGAGATAGATCAAGACGCCTAATTTGGCTATCGCAGAGTACATACCTTGATAAGATATTAAAGAAGTTTAATATGGACGGAAGTAAGAAGGGGTTCTTACCTATGTTGCAAGGCAAGACATTGAGTAAGACTCAAAGTCCGGCTACGGTGGAAGAAAGAGAGATAATGGATAAGATACCCTATGCCTCAGCCATAGGCTCTATAATGTATGCCATGCTATGTACAAGACCAGATGTGGCACATGCTATTAGTTTGACTAGTAGGTACCAATCTGATCTAGGTTCGGAACACTGGATAGCGGTCAAAAATATCCTTAAGTACTTGAGAAGAACTAAGGATATATTTCTTATATACGGAGGTGAAGAAGAGCTAGTGGCTAAGTGTTATGTCCATGCTAGCTTTGACACTGATCCGGATGACTCTAAGTCCCAATCCGGATACGTATTTCTCTTGAACGGAGCAGCAGTTAGTTGGAGGAGCTCCAAACAACCTGTGGTGGCTGGATCAACAACGGAGACGGAATATGTTGCTACTTGAGCGGTAGCGAAGCGGTTTGGATGAAGCAGTTCATAACGCGGGTGTGGTTCCAGGCGTTGGACCCGATGGTGATCTATTGTGACAACAATGGAGCCATAGCCAACGCAAAGGAACCAAGGTCTCACAAGAATTCCAAGCATATTAAGCGCCGGTTTCACTCCATCCGCGAGCATGTCAAGGATGGAGATATAAAGATTTGTAAAGTGCACATGGACCTGAATGTAGCAGATCCGTTGACTAAAGTACTCCCTAGGGCAAAACATGATCAACACCAGAACTCCATGGGTGTTAGATTTATCACTATGTGAACTAGATTATTGTCTCTAGTGCAAGTGGGAGACTGAAGGAAATATGCCCTGAGAGGCAATAATAAAGTTGTTATTATGTATTCCTTGTATATGATAGATGTTTATTTTACATGCTATAATTGTATTGATAGGAAACATCAATACATGTGTGTTTAATAAACAAAAAGGGTTCCTAGTCATGCCTCTCTTATAGACTAGCTTGTTGATTAACAAGATGATCAAGGTTTCCTGATCATGGACATTGGATGTTGTTAATAACAAGGTCACACCATTGGTGGAATGATGTGATGAACATTCATCCGAAGTATAGCATTACGATCAAGTCATTGTGTTTCTACTGCTATAACATCATACGAAGTAATCTTTATCCTTAGACCATGAGATCATGTTAATTGCTAACACCAGAAGAGTATCTTGATAACATCAAACGTCACACCGTAACAAGGTGACTATAAAGATGGGTTCAGTGCTACGAAGGTGTTATGTTGAGGCTCATGGATCAAGAGTGGAATTTGTCAATCCAGATGACGGATAGATATACTCTGTGCCCTCTCGGTGATATCACATTAGGATAGCTTGCAAGCAAGTGATGTGATCACTAGAATGTTATATCACAGGAACGAGAAAAGAGTGCATGTCGGTAACGAGATCAAACTAGGTATGGAGATACCGATGATCGAATCTCGGACATGTAATATATCTAGAGACAAAGGGATTTAGTTACAAGTGTTAAAGGTTCTCACGATCACAGGAGTCATCGTTGAATGTGTAGGAGTCAATAAGAGAAACCAGCCATCTGGATTAGCCCATCCCACCGGCACGATTTCCGAGGCATGCCTGTCTGAGCCCATCCCACCGGCACTCGCCGGCGCCACTCCGGCGCCGTCGCACACATATCCATGGGCTCTCATTCACTGGATTCATCTGGTGGTGGCTGGAAAATCACCTATTCTGGAAGCTCCACCGATGGTAAGTTCCTTGTTGGATCACTTATTCTCTCGGATAATCGCTGGCTGGTCATTCTCAATGCCAATGGATCACCACTATAAGGAAGAAGTTTGGAAAATGGGGAGGTTCTCATGATTGGATCTGTGGTGAGGTTCCCCTCTCATCTTGCTAGGATAAATGATATTTTCCCACCGTCCTCTGATTTTCTTGGGACTTCTCATGTTCATGCGTGCAAGGGTGATGATTTGAAACTTATGTGGCACGTTACTTGCTCTACCTTGTCTTCTGATGTTTTGGACAATGCTCCTGGATTTCTGGTCCTGTATACTAATGCTAAGAGGATTGCGTTACTAAATTGTGACAAGTTGGTTATTGATGCTAGATTCCTTCTTCAAGATGAGAAAGTTTCATCTGGTGTTATCTTGGATCTTGTTGTAAAAAGGGTGATGGTGGGTGAACAAATCTTTGATGGGCCCAACTCATCAACCAAACACAAATATATCTCTGTGGATTTTTCTAAAGGGAGGATGTTTGAGGATAATATGTTCAAAAAATTTGGTCACCACATAAATTTCTCAGGAGGATTTCGCAGAAGACCTTTCTTCCTTGTTGGTTCTTTTGGCCATACAAATTTTAAGATTGATATTCATACAATTGGCATTGTTCTTCAAAGTTGTTTTGGGGGTCATGCATCAAAATATCAAGTCAAAATCCTCCAGGACAGAACCTTTAGATTCTCGGTGGCATCAAGAGTCGGGTTTTGAAATATATAATTCTGGTTCTTTCACTGATGATTCATTCATACTGAAGATAAAACTTTGGGGCGATGGAGGCCCAAATTGGAAATTCGAAGAGAAGGAATATTACAAAGAATTGGACAAAGATTGGACAATTGTTTCATACAAAAAGAAAAAAAACCTCTGTTTTTGATCGTATTGGTTCTTCGACGTCACAGGTACCATGCAATAACGATCAAAATAATGATTACATTACTCATGTCGTAACAGGTGCATCATTTGTGGATATTGTGATTAATGGCAAAGGTATTAAGGCGGAGAAAACCGCAGTCAACAAATCTCCTAAAATTAATTTGCCTGGTCTTTTACCATTTTTGAAATTTCCCACTTTCCCTTCTTGTCCCTGGCCCGACAAATCTTACCTAAATTGGTTCAAGGCCCATGTTACGCCGCAAGTTACGCGGCCCAGGGTGTATGACTGTCTTAAGGATTTTATTCTTGCCCAAAAAATTAATTCGGCTGAAACCCCTGTCTCCTCAACTCCCTCGCCTGGAGAAACCCCAACTGCCTTGCTCCGCTCATCGCGGACGACATCCACCGACGCAATGGCCAATATTCCACTTGACCCTCAGCCATTTCTTCCTCATGGTTTCGAGATTATGCAGGTGGCTGGCAGGAATCAAATCAAAAGGGTGGTAGTTCCTTGCCGACCAAGAACTCATGAATAGTATGCCATTGCACACATCCATCCCCTTCCCCCTGGTCCTGTCCCTTTTTGTAATATCAGGGATGTGTTGCAAGATTCTTTATCAATGATGCACATGTCGAATTTCGTGATATTCAAGATTGCCCATTTGGTTCTGCATATGTTCAGTTTGCAAATGTCATTGACCGTGACCGGTTAATTGCTGCGGGTCATATTCCCTTCCAAGATGTTGCTATCTCATTTTATAGGCATAATGAAGGAATTAACTGGCGTAGGACTCAGTTTAACAATGAATGTTGGGTTATGCTCCTGGGTCCTCCACTTGATCACTGGAATCATGATGACCTGAATGCTGTATTCTCTGATATTGGTAAAGTTCTGCTCTAGGAGAGGGAACCTGAGCACAAGGGCAGGATCATTGCAAAGCTCAGATTCACTGATCTCCTAGATGTTCCTAAAAGTGTTAGATTCACCATTGGAGACCTGGTGGAAACTGAATCATGGACCTTTTCTGTGGAAATATTGAACAGCAATCTCCTGGGGGGGCACCTGATGAGGACCCACTACCTGATGATGGTGCTGACCCACACCCTCTACATGTGGTGGGACCCATATTTGGGCCCCCATCTCCACCTCCTCCACCACAACCTGAAGGGGACATTGGTGGATGGGACCAATGGATTGACCCTGCCCCTCAAAATAATGCTGGCTGGGGCAACTAGAATGCTGTCCAAGGACCTGTATTTGCTGAAGGTGTTGACATGCCCATTGACAACCAGGATTTGCCACCACAGGAGGCTGACAGTGTTGTTACTGGATGTATACCTGGTGCAAATGTTTCATCTGACAGTGACAAGGCATCTGTCCATGGTGCAGAGGATAATGAGGTGGAGCAAAATATTGCTGATGCTGATCAGGAGATGGACATGGGAGAAGGACTGCTTAACATTCTATAGAATTACCAAGATGAGGAGGAGGACACCAACCATGCTGATGAGGATAACATGCAAGATGACTGGATGATGGAGGACACTAATCTCCTATCTCCAAATGAGGCACACCTCCAAGTTGGAATGGCCATTATTCCTTTTGTCAACTCATCTGAGATACTCTCTGCTAGGAATTCTTTCTCAAAGCAAGGTCTGGAGCTATGGGACAGATTCTTTGCACCACACATGAACCCATCACCTGACAAAGGCAAACTGCAATGTGACATTCCTGTAAGTTGGTTTAATTTTATCACTCTAATGCTCATCACACCTGAGAAATTCAGTTGGATCAGACATTTTCTCACATCACCCCTATGGGAGATAATTAAAGAGCCAATTACTGAAGAAACTTTCACCTTCATTATACCTGATGAATGTGTTGGACAGATTCCACCCCATTGCCTGAATGATTCCCCATCAAACATGATGGTACCAAATGCTCCTACTAAGAGGAGGAGGGGCAAAGAACCACTTGTGGAATCTAAGGTGAGAAGAAGCCCCAGAATTGTGGAACTTAATGGGGGTTTTAAAAGCCATTTAAATTGCACTGATCATAATTGCCTCACTTGCAATGCTGCTCCACCCTGTCTTAGTAATAAGGTTGTTAAGAATCTTGCTAGATCATTTTGCAAGGTTAAAGAGGGGGAACTGGAGAAAAGTTTGCTGAAGAAGGGCAGGATCAATGAATTGATCATCAAGCCACCAGGAAAGACTGGACCTAAGAAGCATGGTCCTGAACCATACCTTTCAAACAAGAAGAAGGGAGGTGCTGCTGAGTCTTGTGGACAACAGTCTAAGAAGAAGGCTCCTAAATAATGTGGGTAATGTTTACAAAAACCTTGCCTTTTGTGATTGGACCAGTTACCTTGATATCTGTTATGAGTTGTTGCAGACCTATTTGATGTTGGACATGTTTATGAATTCAGTAACCTATGATATGTTCAGTATTATTTGTGTGACTACAAAATTTGAGTCACACCATGGATCACCCAATTGGTTTATAAATGAGTAACAACAGAAACTGGAAGATTCTGAACTGGAACCTCAGGGGAATTAACTCTGAGAAAAAATGGTTAGCACTAAAAAGCAAGATCATGGAATCTGAATGTGACATTGTCTGTCTTCAAGAAACCAAGAGACAAAACTTTGATATCAATTATTTAAAAAAATCTGTCCAAACAAGTATGACAGTTTTGATTACTTACCATCAATTGGTGCTTCTGGAGGAATTATTACCATCTGGAATAGTACTTTATTCAATGGTACCAGGGCTTTCCAAAATGATTTCTCAACTTCTGTTACCTTCACCTCTCAATTATCAAATGATACCTGGACTCTCACTAATATATATGGTCCTAGTCAAAATGATAGAAAGATGGATTTCTTAGACTGGTTTTCAAACATCACTATGCCTGATAGTATGGATTGGCTAGTGTTAGGAGATTTTAACCTTATCAGAAGTCTCAATGATAGAAATAAAAGTGGGGGAGATATTAATGAAACTATGCTCTTCAATGATGCTATCTGCAACCTGGGCCTTATTGAGTTGCCACTAAAGGGTAGAAAATTCACCTGGAGTAACATGCAGAAAGATCCTCTCCTGGAAAGACTGGACCAGTTTTTTACATCTAGTTCATGGACAACCAAGTTCCCATACACTATGGTTACCCCACTATCCAAACCTACTTCTGATCATCTCCCCTGTGTCATATCCATTGGAACTAACATCCCCAAGGCTCAAATCTTTAGATTTGAAAACTACTGGCTACATCATTCTGATTTTAAGATGATTGTACAAAATGCATGGAATATTCCTGTGAATTATCAGGACATGGCAAAAAGAATTTGTGCCAAATTAAAAAATGTGAGGAGAGGTATCAAGATTTGGGCAAAACAGTTACCTCGCTTAAAAGATCAAATTGCTAAGGTGAATGACACAATTGATCTCCTGGACCTACTAGAAGAAACTAGAACATTAACCATCAATGAGTGGCACCTCAGAGATATCCTGAAGTCCCATATTATCACTCTTCTTCAGAACCAAAACACCTATTGGAAACAAAGAGGGAAAATCAAATGGGTAAAACTTGGAGATGAAAACACTAAGTTTTTCCATTCCAAAGCTACCATCAGTTATAGACATAACTATATATCAATGATCAAGAATGAATCTGGACAGGAATTTACAAATCACTATGACAAGGCTGGTATCTTTTGGAATGACTTCAGGGCAAGAATGGGCACATCAGTCAAAACTGAGATGCACTATAATCTAGCAGACTTCTATGGAAATGGAATGACTGATGAGATGAAGGATTCACTTGAAAAACCTTTCCTTGACAAGGAAATTGAGGAGGTTATCACTGAACTACCAAATGATAAGTCACCTGGACCTGATGGATTTAATAATGAATTTATCAAAAGTTGCTAGTCTATCATTGGATTTGATATCAAATTACAGATTCATGATTTCTTCAATGAGAAAGTGTCACTTGAAAGCATTAACACTTCTTACATTACACTCATACCCAAAGTCACTTGCCCATCTACATCAGCTGATTTCAGACCAATCTCTCTATTGAATTGTATATTCAAAATTATTACCAAACTTCTTGCAAATAGACTGTAATCTATCATTCTGAAATTGGTACATAAAAACCAATATGATTTTCTCAACAACAGATCTATTCAAGATTGCATTGGTTGGGCATTTGAATACTTATTCCAATGCCACAAGTCAAAGGAGGAAATTTTAATTCTCAAACTTGATTTTGAGAAGGCATTTGATACAGTTGATCACTCTGCCATCATTAATATTCTTAAAGCTAGAGGATTTGGGAGAAAATGGATTAGGTGGATTGAAATGATCTTTGAATCTGGAACTTCTGAAATTCTTCTCAATGGTGTACCTGGTAAAAAGTTCTACTGCAGAAGAGGAGTTAGACAAGGAGACCCACTTTCACCATTACTATTTGTCCTTACTACTGACCTCCTACAATCTATTCTAAACAAGGCCATGCATAGAAATCTTATAACTCCACCTATTGTGGGACCACCCAACAGTGATTTCCCAGTTATTCAATATGCTGATGACACTTTGGTGATCCTTAAAGCTGATGCATCTCAATTATTATGCTTGAAAGCACTGCTTCAAACATTTGCTGTTTCCACTGGTCTCAAGGTCAATTACCTGAAATCGAGCATGATGCCAATAAATATTTGTAATGACAGACTTATGCATTTTGCTATGACAATCAACTGTCAAACTGGATGCCTCCCTTTTACATACCTTGGGCTTCCATTAAGCATTACAAAGCCATCTATGGAACATTTTCTTCCCATTGTTCAGAGAGTGGAAAGAAGATTATGTGGAATTGCTGACTTCTTGAATTATGGAGGCAAACTGCAAATGGTCAAATCTGTTCTCTCCTCACTTCCTCTATTTTATATGAGCTGTTTGGAGATACCAATAGACATCAAGGATCAAATTATTAAATATATGAGATATTGTCTATGGAGAAAGAAGATTGATGATGTACAAGCAAAAGGACAAGCTCTTGTCTCATGGGACAAAATCTGCCGTCCTAAAAATCAAGGGGGTTTAGGGGTACTGAATCTACAGATTCAAAATAATGCCCTCCTTCTGAAAAATTTGGACAAATTCTACAACCACCAAGACATACCTTGGGCTCATCTCATATGGGAGACTTATTACAAAAATGGAAAGTTACCTGGAAGAAGCATGGAGGGATCTTTCTGGTGGAAGTCACATATCAAATTAATTGATAACTATAAAGGCATGGCCAAATGCAATCTGAATTCAGGCAAATCTGCTTACTTCTGGACTGACCTTTGGCAAGAGGAATGCTTGATGAATAAATTCCCACACCTTATGTCCTATGCTAAGTCTACTATCATCAATGTTCATGATTTCCTTCATGCTGAATTCCTCGAAGATAACTTCCACCTACCTCTCTCTCATCAAGCTTTATCTGAGTTTTTAGTCCTAGAAGAAAGATGCGTGAATTCGCATACGACACTCAGGACACCCATGATAATTGGAACTATATATGGGGATCAGATAAGTTTGAAGTTAAAAAGGCATACTCAGCCATGATTGGACACTCACCATCACCACCACACTTTTCCTGGGTTTGGGCAACCTCCTGTCAAAATAAACACAAGTTCTTTTTCTGGCTTTTGTTACTAGACAGATTGAATACAAGAAACCTACTAATGAGAAAGAATTTCAACCTTCCTGATTACAATTGTGTTACATCAAACTGCATCACAAAAGAATCAGCAAATCATCTTTTCTGGGATTGTCCATTTGCAAAAAAATGTTGGGACCATATTTCCAAAAACAGAACTGCAAATCTAACAGGATTAGAAGCTATTTCCAACATCAAAGAAAAGTTACATCTTCCATTTGCAATGGAAATCATTATCATGACATCCTGGGGTATCTGGATTTGCAGAAATGAGAAGATTTTTAATGACAAAAGACCCACTTTGGATAGATGGAAAGCAATTTTCTACCAGGAAATGAGATGGATACAATTCAGAATCAAAGGAAAATACAAGGAGAAATTCAAAGCCTGGCTCAGTCAGCAATTAGATCAGGGAGAGAATAGATTGTTTTCAATTTAGATATAACTGTTTATGATCTACCTTAGATCATTTTCTCATTGTAACATACATATATAATAAAAAAATTGCAGTGGGGATTTTCCCCACTGTTTCACCTCAAAAAATGTGTAGGAGTCAGTACGGATCTCCAGGTCCCGCTGCTGATTATTGATCGGAGAAGGGTCTCGATCATGTCTGCATTATTCGCGAACCGTAGGGTGGCACACTTAAGAGTTACCGTACACCATTTTGGAGCACATATTTTGCAGACGAAAGAATTGCAAAGCGCAGGAATTGTTTCAATAGAAACCGGAAATTGTTTCGGGTGAAATTGCAGAAGGTGGTTCTGCATGTGATATTGAAATATTGCAAGGGGCTATATGTGAATGTTTGTTAATTAAAGTAATTAAAAAATTCTGAATAAATTTAATAAAAGAGTTTTATTAAATGAGAGAGCATTAAATTTGGAGAAACTTAATGCATTTAAAGTGGAGACTTTAAAAGAGAATGTGAAGAGGCATTTTAATGTGGAGGAGTTACCACCACATGAATGGGGGAGGTGAGGGGTCACCCCCCCATGCGCCGGCCATGGAGAGAGGGGGCACCCCCCTCCTCCTATAAAAGGCCACCCATTCCCTCCTTCATCCTCACACCTCCTTGTGAAGGATCTCTCTCCCCCACAAGAATTATACCCCCATGGGCACGGATTAGCGAGACACATGTTCCAGTGGCATTTCGTCTGAAGGAGTTGCTGCTCACTGGATCGCTGGAGCGAGGAGGTGGAGGTTGTCCGTGGCTTGTGCGAGTGCGGATGCGCTGCTGAGTTGCGGCGCTCGGACTTCCTCACGATCTTGAGATCGGCAAGTGTACGACTACATCAACCACGAGTTCCTACTCGTTAACAAAGCTCGTTGTCTTTGAGGGTAAGTTCTCTATGGATGTATGTCCACCCGTTTGCTTTGTACCTAGTAGATTGATCTTGGCGTGTAGTTCACACCGTAGGAAAATTTTTGTTTTCTATGCTGCGGACCCAACACCTTTTTGATCACCCTGTTGCAAGATGATTCTTGATAACCATCTAAGCTTCTTCCGGAATGGTGATTTGCATTACCTCACAGTCAAAGGATTAGGTTGCGAGGTTCTCTGTGTTTTATCATCAATGGTGAACTTTGTAACTAGATCTCATTTAAGATATAATGGTCGGATGTTTTTCTATCATGTTATTCAACCAATAACATGACCTCATTGTCAATTGGCATAAATGCCCATGATCTTGAAACCCAGACCATCCTCATGACTAATGAACTAGTTCGCTAGAGGTAACTAGAGACACGGTTTGTTTATATACCACACGTGTATTAACGTTTTGCATTAACACAGTTATAGCACAACATGAAACGTATTATGAACATATAGGAGATATATCAAATAATAAACTTTATTATTTGCCTCTAGGGCATAACTCCTTCAAGTAAAATAGTAGGACAAGGCTTATGAGCTAGTAGATGGCTTGCCTGTGGTCAACAATCTGGCAATATGTACCTAGGCTTCTTCTTAGAAAACCATACAATGAATAATAACCATCTTCTTCCGGTCTTCGATAATATTGCATCTATCATCGTAAAGGATAATACATGCAAGCAAACAAAGGCCACAATCAACACAAGGAATACAAGCACCAATACAAAATAGTAAACAAACATACAACACATCACAAGCTTTAGTATGATATCTGTAGGGGTTCCACGTATGAAAACAATAATTTTTACCCTACGCCCCTAAACCCCTGATGCTACCAGGACCTATCTATTAGTAATGCAGTAACAGGAGGGGCTTTTCGCGAACTTACCCTTGAAGATCGAAAAGTGTTATCAACGCTCAGGAGAGCGTGGTTGATGTAGACGAGCCGAAGCCGACCTCAAGGTCGTGATGAAGTCCTTGCGCTCGTGTGGCTCCAACGACTTGAGTGCCTCAAGTGTGACACCCTGCGAGGAGTTACACACGTCCGGTGCCTGACGATGACTCCCGCTTCCCCGATCCAGTAGCAGTTGCAGACGTAGAGCTCCTAGATCTGAATCCCGTAGCATGACGGCGCTCCGCGGTGAAGATGTCTTTCGTTCGCGTAGTCCAAACTTGAGACCACGGTCACGAGAGAGAGAGAGAGAGAGAGAGAGAGTATCAATTGGAGGTCTCCCCAAAAGTGAGTAAACCTTTATTGAATATTGTGCGTATTTATCTGGCCTAATACCCCAACTATATATAGGGGGAGGAGGAGGTACACCCTCCCTCAAAGTCCCGGGGTGGGACTAATCATGGGGAAGGGGTGGAGAGGCATGCCGTCCAGCCCCCACCCATGGGCCCCATGTGGGGCAGGCCCATTAGGGCCGCCGGCCGCCCCCTAGGCCTCTCCTAGGGGTGTGGTTCCCACTTGGGCCCTTTCCCCTCCGAGAATTGGCCCATTATGCCCTTTGACCTTTTAAATTGATTTTCTCTTTATTAAATAATTATGGAAAAATGATTAAATCAATATTTAACATTCATTCACATATTATTCAATCTTTGTGGCTATGGAACACCTTCCACCTCCACTCCGGACATCCTTCGGACTTACCGAAACCCTTCCGGTTTTCTCTCTACTATTCTTCAGCGATTCTTTCGATCCTATAAACACTCTCTAAGCATCATCAAACCCTTAAGCATGATACCCTATGGTTCAGGAACACTCCAGACATGGTCGGGACACTCCCGGACCAATGATCAAAAGAGGGACCTGGATGGCCATGTGACCCCTATGCGTTCCACGAAGATCTTTCGTCGTTTGAACCGGGACAGTCGTGTCTTATTCCCTTTGTCTCTTGATACTTGCATTCCCCGAGATCTGATCAATGACATCACCATGTCGTGTTCAATCTCGTTACCGAAAAATGCTACTTGACTCGTTCCGACAAGTGATATCCCTGTGATCAAATCACACGCTGCACAGCTATTGGATATAACTTCTCCAAGTGGCCCCTTGAGTATCTTTCCGTCACGTGGATGGACAAATCCCGCTCTTGACATATATTGCCTCTATGGTTTCCTCTGAGTACCTGAACACACCTTTATAACCACTGTATTACCAAGTGGCGCTTGATGCTATCTAAGCACTCTGGAGACAGTGATTGATATAGCCTCACAGTCTAAGGAATAGTCTACGAGGATCCATTTCTAATCATCGTAACTTGAACTTCGTGACATGATCGGGTCACGATGTTTAGGTTGGGTATTGGTTCATCATCTCATTCCCAGAATGATTTGACTCCATTTCCAACTGGCATAAATGCCACATGATCAAGAAACTTGATCATATGTTGACCAATGAACCAGTGACTAGAGTTTCACTAGGAACCCCTGGTTGTTTATATATCACACGTGTATTGATGTTTCCACTCAATACAGTTATAGCATGATATAAAACTTAATCATAAACTTTATGAAATATGATAATAGTCATTATTACTATTTGTCACTAGGGAATATTTCCAACAGTCTCTCACTTTCACTAGAGTACAAATAAACTAGCTGCATTTGTTCTTAATTGTTGGCACCATATATCCGGTACCCTAAACATGCTTGCTCATGGAAGAGGTTGAGTCTTGGGTCTGTACATTACAGTCCCAAATCCTTTGCAACTTACTAATGTCACCTTGATTGACATTAATACTTTATCATCACATGATAACATCTATGTGTATGCATCGTCGCTATGGTACTAGAACGAGGCCTGATTCCAGGAGCCTACAGTAACTTTAGATCAACCTCGAGGGCTTTCTCATGGGCACTGTGCCCTGGGACACATCATTCTATGTTAAAAGCGAACTAGCCCCGCCATAACATTATACAACACTTTAGATGATACCCTTATCTATTATTATAAATGTAATCATTGAAACACGAGTGCACCTTGTGCAACTTTCGATGTTTTGTTCACCTCGCTTCCTACTTGACTTTAATCGGTATTTACAGGAGTTTCCAACATATTCCATTATAACATAACCCTTTATGTTTTAAGATATGTCATCCTTTATGGATTTGGAAAACATTCCTACAGTTCTCTATTAGACACTGCGGACAATCTCAGCTCAACGTTCTGTGATTCAAACATAATCACTTTTCAAACGTTCCTTATTGGATCATATATTATGTTAAGTTATCATCATGGTTTTCTAAGATAGAACCTATGTCTCAACATAGTGGATGATGATCATCCTTTTTTTTCTTTCAACCATTGATGTTAAACTTAATACTATTCCTAACTTGAGTTATTAAGGACCAGTTCCTTAATTAACTTCTATTCTGAAACCCTTTTCGAATCCCTTAAGGAATACTACATAATATCATAATACACTTATTATCAACTTCTACACCTTATAAATCATTATTTATCGGTACTTGCGCTTTTATTCTTAACACACTTAACAATCCTCCTATAAGCTCCCACTCAAAATATGTTCCTAACATATTTGGGTATGAGTCACTACTCTTACTCAAACTATGTTCCTACATATTTGAATTTGAGACTTATATTGCTCCCACTCAAAAATATGTCATTCACATATTGTTTTAGGAAAACTTTTATAGCTCTCACTCAATTTTATGCAAATTGCATATCCACTCACTATTCTGAATGATTTCAAAATCCTTTGATCAAATATCAAACTTGGAGTTTTACTATGAGATACTAGTACTTTTACTAGTTTTAAATCCACTAGACATTCAGCAGATTTGAATTAAATTCATTTGAATTCGTCCAATACTTGACAAATTGTGCTTTTGTCATTCACCCCTTTTCCACTATGGCTTTGCAGTCATTTGGGAAAATCCAAGTAACTCCTTTTACTTGTGAGATTCAGCAACGAATTGCTTTCTAATCTCAAGTGAATTTTGCTTCTAGGATTTCTCATAATTCTAGTTTACCATTATTTCCTTAGTAGTTCGTAGGTATGCCATATTCCAAGAATCATGACAAATGATTCACAAATGTTTCAATACAAGATATGGGTTACATTTTGAATCCTACTTTATGTAGTGGAAACACCAGTGGGGAAAACATAATGATCATTATCATTGATTCTTTCCTTTGTGAGGAGAATTGTTCAGGAACATTTTCCGTTGCGCTTCTCAACACTCTGATGCAGGGTTTTGAATCCTCATCATGTTTTTCACTATCTTCCGTTTGCTCCATAATCGAGAAATATCACTGAATGCGAACTTTCTCAAAAATGTACCAAAATCCAAGCAATACAAGTTTTGCTTTCCTTTTGGTTTCAGCTATGGATTTCGTATTCAAAGTTTCCAATGAATACTCTACAAGGACTTATTTGCTATTGTTTTGGTTATATCGAATAACCCCAAAACTTTTACGACGATCCATACTAGATATGGAGCCGCTTTCACGAATTCAAATGGTTCACTATATATTATAATTGAGTGCTAACTCTTTCTAACTAATGGTCTCTACATCTACACTACAACAATTTATTTGGCGCCATCTATTCACCCACTTTGATATCATATATCACATTGTGATGCTTTGCATTTTGACATTTCAAATCGCTTTGCATTCCACAATTCTTTTTATGCCAATCTTATAAAGTTGAACTTCATTACTATTGATCAAATCATAGTAAATAGATTCTCTTTTATATTTATACCCTTTGTTGATGAAACACTTTGATCATATCAAATAGTTTCATACTTATGTTTCTTTGGTAAACTTCTTTACACATTTAAAAAATCATATAATGATAATTACCATTTTTGTTAATTTTCAACAATTCATCGAAACACTTTGTATTCAAGTAATACACGGTGTTCAAGTTATTTTGCCGAACTTAGGCATGATTTATATGTGACAAGAAATCAAATGTCTTTCACATATTATCAACATAACTTTTGAATTCAAACAATGGTTTCATTCATTAATGAACATATCATTAAGTTGAGTATTTTAAGGCATTTCAATATTTTACAAATGTTCATGCATTATCAATTAGTTTCAAACAACAAGGATAATTCACATATAATCAAACAATATATGAATGCGAAAAGAGATCATTCATAAAAGTGGAACAACTATTTGTTACAAGCTCATATGAATAACCGTCTCACAAAGTGTGAGACACACTAAAGAAGTTCATAATATTTTGCTTACAATAACTATCCAAAACATAAACTAAATGATAAATGTTGATGGAGAGTGTCGTTGGCCATCATCATCATGCTCTCCATCAACACGCAACGTCACCTCCTCTCCAGCATGCACCTCTCATGCAGAAGGATCTATTTTCAGTAAAACAGAACAAGTATCAAATATACTTAACACTGCAAATATGTTTGCAAGATTATAACATTTATAAAATTGTATATCAAATATATACCTTTGTCATTCATGACCTCAGCGACAACAGGTTCAACCATCACATTCCTGAGATGTGATACGAACCTGTGGATTTCATTGATTCCGCGTCACCTCCCATAATGCAAGTCCTGACTTGTGCTTGGTAGCTTGGTGGCAGCGACCGCATCACAACGCCATTTGCAAAAGATCCCGTCATCCAGCTATCCAGGAAGTATGCAGGCCTCATGTACACATCATGCATGCGCTCCAAGTGGTCGTCAAGCGATGAGTTCTCCTCCATCTGAATGGAGAGGAAGTCTCCCATCAGCTCATGCTCCCATATGCGTGCTTGTTCCACGAAATGTGTCCTAAGCTATACCATAGTCGCCCGAGGGTCAAGATTGCCCATGACTAGCCACAACTCATCCACAATCCCGTAGCACATTGTAACTGATATGAAGGTGGACATCTCACTATGATAATAGCGGTCCTCCTGTAGTCCTGTGGTCTCATAGAAATAGGGCTGCTCCAAATCCATCTCGTCGAGTATGTAGTCGACCACGTTATTCTCGCTAAGGAGAACGTGGAGACGTGTAACCCATATAGAGAAGTTTGATCCATCTAATCTGAGCTTCTCTCCTTCTAACCAATCAATCTTCAACAGGAAAGGTGGCATCGGGGAGAACTTTTCTACATTTACAATTGCAAAAGGAATTTAGACTAAGTTTATAATTAAATGAGTTAATAATAACTCCACTCAGAAATACCTATCTCATGAAGGGTTCCTAGTGATAACACGACCCCTTTTCCCCACATTTCCCCGATCATCACGGCCATCAATGTGGGTTCAAGGGTGGATGCTAAACGTCGGTCACATCATTCATGCAATTCGTGCTCGATCTTTTGACCATCCGCGTTCCGAGGCCATGTCTCTGTAACGTGCTAGGCTCACCAACTCAACCTTAGTGTATTCATTGTGCAACATGGCTTACACCCACTGTATGCGAACATAGATATGTCTGACACCCACTCACCATGGGTCGCCTCATACCGAAGAACTTTCTTGGTGGTGCACACTAAGGGGGAACACAATCATTGGTAATTTTAACAGGGATCATCTTATTAGGCTACTTTCGAGTATCTAATACTAGCACACAATAAGATATACAAACAATAACATTGAATGTAAATGCGATGTGATATGGTCCTTCATGTCGTGATCTCCATCCATCGTCACCGGATTCCGGCGCCAGAGTTCCAGCTCCGTAGACACCAGGGTACCAGTGTCTTTCCGGTGTGGTAGTACGTCACCTCCGTGACTATCTACTACTACGTAACATAAGGTAATCACTTTACCTTTGCCACAACCATATCACAAAGCAACGACCCCCTGCAAAACAAAGTTAGACGCCTCTACTTTATCTTTGCATGTTTTACGTGGCTGAATGGGCTTTCACACAAGAACCATTCTTACCTACGAACTTTCAGCACAACGCTGATCAAGTAGTTGTCTCTACTACACCCCTTTCTGGGCCCTCCGTTTCAAATGGCATACCAACTAATGCGAGAGAGACAGACATCCCCCTAAGCCACTTTATACGGTGCAGGCGTGTGCCAGTCTTGCGAATGAACGCATAAAGTCGGTTGGGGGACGCTTCATCAAGCATTGTTGTGGTATACACAAGTACACGTGGGAGGGTAACAACTAAAAGATCAACGCCCACATGCTACATCTCGTGTGTTCTACCCGTACTATTATTACTACGCATAGATCTAGCTCTGATACCACTTTAGGGGTTCTGCGTATGAAAACAATAATTTTTACCCTATGCCCCTGAACCCCTGATGCTGCCAGGACCTATGTATTAGTAATGCAGTAACGGGAGGGGCTTTTCGCGAACTTACCCTTGAAGACCGAAAAGTGTTGTCAATGCTCAGGAGAGCATGGTTGATGTAGACGAGCCGAAGCTGACTTCAAGGTCGTGATGAAGTCCTTGCGCTCCTGTGGCTCCAATGACTTGAGTGCCTCAAGTGTGACACCTCGCGGGGAGTTACACACGTCCGGTGCCTGACGATGACTCCCACTTCCCTGATCCAAAGAAGCAGCGATTCTTGAAGTAGAGCTCCTGGATCCGAATCGTATGACGGCTCCATGATGAAGATGTCTCTTGTTCGCGCAGTCTGAACTTGGGACCGCGGTCACGAGAGAGAGAGAGAGAGAGAGAGAGAGAGAGTATCAATTCAAGGTCTCCCCAAAAGTGAGGAAACCTTTATTGAATTATATGTGTATTTATCTCGCCAAATACCCCCACTATATATAGGGGAGGAGGGGGTACACCCTCCCTCAAATTCCCGGGGTGGGACTAATCATGGGAAAGGGGTGGGGAGGCGCGTCGGCCATCCCCAACCCATGGGCCCCACGTGGGGCAGGCCCATTAGGGCCGCCGGCCACCCCCTAGGCCTCTCTTAGGTGTGGTGTTCCCTCTTGGGCCCTTTCCCCTTCGGGAATTGGCCCATTAAGCCCTTTGATCTTTTAAATTGATTTTCTATTTATTAAATAATTATGAATAAATGATTAAATCAATATTTAACATTCATTCACATATTATTCAATCTCCGTGGCTATGGAACACCTTCCACCTCCACACCGGACATCCTCCGGACTTATCGAAACCCTTCCGGATTTCTCTCTACTATTCTACGGTGATTCTACCGATCCTATAAACACTCTCTAAGCATCATCAAACCCTTAAGCGTGATACCCTATGATTCAGGAACACTCTAGACATGGTCGGGACACTCGAGGACCAATAATCAACAGAGGGACCTGGATGGCCATGTGACCCTTGTGTGTTCCATGAAGATCTTTCATCGTTTGAACCGGGACGGTCGTTTCTTATTCCCTTTCTCTCAATACTTGCATTCATCGAGATCTGATCAATGACATCACCATGTAGTGTTCAATCTCGTTACCGAACAATGCTACTTGACTCATTCCGACAAGTGATATCCTTGTGATCAAATCACACGCAGTGCAACTATAGGATATAACTTCTCCGAGTGGGCCCTTAAGTATCTTTCCGTCACGTGGACGGACAAATCCCGCTCTTGACATACATTGCCTCTAAGGTTTCCTCCGAGTACCTAAACACACCTTTATAACCACTGTATTACCAAGTGGAACTTGATGCTATCTAAGCACTCTCGGGAGGCAGTGATTGATATAGCCTCATGGTCTAAGGAATAGTCTACGAGGATCCATTTCTAATCATCGTAACTTGAACTTCGTGACATGATCGGGTCACGATGTTTAGGTTGGGTATGGGTTCATCATCTCATTCTCAGAATGAGTTGACTCCATTTCCAACTGGCATAAATGCCACATGATCAGGAAACTTGATCATCTCTTGACCAATGAACCAGTGACTATAGTTTCACTGGGAACCCCTGGTTGTTTGTACATCACACGTGTATTAATGTTTCCACTCAATACAGTTATAGCATGATATAAAACTTAATCATAAACTTTATGAAATATGATAATAGTCCTTATTACTATTTGTCTCTAGGGCATATTTCCAACAATATCAATGTACAAAAATGATATAATCGGATTGGTATTGAGATTACAAGGCCAACAAAAGTGGTTTCATGATTTAATCACTTTTCTTTAATTAGATATGGATTTTCTAGTGGAAAAAGTCCTTATTTTGGTGAATAAATCACCAGAAAAGATATATAGCTCAATTAAATTTGTCCTTAGAGGGTTTTGTAGATATTTGAGTTCGTAATTTTTTAGAGTTGGAAACATTTCCAAATAATTACCAGAATGCCCTTTGGGAAATCCCAAAGTCAATTCTATAAGCAATCGGTCTTTTTCACCAGAATTAAACTACATGAGATTTTGGTATGACTCCAAAGACACATGGTAGGTATCTTAAATACCTTTCTATAGACACTAGATTCACCACTTTTGTAGTTGTAGGTCTAGGGAAGTGATTTAATTGGTGAAACAATCACTAGTTGAAGTTTTTAAATCACTAAAATTCAATAGTGGCTAAATAAATCTTGATCTTCCAGGATATTGTAGATATAGTTGTACTTGTTCACTATGAGTTGAAACCAACTCAAAATCTAGTGTCTATTGACCTAGGGAATTTCCATAAGGCATAACTAAAATGGTTTTGTTATTTTTCCAGAGCATAACCGTAGCTCAACTTGGTATGAGATCAAGGACATATGATAGCCACCTCTAATATCTTGCAGAGAAAGTTGGATTTGTTCAAATTGGATCTGTGGAAGTCCCTAGGGGATTTACGGATTGCAAAGAATGAATCTTAGAAGATAATTTATCAGGAAATGTAATGACAAGGTTTTGACCAGAGGTTGGTACTACATGTTGGGAAGACACTTAGGTATAGGATAAAATTTAGATCTGGCAAGTTTTGGTTAGTTTGCATTTTCATATTGATTTAAACTAGCAACCTATTTCTCAAATCAGGAAGAATTAATAAAAGAAAAAGGGGAGCCGGGCTGGATCCGAAACATGATGGGTCGGGGGAGGGAATTTGGCCCATCCAGGGCGGCGACGCATGCAGGAATGCACCGATTCAAAGGCCAAGTCAGGCACAACGAGAAGTCACTACAGCGATCAAAGGGGTAGGGAGACACTGACCAAAGGATCAAGTCCTAGTGGATGGCTCTCTCGCGTCTTCAACCTTGCGCCTCGGGAGAGAAGAGAGCAAACCCTAATGGGGCAGAGGGCGTTGGGGGAGACTCGCCAGGGGGTGGAGAAGCACCAGGAGTTGGTGGAGGAGATGCAGAATTCTGTCACGAATCCAACAAGGGGCGACAGTGATGGATTTGGTGCAGAGGTAGGAAACCCGCGTCGGGCCGATGAAGGCACTACACCGGCTAGTTGGCGGCGATGGTTGCCAGCGTCCCTAGGCCAAAAACAAGCACGATTAGGTAGATCTTGTGGAGGGGAAGGCACGCAAGCACGGATAGGGTGCAAAAAGTGAATGGGTAGGCATCCACTTTGCTTGCAAGCTTGCATCACCATGGCAGCTTTTCTTCCTGTTCTAGGCAACAGGGAGATGGATGAGTCTAGGTGAGGAGAGTGGGGAGTTAGGGGAGTAGAATGAGCTGGGGAGGATGGGTTGCCTGGCCTCTAGCCGGTTTCAAAAGGGAGGGAGTGGTGTATGGTGGACATGGCTCATGAGATCAAGAGAGAGGGGGTTGAGGGTTGACCATTGTCTAGTTTGGGTGGTGGGTGGCCGTGCTGGAGGGCCCTGGTCGTGTAGAGAGGCAGAGAGTAAGTGAGGGAGCTATTGCAACATTTTAAAAGCTAGAAAAGACCTAGCCTTGTGTATCCTTCCTAGAAAAACATAAATGGACAAGAACTAGGGTTAGCTACAGTGGGTGTTATAGTGTTTTCGACCTGAGGGGTTGTCCTGGTGCTGGTGGTGATGGGCATAGATGGTGGTTTTATGGGGTTTTGATCAAAGGTTGATCATTAACCAAGATTTTTCATAACTAGAGATCATGAAGAGCTAATCACAAGTTTATCTTGGCAAGATGATTCAAAGGTACTAGAAGATATATATGGTCAAGGTGCTTCACCGAGAATTATTTGGGATTTTTTGGATCATTTTATGTCATATTTATATCATTTAGTCCAATAATGCTGAATTTTTTTATTGCATTCATTTGAGATTTTTGAATTGGAAAAGGTGTGTTTTTGGTTGGGGATGGTTCCAAATATGATTTTACACTTTGGAGATTTTTCCCAAGATTTATTGTGGCAGAAAAGTATTTGAAACAATTATTTTCCCCTTTCTACCAATTGAGAAAATAGGCAAAAAGAATTATTAAAACTCTTCAAAAATATTTATTTTTGAAGTGGGAAGATAGGATATGATATATAGGCCTCAAATTGCCTAAATTTTGCAAAGTGTTTTGGGTAAAAATAACTTTCTTTTATAGGAGGAGTTTTGAGGTTTTTGCCAAATAAAGGAATTAACTATTTCTCGGGCCAAAATAATTATGGAAAACATTTGATAAATTTTTATCTCCAAGGTAGATGATGTCCACAAATTGTACCTATCATTTGCAACCTTCGATTTTGAAACTCAAACTTGATTTTGAGGGAAAGCGAGAGATAAAGGATCTTAGGCAGTATTATTTTTATACCTTCAAAACCTTGTTGGTTTAAGGAGATTAGAGCTCCCCTTGGGTCATGGGATAGATGGATAGATATACCAAGTTATGTAGATCACCATGGTACCAAGAGTTTAGGTTGATCATGATTGAGTGCTCCAAGAATTGATGCCAAAGTTTGAATAAAATAAGGGTGCCAAATGAGATGATCAAATAGCCTTCGAAACCATTTGGGTTTCAGAAGCACAAGGATCCAATTGAAACAAGTGAATAGGGACAGATAGAACTTTGTGAGTAGAGCACAGTCATGCAAAGAGTTGGTCAAAGTAATATAGTATGAAGATGTGAGCTTTTGAAAAGTACGCATGTTGATAAGTGTAGCGTCCCGGTAAAATCACTACAAGAAAATCGCTTGGTATTTCTGTTTTGTGCATCATCATGACCGCATGCTTATGTCATCATGCCACATTGCATTTGAGCATCCTCATGTCATCATGCGTATTTTTTCTAAAACTATTTTCCAAAAACCTATTTTGTTTTCTAAATATTCCCGTCTTTATTCCAAACCAAAACCATAAATCTGTCTGGATCTTTTATTTACCTAAAAACTATTTATAAAGATTTTATCAATAAAATTATTAAAACTATTTTTATATTGGGGAGGCAGCCGCAGACCAGGCCCGAAAGCCTAGCCCACAGCCACCTACTACCCGATAAAACCCTAACCTAGACAAACCCTAAAACCTAACCCCACGCTGCCTACTCCCCGCTGTCGCCACCCTCCCTGGTGTACACACCCGCCCTTCACGGTGCACCGCACATCACATGCGCCACCCCCTGTCATGCCTCCACCCGGCGAACCATTGCGACAGCGTGACCCCGCTCTCCCTCTTCGCGTAACACGACGCCCACCCCGTGGATCGATCCCCACCGACGGCGCCCATCCCCACCTTCCTCTTCGATCGATCCCTAGCGCCTCTGGCCTCCTTCCTCATGTCGTCTCTCTCTTCCTCGTGTTTCCCAATCCCCGGCCCTCGTCGTTTTCCGTCTGCACATGACGGCCCTTGCCTTGGCGTCAGCCTTCCCCTGCGCCTGGGTCCACCTCGCCTCGCCATCGCGCCACAGAGCATGGCTCTGCCTCCGGCATTCCCTCGTCCCGCGCCGCCGCGAGCTCCGCCCCGGCCGTGGAACCGCCGCCCTTCCCGGTGCTTCGCCCCGCCACATCCTCCTCGTTGGCAAGCTCGCCCGGCCGTCATCCGCATCGCCTCCACGAGCCCCCTCCGCCTTCGACCGACCGCACCATCGCGGACGGCCTCCTCGTCGCTCGGGCCCTGCACCGCGCGAGCGCCGCCGCCTCTCTCTCCCCTTGCCAGGAAGCTGCCTTGCAGGTCCGTACGCAAAGCCGCCGCCCTCTGCGCCTCCTCTCACTGGAGCCCCTCTTCCCTGCCGCTAGCAAGCCTTACCGAGCTCGCCCCCGTCACGGACGCTGCCACCTACCCTCGTTCACCCGCCACCATTGTACGCCTTCCGCACCGAGATTGCACCGCCTCCCTGCAGCAGCAGCGCGATGTCCCGCCACCGCCTCTCTGTCCTCTGTCCGCGACCAGCCGACACCGCGCTCCTGCCTGGCTGCCTTCTCTCGTAGCTGCACGTGCCTGTCATCATACGTCGCACCACCACCTCCTCCATGACAAGGTCGCTGCCATCCCCCTACTTCCTTGACGTGGCCCTGTTTCCAGTGCTGCCCCTGCCATCTGCAGTCATCTAAGCAACACCATGAAGCTTCGTTGTTGTTGTGCTTTTGTTCCCGCTGTCGTGCGGTTGGCTGACAACAAGTCCGTGCAGGTATGGCCTAGTTCTTGTGGAGATTTCGGATGCCCACATCATCTACCACCATCTCCATGTCGACAAGCGTGCACAGTTCGTTGCCAAGTTTTACTTGACCCCGAAGCACACCGTCACCAACGTCAAGATCCAAGTTCTCTGTCGACACTAAAGTTGGAACCCGAAGGGCATTGCGGTACACCGAGTTCGCCTTCACGAGAACCACAAAACCTTTTTCATGGTACCAAAGACCGTGGAACGCCAAGTTCTTCTTCCCGGATCCTATGACCGAGACCCTGAAGACCTGAACCCGTCGAACCCCAAACCAAGATCGCCAAGACCCCGGGTGCGCCGTCTTGGATCGAAAGCCTGATCTCGCGGATCCGAAGACCGATCCCGTCGAACCCTCGGCGAACCCCAAATTCGATGATACCCTAATGTGTGACCTCTATCCGAGACCCCTATCTTTTATAATATATGACATATATCTTGTTGCATATTAAATTGTTCATGTTGGCATACATATTCATGTGTTTGGGGGCATTATGCCGATTCACCTAATAATTAAATATGGAGACTACATGTGGCTATTCTAGTTTATAAAGCCTCCATTTAAATTTGTGTAGCGAACCGGCGTCATGTTTTGCCTTGTTAATACAACACTTAAATTGTAGGGTAACTAAACAACATGAACGGGACCCTGGTTCCACTTAATCTTGCCTAATTGCACTGCATCTTTGTCATATCATGCATCATACATGCATCATGCCCGATCTTCTGCTGTAGTATTAAATAGTGCATATGGTGCTTCTTTTACTGCTTTGCTTATTCACGGATTAGGTAGTTGAGTAGATGCGAGTATCGATAAGTTCTTCGGGTAATGTATCTTCGACAGTGTTTGCCAGGCGAGCATTCTCCCCCTTTCTACCTATTTTGTGTTTATAGTCTTTACTTTCTCCTGTTGATCTATAGTTATCCTTGTTGCGATGCTTTAGTTTTCGTGCACCAATTATATTCCTTGCAGCCTCTATATTGCCTTGGACACATCCTATTGCATGTTGTTTGATAGACAGTCGGTCTTGTGAGTCGTAGTTGCTTGCTTAGGTACCGCTTCACGTTGTTGTTGTTCCATTGTTGTTGGGAGGTTGACACATGCTTAATGGTGGAGATGATCATGACTTCAATTTCAACTTGATAATTAAAATGCTGGGAATAGATATAACTATTGCAGAGGCGCTTGTGGGTAATAGATGTTATTTGGTTTTTTCACGCTCACTTGTGTCCCGTAGGCCCCGAGTACTTGATATATGTTCCTTGACTATCACACTATACACATGTGGGACCATGAATCAGCTTAGGTAGAGCTTGATTCATTTCTTATTTCTTGGGGCCACAAACTAATTTGGGGCTTTATTACTATCATGTAGTTATGACATGCCTTACTGCTTTATTTAGGATTGTGCGTGGAGCACCTGTACTGTTTTGGAATGTGGAATGTTTTTGCGGTATCAACAAGCCCGGTCACACTTTCGGGTTCCCAGTCGTTTACAGCCATTGACACAAACCCTGCGTCCGTCTCGGAGCCGTCCAAGTTCGTTGCAGATAGCTTAGCGGGGTGCCCCCCTGAAATATTTTAAGAATCTTGTGATTGCTTTGTCATGAAAGCCTCGTTGGGTTTTTATTTGGTTTTTCCGAGGTTGATCGTGCTGTGTTGCTATTTGTGCACCCCTGCAGGGTAAATCTTTTCGAAAAGCCATGTCCGTGGTTATGGACGACTTGGAGCATAGTATCTCGACCATAGACAACTATAACTAAAGTTGTGTTATAAATTTGACTTTGGCTTGACTAGTAATCAGCTCCACTACAATGGAATGGATAATAAAAGTGCCAACAACTGATGGAATTGGAGTGTCACATGCTATCTTTATCTGCTTTGTAAGTATTGCAACTACAACGGAATGGTTAACTAAAACTTCCCACTGCTTATAATATCAGGATGACTCATGCCATCTATATCTGACTAGTAAGTGTTGCAACTATAATGGAATGAACAAACCTGTCAACGGTGTGAGTTCCTCGGTTTAACTTCCTTGTTTGGTCGAGTGGAAATACCAGGATGGGTATGTTTTGGTGTTACTATCAGGTTGGTTCCGAATAGGACTTCCTTATCCCTCTCTAATAGCCGACAGTTGTATCGAGTCTCTATAGGTTGTTTAGTGCATGCTGCGCTGCCGCTTCAGTCCACCATGCCTATGTAGGCGAGAGCCACCAAATTCTAGACTCGCCGTGTACTGGCCTCAGTAGTGATCGCTCCCTTTTTCTTTTGCCCTTTGTCGGCACCCCTTTTGTTTTAACAGGTATAAGTTCGACGTCGTTAGCAGGGTTACCCTTCCGGCTTGGCCTGGGCAGGGTTATCGACGCCATTGGTTATTATTCAGGGCTCTTAGCCCCATTTGCATCTTATCCGTACTCGGATGTTGTATCATTTTCAAGGTGATTTGGATCTTTGTATTGTATATCAGTATTCTTGATTCGTGGAGTCATTGTTGAATATAAATGTTTCTGCGGGTTCCATCATGGACTATTGTGTAATGTTATTACTTTGTTTTCCACCCCACGCAAGTTCCTGGTGGGCATCTTTGAATTGTTTCTATGCGGGTTTGGCGAGAATCGCTAAAACTTGCATAGGGCCGATTCGAGGGTCTTACAATAAGATTTGTAGAAAATATTATTTTCTTGCCTTTAAAACCATCAAGAACAAGTGGGTTAGAGGATGATTTAGCCAAGGGCAAGAGTGGGCCTTGGATGTCTTTAAGCTCGTCTACCAGATGGTTCAAGTGCATTTCCAAAAATGCACAAGGGTGGAGAAAGAGAGGCTCAAAGATGAGACATTGATAACAATTTTTCAGACTTTGTCATTTTTGGCAGATTTAGGGTTTTTTACTAGAATACAAGAGTTGGTATTTTTGATTGGTTGCAAGGTCCCAAAGCATCATCAAGTGGATGATGTTGAAGTGTATATTGAGTGGAAGGGATCCTTGCTTAGGTTCGCCTTCATTGCCTTAGAAACTATTCGAAAGTATCACTTCAGTAATGATCTGGTTAAGTGAAAATAATTGTTGTGGTAAAAGAATCTTGGCTCAGGTTTTTAAATGCCAGAACATTTTTATAATATGAAGAATAAGCCAAGACAGTTTAGTTAAATAGCTTTTGTCAGCCGAGGGGAAGGTAGAGTAGTATAACATCTACTACATAGTCAAATGCATAAGCACAGACAATAAGCATGCAAATACTATATCTTAAACAGAAAAAAGTTTTTGTTCCCCCTGATTTTTGGCATTCTGGACAACTAATCAGGGTTCCTAAAAGTGGGATGTTGCAGACCTTCCCCCCTTAAAATAATCTCGTCCCAATATTCGGGAGAGTAGGGTCAGGGGGTTTGGAGTCGCGGTTAGTGCTATGGCCTCAAGCATACTGACTTACGAACTTCGTCTTTGAACGTGGTTACTTTGATGGTGAAGTTGTACTTCAGTATTCTTGGGTGCACAGAGAGTTGATCAAGCTTCAGACCTAGTTGTGATGGAGGATCTTCTTTTCTTTGCAGACTCGATAACTCGAGGGCATAGGCTGGACGAATTACCTCAAGTTGGACTTCACGGAGTACTCATATGAGAATAGGAGCTACAACATGATGTCTTTTCTATAAGTATCTATGGTGTTTCCTTAGAGGTTTATCGTATCCTATTCGATTACTTAGGATCAAACTCTTGAGGTTGCTTCTGGAGGATGGTTACTCTATTTCGGTGGTAAAGACACAGTATTTCCCCTTAGGATCAAACTAAGGTAGCTCGGAGATATGTAAGTCCTTCCTTCTTGGAGTAGCAGGGTGATCTTTGAAGAGTGTCACCAATCTTCTGCCTGGAGTTGAAATCCTCAGATGATTTCCACAGACTAGGTCCTATGAGGCTATTATAATACTTTTATTTGTACTTAGCCTATCGGGGCAGTAGAATCAGCGGATCGTCCAAACAGGTTAGAACTGATGGAGTTAGTGATTCTATGGTCCTTCAGGTTGGTGTTTGTCGTGGTGGTGTCATGGTAGATGCCATGGGTAGGTAAAGATGGGTCATATAGACACTAGTTGTATCCGGGGAGGGATAGTGTGGTGAATCCACACATGAAGAACACACACTGACAACCCACAATATACCCAGGTTCGAGGTTCTCCTATGGAGATAAAACCTCTACTTCTGCCTCTAGATCTTATATTACGATCTCTGGACTAGTACAAGTGCCCCTTGAGCTGTATCGAGAGGAAGAAGAAGATCAAGTGCTTCTGTCTCTCCTCTCCTCTAGGGCTTACGCGTAATGCTCATGAACCTTTCCCCCTCGTGGGAGGCCCTGGCTCACCTTACAAAGGGGTGGCCAGGTTACATTTAGGGCACACGTGGCCTGAATATTCCCAGGATATGCTTGTCCCGAAATAGTAGTTCAGTATGCTCCTTTCCTTAGTTGCCAGCTTTTGCACGACAATAGCGCAAAGGCCATGTTGTCTACCTGCCAACGGTCAAACACTATCACGTCCATGAACCTCTGCCTTGACCTTGTTTAGATGCCCTTGTCCTTAGCACTTGTCTCTCTAGGATTTCCGGGAGAGAGAGAAAAGCGCTGACCTTGGGGCTGGCTCACTCCTTTCTGAGCATGCCAAACTCTGACTCGGTCCTGTCCGGATGACTCGGTCTGGAGGGTTCCTGCACATAGAAAACAACGTAGATGTCGTGCTGACATATGATATATGTCGGCCAGGTCTTGACGGACCAGTCTAGCCTTGGGTAACTCGGTCGTCCCTTATATATCTCGGCTAGCTTATGCCTTAGATGATTTATACCTCAGTGAACTCTGTACTCGTACCATAGCTTGACCCTACCTAGGGTTATGCCCCCAACATTAGTGCACAAAGCTAGAGCGGTCTTAGCAGCTTTAGCTGAAAAGGCCACAACAGGTTCCACTTATCTGGATCCTTGTCCGTATTGCTGACATACTTATATGTTAACCTGTACCGATTTTAACTCGGCTACACCCCTTGGTGATTTGGTATCTGATCCGACTCTTCCTGGCTTTAACCGAGATATATCTCACTGGCCGAGTCATATTGCCGCATCCGTGTTATTTCCATTAGACACTTAGCTTCTCTCGTACTGCTTATCTTATCCTATGTGTCATGCAACCATTGCACTTTGCCTCATTTTAAGGGCCACAACAGCATTCACTGTCACACCGTGTTTGTTATCACTACAGCCCATCACGTCCTGGCGTGCTATGGTCACAACACGCAGTTACGCATCTGGGCAGTGTAACCATGCCTGTGGCACGTTCCCGGGATATTCCCCGTGAAATACATGCGCACATAGTGGGGTTGCTATGCGCAACCAATCCCACTACCCTCAGCATGCTACGTGTTCACTTCCCCTGTTCCCAACTTCTCTTCTTCTTCCTCGCGCCGCTGCTGCTCTCTACATCTTGCGACCGTGCCGCCCCTCTCTTTCCTTTGTGCCGGTGCTCCGCCCAAGTGTCGCCCTCCGCTCCACCACGGGACCGCGGCAGCCTATGCATTGTGCCCCCATAGCTAATACATCATCGGAGGAAGACGATCTGGAGATGGATCCTCGCGATATGGTCGCCATTGACGATCATGAAGAGGAGGAGGGGGCCGTCCCTGAACGAGGCTCATGGGATGGGTCTAACGTGAGCCAAGCAGAAATTGATTGGCCTAAGCAGACCCGGAGGATTTTGCCAGATGTTGATTGTCGCCTCCCCAGCGACGAGCTCATCCCCAATGGCAAGGAGGGTGAGTACATAGTATTTGTCACCTACTTTGCCCATGGATTTGGTCTCCCATTAGCAAATTCGGCAGAGAGTTCCTTGACACCTTTGGCCTCTAGCCCCGTCATCTCCTGGCCAATGCCATAGCCTCTCTGTCTGGGTTCATCTCCTGTTCCGAGGGATACCTCGGCCTTTGGTACATCGTACAACTTTGGGCGAAGTATTTCCATCTCCACTCCAACGTTGTTCCCAACAAAGAGCTTCACTCTGGCGATAACCCTATGATTCAGTGGGAGGGCTCAGTCAATTACACCCCGGAAGAATTCAATCTTTCCCTAGATCCAGGGCCTAGACTCCAACAAGAAATGGTTGAGGTCATTCTTCTACGTGAAGAATAGTTCTGACAGAGACATGATTCGGCTGCCGACCTTCTCTGTTGGCGTCCCTGATAAACCCAAATGGTATGTTGACCTGAAGAAGAAGAACCCTTTTGTCAAATTGGTTGACACATATCTTACTAAGTTGAAGGAGGCCGGGTTATCCAACGATGATTTGATGGCCACTTTTATCAGTAGCCGAGTTTGCCCCCTGTAGCGGTGCAGCGACAAGATCTGCCATATGAGCGGCCGCTTTGATCCGAATCGTGTCTCACGGTCGAGTTATCCAAAGCTGAGATATGCAAGTGAGTTAAGTCCATCTTCAAGACATAAATGACCAAGACATGGGAGTGGGGGATGGCTCCTTTTAGCTGAGATAACCCAATACACTAGGTAGCTTCCCTGAGTCATACTTGCCGAGTTATGCATTATGTCGGCACATTTGCTTATTTGTTCTCCTTATGTTCCTTTGTGCAGAAATTCATTAGCAAACTGTTGAGGACACCCTAAATCCTTCCCTCACTTGGGGCAAAGATCGCAATACCTCGAATCCGGAGGAGCTAGACTCCGAGGAGTTCATGCCTATCCCGGACACCAGTTCTGGCCGACCCTCGGGTAAGACCTATATCTTATCACCATTAAGGAATTGGCCGAATGACAATGATGAGGAAGACGATTGCTTTGTTCTTGAGGTACTTGATCCAATGCCAATATCGTTTACCTATCTGCCTGACTTTACCCCAGCTAACCCGGCTGTTCAGATGCACGATGTGCCTCCCGTTGATGTGGGAGGCCAAGGTCCCACGAAGAAACACGACGCTACCTCTGCCCTGCCCATGGAGACATCTAGGGCTAGGAAGAGGTACAAGAATCCTAGGAAGAAACAAGTGAGGCGAAGGGAACCTCTAGTTGTTACCGTGTAAGTTTTATCTGTCGGGTTATCTTTGTATTTCTTGTTTCTCTCTTTCTATATTTATTGTTTCTCTCTATCTTATCTTACTCATATTATTGTTTATCTCAGCAGGGATGCTCCGAACATCCCCTAGAGCGGTTCTAGCATGGCATCCCCAATCCACAGGCCACCATCTCCTCCACCCCACAACGATACTTGGGCTCCCAGCCCAGTTCGTCGTAACACTCCTCCCGAGCCGAATAATAGTCCATCCTGGCCGAAAGGAGAAAATGTTGGCGTAGGTGCAAGTGGTGCCCTATAGGATATGGCCATGACAAATCAGAGGCATGACTCCTCTGCCCCCGAGAAAGAGAGTGAAGATCGTGGCACCAGTAGTATCGGTGCCGAGATAGTTTCATCCGAGGTGCCGATAAACCCGGCACCAGCTCAACCCAACCTCAGCAGCAAACATTCCTTGTGTCTACTTCAACCCAGCAGCCGCAACCACTACCAGCACCATCCAAGTCTTCCAAGACTCGGCCACAATACCAACCTTGGAAGAGCCTGCAGCCCAAAACTCAATAGATACCGTAGTCTCAACCTCCGCAAACCTCACAGCCTCAACCTCGGCCAGCTACATCGCAGCAGCGAACCAATCCAACTGGCAAGCAGAAGAAAGCAGGTGCTATGACCAAGGTGACTCAGAAGAAAGCTGGGGTTGCACCCACACATCCCTCAGTCGCCACAATGCTGCAGAAAAGTGTTGCTACCTCTGCCTCAGCTATGGGTAAGAATCTTATGTTGCACATTAGCCCGGCTGCTGCTATGGCCACCCAGAAGGCTTCTGTAGGGAAAGGCTTAGTCCCGACTCGGACTCCAAGCGGTAAAAGCCTTGGCTCACTTCCTGAGTATGCCGATAACTGGAACAATGCCGACTATGGTGAGGTTAGTTCTAGAAATCCTTTGCCCCAGAAGTTTAGTTTGGTCGAGATTGGCGAGAGGATGTTTAGTTCCAGTAAGGCTCTTGCCAATGCTGGAAAAATGATAGAGGTAAATATCTCGGCTACATTTGTTTACTTGCAATAGATAACACATAACCATTAGTCCCTGAGCCTCTTGGGAGTAAGATATTACTCGACCGAATGCTCCTCTAGGCTAACATTTAGTAATTTAGTTTCGGATCTTAGCATGTCCAAGATATTGAGCTGAGTCACTATAACTTAGTTAAAATTTCCTTTAGAGTTGAATATCCAGGCACCTAGATTCGAACATAGTTTACTCGGTTTGAATCTTGAGTAGAGTCGAATACCTAGCCACCTAGATTCAGATCGGGTTTACTCGGTTCGAATCTTGAGTAGAGTCGAATATCCAGCCACCTAGATTCAGATCAAGTTTACTCGGTTTGAATCTTACGTAGAGTCGAATATCCATCCACCTAGATTCGAATCGAGTTTACTCGGTTCGAATCTTGAGTAGAGTCGAATACCTAGCCACCTAGATTTAGATCGAGTTTTACTCGGTTTGAATCGTGAGTAGAGTCGAATACCCAATTTTACCTAGTGACTAAAAGTTGTATTCTTCAGATCCCCATTAATAGGCGCACTGCCGAGTTTCAGAGGCTCCTCTTGGCACACAAAGGCCTCTCCACCAAGCATATGAAGTTGTTGCTTGATCTGAAGAATAAGTGTATGTCTCTGCCTTATTGCCCTAGTACTCATTTTGTTCTTGATCAGCCGAATTAACTTATGATTCGCCTTTTGCCAACCGAGGTGGAGACCCAGAACAAAGAGCCGCAGAAGCGTGTCGCTGACTTCGAAGGTACTTTGCCTCTTGCACCTCATCTTCACAATTACCCCTTCTTACTCACAGTGTAATTTTTACTTCGGCTCAGCCAGATCAAAAGCTCTTGCAGAATCTCACAAGGATTGCATATCTATGCCTGAATTGATGACCCATTTTCTCGAACAAGAAGGAGAACACCAAGCTCAACTGAAGGAGAGGGATAATGAAATCTCTTAGCTTTGCGTTGAGATTGAAAATCTAAATGATATGTGGTGGCCCGATCTTCTTAGCAAGCGGATGACGATGCTGTTGGTTGGTAGATAACTAGCCTATAGTATGAACTCTCCTGCTCGAACCCTGATGCCAATGCAATAGCACTCGAACCCTGTGGGATATTCACAACACCACGCTCTTGCGCACGTAACCATCGACCACGAACGGCAGTTTGTAATCTACTAATTCCCAATGGAACAATAGATCACACTCAATTCGATCACAGGGTAATTCCGGAGGTTCTAATAAGAAACTACTCCAAAATAGTTTAACGTGGTCTAACCATAACTTGATGCGTCGCCCCTTCTATTTATGGACTAGGGGTGGTAGCTAGACTATGGAATCCATAACGCATACAACTCAAACTAGATACAAACCGACCCAAGGTGGGTGCAGCCTAAGGCGCACAGGCCTGTTCCTACTGTGGCAGAGAACATGGCGGTTTTTGTGCCGTGGCAGCCTGTTGTGGCAGGAAAAGTGGTTATTTCTGTGTCGCGATAGCCTGCCGTGGCAGAAAACAGAGTGTTTTCTATGCCACGGCATAGATCCTCTACCATGTGTTTATCTTCTTCCCTTTAGCTCCTTGCTCTTCCTCCCTCTCCTTCCTCACGCATTCTCCATTGATCAACACGCCATGTTCAGCTCCTCACTCCGTGCTATGCCTTCTTCTCCCATGTACCTGATCATACAATAGCATAATGATTTAGGTAGTATTTTGTTCTCATTAATTAAAACATCAGGTTCATTAAGAAAGAAATCCACCTGTTGTTCTAGTAGCTTAGCACAAGCTCTTGTAATTGGTCCAATTCTAATCTCATTGGGCTGAATCTTCTTAACACCATCTGGAACATCTTTAGTATTAGTTGGTGAAGGTATAAGTGTAGGAATATCCTCATCACTAAAGAAACTCCAGAAAGTTGAGCTTGAGAAACTCGACCAGGAGTTCTCCAAAGAGAAAAGCTGGCTTGCACTTCAACTTGAGAAGGAGCAGAAACTACTCAAGGAGCCCGAGGTAAAATTTGACTCGGTTTCCATTGAGTTAGAAAAACTCAAGAAGCAAATTGTGGCATGGTTTTCCAACCTCACCCAGATCGATAATATAGTGGCCCGTGAGTTTTCTTTGACTTTTTCTTTTTCTGCCGAGGTTTTCCTTATACTCCTATTGCTTTGTTTGAGTTTTCCCATTGTGCTTACTCTTTTAGGAAACTTCCATGAGCCCAAAACTCGCACTGCTACTGCTATACAGAAGTTCCGGGAGAAGAGGGTGAAGGCTAGTCCTATCCCACCAGAGTATGATATTGATGATTCCTTGGTTCGTCTCTCGGCCAGCCTTGGACCCATGAATTTTTTTGGGGTGGACCTCCTCGATGTTGATACCAGGGTTTTCCATGTCATATGACCAGAAGACTGCACCCCTAAGCAAGTCAAGAAAATGGTCGAGAGACAGATGGATTGTGAAGAACAAGTGAGCCTGTGGAGGGAGTCTACTGCGTGAGCCGGTGCTGATACCTCCATATCCTTTGTGCCCTCATGGTACGATGGTATCAACTTGGATATTCTCCAAAACATGCGCATCAGATCTAGATGGACCACTAATCTGGCTTTCATCAAGCAACGCCAAGCCCGAGCCTATGAGCTCATTCAATACGCCTTGGTTCATGCTTGGAACAAAGGACCGAGCTATCTTGGCGAGGTTGATGATGAGTACTAAGAAAATCCTGAAGGAGATGAAGAAAGCCTGGAAGAAGAACCGAATCATAATGAAGGAAATTCACATGGTGACGAAGAAACCGAGGCTAATGCTGAGGCTAATACCTCAGCTGCCACCACTCCTTCATCAGCTGAAGCTTCTGATCCAACTATCCCTGCGCCTGACATGGCCACTGTTGCTTCCGAAAAATCTGCTACTGCCCTTAGGCAGAAAAAACATGAAATTTGATTAAATCCCTGGTATGCCAGGTGCAAAATGTAATATATGGTTTAAGTTGTTTCGCTGCTGCTATGTTTTTTATGTCAGATCCTTTTGGGCGGAGTCCCCGAGTTTCATTTTCTTTTTTGCTCAATCTTGTGACCCGGCTCATGTCTACCATTTTTTGGCGTTCGACTTATGAGTCCAAGATCAGAAAATTAAATCAACAATACTTAAAACCATGAGAATTAGCTTAGAGTGATTCGACATAATAGTAAAGAAAGTAAATGCAGGGGTTAGTCCAGAAAACAAGTGTCGGCTCACTTATTTTTTCTATCCTTAGTCGTTTTTCATGTGCCTAACACTCTCTAGCTTAAACTCTTGCTTGCCATGAATCCAATTTTCGAACAGAAAAAAATCAAGGAGTAAGCCTTTGGTATCGACACACAACTAACTTGGCCTAAAGGGGTAAGAATTTAAGCCAGCCGACATAAAAAATATATATGCACAAAGAGACAATTACTACTAAGGCAGTCCCCGAGTCACTACTCGAGGTGCCGAGGTTTCATTAATCAGCTCATTACCGACATACAGATCGACATATGAGAGTTCGAGATACACTTCAGCTAAGTGTAAAATGGATAAAGGAACGCTACATTCCATGGCCTTTTCGACTCTTCTCCTGACATGTCCGCCTTATTCTTCTCCTATGCTTGAGCATCTATGAGATAATATGCATCATTGTGCACTGCCTTGCTCACAATAAATGGTCCCTCCCATGGAGGTGATAGTTTATGCATGCTCGCAGTGCGTTGCACTAGCCGAAGCACCAAATCCCCTTCCCGAAAAACTCAAGGGTTTACTTTTCGACTATGATAGCATCGGAGATTCTGCTAATATATGGCGGATCTGGGCAATGCCAATTCTCTTGCCTCTTCTAGTAGATCAACATCATTTTGTCGAGCCTCTTGCACTTCGGCTTCTGTGTATTGGGTGACTCTAGGCAAATCATGCACTATGCCGGCTGGTAATACACCTTCTGCCCCATATACCAGAAAGAATGGCGTATAGCCAGTTGATCGATTCGGAGTTGTCCTTAGGCTCCATAGTACTATCGGGAGTTCATCAATCCAGCACCCAGCTGATTGCTGCAGCGGCTCAATGAGCCGGGGTTTTATCCCGGACAGTACTAGCCCATTGGATCTCTCTACCTACCCGTTCGATGCGGGATGTGCGACTGATGCAACATGAAGTCTTCTTCTCTTGTCTCTAATGAATCGAGCAAATTCTCCCTTGGCAAAGTTTGTGCCATTGTCAGTTATTATGCTATGTGGGTACCCATATCTCAAGATTATATCTTTTAGGAATGACACAGATGTGGGTCCATCACATTTCGGATCAGCTTGACCTTAATCCACTTGTAAACTTATCCACCATGGCTAGGATATGAGTCATGTTTCCACATACCATCTGAAATGGTCCAACCATGTCCAAACACCACACTGCAAATGGCCAAGTGATAGGTATTGTTTTGAGTTCAGAGTCCTGCATATGTATCTAGCTCGAATATATCTGACACCCATTGCATTTTCTCACTAGGTCCTCAGGTTATTGCAAAGCACTGGGCCAATAGAACCCATGCCGGAATTCCTTGGCGACTATTGCTCTGGATGAGTCATGATGCCCACATTCACCCTGATGTATATCCCGGAGCATTTGTTGCCCCTCTGTCGGATCAACACATTGTTGCAGGACACTAGTGACACGCACTCCTTTTGTATAACTCGCCATTTTTTATGGTATAGGCATTTTCCCTTCTCTGAACTTGTCTGGCGAGAACATCATCATTTGGCAAAGTTCCATCTCTCAAAAGGCAGAAAATTGGATGTAGCACGGGCCAGGAAAACAACTTCATCAATTTACATTAGATCTACCGACATATATTCTACCGGGACAAGCTGAACAGTCCTTGGGTTCTACGAGGCAGTCCTCGGGTTTGCCAAAGTAGTCCCCGGATCACTACTCGATACACTCCCCAAATCTATATCCATTGGTACAACCTCTGACCCTAGTTTGGCTGGGATATGGATTGACTCAGATTCTGGTGATGGGTTGATAGATGGTTTTCTGAGGTGTTCAAGAGCTATGCCTGGCGAGATAGATTGTCGAGATGAACCAAGTTTTGATAACACGTCAGCTGCATCATTTTTAGCATGAGGTACATGATGGAATTCACATGCTTCGAAGTACCCACTGATTTCTGAATGTGAAATCTGTACAAGGCCATATTTGCATCAAGGGCATCCCAATGACCCGGAACCTATTGCACTACCAGGTCTGAATGACCAAAGCACTAGATCTGACGTATGCCACTCTCTTTTGCTGCTTTTAGGCCATGCACAGGTGCCTCATATTCAGCCACATTATTTGATGCGGCAAATGAATTTGCAACACATATCTCAATTGATCCTTCTTGGGCGAGGTAAGGAATGGTGTGTAGTGCTGGTGATGAGTCTTGAGAGGTGAGTTTGACGAAGTCTGCCATCCTACGGAGGTGAGGTCTTCGAGTTGTTCTAACTTGACAATGTCGAACTCCTAGTTCTTCCGAGGCTTTTCCTCTCATAACTCCCAAGGTTAGTATGGGTTCTTGTTAGCGACAACTAACTGGGGGTGCCTGAGTGACTAGGTGGGGTATTGATCCTCGAAACACATTTGACTTGGGTCAATCAAGCACAGACACATACATATAAGGTGAACAGAGCGATGGAGTCACAAAGTTCTTCAGAACCTAGAGACTCAACATCACACATCAAGCAACACATTATGCATCTAGGCAAGAAAACACATCCTACTATAGGGACCAAGGATTTAACTACTCGCGATATCAAGAAATCCTATCTTAGGACTATTAATCCTAGATGTCATGTTATCGTGGTATGGGTCACTATCTTGCAGATGAAGCCTTTGTCGTATCGTTGGACGCTTCTCGGTAGTGTAGCACACTTGATTCTTCTGGTTACGAGGATTTTTGTTGGTAGAGTGATCTTGTAGTATCCTTGGGTTTGATGGTAGTTGCTTCCTTTCATCTCGTCATCACAGCCTTTGCTTGGTTCTAGGTCCTATTGGTTTGAAACCCATATGTTTGAATTTTGGACGAGAGTTAGAAGAAACCATTTTCAAAATCATTTAAAGTAGAGAGAGATAAGAAGTAGAATCTTTTGAAAAGCTTTTGAGAAAATAGTTTCCGAAAGCTGATGTTTCCAAAGTATTGGTTTTATTATCTAACAACCATGCTAACTAAGGTTCTCCTATAGTAAAGATGACTATCATACCAAGTCTATGGGGGCCCCGGATTAAGCCATCGACACAGTCCATCCCGGAGACTGTGGGGTAGTTGAGGAGAAGCGCCACCTCATGTAGATCATCCGAGAGAAGTACGCCATCAAGGGTAGCTCAGAGTAGGGAGAATTTGCATGTTCCCTTTCGTTGGTGATCATTGGAAATCCACACTCTACTCTCATCTCCGGCCACCATCATCACCGTGGACTACGCAGGTGTGCTCAAGGTAAGCATACTCTTCTCTGGCCCTAATCACACATCCTAGATTCACATGTAGCTCGGGTTCCTCGAGTCGCTGAAGAGCACCGTCGTAGTAGAGTTCACTGGAGCTATCTCTGGTGACATGTAAATCATCTGTTATGCCTCGCTTGACTCGTTGCACTACGGCGCATCAAATGCACCTCTCTGTGTTGTCTCTGGTGCCATAATCTGGTCTTGCCGTCGTACTCCGGCGAGGTGACGTAATGTCCCAGTGAGGTGATGTCATAGTTGACCTAGTTCGCGTGTTGACTAGTTTGTGCCTAGGTGGCATCTAACGTGGCACTTTGGCCACCTTTCTGTCACTTAGGCTAGGTACTAGTTAGATATAAAAAGGATTTCTTAATTAATAGAATTCCACAAAATAAATAAACATTGTTAAATCAATATCTTTGGTTTTATAATTCAGAAAAATATGTATTATATATCAAACTCTTTAGAAAAATAATATCTATTATTCAAATCTATTATACTATTTTGTTATACAACCTAAATAAGATATATTGTTATTTAGCAAGTATTCTATTAAGTATAAATTTTAGAAAGGCATATTTTATTCATTTCAAATCAAAAAAATATAAATAATCTATCAAAATTCATTGAAAATAAGATCAACAATTTAAAACTGCAATCATATATTAATATATCACTTAACCAAATATTTATGTTTTATAAAGTACTAAATCTTATAAAATCATATCTTATTAATTATAAATTAGAGAAATATTTGTAATATATAAAGATCATCACTAAAAAATATAACATTCCACTTTTGAAGTAAACAAAAATTTAATAATCTAATAACTTGTGTTTAAACTTATTTGCTTTACTCTTAATTCATAAAAGTTTATATAAAAATTTGTTTATGTCTTTAATAGTATTCTTTTAAGATATAAGTGTAATATTAACCTCAAATGATCTTTGCATGAGATAAAATTAATATAAATTGCCTTAAATACATTTTCTAAGAATATAGTTTTTAAAATAATTATATATTACTTAACAAAAGGATTTTATTAATTTATAAGATCATAAAAATAAACTTTTTGACTTCTTAAGCATTTTTAACCATCATTTATCTTAGAAAGTTTATGAATATATATATAACCTAAGGATAATTCTCAACTAGTCCAAGTGATACCATTTCCTTGTTTATAAAATATAAACACTAATTCATAATTAGATAAGTCATTCAATTCACTTATAATGTTAAGAAAACACTGCTCAAATAAAAGCAATAATAATTTTATTCCACCTTTATGAGGTATTATGAAATAAACTACATATAATGTCATCTTGTATTCAAGACATATAAGTCGCCACTAAAACATTATAGTTATTCAAATATGGTAATTGTTTTCTTCCTTGATAAATATAGTTAGTAAGATACTTAAAAATGTTAAATTCAATTTAAATGATTTTTCTTTGTAAGATAACCTTTTCTTGTATAATTACAAATGAACTATAATCATACCTTTAAGTCTCCAAGTTTAATAGTAAAACTTGTATAAGATAAGCTTTTAATCATTTATCAAACACTTGAGTGTTTTATTATTGTGTGTTACTTTATTGTACCTGCAAGTTATTCCACACACTCTGACAAGCCTAATAAGAAGCACAAGTGTGAAACTGACATAAAAGGACAACACATTCCAAAGAATCATCACATAGTCCCAAAACCTAGATTATTGATGTTATTCCAGGGAATTTGAGTTTACAAAAGTGCATTACATTACTTACGCATAATAGCATCTTGCTTCTTTAAACGTTAGTCCTTAACGAACCAATGATGTTGTTTTCAGATATTGGATCTTCTATTGTATCGAAGACCGTGAGTGCATAATCTTGCAATCATAGAAGGCAAGTTCACACCTGCTCATGTCCTTTGGTTATTTTCTATCAAGTATTTGCAAATGTAATGTTGTCATCACCTGCATTCCAAAAAAGGTCAGAAAATGCTATTTTCATAATGATATGATTATGGGTTGTTTACCACATGGTAATAACCTACTATGTAGGTTCTGGTGGTAAATGAACATATTATCTAGGAATTAAACAAACAATGTCGCTAGTGATTCTTGCGCTGTATAATACGCGTTAACCATGAGATCTGGAATGGGATGGAGAAGTCAACTAGATCTTATTCCTTTCGTGTGTCAGTAGACGACCTAAATGTGACACTATGATTCCTTGTGCGGATCCAGCATATGGGTGGGCACCCTTAGTCCCGATGATTTTGGTATCCAGATTATTTGTGAGCGGCCGCCGAAGGTACGGTCGGCCATTTTTATGGAGCCTGTCAGGGGCACAACCGGCTCATAGAGTCTTTGGGAACCTATTAGAGTTGTAGCTTGGCCGAAAGGGGGCTTAATAGAGATGTGGATGGTCTGAAGGATTGTGTTGGCATGTGGGGTCACGAAGAAGGGCAGTGATCGGCTTGGATCTACACCGGGCCTCACACCAAGGAAGTGTGAACAGAAATGCATGCCTAGTTGTGCAACATGGATAAGGATCTCTCATGGGTAAAGTAATGCACCTCTATAAAGTGACAAAACTATGACATGTTACTCCCTGTTACGGGAAGGATCTACGAACACGGCATGAAAGGAGCTCCATGAAGTTTTGGTAAACCTGTGAAGGCTGATGGTCATAGCTTCTCAGAATAAAAGCAACCTTTGAAGAAATGTTTATGAAAACCTGCATAGCTCATGACCTATGGTCTCCCCATGGAAATCATAATTAGCTTAGTTAATCGATCTTTATTCCTCCTTCGACCATTCAGGTTGCTAGACGGTGCTTTTGAAGGGAATATGCCCTTAGAGGTAATAATAAAGTTGTTATTATCGTATTCCAAGTATATGATAGATGTTTATTTTGCATGCTATAATTGTATTGATTGGAAACGTTAATACATGCATGTTTAATAAACAAATAAAGGGTTTCTAGTTATGCCTCTCTTATAAACTAGCTTGTTGATTAACAAGATGATCAAGGTTTCCTGATCATGGACATTGGATATTGTTAATAACGAGGTCATAACATTGTTGGAATGATGTGATGAACATTCATCCGAAGTATAGCATTACAATCAAAGTCATTGTGTTTAAATTGCTATAACATCATTTGAAGTAATCTTAGTCCTTAGACCATGAGATCATGTCAATCACTAACACTAGAAGAGTAACTTGATAACATCAAACATCACACCATAACAGGGTGACTATAAAGGTGGGTTCAGATACTCCGAAGGTGTTATGTAGAGGCTCATGGATCAAGAGTGGTATTTGTCCATCCCGATGACGGATAGATATACTCTAGCCCTCTTGGTGATATCACATTGAAATAGCTTGCAAGCAAGTGATGTGGTCACTAGAATGTTATATCACGGGAATGAGAAAAGAGTGCATGTCGGTAACGAGATCAAACTAGGTATTGATATACCGATGATAGAATCTCGGACATATAATATATCGCGAGATAAAGGGATTTAGTTACTAGCATTAAAGGTTCTCACGATCACAGAAGTAATCGTTGAATGTGTGGGAGTCAGTATGGTCTCCAGGTCCCGCTACTGATTATTGATCGGATAAGGGTCTCGATCATGTCTGCATTATTCGCGAACCGTAGGGTGACACACTTAAGGGATACCGACACCATTTGGAGCAAATGTGTTCCAGAGAAAAGGATTGCAAAGCGCTGGAACTATTTCAATGGACACCAAAATTGTTTCGGGTGAAATTGCTCAAATTGGTTCTGCATGTGATATTGAAATATTGCAGGGGGTTTTATGTGAATGTTTGTTAATTAAAGTAATTAACAAAATTCTGAATAAAATAAATAAAATAGTTTTATTGAATGAGAGTTGCATTAATTTTGGTGGAGAATTAATACATGTGAGTGGACTTTTGAGTGGAGGCATGTTTATGTGAGTGGAAGCTCCACCCACATGAATGAGGGAAGAGGTGGGGGCACGCCATGGCCATCGGCCATTGGAGGGGGTTGCCCCCGTCTCCCTATAAAAGGCCCCCTCTCCTCCTCACAAAGCACACCTCCTCGTGAAGGATCTCTCTCCCCCTCTAGAATTATTCCCCATGGTCTCGAATTAGCGAGATACATGTTCCCGGTGGCTTTTTGTCTGGAAGGAGTTGCTGCTTCCACTGCATCGCTAGAGCGAGGAGGTGGAGGTTGTTTGGCGGACCAGACGTGTGTGCGAGGACGGATGCGCTGTTGATTTGTGGTGCTAGGACTTCCTCTCGATCTTGAGATCGGCAAGCGACCGACTACATCATCCACGAGTGCAATCTCGTTACACTTTGTCGGTCTTCAATGGTTTTGATCTCTATGGATGTATATCCACTAGTTGCTTGTATCTAGGTAAATAGATCTTGGTACTTAGTAGTTCCCATCATAGGAATTATTTTGTTTTCTATGCTGCAAAGCCAATAGAATCTATTCACAATAGCTCTACGCACACTTCCAAACACGTCCAAAGGATTTCACCTTTTCCTTAGACCCAAAGGCAATTGATATGTGGTCTACTACACATACCATATAAAGAGAGAGAGATCAAACACACATCATAGAACAATAGATCATGGACACAAGTAATAGATCATCTTTATTTCCATGCATAATAACACTAGGGTTTCACCATCTCTCCCCAAGAACAAGGAAACTACTCATACATGAAGGGGATCAACATCATGGAAGTAGTGTGGATGAAATATGAAGGTACAATTGAATACAAGTGCAAGTCCACAATATAGATTGGATCACAACAAAGTAAACAAAGGGGATCGAAGTTGCAGACGTTGTTGATGAAGATGGTGATGAAGATGTGTAGCCCTTCAAGATGCAAGTATCCTCTCTCCCTTATGTGGTATGGTGGTGTAGATCTTGTGGACGGCACCTATGGAGATGGCGAAGCAGGAGGGCTCCGCTGCTATGGCATTAAATGGACTCTCCCCCTTCTAGGATTTCCCCCTCTTTGAATAGGCATCTAGAGGTCAGTTTCGTGAACCGATGGAGCTAGGAGCCGAATATGCCCATTGGCCCTCCAAAAATATTGTTCTGGTTGATGAAATGAAGCCATCGGAGGGTGGAAAGAACTTACGGTATGGGCAGACTCCGCCCTAACCAGTGGTCGTTACACCCTCTGGACTCTGCAGTGTTTTGGTCGCCATTTCTTCATATGGACTCCGATTGATGTGTTCTTTAGCTTGTTGGATTCGTTTAGATGATGGCTACAACACCATGGACTTGGATATTCATTTGGAGTTGATGGAAAAATTCACTTCTTCCTCTCCTCAAATGGCTAAGTCCGGTTCCTATAGCTCCTCCATATTGTATCCTCTCAGCTCCTTTTATCCATGATTGTTCATATCACCTACACACAAGTCAAAGACAAGGAAAAGGTAATACAATCCTAATAAACTATTAGTTGTGCAAATTCCATGTGAAAATGAATGAGGACAAGTATTCATACATAATAGGCATAGTTGTAGATAGATGTAGCATGTAATGAGTGACAATATGAATAATTTATATACTTAAATATCCTTCAATTTTGGAATCATCAGTCGTCAACACCAACATACACTTAAAGGAATCATCATCAAAAGCTCAAGATCTTCAATGAATTAAATGGAGACATCATATACATCAACTGAAAGTGAAGACGAAGTTGTTGATTAGATAGAAGTATAATATCTAGCCATAAAACCTACTTCTGTAGAGAAATGCAATACCAGCATTTGCGAGCCAGATAGTTTAGATGGTAATCTATTAGTATGATATTTATGAGTTGTTATTTCTGGTTCTTCTTTGTAAGAAGTTTCTTTCTCTCTCTGTAACCTGGAGCGTTATCTGGATATTTTGTAAAGAGTCGAGTTTTAATCTATAGTCATATCTTGGATATGCTATGTTTCTGTTGTACCACTCTAAGGGATGTAATACTAATGGAATAGTGATTCATCGGTGTTATATCAATGACTATAGTGTACTGCATCATGTAGTGGTATGCTGGGTCACCGCATCCGGTCGAGGATTAGTCGATATGCGTCCATCCATCATAACATGGATGAGAGGCAAGGCACACACACACAAAATAAGAAGAGGAGGCAAGGTGCGCGAGGAATAAGAAGAAGGAGAGTGAGGGGAAAACTTCCTCCCCGCGGTAGCCCTGCACACAATTTGTAAGGGGAGGCCGACGCATCGACTCCCCCCGTGCCACGTGTTGCACAACCGCCCACTGCACTGCACCCACTTCCTGCATGATCCCATGTGTGAGCCGCAACCGTAGAAGACCCCACACACGAAAACTGAAGAGATGCCACAATGGGATGTAGGGGCACGCGACGGGACACCTCCTATGTCAGTCATGACCTCAGCTGACAGAATGCTTAGAGCTGGACAGATCCCGCTAGCTGGACCGTCTCCTTTAATTTTTCAAGGAGACCATGGAAGCTTTTCGACTTGGGTTGCAAAGCTGGCACGCGCTCGGGGGATACTATCGGTGGGATCACCACCGGGTGGCCCAGCTGGTAGGATATCCTGGCTTCGAATGACACGAGGAGTCGGATCCTCCGTTGGAGACCACGAGAAGGACGCACAGACAGGATGGGCATGCAGGAGTGCCACAGGGCATAGTGCGCATGTCTAAGTGGTACTCGAGGCTCCTGAGAAGGGGTTGGTTGATCTAGAGCACAATCCCACCACTACTTGTTTGAGAGAACAGATAAGAACACACGTACAACTCTAGGAACAACCTTGTATTTTGTATTCATCTGTTATTGAGTTCATGTAAAAATAGCGGTGTTACCTCATCGAGCATCCTAAACCTAGGTATATCTTTGTGTCCAGTGCTTGTATCTAATCCTGCATACGGACACATTGGCTTGCCCATTTGGGCTCACACCTCTCATGCATCTCGTATGGCACCGCGATGCAACAAACCACGACAACGTTGGAGTGTGGAAAATCCTTTTGCACAAAGAATGTGGTCCGACTTTAAAACAAATAAGTTTGTGTTGCTTGGGAAAAAACTAAGAGTCGTCAGCTACCATATCAAAAGTCAGGCCGCGTTGTGTTTTCAGATGTAGATGGTCCTATCCTAACTTTTTTTGGAAGAATAAATATTGGGATTTCTATTTTCGTTCCCTTAGTTCGTTAGTTGTACTCAGTTTTCCCTAGCCGCTTAGTTTTTCCTCACTTTTCCCCTCCCTCTATTCTGAAACCCTCATAGGCGCTCGGATGGGGGATGCCGTCAGGTCAAAGCTTGACCGTTACATGCTGACCGATGGGACCGCGTTGGGGCAGGTTGTGCGTTGAGCATTACATTACGTCGCCTCAACCATTTCATGCTGACAGGTGGGGCCAGGATACACAGCGGACCAGCCATCCATCTCTCGCTGATTATGGGGGATGTTGTGTGGGACCATGTGGGACGCGTTTGGTGGTTACGTGCGTCCTGTCTCCTAAATTGGAAGTTTTCTTTTTTGTTATTTTTATGATTGGCCTTTTTAAGAGCGTATTTTCCCCTCTCTCTCTCTCGCTAACATTTTTTTTGCCCAAAAAGGTAGCGAATTTAGAGCAGTTTCTCTCTTCATTTATTGTTCCTTTTGGCCCTCGTTTTTCCCAAATCTGGTAGCAAATCTAGAGCAGCAAATCTAACCAGCACCATAAATAAATTGAGTAAACAAAGCAGATGTAGATAGAGTAGCTAATATAGGTTATATAGTATAGTACTTAATGAGGTTCGACAATTAGACTGCTCAGCAGCAGCGGACAAGTTCAACACAGACAAGACAAAAGAAGCTGCTTGCACACGATCAGTGGCCCCTCATGGCCTCCGCCTCCTCCCTCTGGCGCCTCTTCCACTTCTTGTTGCACAGTCCCTTGACCTTGGGAGCCTTGTGCTTGATTGGGGGCATGTGACTCTCCTTGATAGCCACCTTTTGGAGGTTGCAGAGGTGAAGGCCGAGCGTCTGGTGCTTGGCTCTGCAGCTATGGATGTTCATGAACTCGCCGCAGGTCCTCACGTCCTCGGCATGCTTCACGCGGGAGTTGAAGTCCATGGCATGGAGCCTCCTGGTGGTGCAGAAGGGGCACATGTAGATGTCGTCGAAGAAGAATTTGTTGTACTGGCCGGACTTCAGCCTCCTAGCACATGACGAGTCTTAGTGTCCTTGGACTCGTCATCACTACAGACGTCGCTGCTATCCTTCTGTTGAAAAAACAGTAGAATGCAATAAGGACATGATTGAGATACTTTGATTATCGGGATTTATTATTTGCATAAATTAATCAATTGAGATCCCCTGATTATTCCCCAAATCTCAAACCAAATCGAATACTGATCCCAACTATGAACAGGGGGGTTCAAATACGAATAAGGGGATTCATCGAAATACGAGATCTAACACGAGAGGATTAGCTACTGTAAAATATGAATAGCTGAACCCTAATAACATACGATCTAGCATCCAACGATGGGAACAGGGGAAGAACAAGGGAAGGGGAGAAAACCCTGGTTACCTCCGACCATGGGTCAGCGATGCTGGTGTCGTAGGGGTTCTCCGACCTTATGTAATCAACCTTCTCGTAGGTGTCCCAGCCGAGCAGGATCTGCCTGAGACCGATGGGGGCCTCCTCGCCGGCGGCTACGGCGGATGCGGGGACGGGGACAACGGCTACCTTAGATGCCTAGACGGGGGCCTGTAAGGGGATGGTGGCTGCCTTTGATGCCTGGACGGGGGCCTGTATGGGGACGGGGGCCTCTTCGTCGGTGGCCTTGGAGGCTCCGATGGCCACCACGCCATTCTTCTCCATCGCCGACGGGGTTAGGGTTTTCTTGGGGGTTTGCAAAAGGTGATGGGACAATGGAGACGGTTGAGTGAGCGAGTGAGTGATGAGTGAGAGTGAGGAGGCCTCTATTAAAGGAGAAGGGAAGTGACATTTCGTGGCACCATCGTGCATCGTGTAACGGTGTATATCCCTCCTCGCCCACAACCTTTCAAAGGGGGAAGGGCCTTTACTTTCCCCTAAGGGTAGGAAAATCATGATCGGGATAGCGGACATAAAGCTATTGAACTTAGGTATGCTCTTTCCTTTTGTCGAACTGAAATCGTAGAACACAATGTGATATGATGGGATAGAATGCAATAGAAATAGAAACAAGGATAGCGAATGGGTTACCTACTCCTAACGCTACTACATCGTGCATGGCCACACGTGTCCGCTACCGCCCCATGCACCGCAAACGCGTACCGTGAGTCATGTTTTTTCCCTCATGTCTAACCCTGGCGACTTAGTTGTGCTCAGTTTTTCCCTCGAGTGTAACACTGGCAGTTTGGTTGTACTCAGTTTTGCCCTCCAGTACTAACACTGTCGTGTGCAATATACTCAGTTTTACCCTCCGGTGGTTGGTCAACAGAGAGTCAACAAATAGGTTTTAGCTAGCTAATTGACTCATTTTATGCACAACAAATTCAAAAAGATCAAAACATAGTGGCATCTATCCAGGGAGTCTTATTATGTGACTTGCCACCATAAGATATGTATATAAATCAAGTTTTAACCTAAATCACCACTTCTCAAATCACCTACTATCTATGAAGGTTCATGGCTTTCTACTCAAGCCTCTTCCCAAAACATCCCTCCCCAAAATATAGTTTGTCTGAATGAGGCAAACATTGTCAAACTGGTGCATATTTGAATTGCAAATAGTTTGATGTATGCCAAGATGTATTCTATTGTATAAAAGACGCATTTTCCATTTTTAAATCTTTTTCTATTTTCTATTTGAATTCCTTTGTCAGTTTTGCCCTTGGTTTTTAAGGTCTACTCAGTTTTGTCCTTGGTTCTAAAGTTCTACTCAGTTTTCCACTCTCTTAGTCACAATTTCTCACACCTGTGCTCATCTTTGCTGCTACGCTCTGATTGGTTAAGACAGTTGTCACGCGGATCGTGCCCACCAATTGTTGATCCTCTGTGATCTAGCGGATAGGATAACCCCTATATCTGTCAGGGGGGCACTCCTCTATCCATGCAAAATAAGGAGTTTGCCACCGGTACTTTAACTCCATAAATAAATGAACTTGAATATAATTTGAAGGGAACATGTTCAAACATGTATAATTTTCGTATATGCAAATGATAATCTCTCAAGATTTTCTTAGCATAATATTATCACGTATTAAGTGCAATTTCAAAGAGTTCAAATATGTATAATTTTTGTACATGCAAGTTTATACATTACATTCCACTCTATGAAAATGCGGGAGAAAATGATAACCTCTCAAAATTTTGCTAGCACATCATTATCTCATTATTTAGTGTGATTTCACAGTGTTAAAAGGTTTAAAATTTTCGTATGCGCAAGTTTATGCATTATATTTCACTCCATGGAAATGATAAATGATCAGGATTTTATTAGCACAACATTATCATCTCCTAAGTGCGATTTCAAAGAGTCCAAAGGTGTATAATTTTCGTATATGCCAGTTTACGCATTGCATTCCACTATATGAAAATAATAATCTCTCAAGATTTTCTTAGCACAACATTATCATATATTAAGTGTGATTTCAAATGAGTTTAAAGGTGTATAATTTTTGTATATGCAAATTTATGCATTATTCTACTCTATGAAAATAATAATCTCTCAAGATTTTCTTAGCACAACATTATCACGTATTAAGTGCGTTTTCAAATATTTCAAAGGTGTATAAACTTCGTATATGCAAGTTTATGCATTACATTCCACTCTATGAAAATGGGGGAGAAAATAATAATCTCTCAAAATTTTGTTAGCACATCATTATCACGTATTAAGTGCGATTTGAAAGTGTTCAAAGGTTTATAATTTTTGCATATGCAAGTTTGTGCATTACATTCCACTCTATAAAAATGATAATCTCTCAAGATTTTCTTAGCACGACTTATCACGTATTAAGTGCGATTTCAAAGAGTTCAAAGGTGTATAATTTTCATATACGCAAGTTTATGCATTATATTTCACTCCATGGAAATGATAAATGATTAGGATTTTATTAGCACAACATTATCATGTCCTAAGTTTGATTTAAAAGAGTTCAAAGGTGTATAATTTTTGTATATGCATTACATTTCACTATATGAAAATGAAGCTAGACAAAGGGCCGCTGACACCGGAGAAAAAGAAGAAAGAGGAGGCAACAGCACGGGCGCGGGCGCGGGGCTGCCTCGGGGTCCCATCTTGCAACGCCAACCTGGGTAAGTTGTAGGTCCGGTGCTCACGTGGATAAGTTGTGGGTCCGACGCTCACGTGGATAAGTTGTGGGTCTGATGCTGATCTGGATAAGTTGAGAGAGGTGTCCACTAAGGGAACCAACTAAACACGGCCCTACTTGTCAGCATGTAATGACAAGGGTACACTACAGGACCCAACAGAATGCGGCCCTACTCGTTAGCACGTAACGGCAAGGGTCCACTACGGGACCCGACTGAACGCGACCCCACTTGTTAGCACGTAACGGAAGGCTGACAGACAGCGAGTTTCAGACCATGTGAGAGTTTCGTACAAGAAGATGGGCAAAAGGGAGGAAAAACTAAGCGGCTGGGGAAAATTGAATACAACTAACGAGCCGAGGGTACGAAAATAGAAATCCCATAAAAATTTAGTTTTATTAGTCAATGCTAATTAGCAAGTTTAACTGGGTGTATCTCCTAAAAATATCTTATTTGTTTTGTATTTTTACTACTTTTAGCATCACGCTGAAAACTCCACCACACAAAAATCATCGGCACCTGCCTTTTCTAACTTGCATATGTTAACTAATAGCTTAATCCTGGAGAGATGTGGCTCCTCTCAGCCCATCGGTCGATGCATGTCTATGACGTGTGGGTTCCCCTATGCAGTTTCCCGTACACACGCCTTTCTTTTCCAACACCGAGATTATTCCTGACCCATCCTCTCCCCTCCCATCCCCTTCAATTTGTTCCCATTGAATCCTTCTCTCTCCTTGCATCAAAGTGCATCATTTCCTCCAATCACCGGCACCACATGGCGCTGCCCCTGCTCAACCAGTTCCATGCACGGATTGCGGAGGTCGAGCTCGCTGGAGGCTGAGCAGTTGGGCTTACCTCGACCTATGGAAACAAGAAGGAGGTGGAGCAGGAGCTAGAGGACCTTAGGGAGGAGGGATAGTGGGCGAGCACGGTGGAGGAGCGACCTACATCACGGCCGACAAGGAGGCACTACGGCGCAAGACCGGCCGGCTTGTCCATGAGGGCTGCCATACGCCAAGGGAAGAGGACTTGGCGCGACTATCGTTGTCTCCACGATGTTGATCTGTGGAGGGCTACACTAGGCCGTACTTTGAAATCTCCATCAACAACAAGACTAACATGTACCTATTGTTCTATCCAGGTAAGTGCATGCACCCCTTTTCTCCTCAAGCCTATTCATGTATCTTGTCATTTTGATAGTTAGGCAATGCGCTTAGTGTGTTTAATGAATTGCTTACTTATCAATACATAAATTGCAATGAAAGAATTTTTCTATGTAACATTTTGAACAACTTTTGGGTTAAATCTGTTAATAACATAAAGCTAGAAATTATTTCTTATTCTGCATTACGACTTTCGTAATCTTAGAACCAGTGATACATCTTCCTGGCATGGTTGAGTTTTTTGAGAGATAATGCTGCTTATAATAAATATTACATTATATAAGCAACATTTGTGCAATAACTTAGCTGCTAGATGTTGTAATTTTTCAGATACGACCACATAAGTAAAGAACATGCAAATCCGTACGAACATACTTCATGACAACCATCTCCCAGTAGTAATCTATATGAAGCATGTTTCATTTGTCAAGACATTAATTAGCTAATTAACTTAGGGGAAATACAATTGTACTTGTACACATGAGTACGGGATCTATCCAGCCATTTAGATGTTGTCTGTTGCGTTGAGATTCGAAACAATATATTGTCCAACGTTGCTTTTATATCTATTTCCCGAATATGATAAATGAGAGGGAATCCAGGAAAGCACCGCAGAGAGCCAGTCCCGTAGCCGCACGAGCCGGGAAAGCAACATGATTGTAGCCGCATGAGCCGGGATACCCGGGAAATTAACGCGGTTGTAGCTGGGATACCCGGTTCATACTAGTATATGCAAGCAAACTCACCGACAAACTGTCTGGAATTCCCCGTGCAGAGGATGTGCACCCGCGGCGCCGCGGCACCATGACGTGCGCGGCGTTCTTGTCGCTGGCCACCATGGAGCGCGTGTTGGCTGCCATGACGTGGTCTAAGTTGGCCAGGGGTGCTGGTGCCGAGGATATCTCGGCCAGCTTCGGGCAGCACGCCGCGTCCGGCCGACTGCACGTAGGGCAAGCAGTCGGACATGTTGAGAAGCTTGTTGAGGCCCGCCATGTTCATCCCGGAGGTAGGGGCAGGCACCGCCGCCATGGCCGTGGAAGATAGCACCGAAACCTGCTATGCCGCCCCCGCGCACATGGTTGCCGTCGACAGCAGCAGCAGCAGCGCCGTGAGTACGGCCCACCGCAGACGCCCGGGAACACGAGCGCGCAGGAGTAGTCGACGGCGATGCCATACGAGTTTGCGGCGCCGGAGAGCAGCTCGCTGAGGCAGACCGGATTGGAGCCCATAATCCCGGCTAGCGTCCGGCCGCGCCGTATTGCACGTACGGCAAGCAATACATGCTTACGCGCAGTGCCAGGATGGAGGTACCCGAGGTTTGTAGCTTTCTGCAGCTGCCAGGACGGAGGTACCCGTGTCACACGGAGTGCTAGGAACTAGTAGGAGATAAAGGCTAGTGCCTCCACCCGCGCCACGCGCCGCTGGAGTAGAGCGTCGTAAAGGCCGGAGCATGTCAGTAGCGACACGACGGGAAAATTCGGAAGCTAATTCATGAAAATATGTGGGGACACAATGTGCACGGATCTTGAAGGTTGTGTGGATGGACATGATAGCTCTTACACCCATGTGTACAAGCACAAAATCCTCATTGAGTTAACTTGGTATTGTTGTTTTTATTCTTACCATGAACCTCCCATGATTTATTTTAGCCCAATATTTTGGGAAAACCTTCTTCGTATGTCATGCAGCTATCTATCTTAAAATATTTGCTTTGTTGCCATCTATACATGAGACATGCTTGGTTTGGATGCTATTTGTACCTGTTTGAATTTGTATCTTATTTCCATAGATAGTTATTATCCACATAAAATTAGGATAGAAAAGTGCAAATATAAATATTGATTTTCATACTAAAACTGATTTGGCATTTTTCCAATGCCTACAAGATGTACTAAAATTATGTGTTGTTAGTTAAACATCATGTTCTTTTCCAGTACATTTGAGAACCGTGAAATGATTTAGTTTGAATGTAGTGTTCCAATAGAAATAAAGGGTTTCATAATGGACAAGTTCATTTGTTAGTGCCTACACCATACATGTGCAAGGGAACATAAGATATGCGGCGATGTATCAATAATAATTTCTTTGTTATGTAGGAGTTGAAAAAGGTAAGTTATTTTTTTAACGAAACTGAACGTAGAATTTCTATGTTTCTAGATGAATAGATTTATGCATCAGAAAATCTTACCTCTATCCCATGTTGAATGTTTTTTACACTCATCCTTTCCCTAGTTTCCTTAGTATGTATAATGAATTAGTTTAAGATAATGAAAATATGAATATATTTTACTTCAATGTGTTATGTGGATATGACAAGAACTTCTAACAACCTTTTGTATTTATATTAGATTTTGAGTGAGAAAACGGCAGATCCCACAAGACGAACCTAGATCAGTGGTAGGAGCCGGTATTGACCAGCCTAGCAGGTTTTTTCCTGCTCGCCTCAGTGCTCAGAGTTGGTGCGACAGACGCATATTCAGGCGACAACCATCCAAATCTTGTGATTGTTGTTCTCTTATTATACTTTATTCATGTTTGAGATTGTGTTCACTAGCCAAAAGTTTTTTGTTGTTGTTCATAGTGGGTGTTAGACTACGTGCCTACATGTGTGTTCACTGGAGCAAGAACTGCAGGCACCTAGGCCATTGAGAAATGCTGGAAGACCCGTAAGCACCTTCCATATTCATTTTTCTTCCGTTCAATGCGTGTTTGTAGTTTCTACACGACAGTACCACCATATTGATAGTAGATAGTGTAGAAGACTCTACACACTACGCACACTAGTCATAGTTATTGAAATAACATTTCATGATCTCTAGTGTTTTGTGTGTTAGATAACAATACCATGGATCATCTCATATATGCTAAGTGCTACAGATGAATGTTCACATGAAAAGCAGCCAAAATCAGTTGGTGGGGGCGGATTATCCGCCCCTACCAAGGGCCGGATAATCTAGCCTAGCCCAATCGACAAACACGGGCAAAGCGCGTCATGCAGTATGGGGGCGGATTGTCCGACCAAGGCCGGAGTTTTTGCCTGGGCCGGATAATCCGCCCTTATAGGGGACCGGATAATCCCCCCACACCCCCGAGATGTTTTGCAAAGGCTGGACAGGCGCGTCATGCAGTAAGGGGGGCGGAGTATCTCCCGGATTGTCCGACAAAGGCTAGAGTTTTTTCCCGGGCCGGATAATCTGTCCCAAAGGGGGTCAAATAATCCGCCCCTAGGAAAGTTTGCAAAGGGAGGCAAGGCACGTCATGCGGTATAGGGGGCGTATTTCCCTCCTGGAAAATCCGACTCTGGGCGCAGGATTTCCCCAGCTGGATAATCCGACCCCCAACTTTTCCAACGGACAAGTTTGGATAGGGGTATAAATGCCCCAATCACTCCTCCTGTCAGATCTCTTGATTCATTCGAAAAAGTACTAACATGTTCTTCAAACTCCTAATCGAGATCTCTCACTTCAACCACCTGAAGGCTCTGATCTTTGAGGAATCGAAGGAGGAGACTTCAATCATCGACATTACAAACCAAGCGCATCGCTTCCCCTCCATTCACTTGGAGGATTCTTGATCTAGTATTACTTACTAATATCTAGATCTTGTGTTTCGGTTTTGATAATATTTGTTCTTGTGGCATCTTGTTGCCATTACGGGAGCCTCCAATTCAGTTGTGGATGTGTGCCCCGCTAGTTGTGTAAAGGCACTAGTTCCCTCCTCGAAGGGTATCAATAGTGGAAAGGTGGATCAGGCCTTTGGTGGCGAGATCCATCAAAGAACAGGATGAGGCCTATTGTGGCGTGGTGGTCTTAGTACCGCTCACCCCTCCAACGTAGATGTACTTCCCTTAACAAGGAAGGAACTATGGTAAAACAAATCCGGAGTCTCCGCGTGATCCACTACGGTTTCCTCGCTCCTTACTCTTACTTGCCTTTACTCACTTAGTAGTTAGGTTTAAATATAGGGAAATTCTTCGTAGTTGCATATCTAGTGAATTTACTTTTGTGTCAAGCCTAAAATTAAAAAAGTATTAAAATTTGGAGTAGCACCTATTCACACACCCCCCTCTAGGTGCCCGTACGATCCATTTCAAATGGTATCAGAGCCTCGTCTCTATATTTGGGCTTAACAGCCTAAGAGAAGTATGGGTACTAAGGGATATGGGAGTGAGGCCGTGGACAAGGTCACAATGGATGATCTCAAGACGTTGGAAACAACCTTGTTGAAATCCTTTGAGTCCAAAATGGAAGAGATGCAGCAAATGATTGCTCGTCTCACTTCATCTACAGCTCCACCTCCATCTACCTCTAAGGCCTCCACTCCGCTATCTAAGGAGAAAGCTAATGCTAACTCCAAGGAAGACGAGTTGGGTGGTGAGAAAAATAATGGCTCCTCCTCCAAGAAGGGAAGTGGCAAGGAGGACTATAGTGAGGTCTCTCACCTATATTCTCCCGACCCACCAATCCCTCACCCTCATATAAACAATAGGGATGATCCACCCAAGATTATTGCATCCTCATTTAATCAATGGAAATTCTTAATGAAATCTCATGTGTGCAGTTCATCAATTGAGCTTTGGAGGATCATTGAAGATGGCCTCCACATTGGAGACTCCACCAAGTGGACAGGAAGAGAAGTAGTGGACAGTCAACTCAATGCAACGGCTCTTCACATGATTCAGCTTGGTGTGGGTTCCAAGGACATTCCACATATTGAACACCTCAACACCGCCAAGGAAGCTTGGGATGCTCGCACCAACTTGTTCATCAACAATGAAAGCATGAGAATAAATAGGTACGATGCTCTAAGCAATGAAGCTGAAGGATTCTACATGTTGGATGGTGAGGACCACGAAAACATGTATAGAAGGCTCAAGAGCATTGCAACAACATTTAGAAAGCATGACGCCACTCATATTGGTGATGCTTGGATCAAAAGACAATATGTGAGTGCCCTCATGCCATTTGAGCCCACGGACTTGAAGAGTTTGCAAGGTAGACACAACTACCACCAAATGACTTCCAACAAAGTCATGCAAGTAATGGTGGCTTTTAAAGTGGCAGCTAAGAACTCCGAAGATGCTCGTGCTCGGGCAATTGGGATGCAAAAGGCGTAAATGTAGCATTAAAGGCTAATGTTGTTGAACAAGATGAAGATGATAGAGGGTTTAACATTGTCTCCATGAGCTGTCCTGAGGAGGTCAAGCGTGCTCATGGTGAGTACATGGCCTTCTACACAAGAAACTTTTCGAAGGACCTAGCTAAGGCTAAATCTGAACTTGAGCGCAAGAATGGGTCAAGTGGGCGAGAGGAAAACGGACCAAAACTGAGAACTTGCTACAATTGTGGAGACTGTTTGCACTTTGTGGATGAGTGTCCCTATCAAAGTATAGAAGATAATGGGGACAAGCTCATCCTCAAGGAAAATTCCAAGGCACCTCGGAAGAAGCCATTCGTCAAGAAAAATGCTCCCTATAAGAAGCAACCTAAGATTGTTTTGGTGGCACAAGAGGAGTATTCATCCACAAGTGAAGATGAAGAGGATGAAGATAGCACTCGAGAGGTAGCTGCAATAGCCACCACATCTACCACCACAGCGCTCTTTGACTCTCCCAATGAAAATGTCATCAACAAGAACGTCACTTGCCTTATGGCAAGAGGTTCTGAGGTATGATCTTCTATCTCTTCATTTCCTAAGACTACTATGAATGTTGATACGGATGATCATACAAGTCTTAGAGTAAAGGAAAAAGTCATTGCTTTGGACATTTTATCACTAACTTGCTAGGTGAGCACAAACGACATTTTAAGGCTCTCATGAGACAACTTGCTCACTCCGAAGAGCTCCTCAAAGAAAAGGGCAAAATTGAAAGAGAGGATGCCATGGAGATTGCATCTTTGAAGAATGCTCTAGAAGAGGAAGAAGACACTCGGGTCTCTCTAGAGGAGAGGCTTGATTCAATTGAGGACTCACATGACGAGGTTGTAGCCCAGCTCATAAAGGCACGTGATAATGCTCTTTCCAAGGTAAAGAAATTAAAGAAGGAGAAGATTGACTTTGGGGCTGCTCATGCTAGACTCTCTAAGAAATTAGAGAAACTTGACATTGCCTACAAGGCATTGGAAAGTGAACACTCTACTCTAAATGAGTCTCATGATCAGCTCCAAACTTGATTGGACAAGTATGATATGCCTAGCACCTCTACACCATCATGTGGACATGAAGATGTCATTGAAGAAAATGCTAGTCGAAAGATGAACTTGTCAAGGGATCCCAACCCAAAGGTAAGGAAATCCTAGATGAGATCCTTGGTAAGCAAAGGGCAAGCAATGGAAAAGAGGGACTTGGTTATGTTCCTAAGACCAAGAAGAAGAAGAACAAGAAGAAGAAAAGGAAAATTGCTCAAGCAAAGACAAGCACCGTCACAAAGGACAAACCTAACTATATTGGTTTTCCAGGGTCTAATAATCCTAATTATGAATTATTTTGTGATTACTATGGTGATGTCTATGCTAGTTATGTTGGTCCGTTTGATAATTATATTTCTTGGTCTATTTGGGTTCCAAAGGCCCTTGTTACTAACATGAGAGGACCCATTGAAAAATGGGTACCTAAAACCAAGAAGTAATTCTCTTGCAGGGCTATGCTTCCGGTGGTTCTAAATGGGTGCTCGATAGCGGGTGCACAAGTCATATGACCGGAAGCAAGGAGATCATCACGGAGATGAGGCCAAACCATGATCAAATAACCGTCTCATATGGTGATAAGTCAAAATCTGAGGTATTGGGTATTGGCAAGGTTGTGGTTGCCCATGATATTTCACTCGTGGATGTCATGCTTATTGAGACCCTCAGTTACAATTTACTTTCTGTTTGTGCCCTTGGTAAGGTGGGCTTTGCAGTTTTTATTGCTGGTGATTTAGTGGTCCTCTTGTGGAGCAAGTCTCTAAAGGTCGCTTTTGTTGAATAAGTCAAAAATGACCTATATGTGGTGGACTTTTCCAGGAAAACCACAACGGGTCCGATGTGCTTATTCAGAAAGGCTGGCATGGGCTGGTTATGGCATCACCGACTACCTCACGTCAACATGAGAACTTTGCAAAGTCTTCATAAGGGTGGCCACATTCTTGGACTAAAAGAAAATGTTTCCTTTACCAAATATTGTGTTTGTAGGTCTTGTGCTGAAGGGAAGATTCATGACTCTCCCCATCGAAGGAAAACAATTATTTCTTCAAAGAGGATTTTGGAGCTGCTTCAAGTGGACCTCTTTGGTCCTCTGTCTCATGCGAGCCTCCGTGGGAAGAAATATTGCCTCGTAATTGTCGATGATTATTCAAGATATACATGGGTCTACTTCTTCAAGCTGAAGAGTGAGACTCAACAAACGGTCATCGATTTTGCCAACGAGGTCCAGCATCAACACAATGTCCTATATTGGCAGTTGGAAGTGATAACGGCTTCGAGTTCAAGAACTACACTCTGAATGAATTCCTAAGTGGAGAGGGGATAAGACATCAATATTCCGCTGCGTACACCCCTCAACAAAATGGTGTAGCCGAGAGAAAGAACCAGACTTTCATGGATATGGCAAGGTCTATGTTGGCTGAATTCAAGTCACCATATAACTTCTGGGCTGAAGCCATTTCCACCGCATGTCATTCATCCAACTGGCTTTACCTCCGCAAAATCTTGGATAAGACACCTTATGAAATACTTACCGGTAACAAGCCCAACATTTCATACTTATGGGAATTTGGTTGTAAGTGTTTCTTTCTTATCAAAGGAGTTCGTTTATCCAAATTTGAGTCTAAGGCTTTAGAAGGATTTTTTGTTGGTTATGGTGCCCAATCCCACACTTATAGAGTCTACAATAAGCTCTCGGGGACTATTGTAGAATCTTGTAGTGCGGTGTTCGAGGAAAATGATGGCTCCCGTGCAGGGCAAGTTGATGTTTGTGATGCAGAAGTTGAAATACCCCAAGATGCCATAAGAAGAATGGGTGTGGGATTTTTCGGCCCCATTGAGGAACCCCTTGTGGTGGATCGGGAAGGACAATGCTCTAGTCAAGTAGAGCCCTCATCGACACAAGCTCAACAAGATCCACTCGCTGGAGAAACCACTGCACTAACACCTCAACCTGTTGAAGGTTATCCATCATCTGAAGTTTCTGGGAGCTCTAGGCCGGATTTTCCGGGTGAAGCCGGATTATTCGGTCATACTACATCGAGTGTAAGGAACGAACAGAACAACCAAGAAAAAGATGCGACTCCCAGGCCGGATTTTCCGGGTGACACCGGAATCTGGCTCTTCTCCAACTCATTCCAGAAGCATCCAGGATGATCAAGAAGGACCAAGAACTCCCATGCCAGATTATCCGGTCACTCCCTTGGCAGGATTATCTACCCCTGAAGACTCAGAACAGCAGCAGCCTCCTGTTATGGTTGCTGATCAAAATCAAGGGCAAGGTTCTTCATCTCTCGTTCTTGCTGAACAAGCTATTGATCAAGGTCAAGCTAATGGTCTCGACGAAGACTCAAATGATGAAGAAATTCCTCCTAGAAACAACAAGTTGATTGAACTCCGTCGCAAAGCTCGTGCAGAACGAAACCTCGAATTAAGACGAGACACTCTTGATAAAGTTGTAGGTGACCTCAGGCGAAGGGTGTCCACAAGAAGAGAGCTAGCAAGCTTCGGTGAGCATCAAGCTCACATATACATGGTGGAACCCAAGAAGGTGTTTGAAGCTCTTGAAGATCCGGACTGGGTTGTTGTTATGCATCAAGAGTTAAATAATTCCGAGTGCAACAAGGTCTGGAAATTAGTAGAGAATCCCAAAGATGGCCGCAATGTTATTGGCACAAAGTGGATCTTCAATAATAAGAAAGATGAGAATGGAATTTTTGTAAGGAACAAGGCAAGACTTGTGGCACAAGGCTTTTCCCAAGTTGAAGGCATCGACTTCGACGAGACTTATGCTCCAATGGCTCGTGTTGAGTCCATCTGTATCCTCCTTGCTTATGTAGCTCATAATAATTTTAAATTACAGCAAATGGACGTTAATAGTGCTTTTCTTAATGGTCCTCTACATGAGTTGGTAAATGTAAGCAACCCCCGGGTTTCGAGGATCCCAACTTCCCAAACCATGTTTACAAACTCGATAAGGCGCTCTATGGCCTTAAACAAGCCCCACGTGTGTGGTATGAGCACCTTAAAGCACTTTTGCTAGACCATGGCTTCGAGGTTCGGCAAATCGATTCCACTCTTTTTACTAAGAAGGTTAATGGGGAGCTCTTCGTCTGCCAACTATATGTAGACGACATTATCTTTGGCTCTACTAATAAAGCTTTTAATGACGAATTTTCAAAGCTTATGACCGACAGGTTTGAGATGTCTATGATGGGGGAATTATGGTTCTTTCTTGAATTTGAGATCAGACAACTTAGAGAAGGAACCTTCATAAATCAAGAAAAGTACATCCAAGACATGCTCAAGAGGTTCAAGATGACGGATCTTAATGGCGTCGCCACACCGATGCAAACTAAATGCCATCTTGAACTCAATCCCAATGGTAAAGATGTGGACCAAAAGGTATACACGTCCATGATTGGCTCTCTCCTTTACCTCTGCGCATCTAGACCCTATATTTTGTTGAGTGTAGGTGTGTGTGCAAGGTATCAAGCGGCTCCTAAAGAAAGCGACTTAGTGGCGGTTAGGAGAATCTTCCAATATCTGGTTCATTCCACTAATTTTGGTTTATGGTATTCCAAGAGCTCCAATTTCTCTCTATGTGATTATACTGATTCAGATTGGGCTGGTGACAAGGATGATAGGAAATCAACTTCTAGAGCTTGTCAATTTTTGGGAAGGTCTTTGGTATGTTGGTCTTCAAAGAAACAGAATTGTATATCTCTCTCCACCACCAAAGTTGAATATGTGGGTGCTGCAAGTGCATGTACTCAATTATAATGGATGAGGCAAACATTAAAGGAAAACGGTGTTAATTGTGACAAAGTGCCTCTTTTATGTGATAATGAAAGTGCAATCAAAATTGCGTACAATCTGGTGCAGCATACAAGGACAAAGCATATTGAGATTCGCAATCATTTTATTCGGGATCATGTTGCTCGTGGTGATATGGATCTATCCTTTGTGAGCACGAAGAACCAACTTGCTGATATTTTCACGAAGCCACTTGATGAAGAAAGGTTTTGTTATTTGAGGAATGAGCTAAATATCACTGATTCAAGGAGTTTGTCTTGATTACTCATGCATACCACTTTACATCTCCTCCTTTATTTGGTTTAGGTGTGGGCGTGGATATAGGTGGAGTGTGGTCCTAATTGATTGGGCTAACCCTGCCCTCATAATGCCGAAAGTAAAAAAATCATTTCTCTTAATATCATTTTGTGATATGTGAGATTATTGATGAGTATTGGTCATGAACCCAAGATATATCTCTGCAGTGTCATACCATGCACTCCAACATGGTGGCCTCGTCCACCGCCCTCTTTCGTAAGAAGAGTTAGTTTCGTGTGGATTTTTCTAGAGTTTCTTGCATATCTTGTGTTCTTATGGAAAACACACCCAATTTTGGATTTTATTTGATTTGGTTCTTGCAATCTTGGGTGCGTAGTACCATCTCAGTTTGGTTGTCTAAATCCAAGCATTTTATATCCCTGAGCCATCTATTCTTGCACACAAGTCCTTTGTTTCTCTTGTGGGGGTTTGTCTAGGGGTGCACGAGCCTGAATCTGTGTTCAACAGAATTTCAAAAGATGGGATAGATTATCCTCCCCAAGTGGGGGCCGGATAATCCGCCCCTTGCAATTTTTGTCTACTAAGGGCAGGGCAACGGGGGAAGAGCTCAAACAGAGTAGTTCTTCTCCCTGACCCCCCCCTCTCTCCCCAAGCCGCCGCCTGCCGCCCCAGCCCTCCCCGGAGACGTTCCCTCCACCAGATTCTCCGGGCCTCCCTTGGATCATCTTCCCCACGCATCCGAGTACCTTCTCCTCCACATTCTTCCTTCCATGAGTGAGGGTAACTCCCTCTCTACCATCTTTTGTATAGATGTGCTGATTGTTGGTGGAACTTGGACTATGAGTTGCCTTGTGGTTCATATTCTGGTTAGAAATCGTAGTCTTGCAATACATGTGCCCGATCTACTTTGATGCACTCAACCTGGTAAGGCCGGATTATCCGGCTTGGAAGATTCACCTCTGGTTCAGAATTTCTCAGATTTTTTGCATAATGTATTTTGAGCTGTGGATTGTTGGTCTATTGTTTCTACATCCCTCTTGGACTTGTGTGTATACTTATCTCCTTGCTACCCATCTTATTCTCTTCATAGGTGGTTCTAGTGCTCCTAAGACATACAAGCGTCGTCCACATGGTCGTTATTTCAGGCCCGACGGAGAAGGTGGTCTCGTGGACGAGGTTGAATTACGGAGGTGGTAAAGAGAGGCTAAATGGATGACTGAACAAGCAAAGAAGGAAAGGCCAGGAGGGGTGTCGCCAAGAGGAAGGGTAAGGCACCAAGGGTCAACTATAAGGCAATGGATCTCATCACTTACTCCTCTATCCGTCATCATGATCTGTATGAGGAAGCTGAGAGAGATGGATAGCTTGGGGATTCCCGCTTTTGGTGTGCTGACCAGAAGTTCATCTTTGAGGACGTCTATTCATCTCTGAAGATTCATCCTATTCGTCCCATGGTTATTGCTGAGGCTACAGAGAAGCCTCAACTTGTTGATGCTATGGTTGAGACTGATCGGATGGGGCTGCATACTCTTATGGACCTATAGTACTCCTATGACTCCGAGGTGGTGAAGCAATTCTTCTCCACTCTGGTGATTTGTGGCAATGAAAACCGCACTATGAAGTGGATGACCCGTGAAACTATGATGCAATCTGACTTTTTGGATTTCCTTGGGGTGCTTGGCTATCCGTTCAATGGTCGGGATTGTCCTTGTGGCCATCGTATCATCACTCAACTCAAGCCCAACAAGGATGCTGCTCTCTCCCTGCACGGCTTCCGATGGTATTGTGGGTACGCTTGTAGGCCTCTCCACCTTTATGCTCGGTTGGTTGGTGTTTTTCGTGACTCCATCATGCCTAGTGGGGGAAACAATGATAGTATCCATGGTCACTTGGTTCAGCTGCTCGCCTTTTCTTATGAGGTTGCCACCTATGAGGATGAGACTATGGACTACAAGCTGGATGTGATGGAATTCATCTATCATGAGTTGACTCATGCCATGTTTAATAGGCTCTCCATTCCTTATGCCCCTTACATCATGATGCTAATCAAGTACTTGCTTCCCCATGAGGAATTCCACTATGATATTTAGCATAAGGTGAAGAAGATCTACAATAACTCAAGGAAGACCGCTCATCCATATTCTGCTCCATAGGGTCTTATGAGGGATGCTCATACTAGTGCCTGTAGGCCCCCAGTGCCTCATGTTGCTCGTAAGGTGAAGCAGCTCAATTGGTTTCAGTCGAACATATTATGCATGGGGGTGGATACTCACAAGGGGCAGTACGAGGCGTACAAGCAGCGCCATGAGATGGCTCACACCCAGCAGCTCATTCTTCACCATGTGTCTAAGGCGTCAGGCACCCCCCAGCTCCTGCTGCTCCCACTCCGTATGCTCAGTGGAACACCTCTGGACTCAACTATGGAGAGCTCGAGAGCCACCTATTTCCTTCCCAGCGATGGAGTCCACTCCACCAGCTGATGAGGAAGAGGAAGATAAGGAGGAGTATGATGATGAGGATGGGGACGAGAAATATGATGAGGACTACGAGTGATATCTTGGGGTGCTAGCATCGCTCTTCTTCCTTTTTGGCGTTTCGATGCCAAAGGGGGAAACTTAGTTCTATTAGGTTATCATAGATTCGCATGGGTCGAGCGCAAGCATTTACACTTTATCGTTTCGTTTTTACTATCGCTTGTGCCCATTTAGTGTTGAACTTTTATTCGTGAGTTGATTTGTATTAGACTATGTTTGTGTGTGGCACTGTGGTTCAGTTGTGGATTTATCATTGGAATTATCTTATGGCTTTATCTCTCGGTGATGATGGATCCATCTATCATATTGGCTATATCTTCTATCATACTGGCTATCTATTTTGGTTATCTTTCTCATGGTGGAAGGCCTCAATAATGTTTATCATGTTAACTATCCTTATATTATATTGAGGACTTTTCTATCGCGGTGATATGATGTTTTTGTTCTAATTTTTTATTTCTATGTAGATTCCATACCAATGAAATGGCCTCGTACCTATTTGTGTGCAATTGTATTCAAATGCAAATATTCTAATTATGCACACATTTAGGGGGAGTCTCTTTCATCCTTGAAATGATGTTGTTAGGATATCTCTATTGCAAATCCTAGTATTGTCATCTAACACCAAAAAGGGGAGATTGAAAGAACATTTCATGATCTCTAGTATTTTGTGTGTTAGATAACAATACCATGGACCATCTCATGTGTGCTAAGTGCTGCAGATGATTGTTCACATGAAAAGCTGGCAAAATCAGTTGTTTGGGGCAAATTATCCGCCCTACCAAGGGCCGGATAATCTGGCCTAGACCAATCGACAAACGCGGGCAAGGCGCGTCATGTAGTATGGGGACAGATTATTCTTCGGATTGTCCGGTCAGGGCCAGAGTTTTTGCCCGGTCCGAATAATCCGCCCCCGAGAAGTTTTGCAAAGGCTAGCTAGGCGCATCATGTAGTAAGGGGGCGGAGTATCTCTTAGATTGTCCGGCAAGGGCCGAAGTTTTTGCCTGGGCCGGATAATCCACCCCCAAAGGGGGCCGGATAATCCGCCCCCAAGAAAGTTTGCAAAGGGAGGCAAGGCGCGTCGTGCGGTATAGGGGGCGGATCCCCCCCCACCAGAAAATCTGACTCTAGGGCGGAGGATTGCCCCAGCTGGATAATCCGCCCCCCAACTTCTCCAACGGCCAAGTTTGGACAGGGGTATAAATGCCCCAATCATTCCTCTTGTCAGATGTCTTGATTCATTCAAAAAAGTACTAACATGTTCTTCAAACTCCTAATTGAGATCTCTCACTTCAACCACCCGAAGGCTCCGATCTTTGGGAATCAAAGGAGGAGACTAAAATCATCGACATTACCAACCAAGCGCATCACTTCCCCTCCATTCACTTGGAGGATTCTTGATCTAGTATTACTTACTAATATCTAGATCTTGTGTTTCAGTTTTGATAATATTTGTTCTTGTGGCATCTTGTTGTCATTACAGGAGCCTCCAATTCGGTTGTGGATGTGTGCCCCACTAGTTGTGTAAAGGCACTGGTTCCCGCCTCGAAGGGTTCCAATAGTGGAAAGGTGGATCAGGCCTTTGGTGGCGAGATCCATCGAAGAACGCCTATTGTGGCATGGTGGTCTTAGTACCGCCCACCCCTCCAACGTAGACGTACTTCCCTTAACAAGGAAGGAACTGCGCTAAAACAAATCATGTGTCTCTGCGTGCGCCACTATGGTTTCCTCACTCCTCACTCTTACTTCCCTTTACTCGCTTAGTAGTTAGGTTTACATATAGAGAAATTCTCCGTAGTTGCATATCTAGAGAATGTACCTTTATGTCGAGCCTAAAATTAAAAAAGTATTAAAATTTGGAGTAGCACCTATTCATCCTTCCCCTATAGGTTCCCATACGATCCATTTCAGTTATTTCTAGATACATGATGGGCATAAAATGATATATAAACCTGAATCTATTAGAAAAAAGAAGTGGCTGACATACATACTACCTGGTGATTTTTTGGGGTAGAATAACAACTATATGGTTTTCCCTAGAAGACACTAGATTTTGAAATAACTATGGATAACTTTACCATTGAGACTAACTCTCGTAGGTCAGCATCTACGATCGAACTTTCTGATCTGCGTCAATTTTGGTGAAAACAACAATATAAAAAAGTACTAACTAGGCCGAGATATTTTAGAGATTTTTTTGTAGGATATTTAGGATTTTTATAGATCTGTTATTAGTTAGAATATAAACTGAGAGAACTTCCTAAGTTTGATCAGATTTTGAATCTTTTTCGGAAAAACAAAGTCAAAGAGTCTATAGTGGTTCAATCAGCGTGGCGTGGGAAAGGATGGTTTCTTTTGGACTAGCATAGTTCAACCAAGGGTGGCTAAAATTTCTTCTCTTCCAGCACCCACTTTGTAGATGGTTTTCGCTACAGGATTGTAGGTAATAATTGATGAGGTTTGTTGCATAGAAAACAAAAACAATTATACAATTGTAACTGCCAAGATTGAATTTAGGCGATACTTGTAACTGTTTTAGAAGGACTCGCCCTTGAAGACCATAAGCGGGATAACTTTCCCGCAAATAAACGTGTCTGGTGTAGAATGTTCACGACCGTCCTCAAGGACACGATGACGATCAGCACCACAAATGGCAACGCCTCCGTAATCGGTCACACGTTTGGCGTGCCGACGACCTCCGTATGTTGGTCTAGTTGGGCAGCAAAAGTAGTGGATCCTCGGGAACTCCAACAACACTACGACATGGTGGTGGTGGTGGAGAAGATCTAGAGTAGGGCTTCACCTAAGCACCTTACTCGCGAATAGTGGAACAACTAGCAAGGGGGAGAAGATGCCAACCAAAGGGCATATGAGAGGGAACAGAGTGAGAGGGGAGGTGCTCCACCCCTTCTTTTATAGGGGGAAGGGGTAGCCCCTCCCATGGTTGGCGGACAAGAGGGTGCCCCCACCTCTTCCCTCATTCATGTGGGTGGACAGTCCACTCACAATTATTCATCTCCACTTTCTCCCATTAAAATTCCATCCAAAAAACCAAAGGTCTTTCCATTAAAGCACTTTAATTCACTTGGTTTAATGCTACTCAATTTAATGAACACTTCATTTAATGAGCACTTCATTTAATGAACATATCAACAATGTAATCCCTTGCAATATTTTGATACACCAAAACTATTCCGGTAGATTTATCAGAACAAGTCCTGCATTGTCCAGTATTTTCTCCTATGTTTCCTATCCACTCAAATGCGTTGATGAACCTTAAGTGTGTCTCCCTACGGATTCGTGAACTAAGTGGATATGATCGAGACTCTCTCCGATCAATAATCATTAGCAGGACCTGGAGATCCATAATGACTCCTAGTTATTCAACAATGAACTAGTGATCGCGTGAACCTTTTTTGCACTAACCAATTCCTTTGCTCTCGCAATATTTTACTTGTACCTGATCTGATAATTTGGTATCATCCATACCTAGTTTGATCTCGTTACCTACAAGTACTATTTTCTCGTTCCTGTGATATAACATTCTTTGTGATCTTATCACTTGCTTGCAAGCTATGTTAATGCGATATCACCGAGAGGGCCCTGAGTATACCTCTCCGGCATCAGGATGGATAAATCCTACTCTTGATCCACGAGCCTCAACTAAGACTTTCCTAGTAGTCAACAACATATTTATAATCACCATGTTACGATGTGACGTTTGATGGAATCAAAGTACTCTTCTGTTGGGTCCGCAGCATAGAAAACAAAAAATTCCTACGGTGTGAACTACACGCCAAGATCTATCTACTAGGTACAAAGCAACGGGTGGACATACATCCAACGAGAACTTACCCTCGTAGACAACGAGCTTTGTTAATGAGTAGGAACTCGTGGTTGATGTAGTCGTACACTTGCCGATCTCAAGATCGTGAGGAATCCCGAAGTCCGCAACTCAGCAGCGCATCCGCACTGCACACATTCAAGCCACCGGACAACCTCCACCTCCTCGCCCAGCGATCCAGGAAGCAAAGAACTCCTTCCGACAAAATGCCACCGGAACATGTATCTCGCTAATCCGAGACCATGGGGAATAATTCTAGAGGGGGAGAGATCCTTCACAAGGAGGTGTGAGGATGAAGGAGGAATGGGTGGCATTTATAGGAGGAGGGGTGCCCTCTCGCCATGGCGCACATGGGGGTGACCTCACCTCCCCCATTCATGTGGTGGTAACCCCTCCACATTAAAATGCCTCTTCACATTCCCTTTTAAAGTCTCCACTTTAAATGCATTAAATTTCTCCAAATTTAATACTCTCTCATTTAATAAAACTCTTTTTATTAAATTTATTCAGAATTTTGTTAATTACTTTAATTAACAAACATTCACATATATCCCTTTGCACTATTTCAATATCACATGCATAACCACCTTCTGCAATTTCACCCAAAACAATTTCCTTTCTATTGAAACAATTCATGCGCTTTGCAATTCTTTTCAGATGAAACATATGTGCTCCAAAATGGTGTCATTAACTCGTTAAGTGTGCCACCCTACGATTCACGAATAATGCGACATGATCGAGACCCTTCTCCGATCAATAATCAGCAGGACACAGAGTTCCGATCGACTCCTACACATTCAACGATGACTCCTGTGATCGTGAGAACCTTTAACGCTTGTAACTAAATCCCTTTGTCTCTTGATATATTACATGTCCGAGATTCGATCATCGGTATCTCCATACCTAGTTTGATCTCGTTATGACATGCACTCTTTTCTCGCTCCTGATATAACATTCTAGTGATCACATCACTTGCTTGCAAGCTATCCTAATGTGATATCACCGAGAGGGCCCAGATTATATCTATCCGTCATCTGGATTGACAAATTCCACTCTTCATCCATGAGCCTCAACATAACACCTTCGTAGTAATGAACCCATCTTTATAGTCACCCTGTTACGGTGTGACGTTTGATGTTATCAAGATACTCTTCCGGTGTTAGCAATTAACATGATCTCATGGTCTAAGGATAAAGATTACTTCGTATGATGTTATATCAATATAAACATAATGACTTGATCGTAATGCTATACTTCGGATGAATGTTCATCACATCATTCCACCACTGGTGTGACCTTGTTATTAACAACATCCAATGTCCATGATCAGGAAACCTTGATCATCTTGTTAATCAACAAGCTAGTCTATAAGAGAGGCATGACTAGGAACCCTTTTTGTTTATTAAACACACATGTATTGATGTTTCCGAATCAATAAATTTCTAGCATGTAAAATAAACATCTATCATGTATAAGGAATATATAATAACAACTTTATTATTGCCTCTCAGGGCATATTTCCTTCAGTCTCCCACTTGCACTAGAGACAATAATCTAGTTCACATAGTGATAAATCTAACACCCATGGAGTTCTTGTCTTGATCATGTTTTGCCCTAGGGAGAACTTTAGTCAACGGATCTGCTACATTTAGGTCTGTGTGTACTTTACAAATCTTTATATCTCCATCCTTGACATGCTCGCGGATGGAGTGAAACCGGCGCTTAATATGTTTGGAATTCTTGTGAGACCTTGGTTCCTTTATGCTTGGCTATGGCTCCATTGTTGTCACAATAGATCACCATCGGTTCCAATGCACTGAACCACACCCAGCGTAATGAACTCTTTCATCCAAATCGCTTCTACGCCGCTCAAGCTTAAAGAACATATTCCGCCTCCGTTGTTGATCTAGCCACCACAGGTTGTTTGGAACTCCTCCAACTAACTTCTGCTCCGTTCAAGAGAAATACGTATCCGGATTGAGACTTAGAGTCATCCGGATCGGTGTCAAAGCTAGCATCGACATAACACTTAGTGACTAGCTCTTCTTCACCTCCGTATATGAGAAACATATCCTTAGTTCTTCTCAAGTACTTGAGGATGTTCTTTATCGCTATCCAGTGTTCTGAACCTGGATCAGATTGGCACCTACTAGTCAAACTAATAGCATGTGCCACATCTTGTCTTGTACATAGCATGGCATACATAATAGAGCCTATGGCCGAGGCATAGGGGATCTTATCCATCATCTCTCTTTCTTCCGCCGTAGCCGGACTTTGAGTCTTACTCAATGTCTTGCCTTGCAACATAGGTAAGAACCCCTTCTTACTTTCGTCCATATTAAACTTCTTTAATATCTTATCAAGGTATGTACTCTGTGATAGCCCAATTAGGCGCCTTGGTCTATCTCTACAGATTTTAATGCCTAATATATATGACACTTCACCAAGATCTTTTATCGAAAATTAGTTGTTTAGATAACTTCTAACACTGTTTAAAAGATCTATATCATTTCCAATCAATAATATGTCATCCACATATAATATCAGAAATGTCACATTGCTCCCACTCACTTTCTTGTAAATACAAGCCTCTCCATAAGTTTGAACAAATCCAAACTCTTTGATCACCTCATCAAAGCAGAGATTCCAACTTCGTGATGCTTGCTTTAGTCCATAGATGGATCGCTGAAGTTTGCACACCTTATTAGCATCCTTAGGATCGACAAAACCCTTAGGTTGTATCATATACAACTCTTCTTCAATCTTACCATTGAGGAACGTAGTTTTGACATCCATCTGCCATATTTCATAATCGAAATATGCAGCAATTGCTAACATAATCCTAACCGATTTAAGCATCGCTACGGGAGAGAATGTCTCATCGTAGTCAACTCCTTGAATTTGTCGAAACCCCTTTGCGACAAGTCGAGCCTTATAGATGGTCACATTACCATCCGCATCAGTTTTCCTTTTGAAAATCCATTTATTCTCAATGGCCTTTCGGTCGTGAGGTAAGTCCACCAAGTTCCAAACTTGGTTCTCGTACATGGATTCCATCTCGGATTTCATGGCTTCTAGCCATTTGTTGGAATCCGGGCTCATCATCGCTTCTTCATACGTCATAGGTCATCCATTTCATCAACCATGAAATTCACAACAGATTGCCGATGATTCAGGAGATGCACGTGTCCCGCTGACCTGCGAGGTTCGGTAGTGTCCTCTTCGGAGTTTCATGATCATTATCATTAGCTCTCTCTTCATCGTGAAGTCAACTCAAACAACTTCCGGTGCGCCACTCGCCATTCCATGAAGAGAAGGTTCAATAACCTCTTCGAGTTCTACCTTCCGACTAATCACACCTTTCGCGAGAAACTCCTTCTCAAGAAAGGATCCATTCTTGGCAACAAATTGCCCTCTGATCTGTGATAGAAGGTATACCCAATTGTTTCCTTAGGGTATCCTATGAAGACACATTTTTCCGCTTTGGGTTCGAGTTTATCCGGTTGAAGTTTCTTCACATAAACATCGCATCCCCAAACCTTAAGAAATGATAGCTTAGATTTGTTTCCAAACCATAATTCATACGGTGTCGTTTCAACGGATTTAGATGGTGCCCGATTTAAAGTGAATGCAGTTGTTTCCAGTGCATAACCCCAAAATGACAGAGGTAAGTCAGTCAGAGACATCATAGATCGAACCATATCCAATAAGGTACGATTACGACGTTCCGACACACCATTACGTTGTGGTGTTCCGGCAGGCGTGAGTTGTGAAACTATTCCACACTCTTTCATGTGTGTGCTAAACTCGTAACTTAGATAGTCTCCTCCACGGTCAGACCGTAGAAACTTGATCTTTCTATTACGATGATTTTCCACTTCATTCTGAAATTCCTTGAACTTTTCAAAAGTTTCAGACTTGTGTTTCATCAAATAGATATACCCATATCTACTCAAATCATCCATGAAAGTAACAAAATAACGATATCCACCTCGCACCGACACACTCATTGGTCCACACACATTAGTATGTATGATTTCCAATAGATCTGTCGCCCGTTCCATTGAACCGGAAAACGGCGTTCTAGTCATCTTGCCCATAAGGCATGGCTCACATGTATCAAATGATTCAAAATCAAGTGATTCCAAAAGTCCATCAGAATGGAGTTTCTTCATGCGTTTAACGCCAATATGACCTAGACGGCAAGGCTACATATATGTAGACATATCATCATCAAGTTTAATCTTTTTAGCATTAACATTATGAATGTGCGTAATATTACTATCGAGATCCAATAGAAATAAACCATTCAACATAGGTGCATGACCATAAAAGATATCATTCTTATAAATCGAACAAACATTGTTTTCAGATTTAAAGGAATGACCACTTTGCATCAAACACGATCTAGATACAATGTTCATGCTCAGTGCAGGCACCAAATAACAATTATTTAGGTTTATAACTAATCCCGATGGCAAATGGAGAGGTAGCGTCCCGACGCGATCACATCAACCCTTGATCCATTGCCGACCCGCATCCTGACCTCATCCCTTGCTAGCTGTCACTTGTTCTGTAGCCCCTGAACCGAGTTACATATATTAGCAACCGATCCGGTATCAAATAACCAGTGCTATCATGAGTACTAGTCAAGTACACATCAATAACATGTATATCACATATACCTTTGTTTGCCTTTGGACTTCTTGTCCGCCAAATACTTGGGGCTTATGCTTCCAATGGCCAAGACTTTGCAATAGTAGCACTCGGTGTCAGACTTAGGGCCAGACCGGGGTTTCTTTTCAGGCGTGGCAACAGACTTGCCACCCTTCTTTCCCTTGTGCTTGCCTTTCTTGTCCTTCTTGAAACCGGCGGTCCTATTGATCATCAACACTTGATGTTCTTTCCTAATCTCCACTTCTGCAGTCTTAAGCATTGATAGAATCTCGGGAAGAGACTTCTTCATGCCCTGCATATTATAGTTCATCACGAAGCTCTTGTAGCTAGGTGGCAGAGATTGGAGAACATGATGTATGCCTAAGTCAATGGGACTCGTTATTCCCAAGGACACAAGCTTATCGGCGTACCCAGACATTTTGAGTACGTGCTCACTAACGGAGCTATTTTCCTCCATCATGCAGCTAAAGAACTTTTTTGTAGCATTATAACTCTCTATGGCAGCATGGGTATCGAAAATCATTTTCAATTCTCCCATGGTATCAAAGGCATTGCCATTTTCGAAACGCTTTCGAAGTTCTGGCTCTAGCCCATACAATATGCTGCAATGAACTAAGTTGTGGTCCTCCTGACGAGTCACATAGACATTCTTTTCCTCGTCAGGGGCATCAGGAGCTAGTGGGGGGCCTAGCGGCGCATCTAGCACATATTGCTTTTGTGCAAAGAAGGATGAGAATCCTCAAATTCATAGCCCAGTTGGTGAAGTTGCTACCATTCGCAACAAGTTTCTCTTTCTCCATGAACACATTGAAATTAAAAGCAGGTGGTGCCATCTACAACAGAATTTGTAAAGTTTATTTAGACTAAGTTTATGATAGATTGAGTTCAACTAATCCAAATTACTAATGAAATCCCACTCAAAAACGACATCCCTCGTGTCCTTTTGGTGATTACATGAACCAAATCCACTATACCAAGTCCGATCATCACGTGAGTTGATATAGCTTCAAAGGCGAGCATCTATATGGGCATCATATCAACCATATGACTCATGCTTAACCTTTCGGTCCGTGTTCCGAGGCCATGTATGTACATGCTAGGCTCGCCAAGTAAGAACCTTAGTATTCAAGGTGTAAAACTGTCTTACACCTGCTCCTATGAAAGCGTAGATTCGAGTACACCCGATCATCACGTGATGTCTCAAACACGATCCACGTAATAGGCATACTCAAGGAAGAACACATTTTTATCTTGATATCTAAAGAGGGATCATCTTATAATGCTATCAAACGCTACCAAACTAGCAAAGATAAGATGCTAACATCTAATGTGTAAAGTGAGATGATATGGTCCATGCATTTGATCTCTATCACTTGCATCGTGGTATGATCTCTATCATTCCTTTGTGTGTAAGGCCAAGGTCTATGGAACTTACACGTTGAGTGTGTTGTAAGAGTATCCACCGTACATCTACTTACAACAATACCATATCAACACACTAGCCTAGCAACGATCTAAACTAGACGCCTCTAATTTATCAATTGCAAGTTTTACGTGGCTTAGGGCTTTCGGAGATAGAACCGTTCTTACCTACGAACATGAACCACAACGAGGATAACTAAGTTATTAGCAACTCGTTGTAAATCAGATATTGACTATAGTAGAAGAGACAGACACCCGCCAGCCACTTATGCAAAACAAGTTGCATGTCAGTCGTGGAACCGGTCTCATGTACGATGACATGTAAGGTTGGTCCGGGCCACTTCATCCCACTATTCCACCAATATCCAAAATAGATAGAAGATGCAATAACATGATCATCATCGCCCACATATCAACCATATGTGTACTACCCGTGCTAAGGACCTACGTATAGATCAGGCTCTGATACCACTGTTGGGTCCACAGCATAGAAAATAAAAAAAATCCTACGGTGTGAACTACATGCCAAGATCTATCTACTAGGTACAAAGCAACGGGTGGACATACATCCAACGAGAACTTACCCTCGTAGACAACAGGCTTTGTTAACGAGTAGGAACTCGTGGTTGATGTAGTCGTACACTTGCCGATCTCAAGATCGTGAGGAAGTCCGAGCGCCGCAACTCAGCAGCCAAGATCCACACTGCACACACGCTCAAGCCACCGACAACCTCCACCTCCTCGCCCAGCGATCCAAGAAGCAGCAGCCTTCCGCATTTAAATGCCACCGAGAACATGTATCTCGCTAATCCGAGACCATGGGGAATAATTCTAGAGGGGAGAGAGATCCTTCACAAGGAGGTGTGAGGATGAAGGAGGGAATGGGTGGCCTTTTATAGGAGGAGGGGGGGTGCCCCCTCTCTATGGCGGCATGGGGGTGACCCCTCACCTCCCCCATTCATGTGGTGGTAACCCCTCCACATTAAAATGCCTCTTCACATTCCCTTTTAAAGTCTCCACTTTAAATGCATTAAATTTCTCCCAATTTAATGCTCTCTCATTTAATAAAACTCTTTTTATTAAATTTATTCAGAATTTTGTTAATTACTTTAATTAACAAACATTCACATATAGCCCGTTGTAATATTTCAATATCACATGCAGAACCACCTTCAATTTCACAAACAATTTCCGTTTCTATTGAAACAATTCCACGCTTTGCAATTCTTTCGTCTTCAAACATATGTGCTACAAAATGGTGTCCGTAACTCTTAAGTGTGCCACCCTATAGTTCGCGAATAATACGTACATGATCGAGACCCTTCTTCGATCAATAATCAGCAGCGGACCTCGAGATCCGTGATCGACTCCTACACATTCAACGATTTACTCCGTGATCGTGAGAACCTTTAACGCTTGTAATTAAATCCCTTTGTCTCTCGATATATTACATGTCCGAGATTCGATCATCGGTATCTCCATACCTAGTTTGATCTCAAGCATCGACATGCACTCTTTTCTCGTTCCCGTGATATAACATTCTAGTGATCACATCACTTGCTTGCAAGCTATCCTAATGTGATATCACCGAGAGGGCCCAGAGTATATCTATCCGTCATCTGGATTGACAAATTCCACTCTTGATCTATGAGCCTCAACATAACACCTTCATAGTACTGAACCCATCTTTATAGTCACCCTGTTACGGTGTGACGTTTGATGTTATTAAGATACTCTTCCGGTGTTAGCAATTAACATGATCTCATGGTCTAAGGATAAAGACTACTTCGTATGATGTTATAGCAATATAAACATAATGACTTGATCGTAATGCTATACTTCGGATGAATGTTCATCACATCATTCCACCAATGGTGTGACCTTGTTATTAACAACATCCAATGTCCATGATCAGGAAACCTTGATCATCCTGTTAATCAACAAGCTAGTCTATAAGAGAGGCATGACTAGGAACCCTTTTGGTTTTTTAAACAAACATGTATTGATGTTTCCGAATCAATACATTTCTAGCATGTAAAATAAACATCTATCATGTATAAGCAATATATAATAACAACTTTATTATTTCCTCTCAGGGCATATTCCCTTCTTCTTCTAGAGTTAGTGATTGACGTGATCTCATGGTCTAAAAATTATAGTTACTTCGAATGACGTTATAGAAATGTAAACATAACGACATGATCGTATTACTATACTTTGTGAGAATGTTTGTCACGTCATTCCACCAATGTTGTGACCTCGTTATTAACAACATCCAATGTCATGATCAGGAAACCTTGATCATCTGTTAATCAACAAACTAGTGTAATAAGAGGCATTACTAGGAACCTTTTCTTTGTTTATTATACACGCATGTATTAACGTTTCCGGTTAACACAATTATAGCATGAGAAATAAACATTTATCATAAATATGGAATAAGATAATAACTTCTTTATTATTTCCTCTCGGGCATATTCCTTTCAATAATAGAATTTAATATCCAAGTTACATAGAGATAAGTTGTTATGAGGCACGATATGTAGGCAAGTCATATGACTTTATTTTACAAGCTTGTGGCTTCCCTGGGTTGGAATTGTTCTAGAGATTTATCATTTGATCAAGTGGTGGTTCAGCGTATCGACGAAATGGTGTATGCCCTTTGGTAATCATATATCCTATAATGACCATGTTGCACTTACACACCCTTATCCTTGACAAGGTATGCCTACATATGCCTCTTCATATTTCCCAACCCTATGCCATTCCTCAGTTATCTCGGGCCTCAACTGTTTCTTGTTTTTTCTCCAGTCGACTGACCAAATTAATACTGATGTGCTTGGGGTTGAGGGGTTCCTTTAGATGGTTCTCGAAAATATCTTTGCTGCGAGCTACTATGTATTCTCTCACAAGGGTGGATGGGTATTGTAACATCTCAAAAATATTAAATAAGATTATCATTTCCAATAACCCACAATTAGGATTAACAAAAGCTTTTTATTATTAAACACCATATGAATGCATGTGTGTCTATTAATGATGTATGAATTCATGTTATGCCATGTTTGATTGTTATATATGTTAAGGATTAGCTTAAGGATCAAAACCATATCATCTAGGTCAAATCCAAGCAAAATCAAATCAAAAGAAAATCAAATAAGAAGGCATATGATCTAATAGTCATTTTTGCCAAAGTTAACCACTAGCCCACTTTGGGCATCTTTAGTAAATGATTTCCAACAGAAACAATTTTATTTCTTTTATCCCCTTGCTAGACCAAGTGAAAATGAACACAAGTGAAATTTACAAACTTATAGAAACAAATTCAAATCCATTTGAGGGACATTTCAAAATTGAATCAAGTGTATGTATCTAGATAGCCATTTTTCAAAAACCACTTAAATTGAATCAAGTGTATGTATCTAGTACCAGCCCGTGCAGCTTGCACCGCTCACTCGACCCAGTGACCACTAAAAGCCCATACCGCCGGTCGAGCATGTACACGACGCCACATGCTGCGCTGCCCTCTACCACGACCACGAGGAGATAGGCGTGACCTCACCGCACCCCTAGTCCATGCCTCGACCAAAGACAAGCAGTAGAGAAGCCAGTACAGCCACACCCATTTATCTCTCTGCCATGCCGAGCGCACGGCAGAGTGCCGAAGCCGTCTCGTGCAGCCATGCCGCGCCTCACTCTCTCCTTGCGTACCTGCACTCGCCACCAAAGAACCTCTCGTGACATGACCGCTCAACGCCGCCTTGCGTGACCATCAGACGCCATGGCGAACACCAGCTTACGCCAGAGAGCGCTGACTTCGACCGATTAAGATCACCGCCGCTATGCCACTAGGCGCATGACGACCGCCAGGGAACAACGCATCGACCTATGCCCGTAGCCATGCCGATAGCCCCCTGTAGCAACGTCGCCGACGACCCCGAGCCATGCCGCAATGCTCCCTCGTCGGGGGTATAAATAGACCCCTCCCCTTGCATCCATTTGCACACCACTCGACTCACCTCTCCCCCAGAAACCCCCTGACCCTTCCCTAGAGCAAGGCGAGCAACCCATCGCCGGAATTTTGCCGGAGCCCGCCACTGTTGTGGTGGAACGGAGACGTTGATTGGAGCGACCCTAGGAGCTACCGCGACCACCATTCGACTCGCCGTCGTCTACCAGTTCGTTTGCCCCTATCGCCGGACCTAGCTGGAGCCCTGGTAAGCCCCCGATGACCCCCGCCATAGCACTAGGGTTAGAATCTCGCGCGCTTAATGCGACCGAGACGATGACGCTCAGCCGTCGATCGCGCTCTAATTGTGCGGCCTAGATTACCTGATACCGTTTCGCTTAGACACAACCGCTGACATGTGGGACCAGCCTGAGTGCAGCCCGCTACGCGCGCGCCGCGTAGCTGGGTCGGCCCATGTTCGTTCCAGTGCATAGCCCAGAGATTCAAACTTAGATTTTACATTTAATTCAAAACCCTATTCTGTCAGTGATTTAAAAATTGAATTCAAAGAGATTTACTTAACCAAATTGCATGATTCCAATTTTGTTAGAAAGGCAATGAAAATCTCTACACACTCACGTTGGATTCAAACATTTTGAAATTATAGATCACCTATAGTAAAAATAACAAGACAGAGACTTTTCCAACTTCAAACATTTTTTTAAAATCAAGCATAAATGCTTTTGAGTTGATTCCAACTCTCAAAAATAACATTTGCTATGCTCTATCTAAATATGTAAAAAGATTTAGTTTTACAGGCAGTGATCATGGGCTAGAATTAAAATAATGCTATATAGGCATTTCTAGTCATATAAATTCTATTAAATAGTAATATTCAACTTTGTAATATATGCCAATCTCTTTAAATCACATTTCCCAAGTATTGGAATATAGGGTGATGACATGTGTCAACATGATCCCATATTTTAATTGGAGAATATTAAATCTTAAGTATTTTTCAATGAGTAGAAATTGCATTTCCAAAATAAGATAAATAAGGATTTGTCAATATTTCATGTGATGATTGAGATGATGCTAGACCATCTAGTGTGAGCCCTTGTGTGCTAAATAGAAGTAGCTAACTATTATTTGGTGATTGTGTATCTCATATTTACTTATAGACGCTAGTACCGACCTGGGCTACGAGGAGGAGGAGTACGAAGAAGAAGAAGAGAACTTCAACAACTACACCAACCAAGGAAAGCTATCCATGCAAGATGCACTATGCATGCTTGGTTATGCAACCTTGATTATACCAATCCCATGTTTTACTTGCAAGCTTTATTCTTTTACCTTTACCAAAGTTTCTTATCTAGTTAATTAATTGTGATTAGTGGTAGAAATAAGATAGATGCCATCAAGAGCGTAGAACTAGGCTTGGTTAGTTACACTTGGTTAGCACCCCTCAATAGTGATACTCTCATTGATAGTGGCTAGTGCTAAACTAATATTGATCACTTTAGATGGGAACACTTGGAGCAAATGACTATGAAAACCTTGGAATGATGAGTCATTCTATTGAAATGTTTTGACATGGGTTATGAAACACAATGATGCAAAGATGAAACTAAATGAGGCATGTGCCTTGACTTTGATAAAAACTGATGGTTGGGTTCGGATGCGATATATCATCATTTTATCCAACCACAATACCGTTGGTGGGTAATTAACTGGAAGTTTATATGTCTTAATATGGGTTCCCTCGCGGAAAGAGGCTGAGCTGAGTCTGCCTCGTGAATATGATTGTCCACCTATGCAGTTCCCGAGATGGCAGATGGCCATGGCTGGGAGGCCAAACTCATAGGGGGTGCCTATACTAGGGTGTGTAATTGAAAGGTTAGGATTGATTATCCGCATACCCAGTATGATGATTCAGGGTTATCCCTGACGGATGTATCAAATTTTGTGGTGAAAGTATACCACCTCTGCAGAGTGTCAAACTATTCGAATAGCCACGTCCAAGGTTATGGACAGTTGGAGTGGCCATACTGTTCTGTTGTCAGATTTTTTCAAAATGACTTGTGACTTGAACTATGACTTTGAATTGACCACAACAAGGTTGTGGAAATGAAAACTAAGTTCCCACTTGAGTAATCTAGAGAACTAAATTAGGTCTTTACTACTAAGTTCTTCTGAAATAAACTTGGCTTGTTGCAAACAAGACTAGAGCTTAGGATTCCCACTAGCATTACCTTACTTGTGTTAGTGATAGTTTGCGAGTACTTTAAGAGTACTCATGGCTTTGTCCCTAGCTATTTCCATGGCCAGACTATGAAGAGGACTATCCAGAGGACGGACATCAGGAGGTCTACGATAACTAGGATCATCTCATGTCAACACCCGGATTTTTAATCCCAGATGCCTGTTATGCCATACATCGCAATCCCGGGATTACCATTTTTGCGAGACATAACAGATTGGATATCATAGTACCTCATCCATTACAGACCATAACAAGGTCTTACACAAATAAAGGATCTCATGATCCGGTCTTAATACAAACAAGTAGCGGAATAATAAGCGTAGCGGTGGGCTCCAGCTTTAGTGTCACAGGCAATGCTGATGATGGGAGATGATCCTAGTTGTCATAGCTGTCCTGCTATCCTTCTTCTTGATAGTCCTCCTCATAGTCTGGCCACGGGAATAGCCAGGGACAAAGCCATGAGTACTCTTTAAGTACTCGCAAACTATCACTAACAAGTAAGGTAGTTCTAGGATGAATGCTAAGTTCTAAGTTTATTTGCAAAGTTATGTTTGAAACCTAAGCTAAGTTCAGAAACAAAGAAAGATAAAATAAAGTTCTAAATCCCCTTTGTGGGAACTTAGTTTTCATAGTCACAACCCTGTTGTGGTCAAGTCAAGTCACAAATCATTTCATACGTCATTTTGAAAACATCTGACGACGGAATAGTATGGCCACTCCAACTGTCCATGACCGTGGACGCGGCTATTCGAATAGTTTGACACTCTGTAGAGGTGGTACACTTTCACCACAAAATTCGATACATCTGTCAGGGATAACCTTGAATCATCATACTTAGTATGAGGATAATCAATCATAACCTTTCCTTTACACACTCTAGTATAAGCACCTCTCCTATGAGCTTGGCCTCCCAGCCATGGCCATCTGCCATCCTGGGCACTTCATAGGTCGACAACATCAAGAGGTAGCCTCAGCTCAAACCTCCTCCGTGAGAGAACCCATACTAATGCGTATAAACTTCCGGCTAAGCCTTACCCAATTTAGGTATTGTGGTTGTACGGTAACATTGGAATGGTATCGCATCCGAACCCAACCATCAGTTTTTATAAAGGGCTAAGGCTCATGCCTCTACATTTTCACCATCATAAACCATTTGTGTTTCTCAACACATGTCAAAACATCTCAATAGAATGACTCATCATTCCAAGGTTTTCATAATCATTTTTACCAAGTATTCCCATCTAAAGTGATCAAGTTTTATGCTTGGCAATAGTTACTAAGTTAAGAGTGTTCACTAAGGTGGGATGCTAATCTAAATCTCATGCCATAGAATGACATCTAGTATAGGCCAAGTTTTATACTCGTTATGCTATCTATACTACTTTCTAACATCTCACAAAGCATTACTAAAAGGTAAAGAAACTTTGGTAAAGCAAAAGGTAAAACTTGTAAGTAAAACTTGGAATGGGTATAAATCTAAAGGTATAACTAAGGCATGCCTAATGCATCTTGCTTAGGTTATCTTGTACAATTATAGCTTGCTAATAATATCCTACCTTGATTGGTGCAGTGATTGAAGTTTGCTTCGTCTTCTTTGGGGTAGAACTCCTCCTCCTCGTAGACTTGGTCGGTACTATCGTCTATAAATACATACAGGATACACAATCACCAAACAATACTTAACTAGTCTATTTAGCACTCTAAGGCACACACTTTATGATCTAGTATCATCACAAGGTTTAAAGAACTAGTTTCATTTATTTTATTTGAGAAAAGTAATTTCTACTCATTGAAATTAATTAAGATTTAATATTCTCCAATTAAAATATGGGATCATGTGGACACATGTCATCACCACATATTCTAATACATGGGAATATGATTTAAATGTTTGATCATATTTCAATAAGTTTAAGTTTATTATTTAAATGATTTAAAGTGACTAGAAATGCCTATATAGCATTATTTTGGTACTAGTCCAAAGTCACTGCATGTAAACCTAGATATTATTACATATTCAGATAGATATTATCAAATGTGATTTGTGAGAGTTGGAAACAACTCAAAAGCTATTATGGTTGATTTTAGAAAAATGTTTGAATGTAGAAAAGTCTTTGTTTGTTATTTTTGCTATATGTGATCTCTAACTCCAATTGATTTAAATCCAACTGGCCTGGATAGAGATTTTAACTATCTTTCTAGAAAAATTTGAATCATGCATTTTGGTTAAGTGGATCTCTCTGAACTGATGTTTAAACAAGTAGATAGAATCTAGTTTAAATCTAAATAGAAAAACATCTATTTGAATTTTTGGGCTAGCACAAGAAACTAAACGGCCGGCCAGTGACACTCCGCGGCGCAGAGGGCAACTGACAGGCTGGTCCGGCACGTCAGCGACACATCCAACGCGAAACGGTATGGCGCACTCTCAGCGCTACGATTAAAAGGTGGATCAACGACTAAGGATCGTCATCCCCGGCGAACAAGTCGCCGGCAAGAGCTAACCCTAGCGACACGGTGAGGGTACGTGGGGACTTACCAGGGCTCCAGCTAGGCGTGGAGATGGGGGAAATCGAACTGGTGGACGACGGCGGTTCTAGGCATGGTCGTGGCGGCTCCTGGGGCGGTCGCAATCAGCGGGGCCCTTCTCCTCCAGTAGCGGCCAGCTCTGGTGGAATTCTGGCGACTGAGGGCTCGATTGGCTCCGGGGAGAAGTGGGGAAGGCTTAGTGGTGAGAGGGGAGGTGAGTGGTGTGCCGAATGAGGCTAGGGGAGGCCTCCTTTTATAGGCTCGACGGTGAGGCAGTGTGGCATGGTCAAGCGATGGTGGCGACATGGTACGGGCTGCTAGGGGCATGGCTGCGAGCGGCAATCGATGCACGGTCTCCTGGCGGACCTCTATGGTGTAAAGGCACGGTTAGGGGCGGTAGCATTTGGTCGGGCGTGGCCGGTGCTCTGGCGAGAGGGCGTGTCGTGGGCTGCAGTCAAACGGCGGTTGGCATGCGGGCATGTCAGGTCATGGCGATGCAGCTAGGATGCGGATGACGGTATAACGTGTGCGTCGAGCCGGCTCACTGGCGTGGTGTATGCATGACGCAGAGGCATAGAGCGCGACGCTCTGTGGATGGTCCAGTGCTTGGCAGGGCTCGGGGCAGGGACAGGGGTGGCAGTGTGATCATGCCTACCTCCTAGGCACGGCGGAAGAGGGCGGGGTGGTCTGCTACGACTTGGGCATGGTCGACCGGCGACGACCATCTTTGGGCAGCCAGATCTTGCGAACGGTGAAGGGGTGTTATGCAGGGCTAGGTTAGGATAAGAGGGGACAGAGGAGAGATGAGAGGGTCAAATGGGGGACAAGGCTTTGATTAGCAACAGTAATAGTTAGGCACTTTAGTTTGTGATCACCAGGTGTTCGACACAATGGCCGCAAGAAATTCAAATTTGAATTTTGAAAAGATTTTTTGTGTGTGACTTGATCTTATGCTTGGTAGTCTTTTTTTGCTTGGTATTGGCAAGGGGAGTTCATTTGAGTGGTTTTTGAAAAAGCGGGATCTATGCATATGTAATGGATTCACTTTTCAAATGTCATTTCAAATTAGTGGCTAAATGTTTTTGTAAGATTTTAAAGTGGGCCTTGGTAGATCTTTACTTGGACTAGCAAGGGGTGAAGAGAGTTGAGAATGTTTCTGTTTGAAATTGACTTCTAGGAACACCTAAAGTGGCCTCGTGGATTAAAATGGCCAAAGTGACCATTTGCATTATTTAATCTTATTTGAATTCTTTTTCTTTGGATTTTGTTTGTGAATGATCTAGACGATGTGGCATTCACCTTTGAATCATTTCACAACCATTAGAACAATCAAACATGGCATTTTCAAACAATTCTATATTAATGCAAACACACATGCATTCATAAATATTTTTAATAATAAAAAGTTTTGTTAACCCTAAATTGGGCGATTTGTATCTTGATAACCTTGATTAAAGTTTTGGGATGTTACAAAATGCCCCCCCTTAAACAAAATTCATCCCGAGATTTAAGAAAAAAACTAGGAAGTAAAGAGATCTGGAAACTCAGTCCTAATGTAATCTTCTCGCTCCCAAGTAGCTTCTTCTTCGGTGTGGTTACTCCATTGGATCTTGAACAATTTGATACTCTAGGTCCTGGTGGTTCTAAAGGCTTCTTCCAAAATATGGATGGGCACTTCATGATACATCAGATCCTTGTTGATATCAACGGCTCGGTGATCGATGTTTTTGAACACTTCGGTCTTCTCCGGCACTTCTAAGCATTTGCGAAGTAACAAGATATGGAACACATTATGGAGGGCTGACATCTCCTCTGGCAGTTCCAGCTGATACGATACTTCTCCTCGATGATTCAGAACCTTGAAGGGTCCAATATATCTGGGGGCTAACTTTCCTTTCAGACTAAAACGTTGCGTTCCCTTTAACAGCGAAACCTTGAGATACACAAAATCTCCAACGTTGAAAGTCAGGTCTCTACATCTCTTGTCTGCATAACTCTTCTGTCTAGATTGGGCAGTCTTGAGGTGCTCGTGGACTTTGTGAACCTTCTCTTCGGCTTCTCGTAGGATGTCGGGTCCGAAAATCTGACTCACTCCTACTTGCAACCAATTCAAAGTGGTACGACACTTTCTTCCATATAGGAACTCAAATGGTGCCATTTGCAAATTGGCTTGATAACTATTGTTGTATGAGAATTCTGCGACAGGCAGATAATCTTCCCATTTTGATCCATACTCTAACACACAAGCTCTCAACATATCTTCTAAGATCTGGTTGACTCTTTCAGTCTGTCCATCGGTCTGCGGGTGATAAGCTATGCTGAAATTCAACTTGGTACCTAATCCTTCTTGGACTTTCTGCCAAAATCTCGAGGTAAATTGGGTTCCTCGATCCGACACTATGGTCTTGGGGGTTCCATGCAAACTGGCGATTCTAGCAATGTACAACTCTGCTAGCTTAGAAGTCTGGTAGGTTGTCTTGACCGGTATAAAATGGGCTACCTTGGACAGTCTATCAACGATGACCCAGATTGAGTCATTTCCCCTATTAGAAGTAGGCAAACCAGTGATAAAGTCCATTCCGACAGAATCTGCAATGGTTGCAACAGTCCTATGGGTCTCTGATGTTCCGCTTTGACTCTCTGACAGATATCACACTTGGCGATGTAGCTTCCGATTTCTCTCTTCATTTTGTGCCACCAAAATTGCTCCTTCAAATCCTAATACATCTTTGTTCCTCCGGGGTGGATAGAATAAAGAGTATCATGAGCTTCTTGCATGATAACTTGCTTCAGCTTTGAATATGCTGGCACGCAGATACGTCCTTTGTACCATAGAACTCCTTCTTCGTCTTCGGTGAATCCAGGTACTTTTCCTGTACCAATACGACGTTTGATTTCGTCGATACTTGCATTTCCCTTCTGGGATTCCTTGATTTGACTAATCAAAGTGGGTTGAAGTTCAATGCTAGCTGAAAATCCTTTGATAACTAACACAGTTCTAAACTGCTCGAACTCCTCATGCAAACTTGGCTGGGCTTCTTTGATCATGGTGTTTAATCTACATGGCAATCTGCTAAGAGCATCCGCTACCACATTGGCTTTGCCGGGGTGATAGTAAATGTCAAGGTCATAATCCTTGATTAACTCTTTCCATCTCCTTTGCCTCATATTCAGCTCCTTCTGAGTGAAAATATACTTCAAGCTCTTGTGATTTGAGTAAATCTCACAGCGATTACCCATAAGGTAATGACTCCATGTCTTCAAGGCTAAAACTACAGCTGCTAATTCAAGATCATGGGTAGGGTAGTTTTGCTCATGCTGCTTCAGTTGTCTTGACAAATATGCTATCACTTTGCCTTCTTGCATCAATACACATCTGAGACCAATCTTGGATGCATCACAATACACATCAAATGGCTTCTTGATATCTGGCATAATCAATATTGGGGCTGAAATCAATCTCTTCTTGAGCTCTTGGAAACTTGCTTCACATTTTTCGGTCCATTCAAACTTCTTGCCCTTCTTCAACAATTGGGTCATGGGTCTTGCAATGCTCAAAAATCCTTCTACGAACTTGCGGTAATATCTCGCTAATCCAAGAAATGCACGGACTTGGGTTTGAGTGGTTGGGGCTTCCCATTCTTCAACATCTTTTATCTTGGCGGGATCAACGGCGACTCCTCCTGTCGACATAATATGTCCGAGGAATCCTACTTCCCTCAGCCAAAATTCACATTTGCTGAACTTGGCATACAACTGATGCTCTCTAAGGGTTTCAAGGATGATTCTCAGATGTTGCTCATGGTCTTATTCTGACTTGGAGTAGATAAGAATATCGTCGATAAACACAATGACAAACTTATCCAGAAATTTCATAAAGATCTTATTCATGAGATTCATGAAATAAGCGGGGGCATTGGTTAATCCAAAGACATGACCGTATACTCATACAATCCATATCTGGTGGTAAAGGTGGTCTTTGGAATATCCGTTGCATGAATCTTGAGTTGGTGATAACCAGTCCTAAGATCAATCTTAGAGAACACTCTGGCACTAGTCAACTGATCAAATAGATCCTCTATCTTGGGCAGTGGGTACTTGTTCTTGATTGTGACATCATTCAGCTTTCGGTAATCTATGCACAAACGGTTGCCTCCATATTTCTTGTCGACAAACAGAACGGGCGATCTCCATGGCGATGTGCTTGGTTGAATCAAGCCTTTGTCCAGCATAGCATCAAGTTTCTTCTTCACCTCCACTAACTCTGATGGGTTCATGCTATAAGGTCTCTGAGCTATGGGTCCGTTTCCAGGAATTAGTTCAATAATGAACTCAATATCCCGATCTGGGGGCATACCGGGAAATTCATCTGGGAAACATCGGGGTATTCACAGACTACGCTGACTTGGTCTATGGTGGGTAGGGCTAGACTCTTGTTGCATTTGAACTGACGGGGCAAGGTTTCAGATATATGCTCGACTGACACTCTAGAGCTACTGGTCATGGTGATGGCTTTCTTGGCACAGTCGATCAATCCTTTATGTTTCGACATCCAATCCATTCCTAGTACTACTTCCAAACCTTTGGTTCCAAGTACTATAAGATTGGCATAAAAATCTATCCCATGTATTCTGATAGGTACAGCCTTGAAAATTTTTCTAGCTTTGGTTATTGAACCAGGTATTTGAACTATCATAACATGCTTCAAGTTGGTTGGGTGAATCTTACTAGTGCATGCAAATTCTTCAGTAACAAACGAGTGTGATGCTCCAGAATCAAACAACACTCTTGCTAATACTGAGTTAACAGAAAACATACCCAGCATGACATCTGGCGCTTCTTGGGCTTCTTCAGTGTTCATGTGGAATAGACGGCTGTTGTGGTTGAGCGAATTCCTTAGGGCGAATCTTCTTTCGGGCTAAACATGGCACTGCTGCTGAGCTGGGGCATTCACATTGGCAGTGGCTGCAATCTTCTTGGGACACTCGTTGGAGTAGTGACCCGTCACTCCATACTCAAAACAAGTAATCTGAGACTTGTCTTTGGCTGCAATAGGCATGGCATTGCTTCTAGTCCTTGGGGCAGTATTGTTGTTGTTGTTGTTGGACTTGGGCGGTGCACGGTTGAAGTTGTTGGAGTTGTCGGGGTTGTTGTTGTTGTTGTTTCCTCCGGTCTTCACATTTCCTCCGCTACGGTTGGGGTAGCTTGGACGAGACATTAGGGGTCTATTGTTCCTTAGGGCATATACTACAGACGGGTTGGGCGATACTTTTGGGTATTGTGGGACCCAGCTTGGTGCATCATCCGGCGTTTGCGGTTGTCATTTGCTTGGTTGATCTTCTCTTCCATCTGGATGGAAGAGTCGACTAGCTCTTCGAGATCATCAAAACGGATGTTGACTAACACCGTCTGCATCTCATCATGCAGTCCGTTCAGGAATCTCTCCTTCTTCTTGGCTCCAGTGTTGATCTCATTAGGTGCATACCTGGCGAGGGACAAAAATATGTCACGGAGTTCCACTACTGTCATTCTGCCTTGCTTCAGTTCCCTAAATTCATCTCTCATTCTGGTGACTAAACCTTGCGGCACATGGGTGCGGCTGAACTTGACCTTGAAAGCTTCCCACGTCATCACTTAACCATGGTTCATTGTACGGGTGTTGTTCCACCAGGCTCTTGCATCTCCTGCCAGATAGTGGGTGGCAACCAGAACTTTCTCGTTAGCGTCCACTCCTATGACTTCTAGGTTATTCTCCATGGTCTGTAACCAATCATCAGCATCCAACGGGTCTTTAGACTTGCTAAAGATAGGGGGATTGGTATTCTGGAAGTTTTTGAGTTTGGATCCATGATGATCCTGATTTCCATGGCCTTGATTATTATGGGCCATCTGGGCGATCTGTTGCAGGGTGGCTAGGTTGGCTTGGCGCTATGCTCTACTAGCTTCACGGTCGGAAACTAGCATCTGCAGAATCTGCAGCATCGGGTCCTGCGATGAGCTTCTCCCTCCTTGGTTTCCACGAGTCATCTGAAGATTGAGATAGATAATGGGGTAAGAGGGAAAGTTCTAAGGTTCATGGTTTTGTTTTCAAAGCTAAAACTTTGAGTTTGAACTTAGGTTTTGCAAACTAACTCCTTCTCATTCATTCATTCAATCAAGGAACACGATACAAACACACACCACAACATGAAAGGAAAACAGATGGTTTTAAGAACCATTATCTGAGCTAAGATACAATGGGACCAATACTTCTCACTCCCACAATAGTGCTCTAGTGCAGCTACTCATCATCGATGAAGTCGGAGTCATCATCGTCGGTGTAGAAGTCCATGGCATCATCCTCCAGATAGTCATTATCATCACTAAGGTATGAGTGAATATCCCACTGGATGTCTTCACCTTCTTCCTCTTCTTCTTCTTTTGCTGCAAGCTGAGCTTCTTGCTCCTGGATGGTTTTCTCGAGGTCGGCCACCTTCTTGCAAAGACGAGCGATGGTGCGATCCTTCTTCTCATGTTGCCGGCGAAGTGATTGACGATCCTTGACAAGCAGTGAGAAAGTTTGGGCCTTCTGGGCGGCAATGGCAAGGTTGTGGTTGGCGTAGGCTCGAGCATTATCCAATTCCTTTTGTCTATCATACAGTAGGAAATCAAGATTCTCCACTTGACGCTTCAGCTCTGGGTGACTTGGCATCTCCAACGGCATCCCCATAGAATCACGCCTTGCATGGTGAGCAAAGCGAGTTCCCTGGATCAAGTTGACGTTCTGTCCGCAAAGACGGGCGAGAGCTTCATGCATAGCCCTGGCTAATCCATCTAGCCAGTTGTTCTCTCTCACGGAGAATTGAATTGTAACATCCCAATTTCAGCAACCCTGATTAGTTGTCCAGAATGCAAAAATCAGGGGGAACAAAAACTTTTTCTTGTTTAATGTTGAAGTGTTTGCTTGTTGTTTGGATATGCTTATGCATATGAATGTGTATTAGATGATAAACTCCTTACCTTAACACCAGTTGACAAAAGCTACTTCCCAAAACAGTCTTGGCTTAATTTCCATATTCTCAAATGTTCTGGCATTTCAAAACATGAGCCAAGATGCTTATGTAACCAAAACTATTTTTGTAACTTCTATTGACAAAACTATGGAGAGTTATATAATATAATCTCCTTATGTTTTCAAGACAGAACCTTCAACTACTCTTACCTCTAGGATCTCCAAACCCTTTCTATAAGATTTTGAATTCTACTCTTGGTAGAGATACCAAGGACCTTACCTTGTTCAAAATCCAACCTATTTCAAAATACCCATCCTTACCTCAAGCTAAGCTTGGTGGTAACCCCAGTAGTAGTTGATTTGTTTGTAAGATGAGTTGCCTTGGTCTGCTGTTTGAATTGTCTGCTGAGGAGATAGTAAGAGCTACTCTAGGAGCTCATCACTAGGATCAAGATGTCTCCAAATCATCCCACCCTAAGCAATAATACAATCTGGATCTGATCCCTAGCTACTAAGTGATCATCTAAAACTCTTAACGAGATCAATTCTGAAAAAAATCACTTCTAGAAGCCCCCAAGTCAATGAGGACCAATATCAAGCATGGATCCCTTCTACTCAATCTACTCTTCAACCACATCCACTTGATGATGCTTTGGTACATTGCAACCCATCAAAATAATCACCACCCACATTCTAGTCAAAAACCCTAAATCTGCCAAATTTGGCTAAGTCTGGAAATCTGTTTCCAATATCACCTTTTTGAATGACTCCCTTTCTCAACCCTTGTGCATTTTTGGTAATGCACTTGAACCATATTGTTAAAAATCCTAAGGACTACCAAGGCCCACTCTTTCCCTTGGTTATATCATACTCCAACCCACTTGTTCTTGATGGTTTTGCAGGCAAGAAAATAACTTTTCCTGCAAATCTAGTCAACATGTCTACTTTGATAGAAGCTCACACCACCATCCAACCTCCTATGTACCAACTCTTTGCATGGTTATGTTCTACTAATATAGATCTATCAAAGTCTACTTCACTTGTTCCAAGTGAATCTCTGTGCTGCTTAAACCCCCATGGTTTATAAGGCATCATGACTCATCTGGTGTGACAGCCTTATTTTCAACAAAGTTTGCCACCCTTCCTAGATCACCTCAAATGCATTTAATTCAAACTATTTCTTCCATGTTAATATATATGACTTTGTCTACCTATCCATCTGTCCCTTGCATCAAGGTGAACTCTGAACTCCAAGATACAATCATGTTTAGGTGGTATAAAAATAACCTCACCCTAGATCCTCAATTCCATGTTTCTCCATCTAATTCAAGTTGGAATTCCATTCCACAAGGTTGCAACTGCGTGCCACACCTTGTCCACACCCTACACTTTGATCATCAAGAGTTATCAAATATTATCCATAATCATTATGGCTCCAAATCTATTTAATCTCTTTAATAGTCAAAATCTCCAAAACTCTTTCCCCAAAGGAAAGTTTGGTTTTTGCCAAACCACCTCTCCAAATTTTGACTCTTTTGAGGCCCATATAGCATACCCTATCTTCCCATCTCAAAAATAAATATTTTTGAGAAGCTTTATTATTTCTTTTTGCACATTCTCTTAAATGGCTGAATTGGAATAATAAATGTTTTAAATACTTTTAAGCCCCAATAAATCTTGGGAAAATTCCCCTGAGTGTGTATTCACATTTGGGATCACCTCACATCAAAATCCAACAAAGTCCAATGTAAAAATATCAAATGAGCTCCAATACTTCATTTTTTCAGTTTTTGAGTAAATGGATTTAAATGGACTTATAATCTTTTGAAAAACCCCAAATAATTTCTAGAGGTGTGTCTTGACCTCATCTATCTACCAGTACCCTTGTCTCAACTCATCCAGGTCAACTTAATTGATTCTCTTCATGAGCATCCCCATGATCAAAGTGGACATTAATCAAATCCATCAGCAAATCAAATCACAACCTCATCAAAATATCTCCATCAACTTCCACCAGCCCCAGCACACCTCTCTGGTCGTGGTCACTATAGCAATTACTGTAACAATCCATATCCCTTGCCCCATGTGCTTGAGAGAAAGAGAGAGAGAGAAGTCAGACCATTTATTTGCAGCAACCTCCACCACCCCCTCCCTATCTCTCTGTCCAACCAAATGCCCCTCTCACCCCTCTCCACCGCTCCCTAAGCCAATCACAGGCCAACCCCACTCCGCCCCCAGGTCCAAAGAGGACATTTACACCATCTACCTCTCCCCCTCGGTATAAATCGGCCAGAGGCCACCCCAGCTCCCCTCACAGGCTCATTTGCCCCCTCTACTCCCTCTTAGCACCCCAGCACCCCCACTCCTTCTCCCATGCTCAGTGCTGCCCAGGAGAAGGAGAGAAGAGAAGCTCGGCCTCCTCCCTCTACTCGAGCATAGCTCCCCCACCTCCCTTCCCCTACCCCTGCATGTTGCATTCCCGGAACCTCCTCACTCCTCTGCATCTAATCCCCTCCCTTTTCTTGCCCAGGATCAGCTCCACGGAGGGCGCCGTCGAGCTCCGGCGAGGTTGCTCTTGGGCTTCCTCGCGCGAGCCACTTCTCGGAAGCGAAAGGCGCCATGTCACCCCTCTCCGGGATCGCTGTCGTCGACCACATCTCCTCCGCCGCTCCCCGGCCACTGGCGGGCCCCCAGGTGAGCCTCCCCGCCGTCGCCGGCCGCTCTAGGGTTTTATCCGCCGCTGCTCTGATTCGCTGGGGACGATGAAGCCCGGTCGTTCATCGCCACTTGATCCAACGGCCGAGATCCGGCGATACCCCCTTCGCCCCCTCCACCCACTGACCAGTAGGCCCCACTAGTCAGGCGTTTGAACGCCTCCCGTGCACGGCACAACCCAGATGGGCCGGTTTTCCCCCTGCTCGGCCCAACTGCGCCTATATCTGGCCCGCGACGCCTCTTTTCCTTTTTCTTTTTCCTGCATTTTTAGATCTGTTTACTATCAGTTAGTTTTAAATCGAATTGAAAATGGAAATCAGCTCCAATGTCCTAAATCTAAATTTCCTAGGGATACTGAAGGTTTATTCTATCATTCAGTACCCTTGGCTGCCTCAATTATTGCCCTTATTAATTATGATAAATCTGCTACTAAAATGCATCTTATTTCACTATAAAACTCCCCCTGCGAGTTTCACAACTCCAAATGGGGTAAACCCAAGTGCCCTTGGTAGGTATTGCCTGTACCTACCTCATGACCTTGGCCTCCCTCCAAGTGGAACCATTAAGCTCCTATAACAAAAATAACAAAAACCAGATCAATCTAACTTTTAAATATTCTCTAGGTCAAACCAACATAGGTATTGACACAATTCCAACTCTTTGTGATGTGGTACACTAAGGTTTACCAAAATCCAGGAGAAAATTTTATTAAGGCCCTGTTCAATTTTTGTGAATTAATTATTTCTGTATATAGTCCTATCACTATATAAATCACTATAGTAGCTCTGCAACTCCAAAAATAGTGATTCCAGTTGCTACTAGAAGGTATTTGCAATACCTATCCATTGCCCTTTACCCCATATCAAAAGCCTCTATAGATTTAATTTGGTGAAAAAAGACAAATTGTCTATAGAACTGCCTTTGGGAATTTCCTGATGGCATTCTGGTAATTCGTTTGGAATGATTCCAACTCTCAGTGAACAAGTACACCAAGCCCTACCTAACTATCCAAGGAAATAATTTTAGGAGCTCCAGAACATTTCTGGTGAATTATTTCCTAAAACTAGAGTATTCTCCCACTAGAAAATTCATTATAAATCAATGGAAATTGATATTTTGGTGAAACCACTTTTGTTGGTTTCATATTATAACTACCTATCTGTTGGTATCATATTTACACAATGGTATCATACAGAATATGTCCTTGGTCCAAAACCCCTCTTATATAGTTCCTCGGCTATAAATCCTAAGGGGATTTTCTTCCATATTTCCAATACAAGGCCAATCCTATTAAATCCATTTCTTCTAAGACCTAATGATTTGTGAACTTGTATTGTTCATTGTTTGCTGTATGTATTGGTGCATGTATGTCTTGTGTTGATTGTGGCTTGGTTCACTTGCATGTGCTGTCGGGACGACGATAGTTGCGATGAAATCGGAGAGCAGAAGAAGTGGTATCTATTATTGGTATTGGTATTCTGGGTTATCTAAAGAAGAAGTCCAGGGACATTTAGGACATATTGCTGATCATCAGGCAAGCCACCTTCTTGATCATAAGCCTTGTCCTACTATTTTACTTATGCATGTTTTGTCTACTATTTGTGAAACTGCATTGTTTTATTATTTGTTGATGTATATACGGTAGTGGTTTGGCTCCTCCGAACTATTACACTTCTGTACTATTAAGTACAACCCCCTTGGTGATACCTACTTGTCCCTAGTAGAATAGATGGTGCATATCCACCAGACCCTTTTGGAGACCCTGTTTTAGCCAAAGAAAAGCTAGAGGATGGGAAGACCCCGGCAAAAGTTTACCAAAAGTTTTCTGATAAAACCTTGGTGAGGTGGGACCTCCCAAGAGATGTTGAGAAAGAGATAAGGGTTTTGTTTTATAAAATGCTGGAGGAAAACCAGAGGAAAAAGGTTTACAAAAACGCACCCGGTTCTTTGCAGTTTAGCTATAACAACTTAACCCTGTGCAACCACATTACTCTGATATGGGACAGGGCTGGATTTGATGGATGTCTATTCCGGTATAAGCTGCCTCACAACAACTACAGGGGATCAGGGATCCCTAGAGGGTGGGCCTTCTCCGATAAAGGTCCATGTGGAACATCGACCTGGAGAAGGAACGAAGGGTCTGCTGGCCTCCACGCGTTACTATGAGCCCCTCATTGAAAGCGCACACTCGAGCAGTGGAAAAAGCGCTCCGGTTGGTCCTCGGTACCCGACGTCCCGGTTTTGAGGGGATTAACACTCATAGGGTAGGCACTTATATTGGAGTGGGCATCCGGAGAGTCTTGATCGGTTACTCGACCCACGATCGGTGAAGATCAGGGTAGTGTACCCGGATGGTGTGGGTAAAGTGTACAACCTCTGCAGAGTGTAAATCTATTCGAATAGCCGTGTCCGCGGTTAAGGACGGGTTGGAAAAACTTCTGTAGAGCGATGCTGGTTTTGATTTCAAAAACGATTTCTGAAAAGAAATGGCTTTGGAAATGTTTTGACCATGGGATGGTCGAAAAGGAGAAAGGATTTGACCATGGGATGGTCAGAAAGGAATGAAAGGAGTTTGGTCGTGGGACGACCGGGAGAAGGAAGCAAATGGGTGACCCAGTCCTAATGTTCAAAATGGTTTCCAAAATGTTTAACAAAAGTTTTTCAACAAAGATATGTATATGCTATATCTACAAGAGAAACTATGTGAGAAAAGAACCTCTCTTGGAGCCCTCCTACTACCACAGCCATATTGCATACCCTCTTGTTATTACTGTTATCTTAAGGTGGTTTGCGATTACATTCAAAGTACTCACTGGCATTGTCCCTGGCTATTAACTTGGTCAGATATCAAGAAGAGGTGTAGTGGACGACTATGTGAGCTAGGACATTCTCCCAGTCAGTTGCCTGTAGGTTAAGGCATGGCTCGGGCTCTGCGCTTGATGAAGTTCCGCTGATGATTATTAATGTAGCCATAACGGCATTTATGTAAGTCTTGTAATTCGGTATATTCTCGGATGTTGTAATGATACTTGTCGGTTATGTGCCACGACTAACTGATCACGGGATCGTGGTTGTATGCATAACAGGGATTCTCAGAGGTTTAATCCAGGGGCCCCACAGACTTGGTATCAGAGCCATCCTGACTGTAGGAGAACCTTAGTTAGCATGGTCGCTAGACTGGAACCTTATTTTGAAAAACCGGCTTTCAAAAACTAGTTTCTCAATGAGTTTCAAAAGGTCCTACTTCTTCTATTACTCTAAGAAAATGTTTTCTAAAATGGTTCCTTCTATCCCTCATCCAAACTTCAAACCTACGGATTTTAAATAACTGAGACCTAGAACCCGGTGAAGACAATGAGAACAAGATGAAGACAAGCAACTACCAACAAACACAAGGAGACTACAATATCGCTCTACCAGTGGAATCCTCAAGATCAGAAGACAGCGGGTGAGGCACTATAAAGAACCGTCCAACATACGACGAAGGCTTCATCTGCAAGATAGTGACTCCGACCTGAAGAAAGACGATATCTAGGGTCAATAGTCCTAAGAATAGGATTCCCCTACATCGCGAGTAGTTAACTCCTTGGTCCCTAGCATTGGCCGTGTTTTGCCTAAGTGCCTCCTGCATTGCTTAATGTGTGATGTTTGCCGAGGACATTGCGATTCACTCGCTTTGTTCGCCTTGTTTGTATGTTCTAGTTTGCCTTGACCTCCTTAAAAATATGACTCAAGGAGCGATAACCCACCTAGTAACTCAGGAAACCCATGTGTTAGAGGTCGGTAATAATACCAGACTACCCTCGAGAGTATATGAGAGGAAGAGCATCGCAAGAACCAGGATTTCGACATCGTCAAGTCCGAATCAACTCAAAGATTTCACCTCAGCAGGACGGCATACCTCGTAAAACTCACCTCGCAAGACTCGTCAATAGCACCACACTCCCTTGTTCCTCAGTCTATACAGCAAGATTTCCGTTGGAGCTGAAAGTCGATCACCGAAGGATCCTCAATATCCACAGGAAACCACCCGATAAGTCAACCAAGACAAGAAGTGAAGACCTAACCACACTAACCTTTAGTGTATTAGAGCTTCTAACTGCCTCAGGAGACTAACTAATCTAGCCGACCCTACCCAATCTAACGGAATGATACTCCCTAGAAGGTCAGAACCACCCCTAAAGTCAGATGATTAGGAAGCGTGAAGACAACGAGTCCACTCCACCATCAATCAGAAGCAACGCAAGAAATGCCAGTGAAGACCTCTTACCCGACGCTGACTACTTCAACTCTGACTAGCTACTAGCAAGAGAGTCGTAAGCAGCTAGCTTGCCCTGAGCTAACTCCATAAGGCTTCGTTAGGAAACCACCCTCGCCAAGGTGTACAGAATTGGGTGTCACTCGAAGACCTCAGCTCCAAATTTAGGTAGGATATATCCTTCCGTTAATAGCAAGTCAGCCTTCCAAGATAAGAGATCCAAAACCCTTCCCGAAGAACCCTAGTGAAGCTCTAAGGTGGAAAGACTGCGTCTTTCCACTCGATCCCTAGAGGACCGTCGGCCAGAAGATAATCCAGAAAAGATCCCCGGATCAAACCCGCCTTCGCCAAGTAGCAACTCGTGGGTCATCAGAGGAGAAACAAACTGAAGATTCTGTGACTCCCAAAAGAAATGAATGTGCTATCCCCGAGCTGTCCTAGTCTAATCCTAAGGGGGAAAGACTGCGTCTTTCCCACAAAAATAGGGTAACCCTTCGCCAAAGAAAACTCCGGAGTCTCAAACCTTAGAGCGAGGTATTCCCAACCGTAGATTATATCCTCTGATGAGTACTCTATGAAGTTCAGAATCGAGGCAGTTTGCCCAGTCTAAGCCCTCGAGATATAGAGTCCAGAAGGAAAAGAAGTTTATCCCTCGCAATCAGAACTAGACTCTGCTCAACCCTCCGTGCATCCCGGAAGACTGAAGCTCAACTTCATCAACAAAGTAGCCACCTTCAAAGACGGAGTCCATAAGATAGCACGCTTGAACCCAGTAGCGCTAACCCTGACTCAAAATCCCCTAACCCTACTCTCTTGAATCTCGGGACGAGATTCTTTTAATGGGGAAAGGTCTGTAACATCCCAATTTCAGCAACCGTGATTAGTTGTCTAGAATGCAAAAATCAGGGGAAACAAAAACATTTTCTTGTTTAATGCTGAAGTGTTTGCTTGTTGTTTGGATATGCTTATGCATATGAATGTGTATTAGATGATATACTCCTTACCTTAACACAAGTTGACAAAAGCTACTTCCCAAAATAGTCTTGGCTTAATTTCCATATTCTCAAATGTTCTGGCATTTCAAAACATGATCCAAGATGCTTATGTAACCAAAAATATTTTTGTAACTTCTATTGACAAAACTATGGAGAGTTATATAATATAATCTCCTTATGTTTTCAAGACAGAACCTTCAACTACTCTTACCTCTAGGATCTCCAAAACCTTTCTGTAAGCTTTTGAATTCTACTCTTGGTAGAGATACCAAGGACCTTAACTTGTTCAGACTCCAACCTATTTCAAAATACCCATCCTTACCTCAAGCTAAGCTTGGTGGTAACCCCAGTAGTAGTTGATTTGTTTGTAAGATGAGTTGCCTTGGTCTGCTGTTTGAATTGTCTGCTGAGGAGATAGTAAGAGCTACTCTAGGAGCTCATCACTAGGATCAAGATGTCTCCAAATCATCCCACCCTAAGCAATAATACAATCTGGATCTGATCCCTAGCTACTAAGTGATCATCTAAAACTCTTAACGAGATCAATTCTGAAAAAAATCACTTCTAGAAGCCCCCAAGTCAATGAGGACCAATATCAAGCATGGATCCCTTCTACTCAATCTACTCTTCAACCACATCCACTTGATGATGCTTTGGTACATTGCAACCCATCAAAATAATCACCACCCACATTCTAGTCAAAAACCCTAAATCTGCCAAATTTGGCTAAGTCTGGAAATCTGTTTCCAATATCACCTTTTTGAATGACTCCCTTTCTCAACCCTTGTGCATTTTTGGTAATGCACTTGAACCATATTGTTAAAAATCCTAAGGACTACCAAGGCCCACTCTTTCCCTTGGTTATATCATACTCCAACCCACTTGTTCTTGATGGTTTTGCAGGCAAGAAAATAACTTTTCCTGCAAATCTAGTCAACATGTCTACTTTGATAGAAGCTCACACCACCATCCAACCTCCTATGGACCAACTATTTGCATGGTTGTGTTATACTCATATAGGTCTATCAAAGTCTACTTCACTTGTTCCAAGTGAATCTCTGTGCTGCTTAAACCTCCATGGTTTATAAGGCATCATGACTCATCTAGTGTGACAGCCTTATTTTCAACAAAGTTTGCCACCCTTCCTAGATCACCTCAAATGCATTTAATTCAAACTATTTCTTTCATGTTAATATATATGAATTGGTATACCTATACATCTATCCCTTGAATCAAAGTGAACTCTGAACTCCAAGATACAACCATGTTTAGGTGGTATAAAAATAACCTCACCCTAGATCCTCAATTCCATGTTTCTCCATCTAATTCAAGTTGGAATTCCATTCCACAAGGTTGCAACTGCGTGCCACACCTTTTCCACACCCTCCACTTTGATCATCAAGAGTTATCAAATATTATCCATAATCATTATGGCTCCAAATCTATTTAATCTCTTTAATAGTCAAAATCTCCAAAACTCCTTCCCCAAAGGAAAGTTTGGTTTTTGGCAAACCACCTCTCCAACTTTTGACTCTTTTGAGGCCCATATATCATACCTTATCTTCCCATCTCAAAAATAAATATTTTTGAGAAGCTTTATTATTTCTTTTTGCCCATTCTCTTAAATGGCTGAATTGGAATAATAAATGTTTTAAATACTTTTAAGCCCCAATAAATCTTGGGAAAATTCCCCTAAGTGTGTATTCACATTTGGGATCACCTCACATCAAAATCCAACAAACTCCAATGTGAAAATATCAAATGACCTCCAATACTTCATTAATGCAGTTTTCGAGTAAATGGATTTAAATGGACTTATAATCTTTTGAAAAACACCAAATAATTCCTAGAGGTGTGTCTTGACCGAATCTATCTACCTGTACCCTTGTATCACTCCTCCAGGTCAACTTAATTGATTCTCTTCATGAGCATCCCCATGATCAAATTGGACATTAATCAAATCCATGAGCAAATGAAATCAAAACCTCATCAAAATATCTCCATCAACTTCCACCAGCCCCAGCACACCTCTCTGGTCGTGGTCACTATAGCAATTACTGTAACAACCCCTCTCCCTTGCCCCATGTGCTTGAGAGAAAGAGAGAGAGAGATAGACACACAAGTGGGACCAATTATTTGCAGCAGCCTCCACCACCCCCTCCCTATCTCTCTGTCCGACCAAATGCCCCTCTCACCCCTCTCCACCGCTCCCTAAGCCAATCACAGGCAAGCCCCACTCCTCCCCCATGTCCAAAGAGGACATCTACACCATCTACCTCTCCCCCTCGGTATAAATCGGCCAGAGGCCACCCCAGCTCCCCTCACAGGCGCATTTGCCCCCTCTGCTCCCTCTTACCACCCCAGCACCCCCACTCCTCCCCTACTCAGTGCTACCCAGGAGAAGGAGAGAAGAGAAGCTCGGCCTCCTCCCTCTACTCGAGCATAGCTCCCCCACCTCCCTTCCCCTACCCCTGCATGTTGCATTCCCGGAACCTCCTCACTCCTCTACATCTAATCCCCTCCCTTTTCTTGCCCAGGATCAGCTCCACGGAGGGCGCCGTCGAGCTCCGGCGAGGTTGCTCTCGGGCTTCCTCGCGTGAGCCACTTCCCGGAAGAGAAAGGCACCATGTTGCCCCTCTCCGGGATCACCGTCGTCGACCGCATCTCCTCCGCCGCTCCCCGGCCACTAGCGGGCCCCCAGGTGAGCCTCCCTACCATCGTCGGCCGCTCTAGGGTTACCGCCGCTGCTGCTCTGATTTGCTGGGGACGATGAAGCCCGGCCGTTCATCACCACTTGATCCAACGGCCGAGATCGGGTGATACCCCCTTCGCCCCCTTGATGTTTACGCACTTCTATTCTTGCAGACAGTTGTTGGGCCTCCAAGTGCAGAGGTTTGTAGAACAGCAACAAGTTTTCCCTTAAGTGGATCACCCAAGGTTTATCGAACTCAGGGAGGAAGTGGTCAAAGGTATCCCCTCTCAAGCAACCCTGCAATCAAGATACAAGAAGTCTCTTGTGTCCTCAACACACCCAATACACTTGTCAGGTGTATAGGTGCACTAGTTCGGCGAAGAGATAGTCAAATACAAGTGGTATGGATAATTATAAGTGGTAATGGTGATAGAAAATAGCTTGCTGGCATGTGGTTGACGTGGGAAAAGACTAAAGGCAAACTGAAATAAAGATGGAAGCAAGCAAACATGTAACAGATCTAATTGCAAACGGTGTATCAATGCTTAGAAACAAGGCCTAGGGATCATACTTTCACTAGTGAACACTCTCATATAAATATATTATCTTCATGATACTACTCTTAACTACTCTCCGGTTGGACACTCTAATCGTTGGTAGGGCTATAACAGCACACCTCAAAGTAAGCCTTTCCCATCTAGAAAACCCCACACTATCACCTTGAGCACTAGATGAGTCCAACAAACACCACAATTTCATAAACACATCCAACTCCAAATATAACTCATAACAAGTATTTGTAATCTCTAGCCTAAGTGCCACCATGGTGAGCACGCTGTCACTTTCACACACATGGGGAGAGCAGAGATCTATTAAAGCACTTGAGTAGCAAGGTAGATCTATAGATTACAAGCTCATGATCATAAGATCATGCATAGAGAGAGAGATGAACACATAGCTACCGGTAGAACCCTTGGCCTCGAGAGAGAACTACTCCCTCCTCCTCATGGGAATCAGCAATGGTGAAGGAGATGGTGGTGGAGATTGATGGAGATGGCTCCGGGGGCACTTCCCCGTCCTGGCAGGGTGTCAGAACAGAGACTTTTTGTCCCCTGAATCTCCCCTTCGGTGGCAGCGGTGCAGCGGAACTTTTCGTGCATTTCTGATTGACCATCTAGGGTTTTTGCCTCGGGGGGATATACAGGCGAATGAGGCAAGGTCGATGGACAGCCAGGAGGCCCACACCATGCCCTGGCGTGGCCTGGGGGTACCCACGCCTAGGGGGTGTGGCCACCCTGTGGCCCCTCTTCGACTCTCCTTCTGGCTCAGTGAGTCTTCCGGGAAAATAGGAACTTTGGCTTTTGTCCCGTCCAATTCCGAGAATATTCGTTTTCTGACTTTCCTGGAACCAAAAACAGCAGAAAAGCAAGCCCAGCAATGTGGCTCTTGTTAATAGGTTAGTCCAAGAAATCATATGAAAAGTACTCCAAAGTGTGGACAAAACATAAGAAAGTAGATAAAACCAAGCATGGAACATCAAAAATTATAGATACATTTGCAATGTATCAACATCCCCAAGCTTAACTCCTGCTCGTCCTCGAGTAGGTAAGTGATAAAAAGAAAGAATAATTTTTGAGGTGACATGCACCATCATAAACTTGATCAAAGTATTTGTAAAACATTCAAAGCTGGGATCATAGTACTTCAATCATAACATGAAAGACCAAGTTCTAGCAATAGGACAAAGAAACTATGATGCAACATGAAAAGGCACAAACAAAAGGTTCATGAATAACAATGCTTTGCAAGACGTTTGTTTGTTTCACATAAAGAAAACATAGCATAATAGTATTCAGCTTGTCCCTCAATAGAGTAGCAAAGATAAATGCATAGGACACCTTCAAAGTTCATAAGACTGACTAGATACAAATAGTTTAAAACAAGAAATATCAAGTTATGCATCAATCAACTAGTCTTGGGACAATGCACATAGAACTAAGAATGCCACTATGCTCTCAAAGTAGGTGCATAAAGATAGAAGGTGGAGACTCAATATAATGGTGGAAGAAAGGCCTTTTGTAAAAGGAAGTAGGGATTCAAGTCTCACAAAGACCTTCCAAAAATTATGGTACTTATAGCTTTCAGCTCTCATTGCCCCTATCATAAGCATCTTGAAGTGATTAAGGTTAAAGTGAACAAACTATGGTGTACATGCTTGGCAGTATAAGTCGAAATCTCATGTCCCTTGTATCGAGGGCTCCTCATGCTACTCAAGTTTAGTCACCGGTAAGTTCTTGTCATTGTAAGTATATGTGTATCATAGAGAACCACCAACGGGGTACCCCTTGCCCGATGATACGGAAGAATCCCCATATCAAAATGACAAGGCAACCAGACAACGAGCATCTCAGCATTCTTCTTATTTACCATGGGAATATGGTGCTTTTTTTTCTCTCTTTCCTCTTTTCATAGTATCTTTTTTTCTCAATATAGGACTCTTGTTTTTATAAGAAGAATGCTTCATAGACAGCTCATTAGGGTTACGCTGCAAGTTTCCACCATGTCAGCATGGATTAGCCCTCATGACCAAAGTTTCTCTAACACATATACATAACTCCATGGACTTACAAGCTCCCCTTTCATTTCACACCGACGACATCCATATACAAAAGAGCATGATATTAACTAGGTACAAGTACCAAGTGCAATGTTGAAAGCGTTCCCCATGAAAGCATGGTTCTGCTAATTCACAACAAATAAGTGCAAGCATATGCAACATAGACGACACAATGGTTCAAGTTTATTAAGGGCAAGGAAAGTAAAGTGTGCAACAAGTTCGTTAGAGCTTTAATCACTAGTTTTCTCATAACAAGTTTAATTTGGAAGGTAAACAAAAGCATGAATATACTTGGAATAGCATAAGCTAGTAGATAGGTATGGTGGACTCTTTGGAATAACTTGGTTTAGGGAGTTGGATGCATGAGTGGAACTCATACTTGGTTGTGGAGGCTAGCAAAAGACTGGGAGCGACAAACTAAGAGAGCAATAATGGCCATAATCATGCAGAGCAACAAAACATTATTTATCAAAGCATAAAGTGATACTACAAGTTGAAAACTAAAGGATCATAAAGGCTATGGTGACTTGAGATAGTCATAACATGGTGTGAGCATGCACCAAGTCAGCCCAAATAAAGCATCAAAGGAGAATACCACTATATTATGCTTTAATATGCTAAAACAACGCATGATTCATCCAAGCCACATTAAGAAATCTCAATTGTTTATAACAAGTCATGCTATAGCAAAGAATACTAAGCATAAATCCAAAACAATATCAAGCATGGCATGACAAAGCATAGGCCACAATCAAAAACAAGCTCTTTTTACCACATAAGCATGAACTTTCCTACTCTTTTCCAATCCAAACCAAACTATTTGAAAATCAATGTATGAAAGAGGGGGTCCAACCAATTTATTCAACCAAACTAAGCAAACAAAGAAAACAAAAAAACCAAAACTAAATTGAAAAAAAAGACACTCCAAGAACAACACAATTGTGCATGAAACAATAAAAATAAAGCGTTTGGAAGGAACCTGGGATTTTTATTGATGAAGAAGAGGATGCCTTGGGCATCCCCAAGCTTTGACGCTTGTAATTCTTGGATATTTCTTGGGGTGAAACGCGTGGCATCCCTAAGCTTGAGATTTAGTCCATCCTTCATCTCGTTACTCATTCCTTCCATACACCTGAAATTTTTCCTTCATACAAAACTTCACACAATCTTAATTAGCAACATTAGTGCACTCAAGATAATAAGTCTTTAGGTTCAGTTATAACACCAACAAAACTTCCATTAGAACACTAGCTACTGAAGCACATCCCTCAAAAAGCTCAATTCCCCAGAAGAACTCAAAAAGGAACCAACAAGAAGCAAATGCAGAAAATGGCAGAAATCTGTCAAAACAGACCAGCAGGTAAAGACGAATTTTTTTGAAGACATTCTGTTGCTCAAATCAAAAAGTGTTGAACTAACAAAAGTTAGATAACAACCTGGGGCAGAAGTACAAACATTCACGACTCAAAAAGACGTTCATAGATTTTACACGAATTTTTATGGTGAAGCACAGAAATCTGTTTCGGTACAGCAACTTTCCCAATCATTGACTTCTCTCTCATTATAGGTTACTCTTGGCACAAAAAGCAAATAAAAAGGATAAGGAGCGGTTATTAATGAAGTAATAACTTCCAAGACTCATTAAAACTTTTGGGTTATCTCCCAATAAGTACTTTTCTTTAACGCCTTTAAGTTAGGCATAATAGTTTGACAAGATGCTCACATAAGAAATATGAATTTGAAATAAAAGAGAGCATAAAGAAGCAAATTCAAAGCACATTTAAGTCTAACCCACTTCCTATGCATAGGAATCTTGTAAATAAACAAGTCATGAAAGCACAAAGCAACAAGCATAGGAAAGCAAAACAAGTGGAACTTCAAAATTTTCAACATAAAGAGGGGAAACTTAATATTGTTGAGACACATGAAACCATGTTTCCCTCTCTCATAATAACTTTCAGTAGCATCATGAATAAAAGTAACAATATAACCATCACAAGAAACATTGTTATCATGAGCCACATGCATAAAACAATTAATACTCCCCACATAAACATAGTCATTCTTATTGATTGTGGTAGGAGCAAATTCAATAAAATAGCTATCATTATTATTCTCATCACCATAATCATCAAATATAGGAGGAATATTGTAATCATTAATTTTCTCCTCAATAGTAGGTGGACTGAAAATATCATAATCATCATTGTAATCATCATATATTGGAGGTTTGGTATCATCATAAGCAATAGAATAGCTATCTTTCAAAGTTGGGGAACAAAAAGGATCATTTTCATAAAAACTAGCTTCCCCAAGCTTAGAATTTTCCATAGCATTAGCAATAATGGTGTCCAAAGAATTCATACTAACAATATTGCTATTAGCATGCAAATAAAGTTCCATAGGTTTTTTAATTATCTCTTCAAACACTTCATGTCCTAACTCAAGATAAATACTATAAAGCTCTCTAAATTTTTTTTTGTTTTCCATTAAGCCTAACTAGTGAAAACAAGAAACAAAAAGACAAAATTGCATAATCTAAAGGAAATAACTTCGAGCACTCACACCGGAGGATGTGAGTACCTTTTATCTTACCTCCCGACAGCGCCAGGAAAATAGGCGTTCCACTGGGAGGTTCTTCTTCTTTAATCCTCCGGTGTGAATACCTTTTACCTTACCTCCCCGGAAACAGCGCCAGAAAATAGCTTGATGTCTACGCACTTCTATTCTTGTAGATAGTTGTTGGGCCTCCAAGTGCAGTGGTTTGTAGAACAGCAGCAAGTTTTCCCGTAAGTGGATCACCCAAGGTTTATCGAACTCAGGGAGGAAGTGGTCAAAGGTATCCCCTCTCAAGCAACCCTGCAATCAAGATACAAGAAGTCTCTTGTGTCCCCAACACACCCGATACACTTGTCAGGTGTATAGGTGCACTAGTTCGGCAAAGAGATAGTGAAATACAAGTGGTATGGATAATTATAAGTGGTAATGGTGATAGAAAATAGCTTGCTGGCATGTGGTTGACGTGGGAAAAGACTAAAGGCAAACTGAAAATAAAGATGGAAGCAAGCAAACATGTAATAGATCTAATTGCAAATGGTGTATCAATGCTTAGAAACAAGGCCTAGGGATCATACTTTCACTAGTGAACACTCTCATATAAATATATTATCTTCATGATACTACTCTTAACTACTCTCCGGTAGGACACTCTAATCGTTAGTAGGGCTATAACAGCACACCTCAAAGTAAGCCTTTCCCATCTAGAAAACCCCACACTGTCACCTTGAGCACTAGATGAGTCCAACAAACACCAAAATTCATAGAAACATACAACTCCAAATATAACTCATAACAAGTATTTTTAATCTCTAGCCTAAGTACCACCATGGTGAGCACGCTATCACTTTGACACACATGGGGAGAGCAGAGATCTATTAAAGCACTTGAGTAGCAAGGTAGATCTATAGATTACAAGCTCATGATCTCAATAAGATCATGCATAGAGAGAGAGATGAACACATAGCTACCGGTAGAACCCTTAGCCTCGAGAGAGAACTACTCCCTCCTCATCATGGGAATCAACAATGGTGATGGAGATGGTGGTGGAGATTGATGGAGATGGCTCCGGGGGCACTTCCCCGTCCCGGCAGGGTGTCGGAACAGAGACTTTCTGTCCCCTGAATCTCCCCTTCAGTGGCGGCGGCGCAGCAGAACTTTTCGTGCATTTTTGATTGACCATCTAGGGTTTTTGCCTCGGGGGGATATATAGGCGAATGAGGCAAGGTTGGTGGACAGCCAGGAGGCCCACACCATGCCCTGGCGCGGCCTGGGGGTACCCACGCCTAGGGGGTGTGGCCACCCTGTGGCCCCTCTCCGACTCTCCTTCTGGCTCAGTGAGTCTTCCGGGAAAATTGGAACTTTGGCTTTTGTCCCGTCCAATTCCGAGAATATTCGTTTTCTGACTTTCCTGGAACCAAAAACAGCAGAAAACAGGCAACTGGCACTGTGGCTCTTGTTAATAGGTTAGTCCAAGAAATCATATGAAAAGTACTCCAAAGTGTGGACAAAACATAAGAAAGTAGATAAAACCAAGCATGGAACATCAAAACTTATAGATACATTTGCAATGTATCACCCCTCCACCCACTGACCAGCAGGCCCCACTAGTCAGGCGTTTGAACGCCTCCCGCACACGACAAAACCCGGGTGGGCCGGTTTTCCCCCAGCTCGGCCCAACTGCGCCTAGATCTGGCCCGTGACGCCTCTTTTCCTTTTTCTTTTTCCTGCATTTTCATATCTATTTAATATCAGTTAGTTTTAAATCAAATTGAAAATGGAAATCAGCTCCAATATCCTAAATCTAAATTTCCTAGGGATACTGAAGGTTTATTATAACATTCAGTACCCTTGGCTGCCTCAGTTATTGCCCTTATTAATTAGAATAAATCTGCTACTAAAATGTATCTTATTTCACTATAAAACTCCCCCTATGAGTTTCACAACTCCAAATGGGGTAAACCCAAGTGCCCCTGGTAGTTATTGCCTGTACCTACCTCATGACCTTGGCCTCCCTCCAAGTGGAACCATTAAGCTCTTATAACAAAAATAACAAAAACCAGATCAATCTAACTTTAGAAAATTCTCTAGGTCAAACCAACATAGGTATTGACCCAATTCCAACTCTTTGTGATGTGTTACACTAAGGTCTACCAAAATCCAGGAGATTAAATTTTATTGAGGCCTTGTTCAATTTTGGTGAATTAATTATCTCTGTATATAGTACTATCACTATATAAATCACTAAGGTAGCTCTGCAACCCCAAAAATAGTGATTCCAGTTGGTACTGGAAGGTATTTTAAATACCTATCCATTTCCCTTTACCCCATATCATAAGCCTCTGTAGATTTAATCTAGTGAACAAGACAAGTTGTCTCCAGAACTGCCTTTGGGAATTTCCTGAGGGAATTCTTGTAATTATTTCAGAACGATTCCAACTCTCAATAAACAAGTACATCAAGCCCTACCAAACTATCCAAGGAAATAATTTTGGGGGCTCCAGAACATTTCTGGTGAATTATTTCCTAAATCAAGAGTATTCTCCCACTAGAAAATTCATTATAAATCAATGGAAATTGATATTTTGGTGAAACCACTTTTGTTGGTTTCATATTATAACTACCTATCTGTTGGTATCATCTTTACACAATGGTATCATACATAATATATCCTTGGTCCAAAACACCTCTTATATAGTTCCTCGGCTATAAATCCTAAGGGGATTTTCTTCCATATTTCCAATACAAGGCCAATCCTATTAAATCCATTTCTCCTAAGACCTAATGATTTGTGAACTTGTATTGTTCATTGTTTGCTGTATGTATTGGTGCTTGTATGCCTTGTGTTGATTGTGGCTTGGTTCACTTGCATGTGCTGTCGGGACGACGATAGTTGCGATGAAATCGGAGAGCAGAAGAAGTGGTATCTATTATTGGTATTGGTATTCTGGGTTATCTAAAGAAGAAGTCCAGGGACATTTAGGACATATTGCTGATCATCAGGGAAGCCACCTTCTTGCTCATAAGCCTTGTCCTACTATTTTACTTATGCATGTTTTATCTACTATTTGTGAAACTCCATTGTTTTATTATTTGTTGATGTATATACGGTAGTGGTTTGGCTCCTCTGAACTATTACACTTCTATACTATTAAGTACAACCCCCTTGGTGATACCTACTTGTCCCTAGTAGAATAGATGGTGCATATCCACCATACCCATTTGGAGACCCTGTTTTAGCCAAAGAAAAGCTAGAGGATGGGAAGACCCCGACAAAAGTTTACCAAAAGTTTTCTGATAAAACCTTGGTGAGGTGGGACCTCCCAAGAGATGTTGAGAAAGAGATAAGGGTTTTGTTTTATAAAATGTTGGAGGAAAACCAGAGGAAAAAGGTTTACAAAAACGCACCCGGTTCTTTGCAGTTTAGCTATAACAACTTAACCCTGTGCAACCACATTACTATGATATGGGACAGGGCTGGATGTGATGGTTGTCTATTCCGGTATAAGCTGCCTCACAATAACTATAGGGGATCAGGGATCCTTGGAGGGTGGGCCTTCTCTGATAAAGGTCCATGTGGGACATCGACCTGGAGAAGGAACGAAGGGTCTGCTGGCCTCCACGCGTTACTATGAGCCCCTCATTGAAAGCGCACACCGGCAAAGGGAAAAAGCGCTCCGGTTGGTCCTCGGTACCCGACGTCCTGGTTTTGAGGGGATTAACACTCATAGGGAAGGCACTTATATTGGAGTGGGCATCCAGAGAGTCTTGATCGGTTACTCGACCCACGATCGGTGAAGATCAGGGTAGTGTACCCGGATGGTGTGTGTAAAGTGTACAACCTCTACAGAGTGTAAATCTATTCGAATAGTCGTGTCCGCGGTTAAGGACGGGTTGGACAAACTTCTGTAGAGCCGTGCTGGTTTTGATTTCAAAAAGGATTTCTGAAAAGAAATGGCTTTGGAAATGTTTTGACCATGGGATGGTCGAAAAGGAGAAAGGATTTGAGCATGGGATGGTCAGAAAGGAATGAAAGGAGTTTGGTCGTGGGACGGCCGGGAGAAGGAAACAAATGGGTGACCTAGTCCTAATGTTCAAAATGGTTTCCAAAATGTTTAACAAAAGTTTTTCAACAAAGATATTTAGATGCTATATCTATAAGAGAAACTATGTGAGAAAGGAACCTCTCTTGGAGCCCTCCTACTACCACAGCCATATTGCATACCCTCTTGTTATTACTGTTATCTTAAGGTGGTTTGCGAGTACATTCAAAGTACTCACTGGCATTGTCCCTGGCTATTAACTTGGTCAGATATCAAGAAGAGGTGAAGTGGACGACTATGCGAGCTAGGACATTCTTCCAGTCAGTTGCCTGTAGGTGAAGGCATGGCTCGGGCTCTGCGCTTGATGAAGTTCCGCTGATGATTATTGATGTAGCCATAACGGCATTTATGTAAGTCTTGTAATTTGGTATATTCTCGAATGTTGCAATGATACTTGTCGGTTATGTGCCACGACTAACTGATCACAGGATCGTGGTTGTATGCATAATAGGGATTCTCAAAGGATTAATCCGGTGGCCCCACATGAATCTTCTCGGAAAGGGGTGCTTCCATCTTGCCTAGAAGATCAGCAACTATCAGCCATTGTAAATCTCCTGAGGGAAAATCCTTCAGTTGAGCTCCGAAAAATTCCGAATGCGGATGCTCAAGGTGCTCTGACAGTGCATCAAGATCCCTCTCGAAGATTAGTTGGCCTCCGTTGCCCAACTAGTAGAACTTGCAGTACTGAACTTCCATCTATAAGAATTTAGGATGAGTAAGTTAGTGAGGTGATCAAGGATAAGAGTGGAAATAGGTTTTCATAAATAGTAATGTAAGAATTTTGAGGAACATGAATTTTTTTTGAAAGAATCTCAAGGATAAGAGTGGAAATAGGTTTTCATAAATACTCACTTCTTTTTGGTTTTGAAACTAAGTTTTTGTTCGGACGTCCATTCTAACTAGGGTCTCATATGGTCAGGATGGCTCTGATACCAACTTGTCAACACCCGGATTTTTAATCCCAGATGCCTGTTATGCCATACATCGCAATCCCAGGATTACCATTTTTGCGAGACATAACAGATTGGATATCATAGTACCTCATCCATTACAAACCATAATAAGGTCTTACACAAATAAAGGATCTCATGATCCAGTCTTAATACAAACAAGTAGCGGAATAATAAGCGTAGCGGTGGGCTCCAGCTTCAGTGTCACAGGCAATGCTGACGATGGGAGATGATCCTAGTTGTTGTAGCCGTCCTGCTGTCTTTCTTCTTGATAGTCCTCCTCATAGTCTGGCCACGGGAATAGCCAGGGACAAAGCCATGAGTACTCTTTAAGTACTCGCAAACTATCACTAACAAGTAAGGTAGTTCTAGGAGGAATGCTAAGTTCTAAGTTTATTTGCAAAGTTAAGTTTGAAACCTAAGCTGAGTTCAGAAACAAAGAAAGATAAAATAAAGTTCTAAATCACCTAAGTGGGAACTTAGTTTTCATAGTCACAACCCTGTTATGGTCAAGTCAAGTCACAAATCATTTCATAAGTCATTTTGAAAACATCTAATGGCGGAACAAGATGGCCATCCAATCATCCATGATCATGACGCGGCTATTCGAATAGTTTGACACTCTGCAGAGGTGGTACACTTTCACCACAAAATTCGATACATCCGTCAAGGATAACCCTGAATCATCATACTTAGTATGCGGATAATCAATCATAACCTTTCCTTTACACACTCTAGTATAAGCACCTCTCCTATGAGCTTGGCCTCCCAGCCATGGCCATCTGCCATCCTGGGCACTGCATAGGTGGACAACATCAAGAGGTAGCCTCAGCTCAAACCTCCTCCACAAGGGAACCCATACTAATGCATATAAACTTCCGGCTAAGCCTTACCCAATTCAGGTATTGTGGTTGTACGGTAACATTGGAATGGTATCGCATCGGAACCCAACCATCAGTTTTTATAAAGGGCTAAGGCTCATGCCTCAACATTTTCACCATCATAAACCATTTGTGTTTCTCAACACATGTCAAAACATCTCAATAGAATGACTCGTCATTCCAAGGTTTTCATAAGTTAAGAGTTTTCAAGTTTTATGCTTGGCAATAGTTACTAAGTTAAGAGTGTTCACTAAGGTGGGATGCTAATCTCAATCTCATGCCATAGAATGACATCTAGTATAGGCCAAGTTTTATACTCTTTATGCTATCTATACTACTTTCTAACATCTCAAAAAGCATTACTAAAAGGTAAAGAAACTTTGGTAAAGCAAAAGGTAAAACTTTTAAGTAAAACTTGGAATGGGTATAAATCTAAAGGTATAACCAAAGCATGCCTAATGCATCTTGCTTAGGTTATCTTGTACAATTCTAGCTTGCTAATAATAGCTTGCCTTGATTGGTGCAGTGATTGAAGTTATCTTCTTCTTCTTCGGGGTAGAACTCCTCCTCCTCGTAGACTTGGTCGGTACTATCGTCTATAAATACATACGGGATACACAATCACCAAACAATACTTAACTAGTCTATTTAGCACTCTAAGGCACACACTTGATGATCTAGTATCATCACAATCATCACAAGGTTTAAAGAACTAGTTTCATTTATTTTATTTGAGAAAAGTAATTTCTACTCATTGAAATTAATTAAGATATAATATTCTCCAATTAAAATATGGGATCATGTGGACACATGTCATCACCACATATTCTAATACATGGGAATGTGATTTAAATGTTTGATCATATTTCAATAAGTTTAAGTTTATTATTAAAATGATTTAAAGTGACTAGAAATGCCTATATAGCATTATTTTGGTACTAGTCCAAAGTCACTGCATGTAAACCTAGATATTATTACATATTCAGATAGATATTATCAAATGTGATTTTTGAGAGTTGGAAACAACTGAAAAGCTATTATGGTTGATTTTAGAAGATGTTTGAATGTAGAAAAGTCTATGTTTGTTATTTTTGCTATATGTGATCTCTAACTCCAATTGATTTAAATCCAACGGGCCTGGATAGAGATTTTAATTATCTTTTGTAGCAAAATTTGAATCATGCATTTTGGTTAAGTGGATCTCTCTCAACTGATTTTTAAACAAGTGGACAGAATCTAGTTTAAATCTAAATAGAAAAACATCTATTTGAATTTGTGGGCTAGCGCGGGAAAATAAACGGGCCAGCCCAGTGATGCTCCGTGGCGTAGAGGGCAACTGACAGGCTGGTCCCGCACATCAGCGATGCATCCAACGTGAAACGGTACGAGGCACTCTCAGCGCTATGATTAAAAGGTGGATCAACGGCTAAGGATCGTCGTCCCTGGCGAACAGGTCACCAGCGAGAGCTAACCCTAGCGGCACGGTGGGGGTACGTGGGGGCTTACCAGGGCTCCAGCTAGGTGTGGCGATGGGGGCGATCGAACTGGTGGATGATGGAGGTTCTAGGCATTGTCACGGTGGCTCCTGGGGCGGTCGCAATTAGCGGGGCCCTTCTCCTCCAGTAGCGGCCAGCTCCGGTGGAATTCTGACGACTGAGGGCTCGATTGGCTCCGGGGAGAAGTGGGGAAGGCTTAATGGTGAGAGAGGAGGTGAGTGGTGTGCAGAATGAGGCTGGGGGAGGCCTCCTTTTACAGGATCGATGGTGAGGCAGTGCGGCATGGTCAGGCGATGGTGGCGACATGGTACGGGTTGCTAGGGGCATGGCTGCGAGCGGCGATCGATGCACGGTCTCCTGGCGGTCCTCTACAGCGTGAAGGCGCGGCTAGGGGCGGTGGCATTTGGTCGGGCGCAGCTGGTGCTCTGAGTGGCAGAGGCGGCGTTCGACGCGGCGTGCGGTGGCTACGGGTCAAACGACGGCCAACGGGCATGTCCGAGGGCATGTTGGGCTCGTGGCGATGGGGCGCGCGCGGGCTGCGGTCGAGGCACGGCGTGTGCATGTCTGTCGGGCACGGCGCACTAGCATGGTCTGTGCATGACGCAGAGGCGTAAAGCGTGGCGCTCTGTGGGTGGTGTAGTGCTTGGCAGGGCTCGGGGCAAGGAAAGAGGGCGGCGGTGTGATCACGCCTACCTCCTTGGCACGGCGGAAGAGGGCGGGGTGGTCTGCTGCGACTTGGGCATGGTCGACCGGCGACGACCATCTTTGGGCGGCGCGGTACTAGCGCAGTGGTGAAGGGGGGTGTTGTCTAGGGCTTGGTTAGGATAAGAGGGGACAGAGGAGAGATGAGAGGGTCAAATGGGGGACAAGGCTTTGATTAGCAACAGTAATAGTTAGGCAGTTTAGTTTGTGATCACCAGGTGTTCGACACAATGGTCGCAAGAAATTCAAATTTGAATTTTGAAAAGATTTTTGATGTGTGACTTGATCTTATGCTTGGTAGTCTTTGTTTGCTTGGGATTGGCAAGGGGAGTTTATTTGAGTGGTTATTGAAAAAGTGGGATCTATGCATATGTAATGGATTCACTTTTCAAATGTCATTTAAAATTAGTGGCTAAATGTTTTGTAAGATTTTAAAGTGGGCCTTGGTAGATCTTTACTTGGAATAGCAAGGGGTGAAGAGAGTTGAGAATGTTTCTGTTTGAAATCGACTTCTAGGAACACCTAAAGTGGCCTAGTGGATTAAAATGGCCAAAGTGACCATTTGCATTATGTAATCTTATTTGACTTCTTTTTCTTTGGATTTTGTTTGTGAATGATCTAGACGATGTGGCATTCACCTTTGAATCATTTCACAACCATTAGAACAATCAAACATGGCATTTTCAAACAATTCTATATTAATGCAAACACACGCATTCATAAATATTTTTAATAATAAAAAGTTTTTGTTAACCCTAAATTGGGTGATTTGTATCTTGATAACCTTGATTAAAGTTTTGGGATGTTACATCTCCCATCGTCAGCATTGCTTGTGACAATGAAGATGGAGTCTGTGATGTTTATTTCCACTGCTTTGATGTGTATTAAGACTTGATCATGAGATCAACTATCTGTAAGACTATTATGGTTTGTAATGGATGATGTACTATGGTACCAATTCTGTTATGTCTCAAAAAAATGGTAATCCTGGGATTGCGATGTACGACATAACAGGCATCTGGACTTAAAAATCTGGGTGTTTACAAGTTGGTATCAGAGCCATCCTGACCATAGGAGACCCTAGTTAGAATGGACGTCTGAAAAACTTAGTTTCAAAACAAAGAAAGTGAGTATTTATGAAAACCTATTATCACTCTTATCCTTGAGATTCTTTCAAAAGAGTTCACATGTTCCTCAAAATTCTTGCAATTCTACATAAAATTTGACACATTTGATCACCTCACTAACTTACTCATCCTAATTGCTTATAGATGGAAGTTAAGTACAACAAGTTCTACCAGTTGGGCAACGGAGGTGAGCTCATCTTCGAGCAGGACTTAAGCCAGCTCGCGGAGTTTCTTGGATGCCCGCACCCCGAGTTCTTTGGAGCGCAGCTCAATGATCAGCCAGGAGGAGAACTGCAGTGGTTGATAATTGCGGATCTGAGAGGCAAGATGGAGCCACCCACCTCTGAGAAGATATAGTTCACCTTGAGGGAGAACAACTGGCTGGATGGACTAGCTAGAGCAATGCAGGAAGCTCTTGCACGTCTGTGTGCTCAGAACATCAACTAGATCAATGGCACCCGCTTCGTCCACTATGCAAGACGTGACTCTATGGGATAGCCCTTGGCCATGCCAGGACATCCGGAGCTGAAGCGCCATGTGGATCACCTCAACTTCATGCTACACGAGACCCAGAAGGAGTTGGACAATTCCTGTGCCTACGCCAACCAGAATCACGCTGTTGCAACCGAGAAGAACCAAACCCTTGCCATCCTAGCTAAGGAGCGCAAGTCACTTCGTCGCCAGCATGACAAGAAGGACCGCATCATCGCTCGCCTCCACTAGAAGGTGGCAACTCTTGAAGAAACCATCCATGACTAGGAGATTCAGCTTGAGGAGAAGGAAGAAGAAGGTGAAGATATCCGTGGTGATATCACCTCTTACCTCAGTGATGATGATGACTACCTGGAGGACATCGCTACGGAGTTCCACACTAATGAGGAAGATGCAGACTTCCTGGATGACGAAGAACCCACCAGTTCCGATGATGATTTGTCACCGTAGAGCACTGTCGTAGGTGTGAGCTTGTATCCGGTCCCATTGTATCGTAGCATGACATAATGGTTCTTAAGACCATCTGCTTAGTAGTAGTAGTAGTAGTAGTAGTAGTAGTGTGTGTTTGTAATGTGTTGCCTTGAATGAATGAAAATGAGTGGTGGTTTTCAAACCTTAGAAATACTCAAGTTTAAATCTTTTGAACCAAACCCATAAGCCATAGAAATTTCCCCCTTGTCTTATGATCTATCTCAACCTTCAGATGACTCGCAGAAACCCCGGTGGAAGCAGCTCATCCCAGGATCTTATGTTGTAGATTCTGCAGATGCTAGTTTTAGATCGAGAAGCCGGTAGAGCCGAGCGTCAAGCCAATCGAGCCACTCTTCAACAGATCGCTCAGATGGCACACAACAACCAGGGCCATGGAAACCAGGATCACCATGGATCTAAGCTCAAGAACTTCCAAAACACCAATCCTCCTATGTTTAGCAAATCTAAAGAGCCTTTAGATGCTGATGACTGGCTGCAAACCATGGAGAACAACTTAGAAGTTGTAGGAGTAGATGTTGCGGAGAAGGTACTGTTTGCCACCTACTATCTAGCAGGTTATGCAAGATCATGGTGGAACATCACTCGTACAATGGACGGAGGATAGATGATGACTTGGGAGGAATTCAAGCTCAAGTTCAGCAAGACCCATGTGCCCCCAGGTTTGATCAAGAGGATGAGGGATGAATTCAGAGAATTGAAGCAAGGAAGGATGATTGTGGTAGAATACCATGACAAATTTTAGTCTCTAGCTAGGTATGCCCCTGATGAGATTGACACAGAAGCAAATAAGAATGAGAGATTCCTGAATGGCCTGCATGATGAGATGCAGACAGTGTTAGTCAACATTCCCTTTGATGACCTAGAAGCTCTAGTGGATTCTGCTATCCAGATGGAAGGAAAGATCAACCAAGCCAGTGAGAACCGCAAGCGTCGTATGATGCACCAACCTGGACCCCACCATACCCCGAAGTACCGCCCCAACCCGTCTGCAGGATTTGCACCAAGAAACAACAGACCCCCTATGTCCCGTCCGAACTATCCCAATCGTGGCAGAGGAAACCCGACGCCCGGAGGCCACAACAACCACAACACCGGTAACACCCACAACTTCAACCGTGCACCACCAAGGACCAGCACCACCAACAACAACAACAACAACAACAACAATACTGCCCCAAGGACTGGAAGCAATGGTGTGCCTATTGCAAGGAAGGACAAGTCAATGATAACCTGCTTTGAATGTGGAGTCACGGGTCACTACTCCAATGAGTGCCCCAAGAAGCTTGCTGCAGCCACCAATGTCACTGCACCTGCCCAGCAGCAGCGCCGTGTCCAGCCTGGAAAGAGGTTTGCCCCAGGAAACCCGCACAACCGTATCGGTCGTCTGTTCCACATGAATGCGGAAGAACCCCAGAAAGCGCCAGATGTCATGCTGGGTATGTTTTCTGTTAACTTAGTACTTGCAAGAGTGTTGTTTGATTCAGGAGCATCGCACTCGTTTGTTACAGAAGAATTTGCATGCACTAATAAGATTCAACCAACAAATTTGAAGCATGTTATGATAGTTCAAATACCTGGGTCAACCACCAAAGCTAGAAAATTTTGCAAGGCCGTGCCTATCAGAATACATGGGATAGATTTCTATGCCAATCTAATAGTACTTGGAACCAAAGGTTTGGAAGTAGTACTAGGAATGGATTGGATGTCGAAACATCAAGGACTAATAGACTGTGCCAAGAAAGCCATAACCATGACCAGTAGCATCGGAGTATCAGTAGAGCATGTGTCCGAGACGCTGCCCTGTCAATTCAAATGCAACAAGAGTTTATCCCAATCAACCATAGACCAAGTCAGAGTAGTCTGTGAATACCCTGATGTGTTCCTAGATGAATTACCCGGTAGGCCCCTAGATCGGGATATCGAGTTTATCATTGAACTAGTTCTTGGAACCGGACCCATAGCTCAGAGACCCTATAGTATGAACCCAGCTGAATTAGTGGAGCTAAAGAAGCAACTTGATGACATGTTGGGGAAAGGTCTGATACAACCAAGTGCATCGCCATGGAGATCACCTGTTTTGTTTGTGGATAAGAAATATGGTGCCAACCATTTGTATATGGATTATCGGAAGATGAATGACGTCACCATCAATAACAAGTACCCACTGCCAAAGATAGAAGACCTGTTTGATCAGCTGACTGGTGCTAGAGTGCTTTCTAACATTGATCTTAGAACTGGTTATCATCAACTAAAGATCCGAGCAACGGATATTCCCAAGACTGCCTTCACTACCAGATATGGATTGTATGAGTACAATGTCATGTCATTTGGATTAATCAATGTCCCCGCTTATTTCATGAACCTCATGAATAAGATTTTTATGAACTTCTTGGATAAGTTTGTCGTTGTTTTTAATGATGACATTCTGATCTATTCCAAGTCGGAAGAAGACCATGAGCAGCACCTAAGAACCATCCTTGAAACCCTTAGAAGGCATCAGTTGTATGCCAAGTTTAGCAAATGTGAGTTCTGGTTAAAGGAAGTAGGATTCCTAGGACATATCTTGTCGGCAGGAGGAGTTACCATCGATCCTGCCAAGATTAAGGATGTTGAAGAATGGAAAGCCCCAACCACTCAAACCGAAGTCCGCGCATTTCTTGGATTAGCCGAATATTACCGCAAGTTCATTGAAGGCTTTTCAAGCATCGCAAGGCCGATGACCCAGCTGTTGAAGAAAGACAAGAAGTTTGAATGGACGGACAAATGTGAAGCAAGTTTTCAAGAGCTCAAGAAGAGATTGATTTTAGCCCCAATTTTGATCATGCCGGATATCGCGAAGCCTTTTGATGTATATTGTGATGCATCCAAGGTTGGTCTCGGATGTGTGTTAATGCAGGAAGGCAAAGTAATATCATACTTGTCTCGACAACTCAAGCAACATGAGCAGAATGACCCCACCCATGTCCTAGAACTGGCAGCCGTAGTTTTAGCCTTGAAGACATGGCGTCATTACCTCATGGGTAACCACTGTGAGATTTATTCGGATCACAAGAGTGTGAAGTATATTTTCACCCAAAAGGAGCTGAATATGAGGCAACGGAGATGGCTAGAGTTAATCAAGGATTATGACCTTGACATTCACTACCACCTCGGCAAGGCAATGTGGTAGCGGATGCTCTTAGTAGACTACCGTGTAGATTAAACACCATGATTAAGGAAGACCAGCCAAGTTTGCATGGATCTAGTTAGCGAAGGATATCTAGCCAGTATAGAACTTCAACCCACATTGATCAGTCAGATAAAGGAAGCCTAGAAAGGAAACGCCAGTATCGACGGAATTAAGCGTCATATCGATACAGGGAAGGTACCCGGATTCACTAAAGATGAAGAAGGAGTTTTGTGGTATAAAGGACGTATATGTCTGCCAGCAGATTCATAATTGAAGCAAGTCATTTTGTAGGAAGCCCATGATATTCTTTATTCTATCCATCTGGAAGGAACGGAGATGTATTAGGATTTGAAGGAGAAATTTTGGTGGCACAAAATGAAGAGAGAAGTCGGAAGCTCACGAGGGTTTAACTCATCAATGCCCATTGTTATGGACTTGGGTTTTGGAGAAGGAGGGAGCGCTGGAAGCATCAATCGGCTAGCAAACAAGCACACAGGGACGCAAGGTTTACCTGTGTTCAGCCTCGTGAGAGGTCCCTACTCCTGCTTGTCTGCTCTTGGAATTAACGAAGGAATCGAAGATTACAGGGGCGCGTAGATGCAATCTGGCGAGAGTTGTGGAAAGTAGGGTTGCGTGTATCCTCCTCGCTGCCCCCTCCTGGCCTTTATATAGATAGGCCAGGTCTCGGGTAGTACGTCGAGTCGGTTACAGTTTAGGGTTTGCCCTTCAAACTTTCTATCTTTAGACTTCTTCTTGTCTCGCAAGCTATCGATAGTCCGTAGGCCACTCGAAGTCTTCATTGGGCCGTGGCAACACCGTGGGCTTCCACCATATCTGGACCGTATATACAAGACTCGAGTACCTGCAGGGTATACCCATGTCAGTAGCCCCCGAATGTCCTGTGGAATCGCAGATTCGACTGGGGACTTTATGAAGCCTTTCGAGTGCATGACTGAGTATCTTTTCGAGTGCTCTATTTGTGTCATAGGGATTGTTGATGTGCGTGCCTGATTTAACCAATATATCGGTATCAGTTAACTACCTTAGGGCAAAACAACATAATCTACTCAAACTCGAGTCCCCGGACTCGAATTCGGAAAAGTGCTGGTGTAATTCGACTCAAGCCGCGGAGGTCTTACAGGAGTCGAATTCCAGTATAAGGGTGTGAGCACTCGACGCGTCCGTCAAGGCATGTTCATCGTACCTGTAGGCACGGACATCTTCCTGGTAGTGCGCAGCAAATGCATTGCCAGGCCTTATTCAGGTCTTCTCTTCATGCTGCAAGTGCGGCATCCGAATTTTGTCATCGCGGAGATGGTTCGGGTGACCCAGGAGACGCAGTCTCTTTGTAAGGAAAATATGAGGCGGTGTCGCCATAGACTTCAAGTGTGAACGTTATCAACACACAGTATGATGTACAAACAATCATAGGGTGCGCGACCAGCGCTCCCTATGGGAGTAGCCCCCGAGTGCCTGATTGAGTCGAAGACTCAGGCAAGGACTAAAGAACTTATGCGACTGCTATCGTCTTTTGTTTGCTTGTTTCAGTCGAATTTATTTTCGACGCTCCCTATGGGAGTAACCCATGATCCATAGTCGAATCGTAAATTCGAGTGGTTGGGTATGCTTTGAATGTCCATATTCCTGCAGAAAGAAAATCATAGGGTGTGCGACCAGCGCTCCCTATGGGAGTAGCCCCCGAGTGCTTGGTGGAGTCGAAGACTCGATCAAGGACTAAAGTATTCGAAGTCTTCTAGTGCTCAATCTTTGATGACATCAGTGCTGACAGTAGGATGACCTCAGTTGCCTATGTGAGCGGCTTTGACGGGACGTGACGAGCGGTGGGTCCCATTTTCTGACCCTGACTTGACCGGACGTGTGTAATCTTTCGTTTTAACTGCGCATCCTCGATTTCCGCGCGTAATTCGGGTAGTGGGGGACGGTTCGTGCTTCAGGTCCTCCATGTGTCGATCGCGATGTGCTCCACGCATACAATAGGGTTTGATCTGGCCGTTGGATTTCATCCGCCAGGGGGTTAAGTAGCAGCGCAGCTGCGGTAAATTCCCATCTGCTATTTCTCTGCTTTGTGCCTCCATCACCATTGTTGTTGCTCTCTTCCTCTGAGAGTTTGTTCCGTTCGCGGCGCTGGACCAACTCTGTGTTTTCCCGAGTTATTTTCTTCGCTCTCATCGCCACCGCAATATGGGGAAAAAGAAGGGAGGCGTTGCCGCTGAGTCCGCCGCCGCCACATCGCCGCCGCTAAGAAGGGCGGTTCGCCGCAGGGCACCAAAGATCATTGCCGCCAGGAAGAAGAAGGGCGCGGGCACTCGCATCACCAATGGTGCGTGTGGCGCGTCCATCATCAAGTCATCTGAGCTCCGTCTTCTGCGCCAAGATGGAGTTCTGTCTTCCGCGGTTGGTGACTCGCGAGTCCCAGGTGGTGAGGTAACCCCTTGTCCTCCTACTGGTTTCCGGGTGATGTTCCTAGTGTTCATCATTCGTGGTCTGTCTCTGCCCCTGCATCCTTTCTTCAGGGGCCTCCTTTGTTTCTATGGGCTCCAGCTGCATCAGTTGTCCCCCAACTCTATCCTCCACATTGCCTGCCATATTACGCTTTGCGAGTGCTGGCTCGGAGTCGAGCCACACTTTGGTCTCTTCAAGCGTCTCTTCAAGCTGAAGCGTCAGTCGGCATCTGGCTCCGTAGTCTACGAGGTAGGAGGCTACGGGATCCATGTCAATTCCTCCGTCACATACTTTGATATCAAACTCATGGCATCCGTCCAAGGGTGGAGGGACAAGTGGTTCTACATCCGCGACCAGAAGGCCGACGGAGACCACTTCGGACTCGCGCCTTTTGATCCCGTGGCACCATGCAGGAGGAGGCGTTCTTGGAAGAACGTGGTGAGGCCCGGCGAGTCTGAGGATACAGATGTGTTGTACGAGTGCGTCTGCGACCTCGAGAGTCACATGGGTAAAGAAGAGGGAGGTTGCGCCCTCATTCGCACATGGTTGCGCCGTCGCATCTAGCCCCTGTAGGCTAGAGTCCACCCTATGTTCCAGTGGGCTGGTGCAGACGATGTCACTCGCGTATCTGCCGATGGCATTTCCGCGAGTGAAGTAGATACGAGGGTGCGACTGCTGACCAAGTACACTGCCAAGGATGTAATCCCCAGTGAACCAGTCATACCTCCATTCGATGCTTCTAATCCTCCTCCTGAGGTATGGTTGTGCTATGAAGTAGCTTTATTTGTCGAGTGCTTCATTTTCTTGACGTGTGTTGACTTGTTTTCTGTATGCAGGATTGGAAGGTGTCTCCCAGATTGCCCCTTCTTCCTGAGGGGGTTATTCCTCACGAAGTAGATGAGGAGAACGAGTCGGAGTCGACCGTCCCATTTGAAGAGGAGGAGGAAGCCCCCAAGTCTAGTAGTCTGGACACTCACAAGCATTCGTGCAGCGAAGATTTGGATACGTCGTCTCCTTCGACTCCAGGAGGCCTAGCAATTGGTGCGGAGTCGCCAATTCCTGCTATTCCTCTGAGTTCCATGGCGCCATCTACCCGCAAGAATATGAGGCTGTCGAAGGAGTCGTCGGAGTCGGAGGACCAGACCTTCGATTTTGATAAGTTTGACTAGTAAGTATACAATTCACATCTTGGTTCTTTTTGGAGTTGCGTTTCCTGATGTTAATTTTGTTCTGTAGTCAACTGGTGTTGTCATCTTCTGGCGACGTCCAATTTTTGAAAGAGTCTAGAGTCGCAGACTCCAAGGCCAAGGAAATGGCTAAGCGGACTCCTTCCCCTCCATTGGCGGCCCACTCCGGGCACAATTCATCAAGTTCTCCACACGCCGTGGAGCATCAGATGGTTGTCCAGACGACTGCGAGGCAATTGACTTTGGAGTCTCTGAGGGATCACGTATGTGTTATGTTGCTGTTACTTGCAGTCGAAGTAATCGTCCATGCTATCTGTTGATCCTTTGCTTTTTCTCCTGTTGCAGCTTATTGTGAAGGAAGCTGGTCGCCTGGCGGAGCAAGTACTTGCAATGGGTCGACAGCATGCGTTGCTGGACAATCACCACCGCGTGGTTGAAAGGTAGTATCTTGTGCTTCTTCTTCATCATCCTTGTGATATTTTTATATACTTGACTGACGGTCTATCTTGTGTTTTTTTTGCAGCTGAGCATAACGTGCTTCTTCGTGACGCCGCTTCCCTTGAAAAGACGCTCGCCGTGGCGATGAAGAGTCGCGATGAGGCGGTCGCGGCGCTTGATGAGTCACAGAAACGTGAAGAAGATTTGCGCGCCTCCATCGTTGCTAGGGAGAAGTTGTTCGAAGAACAGCTCTTCTCGATTGCCAAGGATCTGTCAGGTATTCTTTCGTCTGGATTTCCATTGTTTCCTTTCTTTCGACTTTGTTATTGTGGACTTTTTGCTAACACTTTGCTCTATGTAGATGCTGGTGGTCTGAGCTTCGACGCCCAGACACTTCGTCGCGATGATGCTTTGGCAGGCGCCGTCGCGGTAGTCGAAGACCGCAGCGCTTCCATTCTAGGGACGCTGACCAAAGCTAAGGGTGTACTCAGTCGCATCCGCGAGGAGCTGGCGCCCAAAGCTGAGCTAATCGAGAACGTCGATGACTTGGTGGAGTCCCTTGCTGGAGGTATTCATGTGGGCTTCAAGAACTCGCTTCGTGCGGCTAGCGCTTCCATGTCACTCGCGATGGTTCAAGCCCATGGCGTGGAGGTGGACCCTGCTATGATCTCCAAGGCGATGCCTGTCGGCGCAGATGGTCAACAGGTAGTTTTTGCTCCTTTTGCAACTGCCTGTGGCAAGTACGGGCCTCAACTCATCAACACAGTCACGAAGTACTCTGAGGAGCTACAGCGGGCCAAGAAAGTGGCGAAGGCTGCGGCGTCAGGGGCCGGCGGGAAGTCTGTGGCGTCTGATACTGCCACGGACTCGATGACGCCCCCGAAACCAAAGTCAAAGTCGAAGAAGCAAGATGCTCCTCAGTAGTGATATCTGTAATAGTTGATAGTGTGACTCCTTTTGTTGAAAACATGCCGCTTGCTAAGTGTCCCTGTTGATACTTTTGATATGTTTGGATGTACTTTGAGTTTTTGTCCATATGTTGCTTGGTCCCTTATTGTCTCTTGCTTGGCTTGTGGTAGGGTACATCGAGTGGTCTGTCGAGTGAACCTCAGGATCCGCCATCCACTAGTGATACCCCAGTGTAGTCCCACTCGAGGGTGGATGAGTTTTCTCTGCTTTCGCGACTGCGTGATCGCGTTAAGTAGCTGGAATGCGAACTGCCTGTCCTCCGTGGTAACGTGGATGTATGGAAGTCGAGGGCGGAGAAGGCCACTGCCCGAGAGCAATATCTACTAGGGGAGGTGGCGCAGCTGGGTGACCAGTTCAAGTGTTAGTTTTCTGCCTCCTTATCTTTTCTTGTAGCCAGTCGTGGTAGTTTGTTGTCTTCATACTGTTTCCCCTTGCTTGGTGTAGTTGTTAGCGCGCGTCGTCCGCAGGAAGAAAAAGACAGGATCGTCATTCACATGAATGACCTGACCCAAGAACAGCTTCAAGCAAGTGGGTACTTCTGGGTAGATCATGATCGTGCGATCGCACTTGCGACTCTGCAGGATCGTGTCTCGCGAGTGCTTCATTTTCTGAAGAAGTCGCAATCATGCTTAAGGAATATTTATCAGACGATGTCTCTGATGGACGTTGTTCCCTCGAACCTGCTGGCTCTCCTTGCTAAATTTCAAGACTTGAGTGGAGTCCGCGAGTGCGTGCGGCAACAATTAGTGGCTGGTACCAAGGCTGCGTTGTCGGTGGTCCGACTGCATAGGCCTGATGTTGATGTTGCAGCTGTTGCTGCTGGTCCGCCGACTCCGCTGGCAGGTTCGACCTGGAATATGGTTCCTCATTACCAGGTGGTGGATCGCCCAGCGGAGGAAATTGTTGACTTCTTCGAGGAGCAGACAAACGTTCTTCTATTGCAACAGTAGTGTTAACTTTGTATCCTACACATTTGTACCAGTGTTGTAAAGTTCATATATATATGTTGTGTATAATTGGTTGATATTGATGTGAAAAGAGCTTGTTAGCTCGTATGTTTTGCGAGTGTGTTGCACTATGCGATTCCCTTTCGTCAGCCTGACTTGTGTTTTATCTCAGCACCTTGCCAACCTGTCAGGTGCATTGCAGCTGGGTTGGTGTTTGTCAAGGGTTCGATTAATGTGTTAGCTACTCAGGATATCGCGATTGGTTCGTAGAACAGTTGTATAAAGGGTGGCGCAGCCCCCGAGTAGATAGATGGCGAAAAATAATAGAAAAACGCAGAGTTTGGGGCACTTAGCTTTAATTATTCGTAGAACAGTACGAGGTACAATGTGTGGCTAGGTGATGGCTCAATGCACGGCGCCCAGAAAAATGCTTGATGGCGGTGTTTATGTAGAGCTCGTTGGGAACCCCAAGAGGAAGGTAGGATGAGCACAACAGCAAGTTTCCCTTAGTTATGAAACCAAGGTTTAATCGAACCAGTAGGAGCAAGGAAACACCCCAAAGGTGTTACTAGCTGAGCTTTGGCAGGGCGCACTACCGGTGCTAGTAGCAACGTGGAGACCTGCACAACACAACCACAAAACTTTGTCCCCAACTTGCGATGAGGTTGTCAATCTCACCGTGTTTTGCGGAAAACAAAGGATTAAACGTATCGAATGGAAAGAAGTAAAAGTTTGCAGAAAGTAAACACAAAGCGAGAAATGTTATAGATTGTATGTAAAGAAAGAGGACCGGGATCCATAGTTCACTAGAGGTGGCTCTCCTTAGATAGATAACATGCTGGGTGAAAAAATTACAGCGGGGCAATTGACAAACACCGAGAAAGCAATACATGCATATACTAATCATCTTGACTCCTTTGAGACTTGATTGGGCATTACAACATTACACATAGACCGCCATCCAACTACATCTATGACTAATAATCCACCTTCAGGTTATCATCCGAACCCCCTCCAGTATTAAGTTCCAAGCAATAGATTATTGCTTTACGAACTGCGTGTAGAGTAAACAATACGATTGTTCTATGAACAAAGGATTGTTGTTTTCTCCCTAGTAGCAACAGCACATCTAGTACCTTAGAGATTTCATCACTTCCCAGTTACGGAGGCATGAACCCACTATCGAGCATAAATACTAACTCTTGGAGTTGCTAGCATCTACTTGGCCAAGATAGCTACTAACAACGGAAAGCATGCAAGATCACAAATAACAAAGACATGATAGAATCAATAATCAATCTGAAATAGCATCTCAATATCCATTGGATCCTCACAAACACAACATGCAGAATTACAAATAGATGATCTTGATCATGAACGGAGCTCACAAGATCTAGACATGAAAGCACAAAGGAGGAGAACCAGCCATCTACTACTACATGGATCCGTAGTCTAAGGATGAACTACTCACGCATCACACCAGAGGCTTGCATGGTGATGAAGAAGGCCTCCAGGGTGAATTCCCCTCTCCGACAGGGTGCCGGGAAGAGCCTCAGATCCCTCCCGATCTAGGGATGGAGATGACGGCGGCTACAGACTCTTTCGTGGATTTTTGATCGGGTACTTAGGGTTTACGTCCTGAGGGCATCTTATTGTCGGAAGGGGAGGCCGAGGGGGTTCCTGGGCTGGCCACACCACCTCGGCGCGCAGGCCTGGCCAAGCCAGGTGGTGTGGTCGCCCTCTGGCCCCTCTCCGTCTCATATTCTGGCACTTGATGACTTCCGGAAAAATAGGCGCTTTGGCTTTTGTCCCGTCCAATTCCGAGAATATTCATTTTCTTACTTTCCTGGAACCAAAAACAGCAGAAAACAGGCAGCTGGCACTGTGGCTCTTGTTAATAGGTTAGTCCAAGAAATCATATGAAAAGTACTCCAAAGTTGGAAAAAAACACAAGAAAGTGGATAAAACCAAGCATGGAACATCAAAAATTATAGATACATTTGCAATGTATCAACATCCCCAAGCTTAACTCCTGCTCGTCCTCAAGTAGGTAAGTGATAAAAAGAAAGAATAATTTTTGAGGTGACATGCACCGTCAAAGACTTGATCAAAGTATTTGCAAAACATTCAAAGCTGGGATCATAGTACTTCAATCATAACATGAAAGACAAAGTTCTAGCAATAAGCAAAGAAACTATGATGCAACATGAAAAGGCACAAACAAAAGATTTATGAATAACATGCTTTGCAAGACGTTTGTTTGTTTCACATAAAGAAAACATAGCATAATAGTATTCAGCTTGTCCCTCAATAGAGTAGCAAATATAAATGCATAGGACACCTTCAAAGTTCATAAGAGTGACTAGATACAATAGTTTAAAACAAGCAATATCAAAGTATGCATCAATCAACTAGTCTTGGGACAATGCACATAGAACTAAGAATGGCCACTATGCTCTCAAAGTAGGTGCATAAAGATAGAAGGTGGAGACTCAATATAATGGTGGAAGAAAGGCCTTTTGTAAAAGGAAGTAGGGATTCAAGTCTCATAAAGACCTTCCAAAAATTATGGTACTTATAGCTTTCAGCTCTCATTGCCCCTATCATAAGCATCTTGAAGTGATTAAGGTTAAAGTGAACAAACTATGGTGTACATGCTTGACGAAGTATAAGTCAGAAATCTCATGTCCCTTGTATATGAGGGCCGCTCCTCATGCTACTCAAGTTTAGTCACCGGTAAGTTCTTGTCATTGTAAGTATATGTGTATCATAGAGAACCACCAACAGGGTACCCCTTGCCCGATGATACGGAAGAATCCCCATATCAAAATGACAAGGAAAGCAGACAACGAGCATCTCAGCATTCTTCTTATTTACCATGGGAATATGGTGCTTTTTTCTCTCTTTCCTCTTTTCATAGTATCTCTTTTTTCTCTTTTTTCTCAATATAGGACTCTTTTTTTATAAGAAGAATGCTTCATAGACAGCTCATTATGGTTCTGTTGCAGGTTTCCACCATGTCACATGGATTAGACCAGCTACCAAGCGCTTCTCTAACACATATACATAACTCCATGGACTTACAAGCTCCCCTTTCATTTCACACCGACGACATCCATATACAAAAGAGCATGATATCAGCTAGGTACAAGTACCAAGTGCAATGTTGAAAGCGTTCCCCATGAAAGCATGATTCTGCTAATTCCCGACAAATAAGTGCAAGCATATACAACATAGACGACACAATGGTTCAAGTTTATTAAGGGCAAGTAAAGTAAAGTGTGTCATCAAGTTCGTGAGAGCTTTAATCACTAGTTTTCTCATAACAAGTTTAATTTGGGAGGTAAACAAAAGCATGAATATACATGGAATAGCATAAGCTAGTCGGTAGTTATGGTGGACTCTTTGGAATAACTTGGTTTAGGGAGTTGGATGCATGAGTGGAACTCATACTTGGTTGTGGAGGCTAGCAAAAGACTAGGAGCGACAAACTAAGAGAGCAATAATGGCCATAATCATGCAGAGCGACAAAACATCATTGATCAAAGCATAAAGTCATACTACAAGTTGAAAACTAAAGGATCATAAAGGCTATGGTGCCTTGAGATAGTCATAACATGGTGTGAGCATGTGCCAAGTCAACCCAAATAAAGCATCAAAGGAGAATACCACTATACTATGCTTTAATATGCTAAAACAACGCATGATTCATCCAAGGCACATTAAGAAATCTCAATTGTTTATAACAAGTCATGCTACAGCAAAGAATACTAAGCATAAGGCCAAAACAATACCAAGAATGGCATGACAAAGCATAGGCCACAGTCAAAAACAAGCTCTTTTTACCACATAAGCATGAACTTTCCTACTCTTTTCCAAACCAAACCAAACTATTTGCAAACCAATGTATGAAAGAGGGGGTCCAACCAATTTATTCAGCAAACTAAGCAAACAAAAGCAAACGAAAAAAACGAAAACGAAAAGAAGACGCTCCAAGAACAACACAACTGTGCATGAAACAATAAAAATGAAGCGTTTGGAAGAAACATGGGATTTTTATTGTTGAAGAAGGGGATGCCTTGGGCATCCCCAAGATTTGACGCTTTTACTTCTTGGATATTTCTTGGGGTGACATGCGTGGCATCCCCAAGCTTGAGCATTAGTCCATTCTTCATCTCATTACTCATTCCTTCCATACACCTGAAATTTTTCCTTCATACAAAACTTCACACAATCTTTATTAGCAACATTAGTGCACTCAAGATAAATAAGTCTTAAGGTTCAGTTCTAACACCAAATAAACTTCCATTAGAACACTAGCTACTGTAGCACTTCCCTCAAAAATCTCAATTCCCCAAAAGAACCCACAAGAAGCAAATGCAGAAAATGGCAGAAATCTGTCAAAACAGACCAGCAGGTAAAGACGGATTTTTTTGAAGACCTTCTGTTGCTCAAATCAAAAAGTGTTAAACTAACGAAAGTTAGGTAACAACCTGGGTCAGGAGCACAAACAATTACAGCTCAATCCGACATATAGAGCTCTCTCACAAATGTTTACGGTGAAGCACAAAAATCTGTTTTGGGACAGCAACTTTCCCAATCATTACTTCTCTCTCATTAGAGGTTACTCTTGGCACAAAAAGCAAATAAAAAGGATAAGGAGTGGTTATTACCAAGACTCATCTAAAACTTTTGGGTTATCTCCCAATAAGTACTTTTCTTTAACGCCTTTAAGTTAGGCATAAGAAGCAAAGAAAGAATCAAGTGTTCTCAAATGAAGAAGCATTAAGACCAAATTTTGTTTTCATAGGAGAAGCAAAAGAAATATATTCTCTCTTTTTAGGGAAGTGTTCTATACCTTTCTTGAGTGGGAGTTGATATTTAATGGTGCCTTCTTTCATATCAATGATGGCACCAACAGTTCTAAGAAAAGGTCTTCCCAAAGTAATAGGACAAGAAGCATTGTATTCAACATCCAAAACATAGAAATCAACGGGGACATAGGAATTTTTAACCATAATAAGAACATCATTAAGACTCCCCATGAGTTTCTTTTTAACATTATCATCAAGTGGGACATTCAAATAGCAATCTTCAAGAGGAGGCAAATCAAGCATATCATAAATCCTTCTAGGCATAATAGAAACACTACTATCAAGATCACACAAAGCTTTGAAATCAAAGTCATTCACTTTCATATTAATGATGGGTTCCCAACCATCTTCTTGTTTTATAGGAATAGAAGCTTTATGTTTCATCTTTTCTTCTTTAATCTTTATGAGAGCATCAGTAATGTGTTTTGTAAAGGCCATGTTCATAGCACTAGCATTAGGACTTTTAGCAAGCTTTTGTAGGAACTTAATAACTTTAGAGATATTGCAACCATCAAGATCAAAATCAAATTTCTCATCTAAAGTAGTAGAACTATTACTAGCCTCAACACTAGTGGTGGTAATAGTAGAAACACTAATGTTTCTAGCAATTTCATCTTCTCTTTCCCACTTAGCATGTAATTCAGCTAATAGTCTAACATTTTCATCAATTCTTACTTGTATGGCATTAGTAGCTGCAAAGGGATTATCATTAGTTTCAGGTTTAGCAGCCATTTTATTCAAAGTAGATTGAGCTTCAGCTAAAGATGCTATATTTCTTTCAGCATTAGGGAGTTTTTCCTCAATAGTTTTATTGAAAGCAGTTTGTTTACTAATAAACTCTTTAAGCATAACTTCAAGTTCAGAGGGAGCACTCTAATTATTGTTGTAAGAATTTCCATAAGCATTACCATTGTTGGGAGGATATGGCTTATAATTGTTGTTACCAAAATTGTTCCTATAAGCATTGTTACCATAAGCATTGTTGCCAAAATTGTTATTTCTTATGAAGTTCACATCAACTTGCTCTTCTTGAGTAACCAAAGAGGCTAAAGGAACATTATTTGGATCAATATGGGCTTTATCATTAACAAGCATAGACATAATAATATCAATTTTATCACTCAAGGAGGAGGTTTCCTCAACAGAATTTACCTTCTCGCCTTGTGGAGCTCTCTCGGTATGCCATTCAGAATAATTAACCATCATATTGTCCAAAAGTTTTGTTGCAGCACCCAAAGTGATGGTCATAAAGGTACCTCCAGCAGCAGAATCCAATAGGTTCCTTGAAGAATAGTTCAATCTTGCATAAAAAGTTTGGATGATCATCCAAGCGATACCCATGAGTGGGACAATTCTTTACCAAAGATTTCATTCTTTCCCAAGCTTGAGCAACATGCTCATTATCAAGTTGTTTAAACTTCATTATTTCACTTCTCATGGATATAATCTTAGCAGGAGGATAGTATTTTCCAATAAAAGCATCTTTGCATTTAGTCCAAGAATCAATAATATTCCTAGTTAAGGAATTCAACCATTCTTTAGCTTTTCCTCTCAAAGAGAAAGGAAACAATTTCAGCTTAATAATATCACCATCTATATCCCTATGCTTTTGCATCTCACAAAGTTCAACAAAGTTATTTAGATGGGAAGCAGCATCTTCATTACCAATACCAGAAAATTGTTCTCTCATAACAAGATTGAGCAAAGCAGGTTTTGTCTCAAAGAAAGTATTTTCAGCCATAGGTGGAGCAATAGGTGTGCTCATAAAATCATTGTTGTTGGTGCTAGTGAAGTCACACAACTTAGTTTTTTCAAGAGTAGTCATTTTTTTGGGTTTTCAAATAAGAAAGCAAACTTGTAAAACTATTTTTTTTTTGTTTTTTGATAAAAAAAAGCAAACAAAGCAAAAATAAAACTAAGCAAAACAAAAACAACAAAGTAAAGAGATTGGTTATGAGGGACTCCCCTTGTGAAGATGTCCTTGACTCCCCGACAACGGCGCCAGAAAATCGCTTGATGGCTCAATGCACGGCCTTAAAAATGCTTGATGGCGGTGTTGATGTAGAGCTCGTTGGGAACCCCAAGAGGAAGGTATGATGAGCACAGCAGCAAGTTTCCCTCAGTTATGAAACCAAGGTTTAATCGAACCAGTAGGAGCAAGGAAACACCCCAAAGGTGTTACTAGCTGAGCTTTGGCAGGGTGCACTACCGGTGCTAGTAGCAACGTGGAGACCTGCACAACACAACCACAGAACTTTGTCCCAACTTGCGATGAGGTTGTCAATCTCACCGTGTTTTGCGGAAAACAAAGGATTAAACATATCGAATGGAAAGAAGTAAAAGTTTGCAGAAAGTAAACACAAAGCAGTAAACAGTTTATAGATTGTATGTAAAGAAAGAGGACCGGGATCCATAGTTCACTAGAGGTGGCTCTCCTTAGATAGATAACATCTTTGGGTGAACAAATTACAGCGGGGCAATTGACAAACACCGAGAAAGCAATACATGCATATACTAATCATCTTGACTCCTTTGAGACTTGATTGGGCATTACAACATTATACATAGACCACCATCCAACTGCATCTATGACTAATAATCCACCTTGAAGTTATCATCGAACCCCTCCAAGATTAAGTTGCAACAGCAGTTATTGCTTTCTTAACTGCATGTAAAGTAAACAATACGATTGTTCTATGAACAAAGGATTGTTGTTTTCTCCCTAGTAGCAACAGCACATCTAGTACCTTAGAGATTTCTATCACTTCCCCAGATTACCAGAGGCATGAACCCACTATCGAGCATAAATACTAACTCTTGGAGTTGCTAGCATCTACTTGGCCAAGATAGCTAATAACAACGAAAAGCATGCAAGATCACAAATAACAAAGACATGATAGAATCAATAATCAATCTGAAATAGCATCTCAATATCCATCGGATCCCCGCAAACACAACATGCAGAATTACAAATAGATGATCTTGATCATGAACGGAGCTCACAAGATCTAGACATGAAAGCACAAAGGAGGAGAACCAGCCATCTAGCTACTACATGGATCCGTATTCCAAGGATGAACTACTCACGCATCACATCGGAGGCTTGCATGGTGATGAAGAAGGCCTCCAGGGTGAATTCCCCTCTCCGGCAGGGTGCCGGGAAGAGCTTCAGATCCCTTCCGATCTAGGGAGGGAGATGACGGCGGCTATAGACTCTTTCGTGGATTTTTGATCGGGTACTTAGGGTTTACGTCCCGAGGGCATCTTATAGTCGGAAGGGGAGGCCGAGGGGGTGCCTAGGCTGGCCACACCACCCCCTAGCACGGGCCAAGCCTGGCCGCGCGGCCAGGTGATGTGGCCGCTCTCTGGCCCCTCTCCGTCTCGTATTCTGGCACTTGATGACTTCCGGAAAAATAGGCACTTTGGCTTTTGTCCCGTCCAATTCCGAGAATATTCATTTTCTGACTTTCCTGGAACCAAAAATAGCAGAAAACAGGCAGCTAGCACTGTGGCTCTTGTTAATAGGTTAGTCCAAGAAATCATATGAAAAGTACTCCAAAGTTGAAACAAAACACAAGAAAGTGGATAAAACCAAGCATGGAACATCAAAAATTATAGATACATTTGCAATGTATCACTAGGTAGCCTTAGCTGAATAGCCTTACTTGTAATGAAAGAAATAAAAGACGACTAAGGGTAGAAGCGCCGTAGCTGTGCGACGTTCCAGGGGTTGGAGTACGCGACTCCTGTCTCGAAATCTTTGAGGCGATAGGCGCCACCTAGGATTACTTCTATAATCACGTATGGTTCTTCCCAAGGAGACTCGAGCTTGAGATGCCCTTGCTGTTTTAGTTGCAGGACCAGGTCTCCTTCGACGAAGGACCTGGGGCGTAGCCTTCTGCTGTGGTAGTTGCGCAGGTTCTGCTGGTAGATTGTCGATCTTTCTGCTGTGATTTCCCATGCCTCATCAAGGAGGTCGACGGATTCTTCGAGTGCAAGAGTTGACTCCTACTTGTTGTAAGCGGCCACTCGCGATGCTTTGTATCGTACCTCTACGGGTAGCACCGCTTCAGCACCATGCACCATGAAGAACGGGGTGTACCCCGTGGCACTGTTTGGGGTTGTGCGTAGGATCCAGAGTACCGATTGTAGCTCGTCTGGCCAGCATCATGCGGCTTGTTCGAGTGGCCTAAGGATTCGCTTCTTGATTTCGTCGCAGACGAGCCCGTTGGCCTTTTCAACTTGACCGTTGGTCTGCGGATGAGCTACGGCGGCATAGCTTACGTTGATTCCCAGGTTTTTGCAGAAACTCTGGAACTCCTTAGAGGTGAAGTTTGTTCCATTATCCGTAATGATGCTGTGAGGCACTCCGAAGCAATAGACAATGGACTCAAAGAACTTGACAGCGCTAGCTCCTGACTGGTTATTCACCGGCATGGCCTCTATCCACTTGGTGAATTTGTTGACTGCGGCCAAGAGGTAGACGTAGCCTCCTCGCGAGGACATTGGGAGCTTGCCGACCATGTCGAGTCCCCATTGCGCGAAGGGCCAGGCCAATGGTATTGGCCGAAGCTCCGTGCTAGGTGCATGTGGTTTGTCCGCGAATCGCTGGCAAGCGTTGCATTTTTGGATGATGTCCTTGGCATCATGCATGGCCGTAGGCCAGTAGAATCCAGCTCGTAGAGCTTTGGCGACGAGGGCGTGACTGCCGGCGTGATGCCCGCAAGTCCCCTCATGGATGTCGAGGAGAACGGCCCTTCCATCAGCCTTGGATCACCGTGCGATTTGCCGCGCGTCAGTCGGGTCGTCCGGCAGCCTCTTGCTGAGAAGGTATGTGATGTAGGGTTGAGTCCAAGAGGGTTCGATCATCATGATCGCCATTGGTCCTTCGAGTCATGTGTTGATCTTCGGGTTGTCGAGTGCCATTGGCTCATTGGGTGGCATAGCCCCCGAGTCCATTGTTGCGCTTGTTTTCTTCTCTGTGGCCTTTGGCTTGATGGAGCGTTCGCAGATGCGCTCGAGAAATACCCTAGGTGGTATGGGGGCGTAGGTGGAGGCAAAGTTGGCGAGTGCATCCGCCTCTTCATTGCTTTCGCGGCCTACGTACCACAGCTCACAGCCATTGAAATCCCCTTCGAGTGTGTCGTAGAGGTTGCGGTAGGCGATCATATTGTCGTTCAGTGCATCGCACTCGTGCATTGTCTGGTTGACGACCAGCTTGGAGTCGCCGTAGATGATGAGCCTTTTGGCATCACAGGCTTTTGCCATCCGCATCCCGTGTAGCAGGGCCTCGTATTCAGCTTCGTTGTTGGAGGTGGTGAACTGCATTCGCAGAATATAATTCATCTTGTCTCCCTGGGGCGATGTCAGTATGACACCTGCGCCAGCTCTGTCCTTTCGCTTGGATCCGTCGAAGTGCATTGTCCAGAGGTAAGACATATCTGGTTTTTCAGGGAGCTGATTCTCCATCCAGTGCACAAGGAAGTCAGGGAGAACTTGTGACTTGATCGCGTCGCGCTTTCCATATGTAATGTCTTGTGGAGACAGCTCGATTCCCCAAAGCGCGACTCGTCGGTGGTGTCGGGGTTGTTGAGGATGTGTCCAAGCGGGGCGTCGTTGACCACCACGATTGGGTGCTCCTGGAAGTAGTGGCGTAGTCACCTGGCTATCATGAAGACGCCATATACCAGCTTCTGGTAGTGTGGGTACCGCTGCTTTGTTGGTGTGAGTACCTCGCTGAGGTAGTAGACTGGGCGCTATACCCCGTGGACCTTGTTTTCCTCGGCTCGTTCCACCAAGAGCACTATGCTGACCACCTGGTTGGTGGCGGAGATGTATAGCAACAGTGGTTCCCTCTCGCGTGGGGTCACCACTACGGGTGAGGTAGACAGTAGACGCTTGAGGTCTTCGAATGCTTCATGTGCCTCCTTGGTCCACTTGAACTTGTCAGCTTTGCGGAGAAGTTGGTAGAAGGGCAATGCCTTTTCGCCCATTCGACTGATGAATCGACTGAGCGTTGCAATTCGCCCAGCCAGCTGCTGGACATCTCTTACGTTCTTCAGCTTTTCCATGGCCAGTATGGCTTTTATTTTCTTCGGGTTCGCCTCGATCCCTCTCGCGGAGATGAGATACCTGAGTAGTTGCCCAGATGGTACGCCGAAGGCGCATTTTTCCGGATTGAGCTTGATCCAGTAGCGATCGAGGTTGGCAAAGGTTTCACGTAAATCGTCGATTAGCGAGGCTTCCTCTTTGGTCTTGATTATGATGTCATCGACATAGACTTGGATGTTGCGACCAAGTTGGTTCTTGAGGCAAGCCTGCATGCACCACTGATAGGTTGCTCCTGCGTTTTTTAGCCCGAAGGGCATTGTGTTGTAGCAGAACACACAAACAGGCGTTTTGATCTTCCTCCTTCATTCGAATTTGATTATAGCCTGAGTAGGCATCGAGGAAGCAAAGACGCTCACATCCCGCGGTGGAGTCGATGATCTGGTCGATTCGTGGTATCGTAAAGTGATCATTTGAGCAGTGCTTATTCAGGGAGGTGAAATCCATGCACATCCGTAGGATATCCGTGTCCTTTTTGGGTACCAGCACCGTATTGGTGAGGCAAGTACTTTCCTTGATCTCATGTATGAATTTGGCGTCGAGGAGTCTGTTGATCTCCATTCCGACCGCTTTTGCTCTTAGCTCGCAACAATTGTTTGTTCGACCGCTAGCCTTAAATGCAGGTTGACATTGAGTGCATGCTCGGAAAATTCCCTGGGAACCCCTGGCATGTCTGCTGGACACCAGGCGAAGATTTACCAGTGCTCACGGAGGAATTCGACGAGCGCGAGTTCTTATGCGAGACTCAAGTTGTTGGCGATGAGGGCCATCTTGGCGGGGTCCGATGGGTGGACCTGAACTTTCTTCATGTGCACCGACGAGTCGAAGGACAGGTTGGGTGAACTTGGGCGGCTAAGGGGAGGCAGGCTGTTGTTTATCGACTTCTTCAATCTTGCGAGTTCTTCCTACATGCTGAAGGACTGGTAAATTCTGTTGAATTCCCTGTCGCAACTGTCGGACCTCTTGAAGCTCCCGTTGATTGTGATGACGCTGTTAGGACCTGGCATTTTCATCTGCAGGTAGGCGTAGTGTGGTACTGCCATGAACCTGGTGAATGTGACGCGTCCGAGGATGCAGTGGTATGTGAGGGCCAGTCGACGACTTCGAAGTCGATGCGTTCACGTCGAAAGTTTTTCGGCGTGCCAAAAATGACGTCGAGGTTGATTTTGCCCAGGGGATATATGCCCTTGCTTGGGACGATGTCGTGGAATGTCATGTCCGAGACCTCTAGGCAGGTCAGAGGGATCCTCATCGCTCGCAAGGTACTTGCGAACATGAGGTTCATGCCGCTTCCACCGTCCATGAAGACGCGACTCATGTCAAAGCCTCCAATATGTGCCTTGAGTATGAGGGGACAGTGGCCTGGGTGAGGTACTTGGTGCGGGTGGTCGCGCTTGTCTAAGGTGATGCAGGAGTCGCTTCCACTGAGGTACTCAGTGGTGGATGGTGGTGAGTTTGTCACCAAGTTTACTTGGCGAGTGATGGCCTTCTGCACCCGATTCAAGGGGCGTCCCTTTTGGATCATCATGTTGCCCACAACCCATGGGTATGGCTCGCCGTCTTGATCATGGACCGGTGCGGCTGCGGGTGGTGGCACTCCAGGTGGTGGAGGAGGAGCTCCATGTGCTACAGCGCCTGGAGCGACTCTGTAGCCTCTGTTGACTGTGTCACGATTCATCCGCGCCAAACCCTCATGGAGCTCGAGGAACTCATGGCAGTCCTTAAGAAGGTGGCTAGATTTCTTCTTGCCATCGTGCTTGTCAATGTAGAAGTGCATGTTGCATGGCCCGGACAGTTTGTCCTCGATTGTTGTCACGGGTGCCTCTTCGTGAGTGCGGCGCTGCCATACCTGCGTGGTTTTCCCGGAGTCATGGTGTCCACCGCTGCGATAGCCGCTATTGCGGTTGTCGTCGCGCCTGTCGGCGTAGCCGCCTGCGACCATGTTGACTTCGTCACGGTCATTGTATATACGCATTCGACGTTTGCTTCGGCGATCGCGTCTGCGCTCGAGCTCTGCTTCGTCGTCGGAGTGAACGCGGTTTTTCACCCGAGTCTTCTCCATCTGCCCACCAATTCGTGATTTCCATAAGGTGGTCAATGGTTTTGGGCTTCGAGTGGTCCAGCTCCTTGATACATTGCAAATGTATCTATAATTTTTGATGTTCCATGCTTCGTTTTATCCACTTTCTGGTGTTTTATCCACACTTTGGAGTACTTTTCATATGATATCTTGGACTAACCTATTAACAAGAGCCACAGTTACATTTTCTGTTTCTACTATTTTGGTTCTAGGAAAGTTAGAAAATGAATATTCTCGAATTGACGGACAAAAGCCAAAGTGCCTATTTTTCCTAAGTCATCGGATGCGAATACGAGGCGGAGAGGGAGCCGGGCCACCACCACTGTCACAGCCCTTGAGCAGCCACGCCAGGAGTGGTGTGGCCAACCCAGGCACCCCCTCCGCCTTTCCTTCCACCTATAAGATGCCCTCGAGACGAAAACCCTAAGTACCCAATCAAAAATCCACGAAAGAGTCTGTAGCCGCCATCATCTCCATCCCTAGATCGAGAGGGATCTGAAGCTCTTCCCGGCACCCTGCCGGAGAGGGGAATTCCCCCTGGAGGCCTTCTTCATCACCATGCAAGCCTCCGGTGTGATGCGTGAGTAGTTCATCCTTAGACTACGGGTCCATGTAGTAGCTAGATGGCTGGTTCTCCTCCTTTGTGCTTTCATGTTTAGATCTTGTGAGCTCTGTTCATGATCAAGATCATCTATTTGTAATTATGCATGTTGTGTTTGCTGGGATCCGGTGGATATTGAGATGCTATTTCAGATTAATTATTGATTCTATCATGTCTTTGTTATTTGTGATCTTGCATGCTTTCCGTTGTTAGTAGCTATCTTGGCCAAGTAGATGCTAGCAACTCCAAGAGTTAGTATTTATGCTCGATAGTGGGTTCATGCCTCCGTAACTGGGAAGTGACAGAAATCTCTAAGGTACTAGATGTGATGTTGCTACTAGGGAGAAAACAACAATCCTTTGTTCATAGAACAATCGTATTGTTTACTTTACACGCAATTCGTAAAGCAATAATCTGTTGCTTGCAACTTAATACTGGAGGGGGTTCGGATGATAACCTGAAGGTGGATTATTAGTCGTAGATGTAGTTGGATGGCGGTCTATGTATAATATTGTAATGCCCAATCGAATCTCAAAGGAGTCAAGATGATTAGTATATGCATGTATTGCTTTCTCGATGTTTGTCAATTGCCCCGCAGTAATTTGTTCACCCAGCATGTTATCTATCTTAAGGAGAGCCACCTCTAGTGAACTATGGATCCCGGTCCTTTTCTTTACATACAATCTACAAACTGTTACTGCTTTGTGTTTACTTTCTGCAAACTATTACTTCTTTCCATTCGATACGTTTAATCCTTTGTTTTCAGCAAAACACAGTGAGATTGGCAACCTCATCGCAAGTTGGGGACAGAGTTCTGTGGTTGTGTTGTGCAGGTCTCCATGTTGCTACTAGCACCGGTAGTGCGCCCTGCCAAGGCTCAGCTAGCAACACCTTTGGGGTGTTTCCTTGCTCCTACTGGTTCGATTAAACCTTGGTTTCATAACTGAGGGAAACTTGCTGCTGTGCTCATCATACCTTCCTCTTGGGGTTCCCAACAAGCTCTACATCAACACTGAGCCATCAAGCATTTTTCTGGCGTCGTTGCCAGGTAACGAAGAAGAAGAAACTCCCACGTCAACACCGCACTAGCATTTTTCTGGCGCCGTTGCCGAGGAGTCAAGGACATCTTCACAAGGGGAGTCCCTCATAACCAATCTCTTTACTTTGTTATTTTTGTTTTGCTTTGTTTGCTTGTTTCTTTATCAAAAACACAAAAAAAATAGTTTTACAAGTTTGCTTTCTTATTTGAAAAAACACAAAAATTAGTTACTATCTTGAGTTGCCACTATGTCTAGCCTTGCTCCAATCACTATGTCACCCGAGGAAATGATTTTCACTTTTAAACAAGGAATGGAAGAGAGTTTTAAGGAAGCTTGGTCTAGAATCTCTGATCTACATGAAAAAACTGACCTTAAAATGACTCAAAGCATGTTCCTTAGTAGTTTTTACCTTGGAATTGCTCTTTGCTATAGATATGCTTTAGATGCTGATGTGGGAGGAGATTTCCTCCAATGTAATGAGGATGATGCTATAAATGCTATAAAGAAATTGATCCTCACTTACAACTTGCCTAGCCAAACTGATATTTCTTTCGCAAAAATATTTGCTAAATTGAACACTCTTGAGACTAGCACTACTAGCTTAAAATATTTCTATAATATGCTTAGGGAGCATCACAATTATGTTCCAATAAATTCTGAACCATCAAAGTGGCTCCCTATAGTAAAGATTGAGATAAACACTGAAACTTTTCAAGCTCGATGTGATATCATGTCTGAATTTTATCTTATGCCCAAAGATATTTATGAATCTTTGAATACTTAGGGCTTACTAAAGGAGGAAAAGAAATATCTCTTGCTAATAATGCTACCATATTACCTATTGGAATAGCTGAAGGAGTGGTTACAAAGATCCTTGGGAAAATGATTTCTACTGATTATCTTGTTATTGAATGTGCAGGAAAAAGGACAAATTACACTTGGAAGGTCCCTATTAGAACTCCTTGGAGCAATAATAGATGTGGGAAAGGGGACCATGCACCTTTCTTCTCCACCAAACAATCATATTTTCCCCAAGGTTAAGAATAAAAGTAAGAGAGGTAAGGGCAAGAAATTTGGTTTTAATGCTTCTTCATTTGAGAACACTTGATTCTTTCTTGCTTCTTATGCCTAACTTAAAGGCGTTAAAGAAAAGTACTTATTGGGAGATAACCCAAAAATTTTAGATGAGTCTTGGAAGTTATTACTTTAGTAATAATCGCTCCTTATCATTTTTATTTGCTTTTTGTGCCAAGAGTAACCTCTAATGAGAGAGAAGTAATGATTGGGAAATTTGCTGTCCCGAAACAGATTTTTGTGCTTCACCGTAAAAAAAATTGTAAAATCTCTGACCGTCTTTTTGAGGCGTGAATTTTTGCGCTTATGCTCCAGGTTGTTATCTAACTTTCGTTAGTTCAACACTTTTTCATTTGAGCAACATAAGGTCTTCGAAAAAATTTGTCTTTACCTGATGGTCTGTTTTGACAGATTTCTGCCATTTTCTGCATTTGCTTCTTGTTGGTTCCTTTTTGAGTTCTTTTGGGGAATTGAGCTTTTTGAGGGAATTGCTACAGTATCTAGTGTTCTAATGGAATTTTATTTGGTGTTAGAACTGAACCTTAAGACTTATTTATCTTGAGTGCACTAATGTTGCTAATAAAGATTGTGTGAAGTTTTGTATGAAGGAAAAAATTTAGGTGTATGGAAGGAATGAGTAATGAGATGAAGGACGGACTAAAGCTCAAGCTTGGGGATGCCACGCGTGTCACCCCAAGAAATATCCAAGAAGTACAAGTGTCAAAGCTTGGGGATGCCCAAGGCATTCCCTTCTTCATCAATAAAAAATCCACAGGTTTCTTCCAAACGCTTCATTTTTATTGTTTCATGCACAGTTGTGTTAGGGTCTTCTTTTTCGTTTTTGTTTTGGTTTTTGTTTGCTTAGTTTTCTAAATAAATTGGTTGGACCCCCTCTTTCATACATTGGTTTTCAAATAGTTTGGTTTGGTTTGGAAAAGAGTAGGAAAGTTCATGCTTATGTGGTAAAAAGAGCTCGTTTTTAACTGTGGCCTATGCTCTGTCATGCCATGCTTGATATTGTTTTGGCTTTATGCTTAGTATTCTTTGCTGTAGCATGACTTGTTATAAACAATTGAGATTGCTTAATGTGCCTTGGATGAACCATGCGTTGTTTTAGCATATTAAAGCATAGTATAGTGGTATTCTCCTTTGATGCTTTATTTGGGTTGACTTGGCGCATGCTCACACCATGTTATGACTATCTCAAGTCATCATAGCCTTTATGATCCTTTAGTTTTCAACTTGTAGTATGACTTTATGCTTTGATTAATGATGTTTTGTCGCTCTGCATGATTATGGCCATTATTGCTATCTTAGTTTGTCGCTCCTAGAAATTTGCTAGCCTCCACAACCAAGTATGAGTTCTACTCATGCATCAAACTCCCTAAACCAAGTTATTCCAAAGAGTCCACCATACCTACCTACTAGCTTATGCTATTCCAAGTATATTCATGCTTTTGTTTACCTTCCAAATTAAACTTGTTATGAGAAAACTAGTGATTAAAGCTCTCACGAACTTGATGGCACACTTTAATTTTCTTGCCCTTAATAAACTTGAACCATTGTGTCGTCTATGTTGTATATGCTTGCACTTATTTGTTGGGAATTAGCAGAACCATGTTGTCATGGGGAACTCTTTCAACATTGCACTTGGTACTTGTACCTAGTTGATATCATGCTCTTTTGTATATGGATGTCGTCGGTGTGAAATGAAAGGGGAGCTTGTAAGTCCATGGAGTTATGTATATGTGTTAGAGAAAGCTGGGCATTGGTCTAATCCATGCTGACATGGTGGAAACCTGTAGCGTAACCATAATGAGTTGTCTATGAAGCATTCTTCTTATAAAAAAAGAGTCCTATATTGAGAAAAAAAAAGAGATTATGAAAAGAGGAAAGAGAGAAAAAAGCACCATATTCCCATGGTAAATAAGAAGAGTGTTGAGATGCTCGTTGTCTTCTTGCCTTGTCATTTTGATATGTGGATTCTTCCGTATCATCGTGCAAGGGGTACCCCATTGGCGGTTCTCTATGATACACATTTACTTACGATGACAAAACTTACCGGTGACTAAACTTTAGTAGCATGAGGAGCGGCCCTCGTATACAAGGGACATGAGATTTCTGACTTATACTTCGTCAAGCATGTACACCATAGTTTGTTCACTTTAACCTTAATCACTTCAAGATGCTTATGATAAGGGCAATGAGAGCTGAAAGCTATTAAGTACCATAATTTTTGGAAGCTCTTTATGAGACTTGAATCCCTACTTCCTTTTATGAAGGCCTTTCTTCCACCATTATATTGAGTCTCCACCTTCTATCTTTATGCACCTACTTTGAGAGCATAGTGGCCATTCTTAGTTCTATATGCATTGTCCCAAGACTAGTTGATTGATGCATAACTTGATATTGCTTGTTTTAAACTATTTGTATCTAGTCACTCTTATGAACTTTGAAGGTGTCCTATGCATTTATATTTGCTACTCTATGAGGGACAAGCTGAATGCTATTATGCTATGTTTTCTTTATGTGAAACAAACAAACGTCTTGCAAAGCATTGTTATTCATGAATATTTTGTTTGTGCCTTTTCATGTTGCATCATAGTTTCTTTGTCTTATTGCTAGAACTTTGTCTTTCATGTTATGATTGAAGTACTATGATCCCAGCTTTGAATGTTTTACAAATACTTTGATCAAGTCTTTGATGGTGCATGTCACCTCAAAAATTATTCTTTCTTTTTATCACTTACCTACTCGAGGACGAGCAGGAGTTAAGCTTGGGGATGTTGATACATTGCAAATGTATCTATAATTTTTGATGTTCCATGCTTGGTTTTATCCACTTTCTGGTTTTTTTTCCACACTTTGGAGTACTTTTCATATGATTTCTTGGACTAACCTATTAACAAGAGCCACAGTGCCAGCTGCCTATTTTCTGCTATTTTTGGTTCCAGGAAAGTTAGAAAATGAATATTCTCGAAATTGGACGGGACAAAAGCCAAAGTGCCTATTTTTCCGGAAGTCATCAGATGCCAGAATACGAGACGGAGAGGAGCCAGTGGGGCCACCACACCACCTGGCCGTCGGGCCAGGCCTGGCCGCACCAGGGGGTGGTGTGGCCAGCCCAGGAACCCCCTCGGCCTCTCCTTCCGCCTATAAGATGCCCTCGGGACAAAAACCCTAAGTACCCGATCAAAAATCCACGAAAGAGTCTATAGCCGCCATCATCTCCATCCCTAGATTAGGAGGGATCTGAAGCTCTTCCCGGCACCCTGCCGAAGAGGGGAATTCACCCTGGAGTCCTTCTTCATCATCATGCAAGCCTCGTTGTAATTTGTTCACCCAGCATGTTATCTATCTTAAGGAGAGCCACCTCTAGTGAACTATGGATCCTGTTCCTTTTCTTTACATACAATCTACAAACTGTTACTACTTTGTGTTTACTTTCTGCAAACTATTACTTCTTTCCATTCGATACGTTTAATCCTTTGTTTTCAGCAAGACATGGTGAGATTGACAACCTCATCGCAAGTTGGGGACAGAGTTCTGTGGTTGTGTTGTGCAGGTCTCCACATTGCTACTAGCACCGGTAGTGCGCCCTGCCAAGGCTCAGCTAGCAACACCTTTGGGGTGTTTCCTTGCTCCTACTGGTTCGATTAAACCTTGGTTTCATAATTGAGGGAAACTTGTTGCTTTGCTCATCATACCTTCCTCTTGGGGTTCCCAACGAGCTCTACATAAACACTGAGCCATCACTCCTCCCTGAGCTCTATGCAGCGAACGCCGTCGTTGAATGCGTCGATTGCCCGGTCCTCCGAGATATTTTCTGCGGAGTTCTTAATGATGGACCACCTCTGGATGTACGAGCGTAGCGATTCGCCCAACCTTTGCTGGCAGCACCTTAGTTCTTCAATTGACGCGGGCCTTTTGTAGGTGCCCGTAAAGTTGCGCACAAAGCTATAGACCAGCTCATCCCAACTGCGAATGGATCTGTGCGGGAGGTTGTTGAGCCATGCTCGGGCGGCGCCCTGCAGCTGTAGCTGCAGGCATTGCATGGCCGTACTTCGACTCCCACCATGGAGCCTGACGGAGGAGATGTGGTCCTCCAACCAGATTTTCGGGTCCTGCAGGCCATCAAATCTTGGGTTCTCCGATGGGATCTTGAACCCCTTGGGCATTCTCTTTTGTCTGATGACCCTGCTGAAGCATCTGGCACCACAGAGCTCCACGTCTTCGTCCTCCGAGTCAGTCGATCGGGCACGTCGTGCCCTTGACTTGTCGATTTTGCGCTGCGTGATGTCATCACGCGCATCGTAGTCGTAGTTGTGCTGCCATGAGCGGCGACGTCGAGACAGGTCGTGACTGTCGTCGCTGGACGAAGGTGAGGAATAGCGTTTTACCAGAGCCTTGTTTTTCTTCGGCTCCAGCATCGGCTCTTTGTCGAGAGCGGCCTCGATTAGCCCCAAGCCTGCGATCATAGATCAGTGCATGGCGGCTCGGGGATCTCCAGCCGGTGGCTGGTTGTTGAGTAGGTACATGGTGGCCGCTGTCACCGCTGCTTGTGGCGTCTTTGGGACCACGTTGCCCCGAGTGTCGACTGTCATAGAGCTAAAGTCGAGGACATTTGCAGCTTCTATGCGCTCCTGCTCGGTGAGGTGGGCCATTCGAGATCGTCTCTTGTTGGCCATGTATTCGTTGCCTTTGGAGGAGGATCCTTCGTGGGAGGAGAGCCCGGCCCTTCGAAGGCTCGACTCGTCCACCGCCTTTTTACGCACTTCGAGTTGCACGATCATTTGTAGCTGGCGTCTATACTCCTCCTTTAGTAGCCAATGGTAGACCATCAACATCTCTTGCAACGTGCCTGGAGGCAGAGGATTGCCTCGCAGAGCCTCTCATCAGCGGGCCCACTCGAGATCGTTGAGCTTGATCACGACACGTTCGCCAGTGTGTTCGTTCACCATGGTTGGAGGTTCGACTACCCCTCCATTGTTGACGGGTGCGCCATTACCACCATTGGTGGGGCCGCCATTGGGTGGTCCGCCGTTAGGTATGCCACCGTTAGGTGGATCGGTGCCAGATCCATTGCCACCGTTTCGCGATTAGCGGTGGAATCGCCAGTGTTGATGATGGCGCACATGAAGTGGCTGAGGAAGCTGTTGCTCCCGCAACTTTCAGATCCGGAGCCGTAAACTCCATCTTCCATTGCTAGGCCGCCCAGATCGGATTCGCGACTGCTGTCGCTATTCGTGCTCTCAGCTGTTGCTGAGGTGTTGATCACGCTGAGGGCGCCGATTGGTAGTGGGAACCACGATGCTGGAGCAATCGCGGATGCCGTTGGCTGGTCAGGCATGCGAAACGTGCCCATCTGACCAACTTGGAAGCGGAAGCTCCCGATCGCCAGGCTGATTCCATCGCCCACGGACTCGAAAGCCGGGCGAGTGGCTGACGTGTGGACGGTGAAGTCGAACGCGCCGAAGAGCTAGCAGATCTCCGCTGTTGCGGAGTTGTAGATCGTGGTTGATGAGGCCGAAGAAGCCGCAACATCAGCACTTCCAATTCCCACAGATGGCGCCAATTGACGAGGGTTTAACTCATCAATGCCCATTGTTATGGACTTGGGTTTTGGAGAAGGAGGGAGCGCTGGAAGCATCAATCGGCTAGCAAACAAGCACACAGGTATGCAAGGTTTACCCAGGTTCAGGCCTTGAAGAGGTCCCTACTCCTGCTTGTCTGCTCTTGGAATTAACGAAATCATCAAAGATTACAGGGGCGCACAGATGCAATCTGGCGAGAGTTGTGGAAACTAGGGTTGCGTGTATCCTCCTCGCCGCCCCCTCCTGGCCTTTATATAGATAGGCCAGGTATCGGGTAGTAGGTCGAGTCGGTTACAGTTTAGGGTTTTCCCTTCAAACTTTCTATCTTTAGACTTCTTCTTATCTCGCAAGTTATCAATAGTTCGTAGGCCACTCGAAGTCTTCATTGGGCCGTGGCAACGCCATGGGCTTCCACCGTATCTGGACCATATATACAAGACTCAAGTACCTGCAGGGTATACCCATGTCAGAAGCTATATCGCCAAGTGTGACATCTGTCAGAGAGTCAAAGCGGAACATCAGCGACCCACTGGACTTTTGCGACCATTGCAAATTCCGGAATGGAAATGGGATTTTGTTGGAATGGATTTCATCACCGGTTTACCTACATCTAGTAGAGGAAATGATTCTATTTGGTTCATAGTAGATAGACTGTCCAAAGTAGCTCATTTCATACCCGTCAAGACCACCTATCAAAGCTCGAAGCTAGCAGAGTTATACATTGCTAGAATAGTCAGTCTGCATGGAACCCCCAAGACCATTGTGTTAGATCGAGGAACCCAGTTTACCTCAAGGTTTTGGAAGAAAGTCCAGGAAGGATTAGGAACCAAACTGAACTTCAGCACAGCTTATCACCCACAGACCGACAGACAAACAGAAAGAGTAAACCAGATACTAGAAGATATGCTGAGAGCATGTGTGTTAAAATATAGATCTAAATGGGAAGATTATCTACTTTTCGCAGAATTCTCATACAACAACAGTTATCAAGCTAGTTTGCAAATGGCCCCATTTGAGTTTTTGTATGGAAGGAAGTGTTGTACCCCCCCCCCCTGAATTGGTCGCAAGTAGGAGAGAGTCAGATATTCGTACCAGACATCCTACGAGAATCCGAAGAGAAGGTTCAAAAGGTCCGTGAACACCTCAAGACCGCCCAATCCAGACAGAAGAGTTACGCTAACAAAAGACGTCGAGACCTGACCTTCAATGTCAGAGATTTTGTGTATCTCAAGGTATCACCCTTGAAAGGAATGCAGTGTTTTCAACTGAAAGGCGAAGCTTGCCCCCAGATATATCGGACCCTTCAAGATTTTAAGCCACCGAGGAGAAGTATCCTATCAGCTAGAACTGCCGGAAGAGATTTCAGCCATACATGATGCGTTTCATATCTCGTTACTTCGTAAATGCCTAGAAGTTCCGGAGAAGACCGAGGTTTTCAAGAACATCGATCACAGAGCCATAGATATCAACAAGTATTTAACCTATTGTGAAGTACCCATTTGTATTTTGTAAGAAGCCTTCAGAACCACTCGGACCCGAAGTATCAAGTTTCTAAAGATCCAGTGGAGCAACCATACCAAAGAAGAAGCCACCTGGGAGCGAGAAGATTGTATTAGGACTGAGTTTCCCAATCTCTTTAGTTCCTAGTTTTTCTTGAACCTTAGGACGAGATTCTATTTAAGGAGGGAAGGTTTGTAACATCTCAAAAATATTAAATAAGATTATCATTTCCAATAACCCAAAATTTGGGTTAACAAAAGCTTTTTATTAGTAAACACCGTATGAATGCATGTGTGTTTATTAATGATGTATGAATGCATGTTATGCCATGTTTGATTGTTATATATGTTAAGGATTAGCTTAACGATCAAAACCATATCATCTAGGTCAAATCCAAGAAAAATCAAATCAAAAGAAAATCAAATAAGAAGGCATATGATCTAATAGTCATTTTTGCCAAAGTTAACCACTAGCCCACTTTGGTCATCTTTAGTAAATGATTTCCAACATAAACAATTCTATTTATTTTCTCCCCTTGCTAAACCAAGTGAAAATGAACACAAGTGAACTTTAGAAACTTACAGAAACAAATTCAAATCCATTTGAGGGATATTTCAAAATTGAATCAAGTGTATGTATCTAGATAGCCATTTTTCAAAAACCACTTAAACCTTCTCCACTTGACCAAGCCTAGCAACCAGAGACACTCAAGCATGTGACCAACACACCCACCAAAAAGAATTTGAAAATTCAAATGTTTAGTTCATGCAGCCACTTAATCAAACACCTAGCAAGCACAGTACAAGTCTACCAACTATCTACTATTTTGATTAATCTAGTGCTCACCATTGTACTCAATTCAGCCTCAATTACTCACCCACGACCACTCCTAGTACCAGCCTGTGCAGCTAGCACCGCTCACTCGACCCAGTGACCAATGCAAGTCCGTACCCGAACATGCCATGTCGGTTGAGTATGGACACGACGCCACACGCCGCGCCACCCTCTACCATGACCACGAGGAGATAGGCGTGATCTCACCGCACCCCCCCCCCAGTCCATGCCTCGACCAAAGACAAGCAGTGGAGAAGCCAGCACAGTCGCGCCCATTTATCTCTCTGCCATGCCGAGCGCATGCCAGAGCGCCGAAGCCGTCTCGTGCAGCCACACCGCGCCTTGCTATCTCCTTGCGTAACTACACTCGCCGCGTCACCAGCAACCTCCCAGACACGACCGTTCGACGCCGCGCGCCCCGTGACCACCGTACACCATGACGAATACCAGCGGTACCCGAACAGAGCGTGGACACCCCTGACCGATTAAGACCGCGCCTCGATGTGCCACTATGAGCATGACGACCGCCAGGGAACACCGCGTCGACCTATGCCCGCAGCCATGCCGATAACCCCCTGTAGCGATGTCACCGACGAGCCCGAGCCATGCCGTAATGCTCCCTCGTCAGGGGTATAAATAGATCCCTCCCCCTGCCTCCATTTGCACACCACTCGACTCACCTCTCCCCTGGAAACCCCCCTGACCCTTCCCCGGAGCAAGGCGAGCAGCTCATCGCCGGAATTTAGCTGGAGCCTGCCGTTGCTGTGGTGGAACGGAGTCGTTGATTGGAGCCACCCCAGGAGATACCGCGACCACCATTCGACTCGCCGTCGTCTACCCGTTCGTTTGCCCCCATCGCCGGACCTAGTTGGAGCCCTGGTAAGCCCCCGACGATCCCCACCATAATGCTAGGGTTAGAATCTCGCATGCTTAGTGCGACGGAGACAATGACGCTCAACCGTCGATCACGCTCTAATCGTGCGACCTAGATTAGCTGATACCGTTTCGCTTAGACACAGCCGCTGACATGTGGGACCATCCTGAGTGCAGCCCGCTGCGCGCGTGCCGCGTAGCTAGGCCGGCCCATGTTCGTTCCCGCACATAGCCCAGAGATTCAAACTTAGATTTTACATTTAATTTAAAACCCTATTCTATTAGTGATTTAAAATTGAATTCAAAGAGATTTACTTAACCAAATTGCATGATTCCAATTTTGTTAGAAAGGTAATGAAAATCTCTACACACTCCTGTTGGATTCAAACAGTTTGAAATTATAGATCACCTATAGTAAAAATAACAAGACGGAGACTTTTCCAACTTCAAACATTTTTATAAAATCAACCATAAATGATTTTGAGTTGATTCCAACTCTCAAAAATCACATTTGCCATGATCTATCTGAATATGTAAAACTATTTAGTTGTACAAGCAGTGATCATGGGCTAGAATTAAAAGAATGCTATATAGGAATTTCTAGTCATATAAATTCTATTAAATAGTAATATTCAACTTTGTAATATATGCCAACATCTTTAAATCACATTTCCCAAGTATTGGAATATAGGGTGATGACATGTGTCAACATGATCCCATATTTTAATTGGAGAATATTAAATCTTAAGTATTTTTCAATGAGTAGAAATTGCATTTCCAAAATAAGATAAATAAGGATATGTCAATATTTCATGTGATGATTGAGATGATGCTAGACCATCTAGTGTGAGCCCTTGTGTGCTAAATAGAAGTAGCTAAGTATTGTTTGGTGATTGTGTACCTCATATTTACTTATAGACGCTAGTATCGACCCGGTCTACGAGGAGGAGGAGTACTACGAAGAAGAAGAAGAAGAAGAAGAAGAAGAAGAAGAGAACTTCAACAATTGCACCAACCAAGGAAAGCTATCCATGCAAGATAACCTATGCAAGATGCACTATGCATGCTTGGTTATGCAACCTTGATTATACCAATCACAAGTTTTACTTGCAAGCTTTATTCTTTTACCTTTACCAAAGTTTCTTATCTAGTTAATTAATTGTGATTAGTGGTAGAAATAAGATAGGTGCCATCAAGAGCATAGAACTAGGCTTGATTAGTTACACTTGGTTAGCACCCCTCAATAGTGATACTCTCATTGATTGTGGCTAGTGCTAAACTAATATTGATCACTTTAGATGGGAACACTTGGAGCAAATGACTATGAAAACCTTGGAATGATGAGTCATTCTATTGAAATGTTTTGACATGGGTTATGAAACACAATGATGCAAAGATGAAACTGAATGAGGCATGTGCCTTGACTTTGATAAAAAAAATGGTGGTTGGGTTCGGATGCGATATCATTCCAACTTTATCGTACAACCGCAATACCTGAGTTGGGTAGGGCTTAACTGGAAGTTTATATGTCTTAGTATGGGTTCCCTCGCAGAAAGAGGTTGAGCTGAGGCTGCCTCGTGAATATGACTGTCCACCTATGCAGTTCTCGGGATGGCAGATGGTCATGGTTGGGAGGCCAAACTCATAGGGGAGGTGCCTATACTAGGGTGTGTAATTGAAAGGTTAGGATTGATTATCCGCATACCCAGTATGATGATTCAGGGTTATCCCTGACGGATGTATCAAATTTTGTGGTGAAAGTGTACCACCTCTATAGAGTGTCAAACTATTCGAATAGCCGAATCCGCGGTTATGGACAGTTGGAGTGGCCATACTGTTCCGTTGTCAGATGTTTTCAAAATGACTTGTGACTTGAACTATGACTTTGACTTGACTACACAGGGTTGTGGAAATGAAAACTAAGTTCCCACTTGAGTAATCTAGAGAACTAAATTAGGTCTTTACTTCTAAGTTCTTCTGAAATAAACTTGGCTTGTTGCAAAAAAGACTAGAGCTTAGGATTCCCACTAGCATTACCTTACTTGTGTTAGTGATAGTTTGCGAGTAATTTAAGAGTACTCGTGGCTTTGTCCTGGCTATTCCCATGGCCAGACTATGAAGAGGATTATCTGGAGGACGGACAGCAGGAGGTCTACGATAACTAGGATCATCTCCCATCGTCAGCATTGCCTGTGACAATGAAGATGGAGTCTGCTACATTTATTTCCGCTGCTTTGATGTGTATTAAGACTTGATCATGAGATCAACTATTTGTAAGACTATTATAGTTTGTAATGGATGATGTACTGTGGTACCAATTATGTTATGTCTCGCAAAAATGGTAATCCTGGGATTGCGATGTATGGCATAACAGGCATCTGGACTTAAAAATCCGGGTGTTTACAGGTATGGTGTCAACTTCATTTCATTTCATCTCTTGCCAACAATTATTCAGTTCTTAGTGTACAATGCATTGGTGGAATAGGTCCATTATCACACATCCACGAAAATCTTTATGAGCTGTCCACACTCCTCCAAGTCACTCTAAATAAGAATTTCATTAGGTCATAGTTCTCTTATTTTGAGCTAAGTGCACTATCATGACTCCATGTCGAAAGTTTGTATCTGGTCAATATTATCTCTTATATTGCAGGTATTTGAATTTACATACTAGATATTCTACATTTCTGCGTTTAATATTCTGTTGAAGTGCTATTTATCTATCTGTTCAGTGATGCCAACAGGGCATGTATATTAAAATTTACATTTTGAATTCTTATATCAACCACCATCTGGGTTATTATTTTAGACCAGCAATGTTTTCCACTCCAAATATGGACAGGAAATCGATATGGAGACTAAGTTTTTATAGCACCAACTCCAGAGTGCAGGCAAATGAAAATAAATATGATATTACATTCTCACTAAGGTTTTATAGTATCAGCCATGGTTAGGAGTTTTCGTACAATTTCATCCTAGTAAGTATAAATAACTATGTGTTTTTTGTTGTCTAAAATGTGTACTTTTTTGTTTCACTTCTCCTGTTCTTGTTGATTCATAAAGTACTAATTGGATATCTAATGTTTTGCTTATATACTCCCACCTTTTCAAAATATAAGATGTTTTAGCTTTGTGAAAAGAGTGTATTTAGACCTCTTTTAGTATATAGGTTCATCTAGATTTGTAGTGAATCAACACACTAAAAAGGGTTTAGATACACTCCTTTCATAAATCTAAAACATCTTATATTTTGAAACGGAGGGAGTATGTACCAATGGAGTTTAATTGTAGTATTGGCTTGGTTTTTTAAGGTAGATTGATTTACATGTCAATTAGATCATTTTGTGTTCCGCTATTGTCTACTATTTTCCATTAGATCATGCAACAAAAGAGGAGCTCTTCTTTTTCTCAGGAGCTTCCTCAGGGACCAATGCCAAAAAAAGTGGACCGGGGCTGATCGGAAAAGAAAGATCCGTAGTTATATGGTACTTTTTTTTATTTTCTGTTCCAGTTGATGAAAATACCCCCTTTATGTACGTATGTAATACAAAGATGTATGTACCATGTACCGAAAGGTAGATGATCTATTATACATATGGTATGGCGAAATCTCTTTGACATATAAGCTCAACATAACTGTTCTTGTTTCAAAAAAATAAGCTCAACATAACTGTTGAGTTCTTACTCGAGTATCATGTCGTGACTGTTCGAGAAAACTTGGGCAGTACACTAGACATGTTAAAAAGAATCATGGAGATGTTTCTAGGTGATTCAAGGTTCTTTCTTGAGTTTAATCAGTTGATGCTCTTGCCATCATACTAGATCATATTTCTACTACAGGTCATTTGCCGAGGTGGAATTTTATCTGCAGCGGCGATCTTGCTAGGGCCACGCTCTTCCAAGATGCCATGCAGCGCGCCTATACGTCTAGTACCCTACATAGTTGAAGCTGAAAAGACGACATATACACAAATACTAGATCTTAATCATGATCATATGCCATGTTATAAGACAAGCAGCAGATCATGTCACATGTATAAGGAAGCATAGGTAAACATAGATAGACACTGGACACTACCAAACCCCAAAAAACTCAGAAAATGAAAGGAAATGCACAATAGCAACAAAGAGGAAAGCTATGAAAACTCTGAATATCTACTGATTCTATCCCTATACGAAGATGATCGCCGCACATCCAGCCTCAGACAGCTGACGAGGCAGGGCATCGTCTCATCAAGTCCTGCACAATCCAACTTCATGGATGACAATTTACCAGATCTAAAAGAGGAGCATCCGAGGTGAACTGAGGAGGAGCGTATGCGGCGCATGTCAGAACGGCCGTGCAAAGAGCTGGCACACTTGGAGCCGGTGCCTGCACCTGCCGCACATAGAGCCAATGATGAGCTTGTCCATGGAAGCACCTTTATTGGGGTGGTGCTCGTGAGCTTGATGAACGAGACTATTGTGTGCCTGCACAAAGGACAAGATATGGAGCCGGGCACGCCGCGGATAGATGTCGAGCTGCTAGTGGTGGAGCATAAATAGAGTGCACATTTGGTGCAGAACTCGTGGCCACAACCTATCAGAACATAAAATAGTATGAATGGATTTGACAAGGTAGAACGATACAGCATTAGAGCTATACTATGTTAGTACCTTCTGCAGCTACCGTACATTCCATCTCCAAGCATATGACACATGGGTCATGAGAAGTAGATGAGACAGAGGTTTTTCTCCATCCACATTCCCTGTGGACGATCAAGCATGGGTAAGTATTTAAAAGTTGCAGAACAAATGGGGAACAGTTTATCCGTTTTTTGGTAAGGTAAAAATGGGTCTGAGAAAAATATCGGATGCCCACGAGATAAAAGTGCAAATTCTCATTCTCGACATTCTGCACCTATTGTGGCACAATTTCTCCTACAATGAAGTGGGTATTACTTTCTTCTGTTTTGATTGCTAACATAGGCATCTCTCCTCTTGAATAAGTAAATGACTGTAGCTTTGTGCACAAGGTTGGTACATCAGTAAAGAAGCTTGGTAAATTGGAGAAATTTCATTTCTATTACAAAAACGAATAAGTTTGAACTAGCAATTCAAGATAGGACACAATAATATCAGTCTGTACATACTGTGTCTGGTATCTGAACTCACCGAGCAATTCTGACAATGCTCATCAGCGGAAGGGACAGATAGGGTGATGGTAGAATCCGTACTCTCCCTTCTGGGTGTTTGCTAAGGATGCCTTCAGCACTGGTTTTGTGCCATGAACGAGCCACCATCAAAGGAGTCAACCTTCAAGGAAATAGCATTGGAAAACAGTAAACCATCTGAACAAGTTACATGGAAATTGTTTTCCTAACAAGGCATAAACTTAAGCCAACACTAACCCTTTTATTTCTTAATGGGTAGTCTAAAATGCTGGCTATAAGTCCAGGCCATCATATGACAAACCAATAGACATATAAGCACAACATGAAACCAACTGGCTTTACATTTGAGTTTAGCTCGAAGAAAAATGATGTATTTAGGAGGACACAAGTCACAGCTAATTAGCACTTAACATAGTTAGCTCAGATATTCCCATAAAAGGGTCCAGCAGCTTGAAATTTATGGAAGTGACATCAGTAAATAGATTAGATTTCCACCAAGCACCATCTCAGATAAACAAAGACTACACAAGAACTTTATGTGGCAATTGTCAAGTAATTCAAGTAGTTTTTAATAAAATTAGAAAAGATGTTCAATTTGTTTGAAGTGTAGAAACAAATACTTCACAATAGAAACATGGAATTTCCTAGGCATACCCGTTAGCATTTTCAGCTCCCATGTCCGCTCCTGCTGCAATGAGAAGCTGTTTTACGCCAATCAGTAAACATGAATAGGATTTTTTGCAAACTTAATGGAACGGAGAAGTTAATGCATACTTGGCAGCATACAGCACTTCCACCACAAGCTGCATAGTGAAGGGGTGTGCTGCCTGAACCTGCAATTTTAGGGCCGTGTTAATCTATTCCCATGTAATGAGGTTTAGAATATTTCCAATTGTCCTGTACATTTTGATGTTAGATGTAATGGTTTCTGTAAAACATGACCACTTGAATTGAGTTAAATATCCAATATTTTGTGTTCAGTTTGCTACCCTGTGCAGTTTTTACCTATGAGATCAATAGTTGAACCATCGTTAACCGTGACATGAGATACAGAGGCTCCAAGGTCTAACAGCAATTGCAAGCTCTCAGCATGCCCGTGAAGAGCGGCCAAGTGAAGAGCAGTGACACCTCCATCTGACTTTCCATTAACTAGTCTCTGAAGATTTCTGAAAAGCAAAAGAAAAATGGATACTTATTTATTTGTTATCAAAAGATGCCAACATATATGAACGTCATAAATTGACATACCCTGCATCAAAAGCTTCCTTATTTGTTTCATCTGTGGGTGTACCGCGCATAATATTCCAAAAATCCGGCACACTAGGCACGTAATCAGCCACAAGAAGCCGGATGCACCGAGTGTGACCTTTCAGGGTGGCAAAATGAATTGCTGTTGCGCCACTAAAACAATCTTTTTTGTGAATCTAAGATTAAAAATACGCATTACTTGAATCAGTAGAAATTACAGCCTAGTTTGACACAAACAATTTTTTTGCCATGGCAGAAACAAAAGTAAAAGATTGATATTTACTTACATTAGCTTTAAAAAGAACTAGGATCTGTACAACTTTCCAGTGACCATATAGACAAGCTTGCATTAGAGCAGTCTGCACAACAATTGCTGTGTTTAGAGTTGGCATGAGAATCAAAGAAACATTCTCTTTGACAACAGAACAGAGATGGAAAGAACATAATGAGGTGAAAGCAAATCATCCTGTGAAGAATATTCCAACTGGATATGTTTCTGATAAGGTCATTCATATGGATATGGACCGTTTGCATAATGAAAGATCTCTGACACTCATCTTTATATACTCAAGTTTTGACCATAAAAATCAGGATCTGGAAGTCAATTAAGAGAAAGCAATAAGCTGACTTTTCAAGTTTTCATCTACATGAAACTACTGGTTATCATTTTGTGAGACATGAGGAACCTCAGAAATATGAAATTCAAATATTTGCAAGACTGCAACTAGACAGTTCCCCATAATATATTAAAATAAATAATTTCTGGGATAATTTTTGTTGAATTCATGTCTATACAGTGAGTAGAAAGTACTCTTTATCAATATGATGAAATATTCAGAAAGTACTAATAGATATTATGGATCATCAAGAAATGGATATCAATGATGAACAATGTGGAGGAGGAAAGGAGAGCTCACCTGTCCTCTGCAGTTCCTAAGGTTGATATTAACACCAGATTCGATTAGAAGGGAAACAATCTAATGGAACAATGAAATTACTTGTCAATCAATAACAAACAAACATACACTGATTTGAGAAATTAACAAAAGTGGCTGCACATAGATAAGAGCTGTGTGGAGAGAATCATTGAATCACCTCATGATGGCCCTTCGCCGCCGAGTAATGGAGGGGTGAGTTCCGGATCCCGAATGTCGAGTATCGTGCAAGCCGGGGGTTAAGCTCCAATAGGGCCCTAGCCTCCTGGATGTCTCCATCCCTTGCGGCAGAAACGAGCCGCTCGCCGGTAGCTGAGCAACCGAATGAGTCACCCATCATACCTAAGAGCCCCATGGTTCTCCGACCTATGAAAGCACAAAATGTTAGTACCACTTACGAAGGACTCACCATATATTGGATTTAAATACTTGAGCATGTTGTGGGGTCACAGAATTTTTGGAGCCAAGGGCCATGAAGCACTAAGAATGGAGAGCTGGTGCAATATGTAGAGCAAATTGCCCCTCAAATTGGTGTGGGAGTGAAATTAAACCACTTGGACACTCCATCGGAAACTGATTCAGGAAAAGGGGAAATGAAGCCAGCTGTCCACTTCGGAAGGAGCCAAAATCCTACGTAGGCAAAGCCAAAATGGGATATCAGATTGAGAACCAACCTGTGGTTGGATGGCTAGAAGGGTGGTTGTACCCACAGCCCACCAGAGTTCAAACCCCAGTTTTGACACCTGTGTGTCTCATAAAGGCGGAATAATCTTTCAGTGAGAGACGACGTTCCAGTCGATAGCGAGGCGCCTGTGGTCAATCTCAAGATTTGATCTGCCGGCTCAGTCTCTCTGAGGTTCATATAGGGGTAGGGTGTGTGCGCGTTCATAGGGGTGAGTGTATGTGCATGTTGTGAGCGTTTGTGTTTGTACTGTTTTCTCAACAAAAAAAAAGTATATCAAATCATGAGGCGGTCGTGGAGTAATCTAACAATGGATTCACATTAAGGGCTTTGGAAGTTAGTAACCGGATCAGAAGGTCATCCCTGAGAAGCCAATGGGCATAAATGGTAACAAAGTTGGCACCCTTTCGGAAATAAATACAACCTCAAATTGACAGAATAAGCAAGAAATCTAAACAGCGGTAGCATCCCTCTGCAAGGAAGTAGCATCAGTTGATCCAATAAGGTAGCACTACTCTGACCAACCGGACACTCCATATGGATCAAAGAGAATTTACAAAACTACCACTAATTGACTCAACAGAACTAGAATAAAACTAAGGGCACCATCTTTACACAAGACAATAACCCCAATTGATTCAAGAAATGGTAGGTAATGCTCTATTGTTTTACTCTACTATAATTACCCCAAATTGGTGTGGGAGTGGAATTAAACCATTTGGATACTCCACGGGAAACTGATTGAGGAAAGGGGAAATTAAGCCAGCTATCCACTTCGCAAAGAACCAAAATCCTAGGTAGGCAAAGCCTAAACGGCATAGCAGATCACGAGGCGGTCGTACAATAATCTAGCAATAGATTAACATCAAGGGCTCTGAAAGTCAGTGACTGGATCAGTAGGTCATCCATGAGACTCCAATGGGCATAAATGGTAACAAAGTTGGCTCCCTTTCTGAAAGAAATACCTCAAATTGACAGAACAAGCAGAAAATCTAAACAGAGCTAGCATCCATCTGCAAGAAAGTAGCATCAGTTGATCCAAACAAGGTAGTACTACCTTGTCCAACTTGGGCACTCCACATGGATCAAAGAGTACAAATGGCATCTTCCTTTAGGAGACTATCACAAATTGAGAAACAACCGCTGGCTTGGTGGCTAGAGCTCAGGTTGTTGAGCCAGCCTACCCGGATTCGAGTTGCAGATGAAGCACTTGGACTAAGCTGGGTGTTATCCCGTGTTTTTTTTGGAGAGGTCTCATCTATCTAACAACGTATAGCCAAGAGAGGGATCCTTCCCCCTTGGTCAACGTTTTAGGAAACTACCACAAATTGACTCAGCAGAGCTAGAATAAAACTACGGGCACCATCTTTACACAAGACAATATCCCCAATTGTTCCAAGAAATGGAGTATTATAATTGGTTTCTTACTATTTGAGTTGTTGGGAGACGCGGCAATAATGGTAGAAACAGCAGCAGAGACGGGTAAGGAGGAATGGCACAACTACCAGCATCGGCATTGAGCTCACAATTGACTTTTATCGGTGAATAATAATAAGAGAAAGAACAGAGAGAGGATAAGAACCGGAGTAGTACAGTACACGGCGTCGACTAAAACTTCTAGTCTTCTACAGTACCACATTTTGACATTTCGTAAGAAGACAAATAAATAACAGACCTAGAACAATTCAGAGACTAATCAAGAAACAACGAACCCGGATCACGACCCTGTCCCATTGTTCACAAAATACACGGATATCTTTGGCAAACCAGATCTTTGGGCTACAAGAAATGGATTTGCGCAAGTAATTAGGATTAGTACAGCCCACTACTCCTCACCTGCCTCCCTCCCGAAATGGGATCTTTAGGCGGCCGGCACCCGGGATGAAGAAGCTCCTCCGCCGCCCCCTTGCCGCCGCCACCACCTCATCAAGAATCGCAGCCCAGGGACAGACGGAAGAGAGCAGATGGAAGTCACCGCCACGACGGGATCAGAAACTGCAAATGGCTTTGCGCATTCTAGCTGTCCCTGTCCGTCAGGGAAGGCACTCGCGTGCAAAGATGGGTCTGGGCGGCGTTAGACCTGCACTTCGTGTTTACGGGTTGGCAATTTAAGAAGATCAAGAGGTGGGAGACGAGACGAGGAGGAGCAGGAGGATGTGTACTCATCTACGATGGAACGGAATCGTATTGGCTCTCACGAATTATTTATTTTTCCTGTTTATTATACTGTCTAGCTGCCGGCGCCGAAGGCGTAGAATTGGTCTGTGACAAATGTTCTGGGTGCTGTCGGAAGTCTAGACCTGACGATTTATTTCCTTTCTTTTCTAATACTCTCTCCTATCCAAATTAATTGTTAGATTCATGTCTAGATATATCCGAATCTAGACGAATTTGAGTCAATTAATTTGGATCGGAGGGAGTATTTGGGGTTGCTAGAGAGAGCGGGAGGTAAGGCCATCTCCAGCATACCCACCCAAACAATCGTGATCGAAACGATCCGTTTTTGTCCGTTTGGGTCGGCTCACGGTCGTTTTAGGATCGCAGTTCGGTCTATCCGCCAACCACGCCCAGCGGCACGATCTAAATGTCCGCGTGGATGGCACGTTGTTTTTTTAAATTCAAATCGACATGATTCTCTCGTAAAATAAACTGATAAAGTTCATTCATAATTATACAAAATATATTACATTCAAAAACATAAAAAAACTAGCCCTAACCCTAGCTACTAACGATCTCCCCGTCGTCGCCGCCGTCGCCGCCCCGTCCATCTATGGATCGAGGTCGATGTACTCCGTGATGGGGCGTAGACCCGAGTGCGCCAAATGCGCTGGAGGTCTTGGGTGGTCGATGACCTGACCTAGCCACGCCGGCCACGCGTCCGTTTCCGCCGGCGCAGGCGGAGCGTACCACCCTGGCGCGGGTGGGGTAGACTACTCCGACGCGGGCGGAGCAACCCATCCTGGAAGCTGCGGTGAAATGCATGGCGCTTGCAGATTCACTGCGCCACTGTAAGTGTGGCCGACAGCTGCTAGTAGCCATCCCATCTGCTAGTAGCCATCCCACATGGCCTCATCCTCCCTCGCGTTGGCCACAATGTCCTGTTCGAGGAAGGCGTCCTCGTCATAGCCCCGCACCAGGACCTCCTAGTACTCCGGGGGCAGGTGCGCGGCGGCGGATGAGGAGGACGACCCCTCCTCTTCCTCCTTCTCCTTGACGACGATGTCGACATCATCATCGCCACCGCCGAGGTCGGCATCAGAGTGGTTGACGGCGCCATCGGAGGTGCCCTCGATGGCGGGGAGGTCGCGGGGGGCCACGGGTCGAACTCACCATGGTAGGTGTTGAGGCGGCGCGCCGTGATCTCCCACTCCAGGAACTTCTTCTAGAAGGTCTTGTTGTGGTAGGCACGGTCGTAGCGAAAGGCCGTCGAGAACTAGCGGATGCGGCGGGCGATCTCTTCCTCGAGCGGCCTGTCCTCTTTGGGCACGGGTGCCACCGGCACCCACTCCTGGTTGAGGTTACAACCCGTGGAGAGGGAGACATCATGGTGGGCGATGCCTCTTGAAGGGAATATGCCCTGAGAGGCAATAATAAAGTTGTTATTATCGCGTTCCAAGTATATGATAGATGTTTATTTTGCATGCTATAATTGTATTGATTGGAAAAGTTAATACATGTGTGTTTAATAAACAAATAAATGGTTCCTAATTATGCCTCTCTTATAAACTAGCTTGTTGATTAACAAGATGATCAAGGTTTCCTAATCATGGATATTGGATGTTGTTAATAACGAGGTCACAACATTGGTTGAATGATGTGATGAACATTCATCTGAAGTATAGCATTACGATCAAAGTCATTGTGTTTAAATTGTCATAATAGCATACGAAGTAATCCTAGTCCTTAGACCATGAGATCATGTCAATCACTAACACTAGAAGAGTAACTTGATAACATCAAACGTCACACCATAACAAGGTGACTATAAAGGTGGGTTCAGATACTCCGAAGGTGTTATATAGAGGCTCATGGATCAAGAGTGAGATTTGTCCATCCCGATAACGGATACATATACTCTGGGCCCACTTGGTGATATCACATTGAGATAGCTTGCAAGCATGTGATGTGATCACTAGAATGTTATATCACGGGAACGAAAAAAGAGTGCATGTCGGTAACGAGATCAAACTAGGTATTGAGATACCAATGATCGAATCTTAGACATGTAATATATCGCGAGACAAAGGGATTTAGTTACTAGTGTTAAAGGTTATCATGCTCACAGAAGTCATCGTTGAATGTGTGGGAGTCAGTATGGATCTCCAAGTCCCGCTACTGATTATTGATCAGAGAAGGGTCTCGATTATGTCTGTATTATTCGCGAATCGTAGGGTGACACACTTAAGGGATACCGACACCATTTGGAGCAAATGTGTTCCAGAGAAAAGGATTGCAAAGCGCTAGAATTATTGCAATGGACACCGGAATTGTTTCGAGTGAAATTGTTGAAATTGGTTCTACATGTGATATTGAAATATTGCAGGGGGTTTTATATGAATGTTTGTTAATTAAAGTAATTAACAAAATTCTGAATAAAATAAATAAAAGAGTTTTATTAAATGAGAGTTGCGTTAAATTTGGTGGAAATTTAATGCATGTGAGTGGACTTTTGAGTGGAGGCATATTTATGTGAGTGGGAGCTCCACCCACATGAGTGAGGGAAGAGGTGGGGGCACCTCCATGGCCGTCGGGAATGGGAGGGGGCTACCCCCTCTCCCTATAAAAGGACCCCCTCTCCTCCTCATAAAGTACACCTCCTCATGAAGGATCTCTCTCCTCCTCTAGAATTATTCTCCCATGGTCTCGGATTCGCGAGATACATGTTCCCGGTGACTTTTCGTCTGGAAGGAGTTGTTTCTTCCGCTGCATCGCTGGAGCGAGGAGGTGGAGGTTGTTCGGTGGACCGGAATTGTGTGTGATCACGGATGCGCTGCTGATTTGCAGCGCTAGGACTTCCTCTCAATCTTGAGATCGGCAAGCGATCAACTACATCATCCATGATTCCAATCTCGTTACACTTTGTCGGTCTTCAAGGGTATGATCTCTATGGATGTATATACACCCATTGCTTGTATCTAAGTAGATAGATCTTGGTTCTTAGTAGTTCCCATCGTAGGATTTTTTTATTTTCTATGTTGCGAACCAAACAGTGGTATCAGAGCCAGATCTATGCGTAGATGCTTTGCACGTGTAGTACACATAAGAGTATGTGGGCGATGATGATCATGTTATTGCATCTTATATGTATTTTGGATATTGGTGGCATAGTGGTATGAAGCGGCCCAGACTAACTTTACATGTCCTCGCACATGAGACCTGTTCCACGCTTGACATGCAACTAGTTTTGCATAAGTGGCTAGCGGGTGTCTGTCTCTCCTACCATAGTCAATATATGATCTACAACGAGTTGCTAATAATTTGGTTATCATCGTTGTGGTTCCATGTTCGCAGGTAAGACCGGTTCTATCTTCGAAAGCCCTAAGCCACGTAAAACTTGCAATTGATAAATCAGAAGCATCTAGTTTAGATTGTTGTTGGGCTAGTGTCATGATATGGTAATGTTATAATTTGAAGTATAGTTGATACTCTTGGAAATTATAGCATACCTAACGTGTAAGTTCCATAGACCTTAGCCTTACACACAAAGGAATGATAGAGATCATACCACGATGCACATGATAGTGATCAAGTGCAAGAACCATATCATTTCACTTTATGCATATGATGTTTGCATCTTATATGGCTTGTTTGGCGTTTTAGTAGCATTATAAGATGATCCCTCATTTAGATATCAAGATAAAATGTGTTATTCCTTAAGTATGCACCATTATGTTTCAAGACATTGATACGTCATAAACGTATCTATAATTTTTGATGCTCCATGCTTGTTTTATATCAACTTTCTTATGTTTTGTTTACACTTTGAGGTAATTTTTATACATTTTCTGGAACAAACCTATTAACAAGATGTCATAGTGCCAGTTGTCTGTTTTCTGCTTTTTTTTGTTTCAGAAAAGCTAGTAAGGAAATATTCTCGGAATTGGACGGGACAAAAGCCAAAGTCAATATTTTACCAGAAGGAACACGGAGTCCGAAGGGCAGCCGAAGAGGGGCCACGAGGCGGCCACACCCTAGGGTGGCGCAACGCCCCTAGGCGCGCCGCCACCTAGTGTGGGCCCCTCGGGCCGCCATCGACCTTGCCTCTTCGCCTATAAAAGTACCCCGAGACGAAAACCCTAAAGACCCGATCAGAAATCCACGAAAGAGTCTGTAGCCGCCTGATACATTGCAAATGTATCTATAATTTTTGATGTTCCATGCTTGGTTTTATCTACTTTCTTGTGTTTTGTCCACACTTTGGAGTACTTTTCATATGATTTCTTGGACTAACCTATTAACAAGAGCCACAGTGTCAGCTGCCTGTTTTCTGCTATTTTTGGTTCCAGGAAGTCAAAAAATGAATATTCTCGGAATTGGACCGGACAAAAGCCAAAGTCGATATTTTACCGGAAGACTCACGAGGAAGACGAGGCGAGAGGGGGGGGGTGGCCACACCACAGTGGCGCGGGCTGGCCAGCCGGCGCTGGGTGTAGGCCCTCCTGCACCCCTCGTCTCCCTCTCGCCTATAAGAGCCTCCCGATGCATAAACCCTAAGTCGTCAATCAGAAATCCATGAAAAGTTCCGCAGTGCCGCCGCCACCGAAGGGGAGATTCGGGGGACAAAAAGTCTTTGTTCCGGCACCCTGCCGGGACGGGGAAGTGCCCCTGGAGCCATCTCCATCGATCTCCACCACCATCTCCATCACCATTGCTGATTCCCATGATAAGGAGGGAGTAGTTCTCTCTCGAGGCTAAAGGTTCTACTGGTAGCTATGTGTTCATCTCTCTCTCTATGCATGATCTTATTGAGATCATGAGCTTGTAATCTATAGATCTACCTTGCTACTCAAGTGCTTTAATAGATCGCTGCTCTCCCCATGTGTGTGAAAGTGACAGCGTGCACACCATGGTGGCACTTAGGCTAGAGATCTCAAATACTTGTTATGAGTTATATTTGGAGTTGGATGTCTTTATGAAATTGTGGTGTTTGTTGGAACCATCTAGTGCTCAAGGTGACAGTGTGGGGTTATCTAGATGGGAAAGGCTTACTTTGAGGTGTGTTGTTATAGCCCTACCATGGATTAGAGTGTCCAACCGGAGAGTAGTTCAGAGTATTATCATAAAGAGATGATATTTATATGAGAGTGTTCACTAGCAAAAGTATGATCCCTAGGCCTTGTTTCTTAGCATTGAAACACCGTTTGCAACTAGATCTGTTACATATTTGCTTGCTTCCATCTTTATTTCAGTTTTACTTTAGTCTTTTCCACGCCATCAAGCTATTTTCTATCACCGTTACCACTTATAATTATCTATACCACTTGTATTTCACTATCTCTTCGCCGAACTAGTGCACCTATACACATGACAAGTGTATTGGGTGTGTTGGGGACACAAGAGACTTCTTGTATCTTGATTGCAGGGTTGCTTGAGAGGGAATACCATTGACCACTTCCTCCATGAGTTCGATAAACCTTGGGTGATCCACTTAAGGGAAAACTTGTTGCTGTTTTACAAACCTCTGCACTTGGGGGCCCAACAATTTTCTACAAGAATAGAAGTGCGTAGACATCAAGCTATTTTCTGGCGCCATTGCCAGGGAGGTAAGGTAAAAGGTACTCACATCCTCCGGTGTGAGTGCTCGAAGTTATTTCCTTTAGATTCTGCAATTTTTTCTTTATGTTTCTTGTTTTCACTAGTTAGGCTTAATGGAAAACAACAACAAAATTAGAGAGCTTTATAGTATTTATCTTGAGTTAGGACATGAAGTGTTTGAAGAGAAAATTAAAAAACCTATGGAACTTTATTTGCATGCTAACAGAAATGTTGTTAGTATGAATTCTTTGGACACCATTATTGCTAATGCTATGGAAAAGTCTAAGCTTGGGGAAGTTGGTTTTTATGAGCATGATATTTTTAGTCCCCCAAGCATGGAGGAGAAAATTTACTTTGATGATACTATGCCTCCAATTTATGATGATTACAATGATGAGTATGATATTTTCAGTCCACCTACTATTGAGGAGAAAATTAACTATGATTACAATATGCCTCCTATATTTGATGACTATGGTGATGAGAATAATAATGATAGCTATTTTATTGAATTTGCTCCCACTACAATTAATAAGAATGACTATACTTATGTGGAGAGTAATAATGATTATATGCGTGTGGCTCATGATAAGAATGTTTTATGTGATAGTTATATTGTTAATTTTATTCATGATGCTACTGAAAGTTATTATGAGAGAGGGAAACATGGTTTTATGCATCTCAACAATATTAAGTTTCCCCTCTTTATGTTGAAAATCTTGAAGTTGCACTTGTTTTGCTTTACTATGCTTATTCCTTTGTGCTTTCATGACTTGTTTCTTTACAAGATTCCTATGCATAGGAAGTGGGTTAGACTTAAATGTTCTTTGAATTTGCTTCTTGATGCTCTCTTTTACTTCAATTCATATTTCTTATGTGAGCATCTTCTCAAACTATCATGCATACCTTAAAGGCGTTAAAGAAAAGTACTTATTGGGAGATAACCCAAAAGTTTTAGATGAGTCTTGGAAGTTATTAGTTCAGTAATAACCGCTCCTTATCCTTTTTATTTGCTTTTTGTGCCAAGAGTAACCTCTAATGAGAGAGAAGTAATGATTGGGAAAGTTGCTGTCCCGAAACAGATTTATGTGCTTCACCGTAAACATTCGTGTAAAATCTTTATACGTCCTTTTGAGGCGTGAATGTTTTTTGCTTCTGCCCCAGGTTGTTATCTAACTTTTGTTAGTTCAACACTTTTTGATTTGAGCAACAGAAGGTCTTCGAAAAAATTCGTCTTTACCTGCTGGTCTGTTTTGACAGATTTCTGCCATTTTTTGCATTTGCTTCTTGTTGGTTCCTTTTTGAGTTCTTTTGGGGAATTGAGCTTTTTGAGGTAAGTGCTACAGTAGCTTGTGTTTTAATGGAAGTTTTATTGGTGTTAAAACTGAACCTAAAAGAATTATTATCTTGAGTGCACTAACGTTGCTAATAGATTGTGTAAAGTTTTGTATGAAGGAAAAATTTCAGGTGTATGGAAGGAACGAGTAATGAGATGAAGGATGGACTAAAGCTCAAGCTTGGGGATGCCACGCGTGTCACCCCAAGAAATATCCAAGAAGTACAAGCGTCAAAGCTTGGGGATGCCCAAGGCATCCCCTTCTTCATCAATAAAAATCTCAGGTTTCTTCCAAACGCTTCATTTTTATTGTTTCATGCACAGTTGTGTTGTTCTTGGAGCGTCTTCTTTTTCGTTTTCGTTTTGGTTTTTGTTTGCTTTGTTTTCTTAGTTTGCTGAATAAATTGGTTAGACCCCCTCTTTCATACATTGGTTTTCAAATAGTTTGGTTTGGATTGGAAAAGAGTAGGAAAGTTCATGCTTAAGTGTTAAAGAGAGCTTGTTTTTGACTGTGGCCTATGCTTTTTCATGCCATGCTTGGTATTGTTTTGGCTTTATACTTAGTATTCTTTGCTGTAGCATGACTTGTTATAAACAATTGAGATTGCTTAATGTGCCTTGGATGAATCATGCGTTGTTTTAGCATATTAAAGCATGGCATAGTGGTATTCTCCTTTGATGCTTTATTTGGGTTGACTTGGCGCATGCTCACACCATATTATGACTATCCAAAGTCACCATAGCCTTTATGATCCTTTAGTTTTCAACTTGTAGTATCACTTTATGTTTTGATCAATGATGTTTTGTCGCTCTGCATGATTATGGCCATTGTTGCTCTCTTAGTTTGTCGATCCTAGTCTTTTGCTAGCCTCCACAACCAAGTACGAGTTCCACTTATGCATCCAACTCCCTAAACCAAGTTATTCCAAAGAGTCCACCATACCTACCTACTAGCTTACGCTATTCCAAGTATATTCATGCTTTTGTCTACCTTCCAAATTAAACTTGTTATGAGAAAACTAGTGATTAAAGCTCTCACGAACTTGATGGCACACTTTACTTTCCTTGCCCTTAATAAACTTGAACCATTTTGTTTTCCATGTTGTATATGCTTGCACTTATTTGTTGGGAATTAGCAGAACCATGCTGTCACGGGGAACGCTTTCAACATTGCACGGGTACTTTGTACCTAGTTGATATCATGCTCTTTTGTCTATGGATGTCGTCGGTGGGAAATGAAAGGGGAGCTTGTAAGTCCATGGAGTTATGTATATGTGTTAGAGAAACGCCTGGGCCGCAGGTCTAATCCATGCTGACATGGTGGAAACTTGTAGCGTAACCATAATGAGCTGTCTATGAAGCATTCTTCTTATAAAAAAAAGAGTCCTATATTGAGAAAAAAGAAAAAAAAAGAGATTATGAAAAGAGGAAAGAGAGAAAAAGCACCATATTCCCATGGTAAATAAGAAGATTGCTGAGATGCTCGTTGTCTGCTTGCCTTGTCATTTTGATACGGGGATTCTTCCGTATCATTGGGCAAGGGGTACCCCGTTGGCGGTTCTCTATGATACACATGTACTTACGATGATAAGAACTTACCGGTGACTAAACTTGAGTAGCATGAGGAGCGACCCTCGTATACAAGGGACATGAGATTTCTGACTTATACTTCGTCAAGCATGTACACCATAGTTTGTTCACTTTAACCTTAATCACTTCAAGATGCTTATGACAGGGGCAATGAGAGCTGAAAGCTATAAGTACCATAATTTTTGGAAGCTCTTTATGAGACTCGAATCCCTACTTCCTTCTATGAAGGCCTTTCTTCCACCATTATATTGAGTCTCCACCTTCTATCTTTATGCACCTACTTTGAGAGCATAGTGGCCATTCTTAGTTCTATGTGCATTGTCCCAAGACTAGTTGATTGATGCATAACTTGATATTGCTTGTTTTAAACTATTTGTATCTAGTCACTCTTATGAACTTTGAAGGTGTCCTATGCATTTATATTTGCTACTCTATTGAGGGACAAGCTGAATACTATTATGCTATGGTTTCTTTATGTGAAACAAACAAACGTCTTGCAAAGCATTGTTATTCATGAATCTTTTGTTTGTGCCTTTTCATGTTGCAACATAGTTTCTTTGTCTTATTGCTAGAACTTTGTCTTTCATGTTATGATTAAAGTACTATGATCCCAGCTTTGAATGTTTTACAAATACTTTGATCAAGTTTGTGATGGTGCATGTCACCCCAAAAATTATTCTTTCTTTTTATCACTTACCTACTCGAGGACGAGCAGGAGTTAAGCTTGGGGATGTTGATACATTGCAAATGTATCTATAATTTTTGATGTTCCATGCTTGGTTTTATATACTTTCTTGTGTTTTGTCCACACTTTGGAGTACTTTTCATATGATTTGTTGGACTAACCTATTAATAAGAGCCATAGTGCTAGCTGCATGTTTTCTACTGTTTTTGGTTCCAGGAAGTCAGAAAATGAATATTCTCAGAATTGGACCGGACAGAAGCCAAAGTCGATATTTTACCGGAAGACTCACGGAGCCAGAAGACGAGACGGAGAGGGGCCAGGGGCTAGCCACACCACCTGGTGGCGCGGGTCAGGCCAGGCCATGCCAGGGGGTGGTGTGGGCCCCTCCGGCACCCCCTCGGTCTCCCCTCTCGCCTATAAGAGCCTCCCGATGCATAAACCATAAGTCGTCAATCAGAAATCCACAAAAAGTTCCGCAGCACCACCGCCACCGAAGGGGAGATTCGGCGGACACAAAGTCTCTGTTCCGGCACCCTGCCGGGACGGGGAAGTGCCCCCGGAGCCATCTCCATCGATCTCCACCACCATCTCCATCACCATTGCTTATTCCCATGATGAGGAGGGAGTAGTTCTCTCTCGAGGCTAAGGGTTCTACCGGTAGCTATGTGTTCATCTTTCTCTCTAGCCATGATCTTATTGAGATCATGAGCTTGTAATCTATAGATCTACCTTGCTACTCAAGTGCTTTAATAGATCTCTGCTCTCCCCATGTGTGTGAAAGTGACAGCGTGCACACCATGGTGGCACTTAGGCTAGAGATCTCAAATACTTGTTATGAGTTATATTTGGAGTTGGATGTCTTTATGAAATTGTGGTGTTTGTTGGAACCACCTAGTGCTCAAGGTGACAGTGTGGGGTTATCTAGATGGGAAAGGCTTACTTTGAGGTGTGCTGTTATAACCCTACCATGGATTAGAGTGTCCAACCGGAGAGTAGTTCAGAGTAGTATCATAAAGAGATGATATTTATATGAGAGTGTTCACTAGCGAAAGTATGATCCCTAGGCCTTGTTTCTTAGCATTGAAACACCGTTTGCAACTAGATCTGTTACATGTTTGCTTGCTTCCATCTTTATTTCAGTTTTGCTTTAGTCCTTTCCATACCATCAAGCTATTTTCTATCACCGTTACCACTTATAATTATCTATACCACTTGTATTTCACTATCTCTTCGCCAAACTAGTGCACCTATACACATGACAAGTGTATTAGGTGTGTTGGGGACACAAGAGACTTCTTGTATCTTGATTGCAGGGTTTCTTGAGAGGGAATACCTTTGACCACTTCCTCCCTGAGTTTGATAAACCTTGGGTGATCCACTTAAGGGAAAACTTGCTGTTGTTCTACAAACCTCTACACTTGGAGGCCCAACAACTGTCTACAAGAATAGAAGTGCATACACATCACCGCCGCCATCTCCATCCCTTGATCGGGGGGATCTGAAGCTCTTCCCGGCACCCTGCCGGAGAGGAGAGATCATCCTGGAGGCCTTCTTCATCACCATGCCTGCCTACGGAGTGATGCGTGGGTAGTTCACCCTTGGACTATGGGTCCATACAGTAGCTAGATGGTTGGTTCTCCTCTTTGTGCTATCATGTTTAGATCTTGTGAGCTCCATTCATGATCAAGATCATCTATTTATAATCCTATATGTTGTGTTTGCGGGGATCCGATGGATATTGAGAGACTATGTCAGATTGATTATTGATTATATCATGTCTATGTTATTTGTGATCTTGCATGCTCTCTGTTGTTAGTAACTATCTTGGCCAAGTAGATGCTTGCAACTCCAAGAGGGAGTATTTATGCTTGATAGTAGGTTCATGCCTCTAGTAATCTAGGGAAGTGACAGAAATCTCTAAGGTTGTAGATGTTCTGTTGCTACTAGGGAGAAAACAACAATCCTTTGTCCATGGGTCAATTGTATTGTTTACTTTACACACTTTGCTTAATGCAATTATCTGTTGCTTGCAACTTAATACTGGAAGGGGTTTGGATGATAACCTGAAGGTGGATTATTAGTCATAGATGCAGTTGGATTACGGTCTATGTATTATGTTGTAATGCCCAATCAAATCTCATAGAAGTCAAGATGTCTAGTACATGCATTGTTATGCTTTCTCAATCTGTCAATTGCCCCACTGTAATTTGTTCACCCAACATGTTATTTATCTTAAGGAGAAACACCTCTAGTGAAGTGTGGACCCAGTCCATTCCTTTACCATCGATATACCATCTACTGTTTACCGTTTACTGTTTACTTTCTGCAAGCAATTACTATCTTCCACACTATATGTTTAATCCTTTGTTTTCAGGAAAACCAGTGAGATTGACAACCTTGGAGTTCTGTGGTTGTGTTGTGCAGGATTCCAAGTTGCTAGCAACACATTGGAGTTGTTTCCTTGCTCCTACTGGTTCGATAACCTTGGTTTCATAATTGAGGGAAAACTTGCTACTGTGCTCCTCACACCTTCCTCTTGGGGTTCCCAACGAGCTCTACATTTTGAGCCATCAAGCACTTTTTCTGGCGCCGTTGCCAGGGAGTTAAGGACAACTTCAATCCCTTCCTCCTCGTCAATCACTTTTCAGGGAGAAAAAAGATCTTGCAAGGGGAGTCTCTCACAACCAATCTTTTTTACTTTGTTATTGTTTTGCTTAGTTTCTCTACTTTATTTTGTTTGCTTCTTTTTATCAAAAATACAAAAAAATTAGTTCCTACTATAGTTGTTATTTTTGTTGGTCTATTATTGTCTTGCTTTATCATGCTTTCTATCAATGGTTGGTTTCTTTTAAACTAGATCTTATTGGCAAGGTGGGTTCACGGAAGAACAAAAATATTATGAGGAACACCGCTTGTCACAAAAAGGGAAACACTTATGGGAACAAATTAATAAATTGTATACCATTGGTAGAAACGTGTGCTCTACTTATAATGTTACTTATTGCTTTGATAAATCTTGTTGCTGTAGGAGGTATAAACACCTCCCTTTTCAATGTGAGTATAATGATAATGTTACCATATCTTCTTATGTTAAGGGAAATTATGACTTTTATGATGTGGAACAAATTGAAGAATTTATTGCTTGGAAGGGTGCATTCGAACTTGCTTATTTGCTTGAAAATACTGATGATGCACCTTATAAATATGAGGTTTATGATATACTTAAATTTTGCTTTAATAATTACAAGGAAGAAAATGGCTATATTCTTAAATATCTTAATAGATGCTCTCCACCAACAAAAGAGACTAATGCCTTGCAGGAGTCTATGGAAGAAGAAATTGCTGAAACTGGAAGCTCATTGGATGAAAAAGAGGAGGAGAGTGATGATCAAGAGGAGGAAGAATGGAGCAGCTACCCATGTCCACCTCCCCATAAGAGTAACTCTTTAACTAAAACCTTATTTGATCGCCCTCCATGCTTACCAAAGGAGGATGAGTGTGATATTTATATTGTTGAGTTTGTTCATGATGCTACTGAAAATCATTATGAGAGAGTAAAATATGGTTGTTGGAATTCTCATGTTACTAAAACACCTCTCTTTATATTGAAAGTTCCAAAGTTGCTCTTGTTTTATCTACCCATTCTTGTTACTATGTGCTTCTTTGATTAATTTTCTTACAAGATTCCTATGCATAGGAAGTGGGTTAGACTTAAATGTGTATAATATTTGCTCCTTGATGCTCTCTTTTGCTTCAATTCATATTTCTTATGTGAGCATCTTCTCAAATTACTAAGCCTAGCTCAAAGGCGTTAAAGAAAAGCACTATTGGGAGATAACCCAAATTATTTTTTACTTTCAGTAAGTTTTTCTTTTGTTGAGTCTTGGAAGTTATTGCCTCAGTAATAACCTCTCCTTATCCTTTTTGTGTGGTTTTTGTGCCAAGAATAGCCTCTAATGAGAGAGAAGTAAGACTTGGGAAAGTTGTTGTCCCGAAACAGATTTTTGTGCTTCACTATAAAAAATCGTGAAAAATCCCTGTACGTCGGACTGAGCTGTAACTTTTTGTGATTATGCCCCAGGTTATTATCTAACTTTCGTTAGTTTACCACTGTTCGATTTGAGCAACAAAAGGTCTTCGAAAAAATCAGTTTTTACCTGCTGGTCTGTTTTGACAGATTTCTGCTATTATTTGCATTAGCCTCTTAATCTCTTTCTCTTTGAGTTCTCTTTGATCACTTGAGCTTTTAGAAGGAATTGCTACAGTATCTTGTGTTTTAGTGGAAGTTTTACTTGTGTTGAAACTAAAACCAAAGACTTATTATCTTGAATACACTAATGTTGCTAATGAAGATTGTGTGAAGTTTTGTATGAAGGAAATTTTCAAGTGTAGGGAAGAATAATGTGATGAGATGAAGTATGGACAAAAGCTCAAGCTTGGGGACACCACCCATGTCACCCCAAGAAATATTCAAGAAGTACAAGCGTCAAAGCTTGGGGATGCCCAAGGCATCCCCTTCTTCATCAATAAAAATCTCAGGTTTTCTTCCAAAACACTTCATTTTTATTGTTTCATGCACAATTGTGTTGTTCTTGGAGCGTCTTTGTTTTTGTTTTTAGTTTTGTCTTATTTGGTTTGCTTAAATAAATTGGTTGGACCCCCCGCATTCATATATTGTTTCAAATAAGTTGATTGGTGTTGTAAAAGAGTAGGAAGCTTCATGCTTATAAGTGGTACAAAAGGAGCTTGTTTTGACTGTGGCCTAGACTTTATCATGTCATGTTTGATGTTGCTTTGACTATATTCTTAGTGATTATTGCTGTAGCATGACTTGTTCCAAACAATTGAGATTGCTTAATGTGCCGTGAAAGAGTCATGCATTGTTTTAGCATACAAAAGCATAATATTGTTGTATTCTCCTTTGATGCTTTATTTGGGTTAACTTGGCACATGCTTACACCATGTTAAGACTATACCATTCACCTTAGCCTCTATGATCATTTAGTTTTTGACTTGTAATATCACTTTATGTTTTAATTAATAATATTTTGTCGCTTTGCATGATTATGGCCATTATTGTTCTCTTAGTTAGTCGCTCCCAGTCTTTTGCTAGCCTCCACCTGTACCAAGTGTGAGTTCCACTTATGCATCCAACCCCCAAGAAAACCAAGTCATTCCAAAAAGTCCACTATAAATTCCTATGCATGGTGTGTTACACCATTCCAAATATATTCATGCTTTTATCTACCTTCCAAGTGAATATTAGTGATTAAATCTCTCACAAACTTGATGGCACACTTTACTTTCTTGCACTTAATAAACTTGAACCGTTGTGTCCATCTATGTTGCTTATATGCTTGCACTTTATAAGTTGTGAATTAGCAGAACCATGCTACCATGGGGAACGCTTTCAACATTGCACTTCTTATTCAGTTGATATCATGTTCTTTTGTTTATGGATCCCGATGGTGTGGAATAAAAGGGGAGCTTGTAAGCTCATGGAGTTTGTATGTGTGTTATAGAAACACCTGGGTGGCTAGCCTAAGCCATGCCTAATCATGGTGGAAACTTGCAGCATAACCATAGTGAGCATTCTGTGAAGCATCCTCAATAAAGACCTATGCAAATAGCAAATAAAAAGATCATTGAGATGCTCATTGTCTGTTGCCTTGTCATTTTGATATGGGATAGCTCCTGTGTCATGGGGCAAGGGGTACCCCGTTGGCGGTTCTCCATGATACACATGCACTTACAATGACAAGAACTTACTTGTGACTAAAGTTGAGTAGCATGAGGTTCGGTACTCGTAAGCAAGCGGCATGAGATTTTCAACTTATAACTTGTCAAGCATATCCTCATATTTGTGTCACTTTAACCTTAATCACCTCAAGATGCTTATGATAGGGGGAATGAGAGCTGAAAGCTAATAAGTACCATAATTTTTGGAAGCTCTTTATGAAACTTGAAATCCCTTCTTCCCTTTGTGAAGGGCCTTTCTTTTTACTTTTATGTTGAGGTCTCCATCTTCTATCTTTATGCACCAATTGAGAGAGCATAGTGGTAATTCTTAGTTTAATGTGCATTATCCCAAAACTTGTTGATTGATTCATAACTTTGATATTGCTTGTTCTTAAATTATTTGTACCTAGTCACCCTTATGAACTTTGAAGGTGTCCTATGCATTTATATTTTGCTATACCATGAGGGACAAGCTGAATACCACTCTTATTATGTTTTCTATATGTGAAACAAACAAACGTCTTTCAATGCATTGTTATTCATGATCTTTTGTTTGTACCTTTTCATGTTACAACATAGTTGCTATGTCTTATTGTTAGAACTCTATCTTTCAGGCTTATGTTTAGAGTACTTTGATCACCAGCTATCAATGCTTTAGAAATACCTTGATCAAGATTGTGATGGTGCATGTCACCTCAAAAATTATTCTTTTTATCACTTACCTACTCGAGGACGAGCAGGAGTTAAGCTTGGGGATGCTTGATACGTCATAAACGTATCTATAATTTTTGATGATCCATGCTTGTTTTATATCAACTTTCTTATGTTTTGTTTACACTTTGAGGTATTTTTATAAATTTTCTAGAACTAACCTATTAACAAGATGCCATAGTGCTAGTTGCCTGTTTTCTGCTTTTTTGGTTTCAGAAAAGCTAGTAAGGAAATATTCTCAGAATTGGACGGGACAAAAGCCAAAGTCAATATTTTACCAGAAGGAACACGGAGTCCGAAGGGCAGCCGAAGAGGGGCAACGAGGCGGCCACACCCTAGGGTGACGTGATGCCCCTAGGTGCGCCGCCACCTAGTGTGGGCCCCTCGGGCCGCCATCGACCTTTCCTCTTTGCCTTTAAAAGTACCCCGAGACGAAAACCCTAAAGACCCGATCATAAATCCACGAAAGAGTCTGTAGCCGCCGCCATCTCCATCCCTAGATCGAGGGGATCCGAAGCTCTTCCCGGCACCCTGCGGAGGGGAGAGATCATCCTGGAGGCCTTCTTCATCACCATGCCTGCCTCCAGAGTGATGCGTGAGTATTTTACCCTTGGACTATGGGTCCATACAGTAGATAGATGGTTGGTTCTCCTCCTTTGTGCTACCATGTTTAGATCTTGTGAGCTCCGTTCATGATCAAGATCATCTATTTGTAATCCTATATGTTGTGTTTGCGGGGATCCGATGGATATTGAGATACAATGTCAGATTGATTATTGATTCTATCATGTCTATGTTATTTGTGATCTTGCATGCTCTCTGTTGTTAGTAACTATCTTGGCCAAGTAGATGCTTGCAACTCCAAGAGGGAGTATTTATGCTCGATAGTAGGTTCATGCCTCTAGTAATCTGGGGAAGTGACGAGGGTTTGACTCGTCAATGCCCATTGTTATGGACTTGGGTTTTGGAGAAGGAGGGAGCGCTGGAGGCATCATGGCTAGCAAACAAGCACATAGGGATGCGGGTTTTACCCAAGTTCAGGCCTCGTAGAGGTCGCTACTCTTGCTTGTCTGCTCTTGGAATTAACAAAGGAATCGAAGATTACAGGGGCATGTAGATGCAGTCTAGCGTGAGTTGTGGAAACTAGGGTTTTGATTGTCCTCCTCGCTGCCCCCTCCTAGCCTTTATATAGATAGGCTAGGTCTCAGGTAGCAGGTCGACTCGGTTATAGATTAGGGTTTTCCCTTTGAACTTTCTATCTTAAACTTCTTCTTGTCTCGCAAGCAACCGAGAGTCCGTGGGCCACTCGAATTCTCCATTGGGACTTGGCAACACCGTGTTCTTCTGCCATATCTGGACCATATATACCAAACTCGAGTACCTGTAGGGTATACCCATGTCAGTATCCCCCGAATGTCCAGTGGAATCGCAGATTCGACTAGGGACTTTATGAAGTCTTTCGAGTGCATGACTAAGCATTTTCGAGTGTTCTGTTTGTGTCATAGGGATTGTTGATATACGTGCCTGATTTAACCGATGTACCGGTATCAGTTAACTGCCTTAGGGCAAAACAACGCAATCTACTCAAACTCGAGTCCCCAGACTCGAATTCGGAAAAGTGCTGGCGTAATTCGACTCAGGCCGCGAAGGTCTTACTGTAGTCGAATTCCAGTGTATAAGTGTGAGCACTCGACGCGTCCGTCAAGGCATGTTCATCGCACTTGTAGGTACAGATATATTTCTGGTAGTGCACAGAGATGCGTTGCCAGGCCTTATTCAGGTCTTATCTTCACGCTGTAAGCGCGACATCTGAATTTTTTGTCATCGTGGAGATGATTCGGGTGGCCCAGCAGACGTAGTCTCTTTGTAGGGTAAATATGAGGCGGAGTCACCATAGCATTTGAGTGTGGATGTTATCAACACATAGTACGATGTACAAGGAGAAATAATCATAGGGTGCGCGACCAACGCTCCCTATGGGAGTATCCCCCGAGTGCCTACTCGAGTTGTAGATTTGAGTGGGGACTAAAAATATTTGCGACTGATGTCGTCTTTTGTTGCTTGTTTCAGTCGAATATGCTTTCAGCGCTCCCTATGGGAGTAACCCGCGTTTCATAGTCGAACCGATGATTCAAGTGAAGGGTTTATCTTGAATGTTTGTATACCTACACAAAAAATCTTTCGGGTGCGCGCCAGTGCTCCTGTTAGGAGTAGACCCGAGTGCTTGGTTGAGTCGAAGACTCGAGCAAGGACTAAAGTAGTCGAAATCTTGTGCTACTGGACTCAATGACGTCAGTGCTGACGATGTGATGACCTCGGTTGCCCACGTGAGCGGCTTTGACGGGACGTGATGAGTGGTGGGTCCCACTTTCTGACTTTGATTTGACCGGGCATGTGTAATCTTCTGTTTTAACTATGTCTCCTCGATTTCCGCATGTAATGGGAGTTGTGGGGGACGGTTCATGCTTCAGCTTCGCCACGTGTCGATGGCGATGTGCGCCACGCGTCTAGTAGGGTTTCTGCTGGCTGTTGGATGGCATCCGCGTGGTGGTTAAGTAGCAGCGCAACTGCGGTAATTTTCCCGTCTCTCTTCTTTGCTCATGCCTCCGTCGCCATTGTTGCTGCTCTCTGCTTCCTTGCGCACTTCCTCTTCGCGACATTGGACCAGCTTCATGTCTTCCCCAGTTACTTCCTCCGTTCTCACTGCCATCGAAAGATGGGCAAGAAGAAGGGAGGCTCCGCCACTGGATCCGCGACCACCATTGTCACCACCAAGAAGAAGGGCGGTACCACCATTGTGGGCACCAGCACCACCGGTGCTGGGAAGAAGAAGGGTGCGGGTACCCGCATCACCAATGGCGCCTGACGGGCGTCCATCATCAAGCCCGCTGAACTGCATCTCCATTGTCAAGATGGAGTTCTTCCTCCCGCGGAAGATGACTCGCGAGTGCCCGGTGAGGTGGTAATCCCTTGTCCTCCTCCGGGTTTCTGGGTGATGTTCCTTGCATTCATCATCCGAGGTCTTTCTCTCTCCCTGCATCCTTTCTTCAGGGGTCTCCTTTGCTTCTATGGGCTCCAGCTACATCAGTTGTCCCCAAATTCCATTCTCCACATCTCCTGCTTCATTACACTTTGCGAGTGCTGGCTCGGAATTGAGCCACACTTTGGCCTCTTCAAGAGGCTTTTTAAGCTAAAACACCAGTCGGTGTCCGGTTCAGTAGTCTACGACGTAGGAGGCTGTGGGATCCACGTCGACTCCTCTGTCACCTATTTTGCCATCAAGCTCACCACGTCTGTCCAAGGGTGGAGAGACAAGTGGTTCTACATCCGCGACGAGAAGGCCGCCGGAGAGCATTACAGACTCACGCCCTTTGATCCCGCGGGGACTTGCAAGAGGAGGCGCTCCTGGAAGAATGTCATTATGCCCGGCGAGTCCGAGGAAACAGAAGTGTTGTATAATCGCGTCTGCGACCTCGAAAACCACATAGGCAAGGAAGAAGGTGGCGCTGCTCTCATTTGCACCTGGTTGTGCTGCCGCGTCCAGCCTCTGCAGGCCAGAGTGCACCCTATGTTCCACTAGACCGGTGCTGATGATGTCATTCGCGTGTCTGCTAAGGGCATTTCCACGAGTGAGGTGGATAAGAGGGTGCGACTGGTGACCAAATACACCGCCAAGGAGGTTCTCCCAGGCAAACCAGTCGTGCCTCCTTTCGATGCCTCTAAACCTCCTCCTGAGGTAGAACTGTACTGTGAAGTAGTTTCTGTTTTCGACTGCCTTTATGATGCTTTGATATATAATGTTGCATCTTCTGGATGCAGGACTGGAAGGTGTCTCCCAATTTTCCCCCTCGTCCTGAAGGGGTTATCCCACGCGAAGTGGATGAAGAGGACGAGTCGGAATAGACTATCCCAATTGAAGATGAGGAGAGAGCCCCCGAGTCAAGCGACCAGGACACTCGCAAGCGTTCCCGCAGCGAGGACTCGGATGCCTCGTCGTCGACAATGCCAGAAGGCCCTTCTGTTGTTGCAGAGGAGCCAATCCCCGCCGTTCCTGTGCGCTTCATGGCTCCTCCTGCCCGGAAGAAGCTGCGACTGCCGAAGGAGTCGTCGGAGTCGGAGGAGCAATCATTCGACCTTGATAAATTTAGCTGGTGAGTTCTGCATTCGCGACCTCGCTTTGGTTTCTTTTTGGAGTTGCTTTTTCTCTGAAGTTTTTGCTTGACGTGTTTTGTAGCCGAGCGGCATCGTCGTCTTTTGACGATGTCCAATTTGTAAAGGAGTCCAGAGTTGCAGACTCCAAGGCCAAGGAAGTGGCCGAACGGTCTTCTTCTCCTCCATTAGCGGCCCACTCTAGGCACAATTGATCGAGTTCCCCGCATGCTGGGGAACACCAGATGGTTGCTCGGATGACTATGCGAAAGTCATCTTCGGAGTCTCTGGAGGATCATGTAGGCGTCATTTTGCAGTTTTGGCGGTCGAATGTATACTTGTGGCTGTTGCTGAACTTCTGTTTTCTTCTGATGTAGCTCATCATGAAGGAAGCTGCTCGCCTGGCGGAGCAAGTCCTTGTCATGGGTCGGTAGCACGCACTGCTGGACAATCGCCACCGCGTTGTCGAAGGTGAGTTTTGACTTCGTCTTTATCTTCGTGAATTTTACGAATTCGATTGATGATACATCATGTGCGTTGTAGTTGAGCACAATGAACTACTTCATCGTGATGCTGCACTTGAGAAGACGCTTGCCGCGACAATGAAGAATCGCGACGAAGCGATCGCAGCTCTGGAGGAGTCACGAAAGCGAGAGGACGATCTTCGCGCCTCCACTGCTGAGAGGGGGAAGTTGTTTGAGGAGCAACTTTTCTCGATTTCCAAGTCCCTCTCAGTTATTCTTTCAGCTGAATTTTCATTGCCTTTTGCTTCGACATTGTGTTATTGTGTTAAAACTTTTGTGTATGCAGATGCTAGCGGCCTGAGCTTTGACACCTAGTCTCAGCGTCGCAATGATGCATTGGCAGGTGCCGTCGCGGCAGTCGAAGACCGTAATGTTTCCCTCCAAGAGGCGCTGGGGAAGGCCAAGGATGTGCTCAGTCGCATCCGCGAGGATTTAACTCCCAAGGTCGGCTGATCTACAACCTTGGAGACCTAGTGGAATCCCTCGCTGGAGGTATTCCCGCGGACTTCAGGAACTCGCAGCGTTCCGTCGGCGCCACCATGGCATTCGCGATGGTGCAAGCCCGTGGCGTGGAGATGGATCCCACCGCTATTTCTGAGGCGATGCCTGTCAACGCTAGAGGCCAGCAGGTAGTGTTTGCTCCCTTCGCCGGTAGCTACGCTAAATATGGTCCTCAACTTATCGATAAAGTCGCCAAGTATTCTGAGGAGCGGCGGCGAGAAAAGGCGGTGAAGGCCGCGGCATCTAGGGCTAGCACTAGCAAATCCGTGGCATCGGAGACTGCCACGGATGCGATGAAGCCCCCGAAGCCAAAGTCCAAGTCAAAGAAGCAAAATGCTCCTTAGTCTGCATATGTAATAGCTGTAGTTGCATTTTGTTGAAACTATGCTTTTGTGTGAATGTCCTTGTCGAGACCTTGCCATGCCTGAATGCATTCGTGCTTTTTATCAATGTATTCTTGGTACCTTATTTGCTCTTGCTTGGTTTGTGATAGGGTACGTCGAGTGGTCCTTTGAGTGGTCCTCGTGATCCTCCGCCCACCAATGAAACCTTGGCACAGCCGCGCTCAAAGGTGGAGGAGTTGTCGCTGCTTTCGTGACTGCGCGATCACATTAAGCAATTGGAGTGTGAGTTGCCCATCCTCCGTGGTAGCGCAGATGTATGGAAGTCGAAGGCGGAGAAGGCCACCACCCGCGAGAAGTATCTCTTGGAGGAGGTGGCGCAGCTGAGTGAGCAGTTCAAATGTTAGCTTTTTGCCCTCTCATCTTTTCTTTTAGTCAGTCGCGGCGATGCCTTGTCTTCATACTTTGCCCTTTTGCTTGGTATAGTTATCAGTGCTCGTCATCCGCAGGATGAGAAGGACCGGATTGCCATTCGAATGAATGACCTGACCCAAGAGCAACTGCAAGCGAGTGGGTACTTTTGGGTGAACCACGATCGTGCGATCGCGCTTGCGACCCTGCAGGATCGTGCTTCTCGAGTACTTCATTTTTTGAAGAAGGCGCAGTCATGCCTTAGGCATATTTACCAAACGATGTTTCCACTGGACGCCGTTCCGTCAAGCCTATTGGCTCTTCTGGCAAAGTTCCAAGATTTGAGTGTGGTTCGCGAGTGCGTGCGACAGTAATTAGTAGCTAGTGCTAAGGCTACATTGTCGCTGGTGTGACTGCATAGGCCGGATGTAGATGTTGCAGCTGTTGCCACTGGGCCGCCACCTCCACCAGAAGGTATGACCTGGGACATGGTTCCGCACTACCAAGCGGTTGATCACCCAGCAGAAGAAATTGTCGATTTCTTCGAGGAACAAACGAACGTTCTTCTGTTGTAGCAGTAGCATGACTTGTATCCTGCACATAATTGTACAAGTGTTGTAAAGTTCGTATGAATATGCTGGATGTAATTAATACCCATTGACATGTGAAGAGCTTGCTAGCTTATTTTGCGAGTGTATTGTACTCTGCAGTTCCTTTTCGTTAGCCTGACTTGTGTTTTATCTCAGCACCTTGCCAACCTGTCAGGTGTGTTGCAACTGGGTTGGTGTTTTATCAAGGGTTCGATTGATGTTGTGTCATCTACTCAGGATAATGCGATTTATTCGTAGAACGAAAGTGTAAAGGGTTGCGCAGCCCCCGAGTAGCTCGTCTGGCCAGCTCCCGAGTACGGATTGCAGCTCGTCTGGCCAGCATCCGGCAGCTTGTTCGAGTGGCCAGAGGAGTCGTTTCTTGATTCTGCCGTAGACGAGGCCGTTGGCCTTTTCGACTTGACCGTTGGTCTGCGGGTGAGCCACCGAGGCGTAGCTTATGTTGATTCCTAGGTTTTTGCAGAATTCCTGGAACTCCTTAGAGGTGAAGTTCGTCCCATTGTCCGTGATGATGCTGTGTGGCACTCCAAAGCGGTAGACAATGGACACGAATAACTTGACAGCGTGACCCCTAATTGATTTGTCACCGGCATGGCCTCGATCCATTTGGTGAACTTGTCGACTGCGACCAAGAGGTAGACGTAACCTCCTGGCGAGGATTTCGGGAGCTTGCCGACCATGTCGAGTCCCCATTGCACGAATTGCCAAGCCAATGGTATTGGCCGGAGTTCTGCGCCATGTGCGTGAGGTTTGTCCGCGAATCGCTGGCAAGCGTTGCAGCGCTGGACGATGTCCTTGGCGTCGCGCATGGCCGTGGGCCAGTAGAATCCAGCTCGTAGAGCTTTGGCAACGAGGGCGCGACTGCCAGCATGGTGCCCGCAAGTGCCTTCGTGCATGTCGAGGAGGACGGCCCTTCCGTCCCCATTGGAGATGCACCGTTGGAGCACTCCTGTGATGCTACGCTTGTACAGTTCGCTGTTGATGAGGGCGAATGCCTTGGATCTCCATGCAATCTGCCGTGCGTCAGTCGGGTCGTCTGTCAGCCTCTTGCTGAGTAGGTATGTAATGTAGGGTTGTGTCCAAGATGGCTCGATCATCATGATGCTCATTGGTCCTTCGAGTCCTGTATCAAGCTCTAGGTCATCGAGTGTCATTGGCTCGTTGGGTGGCGTAGCCCCCAAGTCCGTTGACGTGCTTGATTTCTTCTCTAGAGCCTTTGGCTTGATGGAGCATTCGCAGATGCGCTTGATAAATACCCCAGGTGGTATGAGGGCACAGGTGGAGCCAATATTGGCGAGGAGATCCGCCTCTTCATTGCTTTCGCGACCCACATGTCGCAGCTCACAGCCGTCAAAGTCCCCTTCGAGTGTGTAGTAGAGGTCACGATAGGCGATCATGTTGTCGCTTAGTGCGTCGCACTCGTGCATCGTTTGGTTGGCCACCAGTTTAGAGTCGCCGTAGATGATGAGCCTTTTGGCGCCACAGGATTTCGCCATCCGTATCCCATGGATTAGATCCTCATACTCAGCTTCATTGTTGGAGGCAGTGAACTGCATTCGCAGAATGTATTTCAGCTTGTCTCACTGGGGCGATGTCAGTATGACACGTGCGCCAGCTTCATCCTTTCGTTTGGATCCATCGAAGTGCATTGTCCAGAGGTAGGACATATCTGGCTTGTCGGGGAGCTGGTTCTCCATCCAATGCATGAGGAAATCAGGGAGAACTTGCGACTTGATCGCGTCGCGCTTTTCGTATGTGATGTCTCGTGGAGACAGTTCGATTCCCCAAAGCGCGACTCGCCCGATGGCATCAGGGTTATTGAGTATGTGCCCAAGCGGGGCGTCGTTTACCACCACGATTGTGTGCTCCTGGAAGTAGTGGCGCAGTCGCCTGGCTATCATGAAGACGCCATACGCCAGCTTCTAGTAGTGCGGGTACCGCTGTTTTGTTGGCGTGAGCACCTCGCTGAGGTAGTAGACTGGGCGCTGGACCCCGTGGACCTTGTTTTCTTCGGCTCGTTCCACCACAAGCACCGTGCTGACCACCTGGTTGGTGGCGGAGATGTAGAGCAATAGTGGCTCTTTTTCGCGTGGAGTCACCAGTACTGGCGAGGTGGATAGTAGATGTTTGAGGTCTTCGAATGCTTCTTGCACCTCATCTCTCCATTCGAACTTGTCAGCTTTGCGAAGAAGTTGGTAGAAGGGCAGTGCCTTTTCGCCCATTCGACTGATGAATCGACTGAGCGCCGCGATTCGCCCAGCCAGTTGCTAGACGCCTCTTACGTTCTTCGGCTTCTCCATGGCCAGTATGGCCTTTATTTTCTTCGGGTTTGCTTTGATCCCTCTCGCGGAGATTAGATACCCGAGTAACTGCCTAGATGGCACGCCGAAGGCGCATTTGTCCGGATTAAGCTTGATCCGGTAGCGGCCGAGGTTGGCGAAGGTCTCACGTAGATCGTCGATTAGCGAGGCTTCCTCTTTGGTTTTGATGACGATGTTGTCAACGTAGACTTGGATGTTGCGACCAAGTTGATTCTTGAGGCAAGCCTGCATGCACCGCTGATAGGTGGCTCATGCGTTTATTAGCCCGAAGGGCATCGTGTTGTAGCAGAACACACCAAAGGGCGTTATAAATGCCGTTTTCTCCTGATCCTCCTCCTTCATTCGAATCTGATTGTAGCCTGAGTAGGCATCGAGGAAGCATAGGCGCTCACATCCTGCGGTGGATTCGATGATTTGGTCGATTCACGGCAACAGGAAGTGATCCTTTGGGCAGTACTTATTCAAGGAGGTGAAGTCCACGCACATCCGCAGGATATCCGTGTCTTTTTTAGGCACACGCACTGTGTTAGCGAGCCAAGTGCTCTCCTTGATCTCGCGTATGAATTTTGCGTCGAGGAGTCTGTTGATCTCCATTCCGACTGCTTTTGCTCTTGGTTGAGACGATGCGGATTATGCGCTTGGCCTTAACGTCTGGATTCACGTTGAGTGAGTGCTCGGCGAATTCCCTGGGAACTCCTGCCATATCCGCTGGACACCAGGCGAAGATCTCCAAGTGCTCACAGAGGAATTCGATGAGCACGAGTTCCTATGCGAAACACAAGTTGTTGGCGATGAGGGCCGTCTTGGTCGGGTCCGTTGGGTGGACCTGGACTTTCTTCGTGTGTACCGACGAGTCGAAGGACAGGTCGGGTGACCTTGGCCTACTCAGGGGAGGCAGGCTGTTGTCTGTCGACTCCTTTAATCTTGCGAGTTCCTCCTGCATGCCGAAGGACTAGGAGATTCTATTGAATTCCCTGTCGCAGCTGTCGGACCTCTCGAAGTTGCCATTGATTGCGATTATGTCATTTGGACCTGGCATTTTCATCTGTAGGTAGGCGTAGTGTGGCACTACCATGAACCTTGCGAATGCGACATGTCCGAGGATGCAGTGGTATTGTGAAGGCCAGTCGACGACTTCAAAGTCGATGCACTCTCGCTGAAAGTTTTGCGGCGTGCCAAAGATGACGTCGAGGTTGATTTTGCCCAGGAGATATATGCCCTTCCCTGGGACGATGCCGTGGAACATCGTGTCCGAAACTTCCAAACAAGTCAGAGGGATCCTCATTGCATGCAAGGTACTCGTGAACATGAGGTTGATGTCGCTGCCGCCGTCCATGAATACACGACTCATATCAAAAACCCCGATATGCGCCTCGAGTACGAGGGGACAATGGCCTGGACAAGGAACTTGGCATGGATGGTCATGCCTGACGAAGGTGATGCAGGAGTCGCTTCCACTGAGGTACTCAGTGGTGGAAGGTGGAGAGTTTATCACCAAGTTGACTTGGCGAGTGATGGCCTTCTGCACTCGATTTGAGGGACGCCCTTTTTGGATCATCCCCATGTTGCCCACGGCTTGTGGGTATGGCTCGCCTCCGTGATGCTGGACCGGCGTGGCCGCGGATGGTGGTGGTCCAGTCGGTGGTGGAGGAGCTCCATGTGCCACAGCGCCTAGGGCGGCTCCGTAGCCCCTGTTGACCACGTCGCGATTCATCCGGGCCAGGCCCTCATGGAGTTTGAGGAACTCGCGGTAGTCCTTGAGAAGGTGGCTGGATTTCTTCTTGCCATCATGCTTGTCGATGTAGAAGTGCACGTTGCATGGCCCGGACAGTTTGTCCTCGATAGATGTTGTGGGTGCCTCTTCGTGAGTGCGGTGCTGCCACACCTGTGTGGTTTTTCTGCTGTCGTGGTATCCACCACTGCGATATCCGCTATTGCGGTTGTCGTCGCGTTTGTCGGCGTAGCCGGCTGCGACCATATTGACCTCATCGCGGTCATTGTAGACGCGCATCCGATCTTTGCCTTGGCGGTCGTGTCTATGCCCGAGGTCATCATCGTCATCGGGGTAGGTACGGTTTTTCACCGAGTCTTCTCCGTCAGCCCATCGATTCGCGATTTCCATCAGGTGGTCGATCGTTTTGGGCTTCGAGCAGCTCAACTCATCCCTGAGCTCTATACAGCGAACGCCGCTGTTGAACACGTCGATTGCGCGGTCCTCCGAGATGTTTTCTACGGAGTTCTTGATGATGGACCACCTCTGGATGTATTAGCGTAGCGATTCGCCCGATCTTTGCTGGCAGCTTCTCAGTTCTTCGATTGATGCGAGCCTTTTGTAAGTGCCCTTGAACTTGCGCATGAACCTGTAGAGCAGCTCTTCCCAGCTGTGAATGGATCCGTGCGGGAGGTTGTTGAGACATGCGCGAGCGGCGCCCTGCAACTGTAGCTGCAGGCATTGCATGGCCGTGCTTCGACTCCCACCATGTAGTCTGACAGAGGAGATGTGGTCCTCCAACCAGATTTTCGGGTCCTGTAGGCCATCAAATTTTGGGTTCTCCGACGGAAGTTTGAACCCCTTAGGCATTCGCTTCTGCCTGATGGCTCTGCCGAAGCATCTGGCGCCGCAGAGCTTAGTCTCGTCTTCTTCTAAGTCAGTCGAATGAGCGCGTCTTACCCGCATCTTGTCGACTTTGCGCTGCGTGAGGTCATCACGTACATCGTAATCGCGGTCATGCCGCCATGAGCGACGTCGCCGTGACAGATCGTGACTGTCGTCACTGGAGGAGTACGAGTGATATTTTTCCAGAGCCTTACTTTTCTTCAGCTCTGGTGTTGGTTCTTTGTCGAGGGCGGTCTCGATTAGCCCCAGGACCGCGATCGTAGATCGGTGCATAGCGGCTCGCGGATCTCTAGCCGGAGGCTGGTTGTTGAGGAGGTACATGGTAGCCGCCGTTACCGCGGCTTGCGGCGTTTTTGGGAGCACGTTGCCCCGCGTATCCACCGTCATAGAGCCGAAGTGGAGGACTTTCGCGGACTCTACGCGTTCTTGCTCGGTAAGGTGAGCTAGTCGAGATCGCCTCTTGTTGACAATGTACTCGTTGCCTTTGGAGGAGGATCCTCCGTGGGAGGAGAGCCGAGCTCGTCGAAGGCTCGACTCGTCCGCCGCCTTTCTGCACGCTTCGAGTTGTGCGATTACTTGTTGCTGGCGCTTGAATTCCTCCTTTAGCAGCCAATGGTAGCCCATCAGCATGTCTTGCGACGTGTTTTGGGGTAGAGGATTGCCCCATAGAGCTTCGCGACAGTGGGCCCACTCGTTGTCGTTGAGCTTGATCAGCATGCGCTCACCGGTGTTCGCATTCGCCGAGAGCGATGGTTCTCCACCTGTCCCGTTGTTGACGGGCGCGCCGTTACCACCGTTTGTGGGGCCGCCGTTTGCGACTGGTATGCCACCATTGGGCGTGCTGCCATTCGGCGGTCCGGTGCCAGTGTTTTCGCGATTGGCGGTGGTGTCGCCCACGTTGATGACGACGCACATGAAGTGGTTGGGGAAGCTGTTGCTCCCGCAACTTTCAGATCCGAAGCCGTAGGCTCCATCTTCTGTCGCTAGGTCACCCAGATCAGATCCACGACTGCTGTCGCTATCCGTACTCCTAGCTATTGCCGAGGTGTTGAGCTCGCTGAGGGTGCCTATTGGTGGCGAGAACCACGATGCTGGAGCAATCGCGGGTGCCATTGGCTGGTCAGGCATGCGAAGCGTGCCCAGTTGACCGACCTGGAAGCAGAAGCTCCCAATCGTTAGGATGATTCCATCGCCCACGGACTCGAAAGCCGGGCGAGTGGCCGGCATGTGGATGGTGAAGTCGAATGCGCCGAAGAGCTGGCGAATCTCTGCTGTTGCAGAGTTGTAGATCGCGGTTGACAGGGCCAAAGAAGCCGCGACATCAGCACTCCTAGTTCCCACAGACGGCGCCAATTGACGAGGGTTTGACTCGTCAATGCCCATTGTTATGGACTTGGGTTTTGGAGAAGGAGGGAGCGCTGGAGGCATCAATCGGCTAGCAAACAAGCACACAGGGATGTAAGTTTTACCTAGGTTTAGCCCTCATAGAGGTCCCTACTCCTGCTTGTCTGCTCTTGGAATTAACGAAGGAATCGAAGATTACAGGGGCGCGCAGATGCAATCTAGCGTGAGTTGTGGAAACTAGGGTTGTGATTGTCCTCCTCGCTGCCCCATCCTAGCCTTTATATAGATAGGCTAGGTCTCGGGTAGTAGGTCGAGTCGGTTACAGATTAGGGTTTTCCTTTGAACTTTCTATCTTAAGCTTCTTCTTGTCTCGCAAGCAATCGAGAGTCCGTGGGCCACTCGAATTCTCCATTGGGCCTTGGCAACACCGTGGGCTTCTACCATATCTGGACCGTATATACCAAACTCGAGTACCTGTAGGGTATACCCATGTCAGGAAGTGAAAGAAATCTCTAAGGTTGTAGATGTGCTGTTGCTACTAGGGAGAAAACAACAATCCTTTGTCCATGGGGAAATTGTAGTGTTTACTTTATACACTTTGCTTAATGCAATTATCTGTTGCTTGCAACTTAATACTGGAAGGGGTTCAGATGATAACCTGAAGGTGGATTATTAGTCATAGATGCAGTTGGATTACAGTCTATGTATTATGTTGTAATGCCCAATCAAATCTCATAGGAGTCAAGATGTCTAGTATATGCATTGTTATGCTTTCACAATCTGCCAATTGCCCCGCTGTAATTTGTTCACCCAACACGTTATTTATCTTAAGGAGAAACACCTCTAGTGAAGTGTGGACCCCAGTCCATTCCTTTACCATTGATATACCATCTACTGTTTACCGTTTACTGTTTACTTTCTACAAGCAATTACTATCTTCCAGACTATACATTTAATCCTTTGTTTTCCGTAAAACCAGTGAGATTGACAACCTTGGAGTTCTGTGGTTGTGTTGTGCAGGATTCCAAGTTGCTAGCAACACCTTGGAGTTGTTTCCTTGCTCGTACTGGTTCGATAACCTTGGTTTCATAACTAAGGAAAAACTTGCTACTGTGCTCCTCATACCTTCCTCTTGGGGTTCCCAACGAGCTCTACATTTTGAGCCATCAGACATCACGTGATGATCGGGTGTTTTTGACTCTACGCTTTCATACAACGGGTGTAAGACAGTTTTACACATGCGAGTACTAAGGTTCTTACCTGGCAAGCTTAGCATGTACAGACATGGCCTCAGAACACAAACCAAAAGGTTAAACATGAGTCATATAGTAGATATGATGCCCATATAGATGCTCGCCTTTGAAGCTACACCGACTCACGTGATGATCGGACTGGTGTAGTGGATTTGGTTGATGTAATCACCAAAAAGACACGAGGGGTGTTGTTTTTGAGTGGGAGTTCATTCGTAATTTGGATTAGTTGAACTCGATCTATCATAAACTTAGTCTAAATAAACTTTAGAAATTCTGTTGTAGATGGAACCACCTGCTTCTAATTTCATTGTGTTCATGGAGAAACAGAAACTTGCGACGAATGGTAGCAACTTTACCAACTAGGCCCTGAATCTGAGGATTCTCCTCACTGTTACACAAAAGCTGAAGGAGATATGCCCTACAGGCAAATAATAAATAGGCTTTTATTGTCATATCTCAATTAGTTTATAATAGTTTCATATTGTGCTATAACTGTGCCAAGTAGAAACATTGGTACAGGTGTGGTATGAAATAACCAAGTCCCTAGTAGCCTCTATTAATACTAGTTCGTTGGTCATGAGGATGATCTGGGTTTCAAGATCATGGGCATTTATGCCAATTGACAACGGGATCATATCAGATGTGATTGGACATTCCTCGAAGGATTGCAACACGATCAAGTCATATAGTTCATTGTTGCAAAAGCTATACCTAGACTCCTTTTCCTTAGACCATGACCTCATATTACTCACTGTTTCCCGAGGCTGCTTTGACTACATCAACCGTCATCTGGTAATACGGTGGCCATAAAGGTGTATGTTGGGTATTCTAAAGGAACAGTTGATGACATGTGACTACAATACCGGGATTTGTTCACCCACATGACGGGTAAAGATACATACGGCCGGCTTGGTGAGATTACATCCATAAATGTTGCAACATGTGACTCGATCACGGGGATGTAATATCACGGTAACAAGAAAACATAACTTGTTGTGAACGAGATTAAACAAGGTATGGGATACCAATGATCGGATCTCGGACAAGTTGTATCGAGAACCAAAAGGAAGAGGATGCTACATTTAGCAGTTCAAACAACATTGTCATCAGGAATGCATAGGGGTCACATGGATATCCCTGGTCCCTCTGTTGATCATTGATACAGATCATGTCTAGAGTATTCCTGAGTCATGAGAGGATACACTTAAGGGTACGATGAGAGCGATCATTGGTAAGACAGAATCACAGTAGAGAAAGAGAAAGCCAGAAATGTTCCGTGGAGAGATCCGAAGTTGTTCGGAGAAAGAATAAAGGAAAAGACCGGAAAAGTGTTTTCGGATAAATAGGAATTTAAATATGTATATTATATGTTAATTATGAAATAATATATTCTATATAATATTTAGATTAAGATTTATAAAAGCAACTTTTATATTAGGCCAAATCCCCGGAGGGAAATAGCCTAAAAGAAAAGCTGCAGAAAAAGAAAAAGGGAAAAGGATCAGCCCAACCGAATGAGCGGCAAATAGTACACAGACGAGGGCGACTCAACAGAACGACTGGCTGGGCCAGCTCGACCCGCCCACACGGCGTTGGGAGCCACCGTTAAGTCAGCCGTTGCAGTGACGCCGCAGAGCAGAGTGGCCCACCCGGTGGTTTTAGTCTGCTGCGGGCCAAGGCTATTGGGCCACGGAGTGGGCGTGCTGACCCACTCGCACTGGCTGTGAGCAGCCATAGCTGCTGGCCACCGTGGGCTGCTAGTTGGGTCCGGCGAGGTGGCCCATTCGGCCACCTATTGGCCCAGCTGGCTGCCCCTTTTCTTATTGCCCTTTTCCCCTTAGTTTTAGTCCCACATGGGGCACCTAATGGGGAGGGCACACCTCCCTCCGCCTATATAAAGGGGTGCCCATGGGAGGACTAAAACACACCTAATATTTGGAGAAGTCCTTTGGTTTACTTCCTCCTTCCCTCTCTCTCTAGTCCTTGTGACCATGGCCCCAAGTTTGGGCTGTGCGAACAAGGCACACCTGAAGTACGCTGTTGCGCTGCAGGGATTCCTAGCCGGATATCAACTTCCACACTCTCGGCGGGATCGGGGAGCCGGAGGTCTCATCGTGCACCGGATGTGTACGAAGACACGAGGCGGAACACTTGGGGCGCTTAAATGTCGTGAGCCGGAGCTGCTGCATGATGAAGATGAAGAAGGAGCAAGGGGTGACCTGCGAGGAGCTTCACGACCTTGAGGTCGGCTACGAGTACGACTACATCAACCACGTTCCCCGCAGAACGTTAACCGCGTACGGTCTACAAGGGTATGTATTCTATATGCATTGGCCGTTACCGCATTACTACATAGATAGATCCTAGGCAGTTTTGGGGTTCCATCGTAGGAATTTTTTGTTTTCTGCTGCGGATCCCCTTCAGTGGTATCAGAGCCGATCTATGCGTAGGAGTGTTGTATGGCCAGTACGCACATGTTTTGTGTGGGCATTGATCCCTTAGTTGTTACCCTCTAACATGTACTTGTTTATATTGCGGTATTGTTTGATGAAGCGGCCCGGACCGACCTTACGCGTATTCGTACACGAGACTGGTTCCACGCTCAACATACGGCTTGTACCGTATAAGTGGCTAGCGGGTGTCTGTCTCTCATTCAATAGTTGATATAGCATTTACAACGGAGGGCCCTGAAAGGGGTGTAATAGAGACAACTATCGGATCCGTGTTGTGGTTGGAAAGTTCGTAGATTAGAACCGGTTCTATTGCGAGAGCCCTAACAACCATGTAAAACTTGCAATAGATAAAGTAGAGGCGTCTAACTTTATTTGCAGGGGGGCATGTGATTATGATATGGCATTGGTCGTTAAAAAGGTAAAGTAGTTTACTTTTATGTTACTAAGTAGTATAGTGATAGTCATCGTTCCGATGGACAACCTGGTGGAGGCGTCGTGGACTTGGCGTCAAACCAAGGGCAAGATGGAGATCATGCCGGAGCGCTCGATGGAGATCAAGGCACAAGAAAGACCATATCATATCACATTATGCATATGATGTTGATACCTATTTTACATCTTATTGTGTGCTAGTATTTAGATACTCAACGGTAGCAAATAAGATAATCCCTATTTAATTCCAATGTTCCGTGTTCCCCTTGTGTGTGCACCACCAAGAAAGTTCTTCGGTATGAGGCGCCCTGCGATGAGTAGGGGTCAGACATATCTACGTTCGCATACAGTGGGTGTAATCCATGTTGCACAGTGAATACACACAAGTTAGATTTGGCGAGCCTAGCACGCCATAGAAGCATGGCCTCGGAACACAAGAGATCGAAAGATCGAGCATGAGTCACATGGATGATGTGATTGGCATTAGTGAATGTCTACCTTTGATAATGCACTGATGGCCGTGTTAATCGGGCGAGGTGCAGAGGATAGGGATCATGCGATCACTAAAATCATCCAGGGGATGACAATTTTAGTGGAGACCAATTATAAATTGATCGCTTATTATAAACTTAGTCTAGATGTCTGTTTGCAAATATCTTAGTAGATCGTGGCCTATCCCATTGAGGTCCTTTGCGACCATGGGAATATATTGCTTAATATGGAACTTAGCAAAAGGTTCCAACTTCATAGATTAATACCCACGCCTGAGGGATATCCTCGTAAAAGGTGATCTTCTCTTCTTGATACAATAACCATTAGGAGATAATTCGATGACTCCAGAATGTTTGGAAAAACACTTAGCGATCTTGCATTAGAGTCGAGAACTCTTGGAAGGGCTTGATTGCGAATGGAGGTCATGGATGAAAAGGTATATGTTAGATATATAAAATTATAAATGTGGTTCTTGCAAAACTCGTTGCAGTTTGCAAAGTATTTGATACTTGTCCCGTTTTGTGAAAATAGGAGGATCTGCTTGAGAATTGCTGTTTTTGAGGCAACGTGACTTGATGACGGCAAGCAAAATAGTTGATGGCCGACATCACCTCTTCCCTCAAAGTTTGTCATTTGGATTAGTGGACTTGAATATAATTTTGTAATCCTAGTTTGTGTGTCTTGCTTTTGGCAAGACGATTATTCATATGAACAAGTTACAAGCCAGTTTGTACTATTCTTATGAACAATACCTTATGGTCACATTATGATTATAAATAAGTTATTCACATCACTATGTTAATAATAATGGTTTAAACATTTATAAAAGGATTAGAATGCTAAAAGATATCCAAAGTTTAATAATGAAATAACACTATAGTTTAAGTCATTTTGGTTATTGCATGTTCTTTATGAAGATCGGGGTCCTAGATGCTTAATCTAGAGACTTTGCAAAACCATGCCTCTTGGGCAGAATGACTAAAACTCCGCATTCTGGTAAAACGGTGATATGCGAAGAAATGTTGAAACTTATACATAATGATGTATCGTATTTTCAACAAGTAGTGGAAATCATTAGGTAATTGTGGACGTAAGTGAATAAGCGTATTTACTTAATGAAACATGAAGTTTGAAATGATTTGAATTGTTCAAATGAGTTCATAACTAAATGGGATATTGAAATCAACAAGAATACGAAGTCTCTTCGATTTGATCGACTTGACTAAAGTATTCAAGTTAAGTTTAGCATAAAAGGAACTTGTGAAAGATGTTTCACAAATTATGATAATTGGATGAATTCAAACTGTGTTGAAATGTCTAAACATCATAATGATTATGTATTAAGATACATATGGTGTAATATTATCTCTTATAGGGGTTATAGTTGTCATTTAGAGTTAAAGATCAAAATAAGCAAACACTCATTTGAAATACAAAGGAACATCTAAAAGATTCGTGGAAACAACACCATAAGTGTTATGGCACATTCGAGTTTCTGGAGATTTCAAGTCAAATCGTATGAATAAACAAGTCTTTGTAGAGCATTCTTAGGAAGCTATGAATGCATCTTCCACAAAAGGGGCAAACCTGTTGTTGTCCTAAGTTGATGTGTCTTGATGAAGATACAAGTGGAAGAAAGTAAAAGATCAAATCAAGGTATTTGACCTTACCTCCGGATTGTTGAGTGGCGCAGCGAAATGTGTTTCGTGAATCCAAACTCTGCGAATAGAGGAGAAACTAATGATAATGATCATAAAGTTTCAGGGAATACTTTTACTGAAGAAGGTAGGATTCAACTATATATTCTAAACAAGTTTGTGGAATTATATTGTTGATTCACTTGTCATGTTTTGAACAAGACATACCTACAAATTACAAACAAGCATGATGGACCTAAATACGAGAAATGAATAGTCATTGAAATCTCGTTAGTGGAATTCTCGATTTGATGGTGATCAAGGAATTTTGGAATGTCCAAGATTGTCGAGAGGACCTAGATTTGAGTGGGAGCAAATCAGCTTGGCTAATTCATAATATGTAGCTGACATATTTTGAGTGGGAGCTAAGTGAAATCCCTGGATCTCAAACATGAATGTCATATTTGAGTGGGAGCGTGAAATCATTTTAGAATATGTAGACGACATATCTGAATGATGTGATTGGTGTTAATAACGTTTAAGTTAGACAAATAAGGATGAAGTTGAAGTTATTAAACAAGAAAATCTATCAAGATAGATTGGTGAGTTTAATAAACACTAAATGTCGAATGCTTCCTAGAATTGATTCTGAAAGATGTTTAGAATGTCCTAAAACAAGATTCTGAAGAAGCTCAGAATGGAACAAGGTGAGAAAGTAGTTCTTACTGTATGAAGCATTGAGTTAGTATTGCAACTATGGTTGAAAGAAAGAGATGCGTTGCATCTCCTATGCCTCAGTCATAGGTTCTTTCGTATATCCATATTGTATACTCGACGTAATGTGACCCGAGGTTCTGGTTGGTAGGACAAAGTCTTAACTGTAAGAGCATGTCGTTAAGTGATTCCTGAGTTGATCACAGAACCAGAATTAAGTTTGTACATAAATGGCTTGAAGCAATGTAAGTGGCATAGATGCATATCATGCACTAGGATCTACATAGATATAGAAGTATAAAGGCTCCATCTGATGTGATATATAATGTTATGGTGGGGCTAGTTCGCTTTTAACGTAGAATGATGTGTCCCAGGGCCCAGTGCCCATGAGAAAGCCCTCGAGGTTGATCTAAAGTCACTGTAAGCTCCTGGAATCCGGCCTTGTTCTGCCGCCATGACTATAGTATATACACAAAGGATAGCAAAGTGTGTTTTGAAGTTTAGATGACAACGGTGAAAATGACCGTCATCATAAACACTAGAAACAAAGTCTCACTTTGTCTCCAAACAAATGCTTCGACCCATTATAAGATAATGGTGTGAATGTCAAAATTAGGAAGACATTAACGATTTGCAAAAGACATAATGATCTGGTAAAACGGAACATGGACATGACGTTTCCCATGAGCATGCATGATCTGTAAACGCATATGGTATATGGTTTATATGAGTAAAATGCAAGCTAGATTATTTGTACTCTAGTGCAAGTGGGAGACTGAAGGAGATATACCCTAGAGGCAAATAATAAATAGGTTTTTATTGTCATATCTCAATTAGTTTATAATAGTTTCATATTGTGCTATAATTGTGCCAAGTAGAAACATTGGTACAGGTGTGGTATGAAACAACCAAGTCCTAGTAGCCTTTATTAATACTAGTTCGTTGGTCATGAGGATGATCTGGGTTTCAAGATCATGGGCATCTATGCCAATTGACAACGGGATCATATCATTGGAGAATGATGTGATTGTACATTCCTCGAAGGATTGCAACACGATCAAGTCATATAGTTCATTGTTACAACAGCTATACCTAGACTCCTTCTCCTTAGACCGTGAGCTCATATTACTCACTGTTTCCTGAGGCTGCTTTGACTACATCAACCGTCATCTGGTAATACGGTGGCCATAAAGGTGTATGTTGGGTATTCCAAAGGAACAGTTGATGACATGTGACTGCAAGACCGAGATTTTTTCACCCACATGACGGGTAAAGATACATACGGCCGGCTTGGTGAGATTACATCCATAAATGTTGCAACATGTGACTCGATCACGGGGATGTAATATCACGGTAACAAGAAAACAGAACTTGTTGTGAACGAGATTGAACAAGGTATGGGATACCAATGATCAGATCTCGGACAAGTTGTATCGAGAAACAAAAGGAAGAGGATGCTACATTTAGCGGTTCAAACGACATTGTCATCAGGAATGCATAGGGGTCACATGGATATCCCTGGTCCCTCTGTTGATCATTGATACAGATCATGTCTAGAGTATTCCCGAGCCGTGAGAGGATACACTTAAGGGTACGATGAGAGCGATCATTGGTAAGACGGAATCATAGTAGAGAAAGAGAAAGCCAGAAATGTTCTGCGGAGAGATCCAAAGTTGTTCGGAGAAAGAATAAAGGAAAAGACCAGAAAAGTGTTTTTGGATAAATAGGAATTTAAATATGTATATTATATGTTAATTATGAATTAATATATTCTATATAATATTTAGATTAAGATTTATAAAAGCATCTTTTATATTAGGCCAAATCCCCGGAGGGAAATAGCCTAAAAGAAAAGCTGTAGAAAAAGAAAAAGGAAAAAGGATCAGCCCAACCGGACGAGCGGCAGATAGTACCTGCATGCTGCAATGCAACGACGACAGCAATTTCTTTGGGCAACCCTATCGACCCTAGACGGCAGAAACCCGGCAGGCTAGCAGTGTCACGCCAGATGATTCGGCCAGGAGTACCAGGGCGGCCCACCCAGGTGGCCTTAGCTGCCATGTCGGGCAGCGCGCTACTGGGCCGCGGAGTGGGCACGCCGGCCCACTCCTGCTGGCTGTGAGCAGCCATAGCTGCTGGCCACCATGGGCTGCTGGCTGGGTCCGGCGAGGTGGCCCATTCGGCCACCTATTGGCCCAGCCGGCTGCCCCTTTTCTTTTTGCCCTTTTCCCCTTAGTTTTAGTCCCACATGGGGCACCTAATGGGGAGGGCACACCTCCCTTTGCCTATATAAAGGGGTGCCCATGGGAGGACTAAAACACACCTAATATTTGGAGAAGTCCTTTGGTTGCTTCCTCCTTCCCTCTCTCTCTAGTCCTTGTGACCATGGCCCCAAGTTTGGGCTGTGCGAATAAGGCACACCTGCAGTACGCCGTTGCGCTGTAGGGATTCCTAGCCGGATATCAACTTCCGCACTCCCAGTGGGATCGGGGAGCCGGAGGTCTCATCATGCACCGGATGTGTACAAAGACACGAGGCGCAACACTTTGGGCGCTTAAATGTTGTGAGCCGGAGCTGCTGCATGATGAAGATGAAGAAGGAGCAAGGAGTGACCTGCGAGGAGCTTCGCGACCTTGAGGTCGGCTACGAGTACGACTACATCAACCACGTTCCCCGCGGAACGTTAACCGCGTATAGTCTACAAGGGTATGTATTCTATACACATTAGCCGTTACCGCATTACTACATAGATAGATCCTAGACAGTTTTGGGGTTCCATCGTAGGAATTTTTTTGTTTTCTGCTGCGGATCCCCTTCAAAAGCAGTATGTGCTAGAAGCGCCGCTAGGCTCCCCACCAGCTCCAGATGCCCCCGATGAAGAAAAGAATGTCTATTTGACTCGTCATGAGGACCACAACTTAGTTCATTGTGGCATACTGTATGGGCTAGAGCCAGAACTTCAAAAGCGTTTCAAAAATGGCAATGCCTTTGATACCATGGGTGAATTGAAAATGATTTTAGATAGCCATGCTACCATAGAGAGTTATGCTGCTTCTAGAAAGTTCTTTAGCTGCATGATGGCAAAGAACAACTCCATTAGTGAGCACGTACTCAAAATGTCTGGTATGTCGATAAGCTTGTGTCCTTGGGAAGAACGATTCCCATTGACTTAGGCATACATCATGTTCTCCAAGCTTTGGCACCTAGCTACAAGAGCTTCATGATGAACTATAACATGCAGGTCATGAAGAAGTCTATCCCCGAGTTTCTGTCAATGCTTAAGACTGTAGAAGTGGAGATTAGGAAAGAGCATCAAGTGTTGATGATCAATAAGACCACCAGTTTCAAGAAAGACAAGAAGGGAAAACTGAAGGGAAAGAAGGGCGCCAAATCTGTTGCTGCGCTTGAAAAGAAATCCCGAGTTGGCCCTAAGTCTGATACCAAGTGCTATTATTGCAAGGGGACTGTCCATTGGAAGCGCAACTGCCCTAAGTATTTGGCGGACAAGAAGGCCAGCAAGGCAAACAAAGGTATATGTGATATACATGTTATTGATGTATACTTGACTAGTACTCATAGTAGCACATGGGTATTTGATACTAGATCGGTTGCTAATATACGTAACTCGAATCAGGGGCTGTGAAACAAGCGACAGCTAGCAAGGAATGAGGTCACGATGCGTGTTGGCAATGGATCAAGAGTTGATGTGACCGCTATTGGAACGCTGCCTCTCCATATGTCGTCCGGATTCATTATAAATCTAAAATAATTGTTATTTGGTGCCTTCACAAAGCATGAATATTGTATCCAGATCATGTTTATTGCGAAGTGGTTATAAATATGAAAACAATGGTTGTTCAATTTATATGGATAATATCTTTTATGGTCATGCACCTGTGATGAATGGTTTATTTCTGTTAAATCTCGATAGTAGTGATACACATATTCATAACGTTGATGCTAAAAGGATTAAACTTGATAATGATATATCTACATATATGTGGCACTGCCGTCTAGGTCATATTGACGTAAAATGCATGAAGAAGCTCCATTTTGATGGACTCTTGGAATCATTTGATACATGTGAGCCATGCCTTTATGGGCAAGATGAATACAACCCCATTTTCCGATACAATGGAGCGGGCGACAGATTTGTTGGAAATCATACATACAGATGTATGTGGTCCAATGAGTGTGTCGACACGCGGTGGATATCGTTATTTTGTTACTTTCATGGATGATTTAAGTAGATACGGGTATATCTATTTGATGAAACACAAGTCTGAAACCTTTGAAAAGTTCAAGGAATTTCAGAGTGAAGTGGAAAATCATCGTAATAGAAGGATCAAATTTCTGTGGTCTGACCATGGAGGTGAGTATCTAAGTTACGAGTTTAGCGCACATATGAGAGCGTGGAATAGTTTCACAACTCACGCCTGCTGAAACACCACAACATAATGGTGTATCAGAACGTTGTAATCGTACTTTATTGGATATGGTTCAATCTATGATGTCTCTGACAGACTTGCCACTGCCATTTTTGGGTTATGAACTAGAAACCAATGCATCCACTTTAAATCAGGCACCATCTAAATCCATTGAAACGACACCGTATGAATTATGGTTTGGAAACAAACCTAAGTTGTCATTTATTAAAGTTTCAGGAAACGATGTTTATGTGAAGAAACTTCAGCCTAATAAACTCGAACCCAAAGCGGAAAAATGCGTCTTCATAGGATACCCTAAAGAAACAATTGGGTATTCCTTCTATCACATATCCGAGGGCAAGGTTTTCGTTGACAAGAATGGATCCTTTCTAGAGAAAGATTTTCTCGCGAAAGGTGTGAGTAGTCGAAAGGTAGAACTTGAAGAGGTTATTGAACCTTCTCTTCATGAAACAGTGAGTGGCGCAGCGCCAGAAATTGTTCCGGAGTTGACTTAACCGAATGAAGAAGGAACTAATCATAAAGATCATGAAACTCCGAAAGAGGACACTACCGAACCTCGTAGGTCAAGAAGGACACATGCAACTCCTGAACTGTATGGAAATCCTGTCGTGAATTTCATGGTAGATGGAATTGATGACCCTGCGACGTATAAGAAGCGATGATGAGCCTAGATTACAACAAATGGCCAGAAGCCATGAAATCCGAGATGGGATCCATGTATGAAAACCAGGTTTGGACCTTGGTGGACTTACCTCATGACTGAAAGGCCATTGAGAATAAATGGATTTTCAAGAAGAAAGCTGATGTTGATGGTAATGTGACCATCTATAAAGCTCGACTTGTCACAAAGGGGTTTCGACAAATTCACGGAGTTGGCTACGATGAGACATTCTCTCCCATAGCGATGCTAAAGATGGCTAGGATTATATTAGCAATTGCTGCATATTTTGATTATGGAATATGGCAGATGGATGTCAAAACCGCGTTCCTCAATGGTAATATTGAAGAAGAGTTGTATATGATGCAACCAAAGGGTTTTGTCGATCCTAAGGATGCTGTCAAGGTATGCAAGCTTCAGTGATCCACCTATGGACTGAAGCAAGCATCCTGGAGTTGGAATCTCCGCTTTGATGAGATGATCAAAGAGTTTGGATTTGTGCAAACTTATGGAGAGGCTTGTATTTACAAGAAAGTGAGTGGGAGCAATGTGGCATTTCTAGTATTATATGTGGATGATATATTATTGATTGGAAATGTTATAGATCTTTTAAACAGTGTTAAAAGTTATCTAAATAACAAATTTTTGATGAAGGACCTTGGTGAAGCATCATATATATTAGGCATTAAGATCTATAGAGATAGATCAAGACGCCTAATTGGGCTATCACAAAGTACATACCTTGATAAGGTTTTAAAGAAGTTTAAAATAGACAGAAGTAAGAAGGGGTTCTTACCTATTTTGCAAGGCAAGACATTGAGTAAGACTCAAAATCCGGCTATGGCGGAAGAAAGAGAGATAATGGATAAGATCCCCTATGCTTCAGCCATAGGCTCTATAATGTACGCCATGCTATGTACAAGACCGGATGTGTCACATGCTATTTGTTTGACTAGTAGGTACTAATCTATTCCAGGTTCAGAACACTGGATAGTGGTCAAGAATATCCTTAAGTACTTAAGAAGAACTAAGGAAATGTTTCTTGTATACGGGGGTGAAGAAGAGCTGGTCACTAAGTGTTATGTTGACACTAGCTTTGACACCGATCCGGATGACTCTAAGTCTCAATCTAGATACGTATTTCTCATGAACGGAGCAACAATTAGTTGGACGAGCTCCAAACTACCTATGGTGGCGGGATCAACAATGGAGGCGGAATATGTTGCTCCTTTAGAAGCAGTGCAGGAAGCGGTTCGGATAAAAGAGTTCATAACTGAACTAGGTGTGTTTCCTAGTACGTTGGACCCAATGGTGATCTATTGTGACAATAATGGAGCCATAGCCAATGCCAAGGATGGAGATATAAAGATTTGTAAAGTACATACGGATCTGAATGTAGCGGATCCATTGACTAAAGTTCTCCCTAGGGAAAAACATGATCAACACCAGAACTCCATGGGTGTTAGATTTATCACTATGTAAACTAGATTATTGTCTCTAGTGCAAATAGGAGACAAAAGGGAATATGCCCTGAGAGGCAATAATAAAGTTTTTTATCGAATTCCAAGTATATGATAGATGTTTATTTTGCATGCTATAATTGTATTGATTGGAAACATTAATACATGTGTGTTTAATAAACAAATAAAGGGTTCCTAGTTATGCCTCTCTTATAAACTAGCTCATTGATTAACAAGATGATCAAGGGTTCCTGATCATGGACATTGGATGTTGTTAATATCGAGGTTACAACATTGGTTGAATGATGTGATGAACATTCATCCGAAGTATAGCATTATGATCAAAATCATTGTGTTTAAATTGCTATAACATCATACGAAGTAATCCTAGTCCTTAGACCATGAGATCATGTCAATCACTAACACTAGAAGAGTAACTTGATAACATCAAACGTCACACCCTAATATGGTGACTATAAAGGTGGGTTTAGAAACTTCGAAGGTGTTATGTAGAGGCTCATGGATCAAGAGTGGGATTTGTCCATCTTGATGACGGATAGATATAGTCTAGGCCCTCTCGATGATATCACATTGAGATAGCTTTCAAGTAAGTGTGTGATCACTAGAATGTTATATCAGGGAACGAAAAAAGAGTGCATGTCGGCAATGAGATCAAACTAGGTATTGAGATACAATGATCGAATCTCAGAAATGTAATATATCACGATACAAAGGGATTTAATTACTAGTGTTAAAGGTTCTCACGATCAGAGAAGTCATCCTTGAATGTGTGGGAGTTAGTATGGATCTCCATGTCCCGCTACTGATTATTGATCGGAGAAGGGTCTCGATCATGTCTGCATTATTCGCGAACCATAGGGTGACACACTTAAGGTATATCGACACCATTTGGAGCAAATGTGTTCCAGAGAAAAGTATTGCAAAGCGCTAGAATTATTTCAATGGACACCGGAATTGTTTCAGGTGAAATTGCTGAAATTGGTTTTGCATGTGATATTGAAATATTGCAGGGGGTTTTATGTGAATGTTTTTTAATTAAAGTAATTAACAAAATTCTAAATAAAAGAGTTTTATTAAATGAGAGTTGCATTAAATTTGGTGGAAATTTAATGCATGTGAGTGGACTTTTGAGTGGAGGCATATTTATGTGAGTGGGAGCTCCACCCACATGAATGAGGGAAGAGGTGGGGGCACCTCCATGGCCGTCGGGCATGGGAGGGGGCTACCCCCTCTCCCTATAAAAGGATCCCCTCTCCTCCTCATAAAGTACACCTCCTCATGAAGGATCTCTCTCCCCCTCTAGAATTATTCTCCCATGGTCTCAGATTAGCGAGATACATGTTCCCAGTGGATTTTCGTCTGGAAGGAGTTGCTACTTCTGCTGCATCGCTGGAGCAAGGAGGCGGAGGTTGTTCGGTGGACTGGACTTGTGTGCGATCACGGATGCTCTGCTGATTTGTGGCGCTAGGACTTCCTCTCGATCTTGAGATCGGCAAGCAATCAACTACATCATCCACGAGTCCAATCTCATTATACTTTGTCGGTCTTCAAGGGTATGATCTCTATGGATGTATACCCACCCGTTGCTTGTATCTAAGTAGATAGATCTTGGTGCTTAGTAGTTCCCATCGTAGGAATTTTTTTGTTTGCTATGTTGCAAACCCAACAACTCTCCTCTCCCTCCACCGTCGCTCGCACTCTTCCAAGCGGAAGTAGCGGTGGTCGTGGGCTGGCTCCTCCTCCTCCTGGCGCACGGCAGGGGCGCCAACGAAATCATGCGCCCGGGACGGTGGTGGCAGGACCCCCTAAAGGAAGCATGGCATGCCGCTCCGCTGACGGCACCTGCGGCTCGAGCCGGATCTGCCGGCTTCATGGTCGTTCTTCGACTTCTTGAACCACCCCAGCTTCTTCATCGCTGGCGGTGGTGGTGGCGGTGGTGGTGGTGGTGGCTGTGGTGGCTAGTTGCTGAGTGGCTCCGGCAATGGCGATGGCAATGGCGAGAGGAGGGGTGGTGTGTGGCATAGACGGTCGCTGGGGCAGCTTAATAAGCCCCTGCCGGTGGGAGCGCGTGCTGGTTCTCATGCCTTCGCCATCAATGCCAGCGCGGGAACTCAGGCGATGCCCCGTCCCGTCGTCATTGATGGCGAAGGCTGTTGCAGCTGCGTCTGACTTGGTGCCGCCATTCAGTTTGCCGCCTGTGCCTCTGAATCACTGTCGCGGTTGCATCTGAATCGGTGCTACGGTTGCGTCTGACTCGCTACAGACGCTGGCGGGTGGGCCAGTAGCACGCGTGGTGGAGGACATGCCCACGACCCGCATGTGTCTGGGCCGACGCAACGGTCAAGCAAATTAGGTGCACCGATGGGTCGAGCTGGATGCGTCAATCCGGATGGGTCGTGCCGCTAGGAGACCGCGCACGCGCCGCACGTCTGCGCGGACACGTTCGGACGCGCCCGGGCGGGTTGGGTCGGGCCGGTGGAGATGCCCTAATGGAACATTCTGCTGAAAATCAATTTATTTCATTCATGGTCCATATCTAAAGATGTAGAATGGTGCCCCCTCTAGGTACCCTCCCGTAAATCAGAGTTTATGGATCGTTAATCTTGGCTCTTAGTAAATCCTAGCATTTCCTTTGATTCTCACCATGTCATGTAAAAGGCTTCCACGGTGGAAACCCTAATCCCAAATTCCCAATCCTGCACACCACCGATCCCAACACGACGGCTCGCCTCCTCCTCTTCCACCATGCTCACGCGACCCCTGCCCTCTCCGCCGCCATACCCATGCGGCGCGGTGGCTCATACTCCTCCTTCACATCCTCTTCATCTTGCACAGCGTCGGCTCCATCCCGCAACCATCCCTCTCTTTACTAGAAGCCAGACGGACAAGGAGGTGGTCTGCTCCACCATCGCATGGCCGAAGAGACGAGCGAGGATGGGCCGTCGTGTACGGCCACGGATACAGGCGAGGAGGGCCTTTCAACTGCATCCACAACAGGAGGCCCTCGACACTGCTGCGCTTGTACCTCAGTGACACCCAGATTTCCGTCGTTCTTCTCCTCTGACTACACCGATTTGGCTATGATGGCATGTAGGTTTCTCTCTCCGTACATCACAGCATAATACTTGGTTTCTAATAAGCTTGCAACATCAATAACCTGAAATTTTTAACCATGTGTTTTTACCTTATGAAGACTAGACTATATCTCTGCATTCTTTGTTGTGAATTTCAAGTCAGGTTTGATGCTACCGTTAGGAAGCAGATGGGTGAACGTGCATCAGCACATCATTTTAGATGTAATATGCATTAGACTCCCATACATGATTCAATTTTTGAGTTGGTACGCATTATTTTAGATGCAGGTTTCTCATTTTTAATTCTGTTTTAAGCTAAAATTTTAGTGTCATGTTCATTTTTGTAGTTAGATGTACATCGGTGTTAACTCCATAGGTTGGTAGCAGAACTTGTGTTTGTCGTCATAGTTCGTAGCCACGGGAACTACAGGGAAAGAGGAAGAAGAGGCTTTGTCATATCCATTCCCGGCTCTACATGCCGTGCTACGTATGGTGACCGTCCTAGCTCCGCCTCCACAAACTACGACCATCCTCCACGTCCCGGCCAGTCTATCCCTCCATCTATTACAAATAGCCACACTCTTCTATTCCCCTTATTTGTCTCCTCCCCTATGCTCCTTATCTCGGTTACACATTCTTTTACATGCATGCTGCAAGATAGATGAAGTAGTGTATTATTCGTGCTCCGCTGTCTCATAAGTAACTTATTCCTGAAATTTAACTGCGATTAATGATAACATGTATGTGAAGAATATTCATCGCCCAATTATGTGACTTGAATTTACAATATATTGATTCCCTCGGATGTTGGGGTTATAATTACAAGCTACGGTTGGATGAGCTATGGTTTGAACATCTTGCCTCTTAACACATGGCTACTTATGAATACCTCCTTTTTAGAATATTCTAATTTATAAATAAGGGTTAATGTGCTAAATTTGTCAGTCTGGACTATAATTAAATGGGTTCAATGGCAGAAAATAATAAAATTTCCTACAACGAGAACACACCAACCCAAGATCTATCTATGGAGAAGTACAGTAACGAGCGGTATACGATGATCATACCTTTGAAGATAGAGAAAGGGAGAATACGTTCCTATCGTCGGATTGATGACAAGTACGCCATGAGGGTGGGGGGGTCCTCGGGGCGTGGAGAAAGATTGGGTGTGAGACGATCGTGTTCCGGAATGGTGAGCACACAAGCTTTACCCATATTCGAATCCGCCTGCAGTGGACGGATCCTACTCCTGCTAGCAATCCAGTAATACGGCAGAGCCAGAAGTATAGATTACAAGAGAGGTTTCTCCTATGGGAGTTGAGGTTGTGATTGTTGATGCCGTAAAGGCCTATCCCTAGGACGGCTTATATAATCATTCGGTCCTAGCTTACAGGAGAGTCCTATCCGGCTACGATACAGAGTCGGTTACATAGTACATCTTGGACTACAAGTAACACTACAGGCCTAAGTCGGTAAGTCATTTGGGCCTTCCCTTAGCCAAATAGGCTTCCATCTTGTTTCCTTGAATGGGCTACCCGTGAAGCATAGCTCTAACCCGAAGTGGGCCACCCTGGTCCGTGAGTCAGAGTGGGTATACCCAGAAAGTATATCCCCAACAGTACCCCCCCGAAGCCTCCAAGATCCAAAGTTGGATTTCATCATCTAGCCGGATTCTTCTTCGGCTATAGAATCTTGAAGGGTCCTTGAAACTCTAAAAGAAAAATGGGATCCGAGTCTCAGGAATGAGTCGGACCAGTCAATATCTCATTATTACTTTCCTGCTTGATTTCAAACTAATTCAAACTTGGCCTGTGACGCAACCTGATGTCATTCAAGGTCTAGTCTTGTCACTGACAAACATTCTGTCAGTGTGACCGTTGGTGGGTCCGCTTTGTGCGGAACTGAGGCGCCATTTCAATGCGCACATGGAGATCGAGGCATCACAATCTTCTCAGGGAAGTTTCCTTGCTCCTTCCGTGACACATGGCACAAATGTCGCATGTTTACACCAATCCTGGCGCAGGTGAGGCTATAAGGGGTAAAATCTCCTCAATTTCTTCTCACCAGTGCCCTTGCCTTCCTTCTCCCCAAACCAAAAATCTGCACCCCCATCTCGTCCTCCTCTCCACCCCTAAATCTGCACAACGTCGCGCACCTAAGGTCACATTCCCCGGCGATGCGAGATGGAAGACGCATCAAGCTCCGGTGCGATGACATGTATGGTGATGACGGCAGAGGATAGAGGCCATCGCAGGGTCTGAATTCCCTACGTCTTGGACGATGAGAAGCTCTGTAGCGTCAAGGCAGAATGTCTCCTCTTCGCCGGTGAGTGGCGGAGCGGCTTCGACGTGCCTCTTCCCGCCCCCCGCAACGACGAACGGGTACACTTTGGTACTCACCTTGATCAAGGTCTAAGTTTTCCACCCTCGGAGTTCTTCTCCGAGGTGATTAATCATTACGACGTACAACTCCATAATCTTTCTCCCAATTCGATTCTACATCTTAGCACCTATGTCTCTCTTTGCGAGGGTTATCTTGGAATCAAGCAGAGTCTTACTTTCTTCCTATACTATTTTAGTACTAGGAAAAATTCCATAAATTTCGGTGTTCCATATATAACCGGAACTCTTAGCTTAGTCCTTAGGAGAGAACGAGTCTATCCACAGCTAGTGAATCAGGGAATAGATGACCGTCCCTATTTTTCTATCACAAGGACAAGCTGGCTCCTGGCAAGCAAGAAGGCTTCTCGACTTCCATTGATGGTGATGCCGCTCCCCAAGAATCATGGGACGCGGAAGCACCGACTCTTACTAAAGATTTGATCCACGCCAAGAGGCTAATTGAATTTTTGATGAAGCATAGAGGACTGAAGGGATCCGACTTAGTCCATTGCTAGCTAGCTCGTCGGATTCAACCTCTTCAGCATCGTGGGGATCGGCTGATGCACACAATCACCAAGAGTAGAAAAGAAAGCTTGAGGATTAGCAGGCTATCGATCCCCAACAAAGAATACGAGACCCGAGTCAAGTGGTTGATCAAGGAGCGGTAGACTGGAAGATTTCAGATGTCTCTCTGGACATGTTCATGGCTGAAATGGATCGTATGGGCACCTAGAGGGGGGGGGTGAATAGGTGCTACTTCAAATTTTAGTTCCTTTTCAATTTTAGGCTTGACACAATGTAAATTCTCTAGATATGCAATTACGAGAATTTCCCTATATGCCAACATAACTACGAAGCGTGTAAAAAGGAGCGAGGAAACCGTAGTGGAGCACGCGGAGACATGGGGATTTGTTTGACCACAGTTCCTTCCTTGTTAAGGGAAGTACGTCTGCGTTGGAGGGGTGGGCGGTTCTAATACCACCACGCCATAATAGGCCTCACCCTATTCTCCGATGGATCTTGCCACCAAAGGCCTGATCCACCTTTCCACTATTGGTACCCTTCGAGGCGGAACCGGTGCCTTTACAATGCTAGCGGGGCACACATCCACAACCGAATTGGAGGCTCCCATGATGAAAACAAGCTGCCATAAGAACAAGGATTATCAAATAATCAAAACTAGGATCTAGATATTTGCAAGAAATACTAGATCAATAATCCCCCACATGAATGGAGGGGAAGTTGAGCGCTTGATTGGTGTTGATGAAGATCGAGTCCTCCTCCTTCAATTCTCCAAATATCAAAGCCTTTGGGTGGGTGAGGATGGAGATCTCGCTTGGAACTTGAAGAACAGGTCTGAGCCTTTTCGAATGAATCAAGAGTTCTGGCAGGAGGGGTTGATGGGGAATAAATACCCCCTACCAAACTCGGTTGTTGGAGACTTTGGGGGCTAGATTATCCGGCCGGTGAAAAACTCCGCCCCGAAAATGGATTTTCCGGGGAAAAATCTGCCCCCATACTGCACGAAGCGCCATGGCTACCTTTGAAAAACTTCCTGGGGGTGGATTATCCAGCCCCATTTTGGGAGGATTATCCGGCCCGGGAAAAAACTCTGGCCATGGCCAGACAATCTGAAGAATAATCCCCCCATACTGCATGATGCGCCTTGCCCACCTTTGACGATTGGTCTAGGCCAGATTATCCGGCCCTTGGCAGGGCGGATAATCCGCCCCCAACGTCTGTTTTTGGCTGCTTTTCATATGAACTTTGCAGCACTTAGGACACATGAGATGATCCATGGTATTGTTATCTAACACACAAAACACTATAGATCATGAAATGTTCTTCCAATCTCCCCCTTTTTGGTGTTAGATGATAATCCTAGGATTTGCAATAGAGATCTACTAACAACATCATTACAAGGATGAAAGAGACTCCCCCTAAATGTGTGCATAATTAATAGTTTGCATTTGAATACAAATGCACACAAGTAGGTACAAGGCTATTTCATTAGAAGGGAATCTACATACAAATAACAAGTTAGACCAAAAACATCATACCACCATGAGAGAGAAGTCCTCAATATAATATAACAATAGTCAATATGATAACCATTATTGAGACCTTCCAGTGATAGATGGATAACCAAAATAGCCAATATGATAGATGGATCCATAATCACCGAGACATAAATCCACAAGATAATTCCACTGATAAATCTACAACTGAACCATAGTGCCACACATAAACATAGTCTCATACAAACCAACTCACGAATAAAAGCTCAACGCTAAATGGGCTCAAGCAATGAAAGAGAAAAACGATAAAAAGTAAATGCTTGAGCCCGACCCATGCAAATTCATGGAAACCTAAATAGAACTACTTCTCCCCCTTTGGCATCGAAATACTAAAAAGGAAGAAGAGCGATGCTAGTGTCCCAAGAGATCACTCATTGTACGCCGCATCATCATCATCGTCCTCGTCCTCGTCCCCGTCCTCATCTTCCTCTTCATCATCATCATCAGCTGCTGGGGAAGGCTCCCTTGACGGAGGAACATGTGGCGCTCGAGATCTCCATAGTTGAGTCCGGAGGTGTTCCACAGTGCCTTGTTCCTTTGCGGCCCCAAAGTTTGTCGGCGAGTGCATCGCGGGGCCCGAGTTGCCTGCGCGTTTCGCAAAGTTGGGCTGCCAACTACCGAGAGGGGCCATTTCAAGGCAAACTCATTGATGACCCACAAGTATAGGGGGTGTATCGTAGTATTTTCGAAGGAAGTGAACCCCAATTTATTGATTCGACACAAGGGGAGCCAAAGAATATTTATAAGCCTTAACAGTTGAGTTGTCAATTCAGCTGCACCTGGAAAACAATCTTGCTCACAGCAGTTTATCAGTAGCATCAGTTTTGTAGTAGGAATAACAAAGTAACAGCAGTAGTAAAGCAAAGACAGTAGTAACAAAAGCAGTAACAGTGGGATTCGAGTGCGGTAGGCATAGGGATAGATGGACGGGCGTTGCATGGACAAGGCAATTCACATAACAATCAGAACATAGGGCAATTGCAGATAAATAAGATAAAGCATCCAAGTACTAGATAATACTAGGCATGTGTTCCATATATAGTCATACGTGCTCGCAATGAGAACTTGCACAACATCTTTTGTCCTGCCACTGTTTGCGGGGCCTCTAGAACTACGGCAATTAAGGTGCTCCTTTTAATAGAGCACCGAGCAAAGCATTAACACTCCGTGAACACATGTGATCCTCACATCAAAGCCATTCCCTTCCTGTTATCCCGATTTACATCACTTGGGCCATAGGTTCCGGACAACAACTGTGTATACAACTTGCAGATAAGACCAAAAACAATACTATCATAATGAATCAATAACATGTTTAGATCTGAAATCATGGCACTCGGGCCCTAGTGACAAGCATTAAGCACAACAAGTCGCAACAAAGTCATAAAGCACTAATAAAAGATACTAGGCACCATGCCCTAACAATCTAATGCCATTACATGAACGATCTCATCCAATCCCTACCATCCCCATAGCCTACAACGGGGGATTACTCACTCATAGATGGAAACATGGATGGTCGATGGAAGCGATGGTGATGATGATGGCGATGATCTCCTCCAATTCCCGTCCGGCAAGGTGCCGAGCGGAGTTTCGTGCTGTTGTTTTGGAATCTGGTGGTGGCGAGCGGAACTCCTTCCGGAAAAACATCGAACCCCAGTTTTTAGGTCAAGGCTCCTTATAGCGAAGAGAGAGGCCGAGGGTGCTGGGCGCCACACCACCCACGCGGCTGGCTGGCCAGCGCCACCAGGTGGTGTGGCCACCCCTGGCTCTTCTCCGTCTCGTATTCTGGCTCCTGGAGTCTTCGGGTGAAATAGGATTTTTGGCATATTTTCCGGGATTTTTCCTGATAGTTGGTTTTCTGCACAAAAAGTAGACACCAAGGCAATTCTGCTGAAAACAGAGTCAGTCCGCGTTAGTTGCATTCAAATCACACAAGTTTAGAGGAGAAACAATAGCAAAAGTGTTCGGAAAAGTAGATACATTTTGGACGTATCAACTCCCCCAAGCTTAGCTTATTGCTTGTCCTCAAGCAATTTAGTTGAAAACTGAGTGCGATAAAAGAACGTTCACGAACACATTTGCTTCATAAGATGTAAATATTCTCAGCAATGTGATCAACTACTTAAACAGTTCATAATAAAGAGTATGCAGCTAAGTCTACTTAATAGTCATTGCAAGCTATGAAGAGATTCCAACTCAAGAATAATAAGTAGCATGAAGCATAAACATAAGCAACATTACAATGCTCATAAAAAGGTATGATAGAGTGGTATCTCGCTTGCCTTTGATTATGAATGCCAAGGCACCTCTGAAGTTCAAATGATGACTAGAAGTAAATATATCAAGGATACAAGCATCAAAGTCATAACACAAATAATCAAGTAATGGAACAAACACAAAGAATGACAACTATGCTCTCAAGAAGGTGCTCAAAGAATATGTGGAGACTCAACAAGTAAAGAAAAAGGTTTTGAATAATTTTGAAAAGCTTCCAAATGCTGAAAGTATGGTACTCGTTAGCTTTGAGCTCTCATTGCCCCTATCATAAGCATCATTAATGTGGTTAAGGTGAAAGTGACACAACTAAGAGGATATGCTTGACAAGTTATAAATCGAAGTCTCATGCCCCTTACTTACGAAGACCGATCCTCATGCTACTCAACTTCAGTCACAAGTAAGCTCTTGTCATTGTAAGTATATACGTATCATAGAGAACCGCCAATGGGGTACCCCTTGCACATGACACAGGAGCTATCCCATAATCAAAATAACAAGGCAAGCAGACAATGAGCATCTCGGCGATCTTTTTATTTACTATGTGCATAGATTTTTATTGAGGATGCTTCATAGAATACTCATTATGGTTATGCTGCAAGTTTCCACCATGATTAGGCATGGATTAGGCTAGCGGCCTAGGCGTTTCTCTAACATACATACAAACTCCATGATCTTAAAAGTTCCACTTTTATTTCACACCGCCGGGATCCATAAGCAAAAGAACATGATATCAACTAGGTACAAAGTACCTATGAAGTGTTGAAAGCGGTCCCCATGATGCATGGTTCTGCTAACTTCAACTCATAAAGCGCAAGCATATGCGCAACAAAGAAGGACGCAATGGTTCAGGTTTATTAAGTGCAAGAAAATAAAGTGTGCCATCAAGTTCGTGAGAGCTTTACTAACTAACTTTCTCATAACAAGCAATCATTTTATTCGGAAGAAAACAAGGCATATTGAATATGCACGGAGGTAGCAAATGATGCTAATGGGTAGGTATGGTGGACAGTTTGGAAATATTTGGTTTAGGGAGTTGGGAACTTGAGTAAAACATATTCAGTGAAAGTGAAGGCTAGCAATAGTAAGGGAGTGACAAATGAGAGAGCAATAGCTGTCATTATCATGCTTGCAACAAAACATGACTATTCATGGCATGAAAGTGATTCAAGATCCTCAAGGCAAAATAATTCATCAAGGCTTAACTGATTATCACAGTCATGTGCATGCGTGAGCATGTGCCAAGTCAATTCAAATGAAACATTCAGAGGAGGATACCGCGGTGTCATACCAATTTATGAATAGAGCAATGCAAGCAAACATTCATAAGACATGCTACAAACTATTAGCGAGCTGGAGCTAATCATAAGAAAGCAAGAACTACTAAGCATCCAAAGATAACATACACCCTACTTGAACGGACTAAGCAAGCTCACAATGATGAGTATATGTACAAAATGAAAACAAATAGAGTTCATTACCAGCCTCTTACCATGCCTCAAGTTGTCATTGATCCTCATTATTGCTCTTCACTTGTGTGGCTTGAATAATAATATGAAACCAATATCCACTGAGGACTGCCGAACCCTATAGCAAACTCGCAAAAACCAAAGAAGAACGACAAATATTTTTGGTGTTTTCGATTTTTAAACAAGAACCAAAAGGGAAAAACAAAGCAAAGCAAAATCTTTTTGGGTTTTTCGAAAAGTTCAAACAAAGCAGTCAAAAAGAAGAAGCAAACCAAAGAGAAACAACCGAAATATTTTTGGTCTTTTTGTGTTTTTAGAAAGCAAAAGCAAAGAAGAACGAAAACTAAAAAGAGAACGAAAACATGAATATAAGTACCGACGCAACATGATATGGAGATGAGTGCGGTGTCGGCGTACCTCCCCCCAAGCTTAGGCTTTTGGCCTAAGTGGGTATCAATCCCAAGCTGGCCAGGATGAAGTGTCACCAGTGCAGCGAAGAGGTACCCTCATCCTGGTGCGAACTCGAGTACGTCCCTCCGTAATGCGCGGAGTAATCATAGGAGGGCACATCCTCCTGGTGCTGCTCGTGGAAACCCAGCAAGCGAAGCTGCTCGTCCACCTCCTCCTTGGAGCGCGACCACGGTCTCCTGTGAACAATAAACAAAGCAGGCTGTGGCAAAAGGATCTTCCTTTCATCCCCATCAGTGAAAAGCATCCTATATACTAGATTGTTCAAATCAGAGGTAGTAGTGACAAAGTGATGAGTTCTCATGGCAACAAGGTCAAGCCTATGTGGTGCCAGCATATCATCATAGGTATCCACTGAAAGACCTAATGCATTGACTATACGTGAGGCAATGATGCCCCCATAGATAGGCCCCCTAGCAGCTAGACGACGAGCAATAAGCGAGCCAAGATTGTACCCAGTATCATTGTTAAGCGCAGTAGCAAGGAATGCTAAATGATAGTTGGAGGTATTACTTGTGTTCTCCCTACCCAGTACACTAGTAGCAAGATAATATGCAAAGTATCTAAGAGCAGGGAGTTGGATATTTCTTATCTTTCCGCGCTGCGCCACGCGGTCATCATCATTGGTCACCCCTCAATAAAGCTCCAACAAATCAGCGGGTCGCCCTTGAATTTTCTTCATGGTCCCTGTCATGCGCACACCTACAATACTGCAAAATCTCTCCAAAGGCATGGTGAAGGGCAGATCATAGATTTTAAAAGAGACAGTAGACTGATAGGGTGTAAACGTGAAGCTCTCAACAAAAGTTTTGGTGAGCATAGCGTATTGCGCACTCTCATCTTGCATATATGAGGTCAAACCAACCCTCTCAATCAGTAGCAAGAAATCATCAAGAATACATGCAGCTTGTAAGAAAGTAAAAAAAGGAAAAGAGGATGGGTGAGCATCCCCATCATCCCTTTCACTCCAATACGAGTTGCAATGAGATCTTCATTGTATGATGGCCTAGCTTGAGAGGCTGTTCTTGAGGGCCTCGACCTCCTAGGTGCATTACTCTCAAATATCTCTCCAAAAGATGGTTGTTCATGCTTGGTATTCTGAAATTTAAACACCTATTAAACAAGTGATTGCAAAGTAAATATAATGAAGGATTCTACTCATAGGGACTTGCAAGAGGCCTAAACATGCATCAAAACTATATCTCTAAGCATCAAACAAGCTTACAAGCCCTCATAACCAGTCACCTAGAGCAGCAAAATACTCAACATATAATCCACTAAACACAAATCTACTTGGACAAGGGGAGGAGTCACATACCAGGGAACAAATGCTCCAAATTTCAGCAAGAAAGATGGGCTGAGCAAGGAGATCGAAAAAATCGAGAGCAAGCACAACAAGAACGCGATTTTGAGATATGAACTGGAGCTTACTCGGGAGAGAGAAGAAAGTGGCAGGTGAGAGAGTTAGTGGGGGGGCCAGGGGTGGCCCACACCAGGGCATGGCGCCACCCAAGGCTGGCCGCGCCACCATGTGGTGTGTCTGCCTGGTGGCCCCCCTAGTACCTCCCAGGTACTCCTCTGCCCCTTTTTTCACGTAAAAATTTAATATGAATTTTCTAGAATTTTTCGAGACACTTTATTTTTGGGCAATTTTTAGAGATAGAAGAATGATTTTTCTGACAGACAGATTTTTTTATTTTTTGGAAACATGATGCAAGGACAAAACAAGGCTAGAACTACAGAAGTTCTAACATGCAAGCAACTAACAACAAAAAAGAAAACTAAACGAAAGCAAAAACTAAAATGCAAAGGATAGAAATAAACGGAGATAATCATAATGAAAACATTGTTTTGTTCAATGGAATCCTTTTGTTAACAAGGTTGATCAAGTCTTGCTACCAAAACAATTGCATATGAGACAAAACTTTGTACTCCACTAATGATTATGTTACCTCAACCTTGATAGCAATGGTCCCAATCATAATAGTTTCACATTTTTCTCTTAGTATGGGACAATATATTTCTCCAACTTGAATGCCTTCAACATGTTCAATTGAATTCAACCATAAGTCCTTTCAATCTTCTTGGGGAAATGGACAGTATGTTCCTTATCATTAACATTGAAGGTCACCTTTCCTTGATTACAATTAATAACAGCTCCTACAGTATTAAGAAAAGGTCTCCCAAGAATAATAGACATATTATCATCTTCAGGCATCTCAAGCACAACAAAATCAGTTAATATCAAGAAATTGTGAGCCACCTAAACAGGTACATCCTCACATATACCCACAGGAATAGTGGTAGATTTATCAGCCATTTGCAAAGATATATCAGTTGGTATTAATTTTTCAAGTTGAAGCCTCTTATAGAGAGAGAAAGGCATAACACTAACTCCAGCTCCCAAATCACACAAAGCAGTTCTAACATAACTATTCTTAATAGAGCAAGGGATAGTTGGAATCACAGGTCTCCAAGTTTCTTAGGAACCTTACCATTAAAGGAATAATTAGCAAGCAAAGTAGAAATTTCTTCATTAGGGATCTTCCTTTTATTCGAGACAATGTCCTTCATATACTTTGAGTAAGGAGGCAATTTAATAGCATCAGTCAAAGGAATTTGCAAGAATAAAGGCTTCATCCACTCACAAAACTTATTATAATGTTCATCCTCCTTTGACTTGTGTTTCTTATCAGGGAAAGGCATAGGTTTTTGGACCCAAAGTTCTCTTTCACTACCATGTTTCTTAGCAATAAAATCTTCTTTGGTGTATTTAGTATTCTTAGTGTGGTTTTCAGGTCCTTCTTCAACTTTTTCTTCATTAGGAACTTCATTTTCTTCATTACCACTTTCAGTTTCAGCATCAGAGATAGATATACTATTGGGATCTATAGCAGGTTCAGAGGGTTCTACAACAGTTTTATGTTTCTTTTTCCTTTTCTTACGAGTAGAACCACTATTTTCAGCTTGTTGGGAATCCTGCTCAATTCTTTTGGGATGTCCCTCAGGATATAGAGGATCCTGGGTAGCAGCACCACTTCTAGTTCTAATTTCATAAGCATGTTTTTCTTTAGCAGCATTAACTAGCAAGTCGTTTTGCACTTTAACGAGTTGATCTATTTGAGTTTGAACCATTTGAAAGTGTTTAACAATCATTTTAACATCATTAGAGGTTCTTTCCACAATATCTTTCAACTCAACAATAGCTCTAGTGTTTTCCATTAGATGATTTTGCACCCTTTTATTAAAGTTATCTTGCTTAACAATAAAGATATCAAATTCTTCTAAGCATTGATCAGGAGGTTTAGATTAAGGGATATCACCTTCATCAAAGTGTTGGAGAGAGTGTACCTCAATAGTGGATGAGTAGGGAATAGGCTTACATAATTCTTCTATAGGAGGTAAATTCTTGACATCCGCAGCTTTAATTCCCTTCTCCTTAAGACATTTCTTAGCTTCCTTCATCACTTCATCATTTAATTCAATAACTCCCCTCTTCTTTGATGTTGGAATAGGCACCTGAATAGATGGTTCAGGTACAATTACTTCAGGTATAGCTTGTTTAGGAGGAGTCCAATCTTCATAGTTCTTACTTATTTTAGCCATTAATTCCTCAGCTTCCTTAGGAGTCCTATTCCTGAAAACACAATCAGCACTACTATCTAGGTATGTTCTAGATTCTTCGGTTAGTCCATTATAAAATATATCAAGAAGCTCATTCTTAGGTAATGGACTTCCAGCCTGTGCATGAATCAAAGCACAAAACCTTGCCCAAGATTCGGGCAATACCTCTTTTTCTCCCTGTTTAAAATCAAAAAGTTCCTGCAAAATAGCATGTCTGGCACTGGGAGGAAAATATTTCTGCAGGAAAGTACTAATCAAGCACTCAGGGCTATCAATAGATCCAGGAGGTAAATTACTAAACCAAGTTTTAGCTTCTCCTTTCAGTGAAAAGGGAAAAATCTTAGCAACAAAGTAAGTACGCATCTTAATATCATCAGAAAACAAGCCACTCATGGTAGAAAGTTCATTCATATGTGCTACCGCACTTTCATTCTTAGTCCCACAAAAAGGTTCTTTCTCGACAATAGCTATGTAAGATAGATCGAGAGAGAAATCATAATCTTCATCTATAATGTTTATGGGAGAAGCAACAAACTTAGCATCAGGAGACAATTTGGGTCTAATAGTACGCCTCTCAAGGAGACTCTTAGCAACGCTCCTATCATGGGTGTTTTTACATTCTTTAATAAATTCATCAGTCATCTCAGCATAACCATCTTCAATATCATAACTCTCACTAGACTCAGGTGAGCTAACAAGTGTGGTAGTGTCTTCATTAGGAGTTTCGGTATTTCCAGCTATAGTTCTAGCAATTGTAGCATCTAGGAAAGGACCTAATGAACCACTCTTATCAAGCACAGTAGAAGCAGCATCATAAGCATCAGAAGTTTCAGATTCAGCAGTAGTAGCGATTATGTGTAGCATGTGTATGTGGTGGTGTAAGGAACTTACTCATAACGCATCGTGAATCAAGAGCGAGAGGTGTTTAGAACCGTACCTCTTCTTGTAGTGGATGGTAAAATAGGAACTTTGCCATCACGAGACTTACCCATGATGGATGGATAACATCAAACAATAGAGAATCCAAGTGAACTTGATAAATAAAGCTATGCTCCCCGGCAACGGCGCTAGAAAATAGTCTTGATGACCCACAAGTATAGGGGGTGTATCGCAGTATTTTCGAGGGAAGTGAAACCCAATTTATTGATTCGACACAAGGGGATCCAAAGAATATTTATAAGCCTTAACAACTGAGTTTTCAATTCAGCTACACCTGGAAAACAATCTTGCTCACAACAGTTTATCAATAGCAACCGTTTTGTAGTAGGAATAGCAAAGTAACAACAGTAGTAAAGCAAAGACAGTAGTAACAAAAGCGATAATGATTGGGATTCGAAGCGGTAGGCATTGGGATGGATGGACGGGCGTTGCATGGACAAGACAATTCACATAACAATCAGAACATAGGGCAATTGCAGATAAATAAGATAAAGCATCCAAGTACTAGATAATCCTAGGCATGTGTTCCATATATAGTCATACGTGCTCGCAATGAGAACTTGCACAACACCTTTTGTCTTGCCAGCCCGTTTGCAGCGGGGCCTCTAGGGAACTACTGGCAATTAAGGTGCTCCTTTTAATAGAGCACCGGAGCAAAGCATTAACACTCCATGAACACATGTGATCCTCACATCAAAGCCATTCCCTTCTGGTTATCCCGATTTACATCGCCGGGGCCATAGGTTCGACAACAACGTGTATACAACTTGCAGATAAGACCAAAAACAATACTATCATAATGAATCAATAACATGTTCAGATCTGAAATCATGGCACTCGGGCCCTAGTGACAAGCATTAAGCACAACAAGTCGCAACAAAGTCATAAAGCACTAATAAAAGATACTAGGCACCATGCCCTAACAATATGATGCCATTACATGACCTATCTCATCCAATCCCTACCATCCCCATAGCCTACAGCGGGGGATTACTCACTCATAGATGGGGAAAACATGGATGGTCGATGGAGAAGCGACGGTGATGATGATGGCGATGATCTCCTCTAATTCCCCGTCCCGGCAGGGTGCCAGAACGGAGTTTCTGGTGCTGTTTCGTGGAATCTGGTGGTGGCGGCGAAGCGGAACTCCTTCTGGAAAAATGTCGAACCCCCCGAAGTTTTTAGGTCAGAAGGCTCCTTATAGGAGAAGAGAGAGGCCGAGGCGGTGCATGGGGGCCCACACCACCCCTTGGCGTGGCCTGGCCTGGCCCGCGCCACCAGGTGGTGTGGCCACCCCTGGCTCTTCTCTGTCTCGTATTCTGGCTCCTGGAGTCTTCGGGTGAAATAGGATTTTTGGCATATTTTCTGAGATTTTTCCTGATAGTTGGTTTTCTGCACAAAAAGTAGACACCAAGGCAATTTTGCTGAAAACAGCGTCAGTCCGCGTTAGTTGCATTCAAATCACTCAAGTTTAGAGGAGAAACAATAGCAAAAGTGTTCAGTAAAGTAGATATGTTTTGGACGTATCACTCATCTCACCCCTACCAAATCCAAACATTCCGTCAAACTGCTCCGTGAAGTAGACGGTCGGGACCCCCATGTCAGTAATGTGTCCGTGACGCAAGCGCCAACGTGGCAACCACGTAGGCAAAACAAGGCACTAAAGGGGCTTGGTGCGTTAACCAAATTCACAATCCACTCCCTCCTTTCGCATGAACCCTAGCACCGACGGCGTCAGAATCTACCCTCCAACCAGGAAGATCCCTTCGGACATTTGACTTCCGGCGCCAAGTTGCTACGCCTACTCACTGATCCCAATCTCCAATGCCGAATGACGTGCCTGCCGTTGCAATGCTCTAGCCCGCCTCTTTCGCTGACGATCTGAGTAGCGCGAAGGATGACATATCCTATTACCGAGGAAGAAGTAGTTCTGTATAATTGCGGGTGAGCTACTCTTCTCTTTCCTATTCGCACTATCTATAACTGCTAGTTGGCTATTGGCATTACAGAGATAGATCGAACCTAGAATTGTTTGCTAGCACAACGCTGACAAACAATTCTTATCTTTTGTCCCCAATTTTCTGTCAAGTAGGATCTCCGCTGAACCCCAATACATGATTATAGTCGCCCTCTACGGCTACCACATTAAATTAGCAGATGAGAAGAGCAAGTGGAATCAAACTTGCAGTCTGAAGATGAAAGTAGCATGCGCAGTTATGCACTATCCCTGGTATGGTTGCTGTTGTGCATGAACATGCTGAAATGGGGCCAGAGCAGACTGCATGGTTCAGCTTCATGGATGAACGAGGCTTCACGGTTCCTATAGCGTGTGACAGTCAGCTAATTGGGTTGATGAAACAGTTTGTTGGGATTCGCGTGGTTATGCTGATTTGTAAAATACTAGATGTGGAAGCTGCTGCTACTGGGAGTCATCCAGCTATTATTAGACAGGGTGGTCTAACTTGAACCCCTGCCACTGTTGAGCAAAATGTGGTTCCTCGTCCGCGCCATGCTTTCGTTAGGCAACCTCCTCGTAGGAGTCCCCATATTGCCGTTGTGCAAAACTCTTCTCTAGAATCTACTGGTACTAGTCGTCCCCGTGGTGTTGTTTCTCTAGCTGCTCCTCCTTGAAACCGTGCTCAAGTTGTGCAAACCCTGCTTTAGAATCTGCTTGTACTGGTCATCCCCATGGTGTTGTTGATCTAGCCGCTGTTGACCCAATCCCTGCCGCTGTTGAGCAAACTAAGGCTTCCAGAGACTGCCCCGCTGTTGTTGCCAAGACTACTGCCTTGTTTGCTGCTCCTCCTTTAGCCCGTGCTCAAGTTCAGCGGGCTGCTGGTCTGGAGCTAGCTCATGGGCTGGACTCTGCTAGCACTTGAAACACTGTTGTTGTGGGAACTACTCCTGATCATTGATGTGGCGTGGCAGTAGCTGCTCCTATTGTGGCCGTGGCCCTGCCTATCCACCAGGTATTGTAGCTCCCGCTGCTAAGGGCCCCCACCTTACTCCCCGTCCTGATACTTCCACCGAGGTTGCTCTAGCTAACGATGATGCTGGTGATGGCAACGGTGGCGTTATGGCTTGGTCTAATGGTGCCGCTCCACATCTCGAACCTCTCGGAGGTTTCAATCCTGTAGAACCTCAGGATGGCAAAGTAGTCGTTCGTTGTGGTGTCGAGGAGTTCACTGCAAAATTAGATGGTGGCACAAAAAAATTCTATGAAGAAACTGATGTAATCCTTGGCAGATATGAACCTAAAGTGGTAGAGTTATCTGACATGATGGCATCATTACAGTGAAGGTGTTGTGGGGGTCCTTGATGGCTCAAAATGTATCGATCTTGTTGGGGAACCCCAAGAGGAAGGTATGATGAGCACAATAGCAAGTTTTCCCTCAGTTATGAAACCAAGGTTATTGAACCAATAGGAGCAAGGAAGCACCTCCAAGGTGTTGTTTCCAACTTGGAATCCTGCACAACACAACCACAGAACTTTTCCCCCAACTTACAATGAGGTTGCCAATCTCACCGGTTTTGCTGAAATCAAAGGATTAAACGTATTGTGTGGAAGATAGTAATTGCTTGCAGAAAGTAAACAGAAAATAGTAAATAGCTTATAGATTGATGGTAAAAGAGTGGACCAGGGTCCATAGTTCACTAGAGGGGATTCTCCTTAAGATAGATGACATGTTGGGTGAACAAATTACAGCGGGGCAATTGACAGACATCGAGAAAGCATACATGCATATACTAATCATCTTGACTCCTACGATATTTGATTGGGCATTACAACATTATACATAGACCGTAATCCAAATGCATCTATAACTAATAATCCGCCTTCAGGTTATCATCCGAACCCCCTCCAGTATTAAGTTGCAAGCAACAGATAATTGCATTAAGCAAAGTGTGTAAAGTAAATAATACGATTGTTCTATGAACAAAGGATTGCTGTTTTCTCCCTAGTAGCAACAGCACATCTAGTACCTTAGAGATTTCTGTCACTTCCCCAGATTCCTAGAGGCATGAACCCACTATCGAGCATAAATACTCCCTCTTGGAGTTGCTAGCATCTACTCGACCAAGATAGCTACTAACAACGGAAACCATGCAAGATCACAAATAACATAGACATGATAGAATCAATAAGCAAACTAAAATAGCATCTCAATATCCATCGGATCCCTACAAACACAACATGTAAGATTACAAATAGATGATCTTGATCATGAACGGAGCTCACAAGATCTAAACATGGTAGCACAAAGGAGAAGAACCAACCATCTAGCTACTACATGGACCCGTAGTCCAGGGATGAACTACTCACGCATCACACCGGAGGCAGTCATGGTGATGAAGAAGGTAGGGTGCCGGGAAGAGCTTCAGATCCCTCCCGATCTAGGGATGGAGATGGCGGTGGCTACAGACTCTTTCGTGGAATTTTGATCAGGTACTTAGGGTTTTCGTCCCGGGAGACTTTTATAGGCGAAGGGGCAAGGTCAGTGGAGTACCAGGGGGCCCACACCAGGTGGCGGCGCACCTAGGGCTGGCCACGCCACCCTAGGGTGTGGCCGCCCTGGTTACCCTCTTCGTCTCCCCTTCGGACTCCGTATTGCTCCGGGTAAATATTGACTTTGACTTTTGTCCGGTCCAATTCTGAGAATATTTCCTTACTAGCTTTTCTGAAATGAAAAACAGCAAAAAATAGGCAACTAGCACTGTGGCATCTTGTTAATAGGTTAGTTCCATAAAATGTGTAAAAATACTCCAAAGTGTGGACAAAACATAAGAAAGTAGATATAAAACAAGCATGGAACATCAAAAATTATAGATACGTTTACAACATATCAACATCCCCAAGCTTAACTCCTGCTCGTCCTCGAGTAGGTAAGTGATAAAAAAGAATAATTTTTGAGGTGACATGCACCATCATAATCTTGATCAAAGTATTTGTAAAACATTGATGGCTGGGATCATAGTACTTTAACATAGCATGAAAGATATAGTTCTAATAATAAGACATAGCAACTATGTTATAACATGAAAAGGTACAAACAAAAGATTCTTGAATAACAATGCTTTGAAAGACGTTTGTTTGTTTCACATATAGAAAACATAATGAGAATGGTATTCAGCTTGTCCCTCATAGTGTAGCAAAACATAAATGCATAGGACACCTTCAAAGTTCATAAGGGTGACTAGATACAAATAGTTTAAGAACAAGCAATATCAAAGTTATGAATCAATCAACAAGTCTTGGGACAATGCACATTAAACTAAGAATGGCCACTATGCTCTCTCAATAGGTGCATAAAGATAGAAGATGGAGACTCAACATAAAAAGTAAAAGAAAGGCCCTTCATAGAAGGAAGAAGGGATTCAAGTCTCATAAAGAGCTTCCAAAAATTATGGTACTTATTAGCTTTCAGCTCTCATTGCCGCTATCATAAGCATCTTTAGGTGATTAAGGTTAAAGTGAACAAATATGAGGATATGCTTGACAAGTTATAAGCTGAAAATCTCATGCCCCTTACTTACGAGTATTGTTCCTCATGCTACTCAAGTTTAGTCACAGGTAAGTTCTTGTCATTGTAAGTACATGTGTATCATAGAGAACCACCAATGGGGTACCCCTTGCCCGATGATACGGAAGATTCCCCATATAAAAATGACAAGGCAAGCAGACAATGAGCATCTCAGCAATCCTTTTATTTCCTATTTGCATAGGCCTCTTTTTTTTTCTTTCTCTTTTTTCTTTCCTATTTGCATAGGGTTTTTTTATAGTGGATGCTTCATAGATTGCTCACTATAGTTACGCTGCAGGTTTCCACCATGATTAGGCATGGCTTAGACCAGCCGCCCAGGCGTTTCTCTAACACATATATGAACTCCATGAGCCTTACAAGCTCCCCTTTCATTTCACACCGCCGAGATCTATAAGCAAAAGAACATGATATCAACTAAATAAAGTGCAATGTTGAAAGCGTTCCCCATGGTAACATGGTTCTGCTAATTCACAACTTACAAAACACAATATATACGCAACATAGATAGGCACAATGGTTCAAATTTATTAAGTTCAAGAAAAGTAAAGTGTGCCATCAAGTTCGTGAGAGCTTTAATCACTAGTTTTCACATAACAAGTTTAATTCGGAATGTAGATAAAAACATGAATATACTTGGAATAGCAAATGCTAATAGGTTGGTATGGTGGACTCTTTGGAATAACTTGGTTTTATTTGGAGTTGGATGCATGAGTGGAACTCATACTTGGTATGGAGGCTAGCAAAAGACTAGGAGCGACCAACTAAGAGAGCAATAATGGCCATAATCATGCAAAGCGACAAAACATTATTAATTAAAGCATAAAGTGATATTACAAGTCGAAAACCAAATGATCATAGAGGCTATGGTGACTTGGTTTAGTCTTAGCATGGTGTGATCATGCGCCAAGTCAACCCAAATAAAGCGTCAAAGGAGAATACCACAATATTATGCTTTTATATGCTAAAACAACGCATGATTATTTCAAGGCACATTAAGCAATCTCAATTGTTTGTAACAAGTCATGCTACAACAATAATCACTAAGCATTAAGCGAAAATAATATCAAGCATGACATGATAAAGTCCAAGTCACAGTCAAAAACAAGCTCCTTTTATACCACTTATAAGCATGAACTTTCCTACTCTTTTCCAATCCAAATCAACCTATTTGAAACTATTTATGAATGCGGGGGTCCAACCAACTTTATTTAAGCAAACCAAGCATACAAAAACTAATAACAAAAACGAAGACGCTCCAAGAACAACACAATTGTGTATGAAACAATAAAAATGAAGTGTTTGGAAGAAACCTGAAATTTTTATTGATGAAGAAGGGGATGCCTTGGGCATCCCCAAGCTTTGACGCTTGTAGTTCTTGAATATTTCTTGGAGTGATAGGGGTGGCATCCCCAAGCTTGAGCTTTTGTCCATACTTCATCTTATCACATTGTTCTTCCCTAGACTTTAAAATTTGCTTCATACAAAACTTCACACAATCTTCATTAGCAACATTAGTGCACTCAAGATAATAAGTATTTTGGTTCAGTTTCAACACAAGTAAAACTTCCATTAAAACACAAGATACTGTATCACTTCCTTTAAAAAATTCAAGTGATCAAAGAGAACTCAAAGAGAAAGAGATTAAGAGGCAAATGCAAATAATGGCAGAAATCTATCAAAACAGACCAGCAGGTAAAACCAATTTTTTCGAAGACCTTATGTTGCTCAAATCGAAAAGTGTTGAGATAACAGAAGTTAGATAACAACCTGGGGCAGAAGCACAAAAAATTACAGCTCAAACCGACGTACAAAGATTTTTCATGAATATTTACGGCGAGGCACAAAAATCTGTTTCGGGACAGCAACTTTCCCAAGTCTTACTTCTCTCTCATTAGAGGTTACTCTTGGCACAAAAACCACACACAAATGATAAATAGAGGTTATTACTGAAGCAATAACTTCCAAGACTCAACAAAATATTCCTAAAGAAATTTGGGTTATCTCCCAATAAGTGCTTTTCTTTAACGCCTTTGAGCTAGGCATAAGAAGCAAGAATAGAATCAAGTATTCTCAAATGAAGAAGCATTAAAACCAAATTTCTTGCCCTTACCTCTGTTACTTTTGTTCTTATCCTTGGGGAACGTATGATTGTTTGGTGGAGAAGCAAAGTGCATGATGCCCTTTTCCACATCTATTATTGCTCCAAGGAGTTTAAGTAGGGATATTCCAAGTGCAATTTGTCCTTTCCTACACATTCAATAACAAGATAATCAGTAGACACCACTTTCCCTAGAATCTTTGTAAACACTCCTTCACCTATTCCAATGGTTAATATTGTGGCATTATTAGCAAGAGATATTTCTTCTCCCCCTTCAGAAAGTCCCCAAAGATTCAAAGATTCATAGATATCTTTAGGCATAAGACAGAATTCAGACATGATATCACAACGAGCATAAAACGTTTCATTATTTATAACATTTTTTAGTGTAGGAAGCCATTTTGAAGATTCAGAATTTATTGGAACATATTCATGATGCTCTCTAAGCATGTTATAGCATTCTTTTAAACTAGCTGTGTGGGTCTCAAGAGTGTTCAATCTAGCCATAATGTTTATAATGGAGGAATCAGATTTGCTAGGCAAGTCATATGTTGCAACTAACTTTTTTATGGCATTAAAAGCTTCACCCTCATTGCATTGGAGGAAATCTCCTCCAACTACAGCATCCAAAGCATATCTATAGCAAAGGGCAGTTCCAAAGTAAAAACTGCTAAGAAACAAGCTTAGAGTCATTTTAGCTTTAGTTTTTGCATGTAATTCAGAGATTCTAGACCAAGCTTCTTTGAAACTCTCTTCAATTCCTTGTTTGAAAGTAAAAATCATTTCCTCAGGTGACATAGTGATTGGAGCAATGCTAGATATAATAGCAACTTAAGATAGAAACTAATTTTTTTTGTGTTTTTGATATTAAGAAGCAAACTAGTACAACTTTTTTTTGTTTTTGATAAAAGAAACAAGAAAACAAAGCAGAAATAAACTAAGCAAAACAAAAAACAAAGTAAAGTGATTGGTTACGAGGGACCGTAGCACCCCGGTAAAACCACTACTAGAAAATCGTGTGTTGTTTTCATTTTTGTGCATCATCATGACCACATGCTAATGTCATCGTGCCACATTGCATTTGAGAATCGTCATGTCATGTTGCACTTATTTTCCTAAAACTATTTTCCAAAAGCCTATATTTGTTTTCTAAATATTTCCCCGTCTTTATTTCAAACCAAAACCCTAGTCTCTTCCGGATCTTATAATTGTCTATAAACTATTTACAAATCTTTTAAATTAAAAATAAATAAATAAACAAACAAAATGTTTTGTACCGGGGAGGTAGCCTAGCCCGTAGGCCAGGTCACCTACTACCCGACAAAACCAAATGCGGACCCTAGACCTAAAACGGCCAGGCCCAAAGGCCCAGCCGGCTGGACCTAACCCTACCCAAACCCTAACTACTAGCCAGACTCCACCCCGCCGCTACCACCCACTCGCAGCGACGCGCACAACGCACACCACATCACCTGCCCTGGACACGAAACCCGCGTGATGCACGCTCCACCAGACACGCACACGTCAGACGTGACCACGCCCGACCCCACCCGCTCTCTTCTTTCTCCCGAGCCCGACCCCACCAACTGCTCGCATGCTCCCCTCCTTGCGTCCCCAAATTCTGCCGCTCCCCTCGATCCTCTCCCTGCTCGCATTCCCCTCCTAGCCCCTCTGACCTCTACACCACGCAGAGCAACAGCCCACCGCCGTGGCGACCTTGCCCCGGCCCCGCTCGCTCGAGGCCCTGTCAACCCGCGGTACCTCCCCTCGCCAAGGTCACCCTCGGCTCTTCCCAAGATGCACCGCCACGAGCTCCTTGCCCCGTGGGCCCTGCTCCAGCCGCACCCCGATGCCTGTCGCCGCTCCCATAGGCCGTTGTTCCTTGCTGTCCCTATCCACGAGAGCCGCCAAGCCCGAGGCCCTCTGCTTCCCCGAGCAACGCCGCTGCCAGCATCCCTGCATCGTTGCCGTCGACCCGCGACCTCGCCGTAGAGCCGCCTGGCGCGCGCCACCCGAGGAGGCCCTGCACCGACCTCGCCCTTCGCCACTAGCATGCCCTCCCTCGAGTCCCTGCTTCCACGCCTCCATGGGATCAACCCTCGGCAGTTCCGGCCGCCTCCTGAAGCTCCTCCCGACCCTGCTTCTGGCTGCCATCACATCGTCTCCCCTTCGCCGCTCTGCTCCTCCCCGTCCACGAGCGCCTCCACCTGCTGCAAGCCGACCTCGCGGGGACCTCCTCTGTCCGCGGCCAAAGACCCCTCCCCGCCTCGTCGAGCAAGCACCACCGCCCGCGCGCGAGTCCCACCACCGAGCCAGTTTGTTGCCATCCAGATGTGTCTTGTCGGCAAGGTGTTCGCATTAATGTATGAATGGGACACGGGCCTCCGCGTAGCATCCTGTTTAGTGTCTGCTGTCATGTTTTGGTGATATGTCTTTGGTAGAAGACTATTACAAGTTCTCTCGAGTTAACAAGATCATTGCCAAGATCTCCTTCCCGGTACCATGACCCCGAGCCGTCGACGAGGAACCGCGAACCCGAACCCGAACCCGGAGATCTCCGCCATGGAACAACAAGGCCTTTGGGGTGGAACCGACAAGATCTACCTCATGGACGCCAAGTCCTACTTCCCGGACTCCGAAGAAGGATCCTCGAAGACTGATCCTGCTGAGCCCGAACCCCCGTCGAACCCTCGGCACCCAAGATCTTCAGACCTTAATGTGTGACCCCTTTTTCTGAGACCCCTATTTTATAAATGACACCTATCTTGTTGTATAATTAAATTTTTCATGCATGCATACGTATTTTGTGGGTGTGGGTTATTTCGTCGATTCACCTAATAATTAAACATGGAGGCTATATGCGGGCTATTCTAGTCTTATATTGGCTCTATTTAAATTTGTGTAGCGAACCGATGCCATGTTTTGCCTTGTATTAAGTCAACATTTAAATTGTGGGGTATCTAAATAACATGAACCTTCTAATTAATTGTCGGGACCCTAGTTCTGCTTAATATTGCCTAATTGCACTGCATCTTTGCCATGTCATGCATCATACATACATCATGCCCGATCTTCTGCCGTAGAATTAAATAGTGCATCCGCTGTTTCTTTTAGTGCTTTGCTTCTTCACGGATTAGGCCGTTGAGTGGATGCGAGTATCGACAAGTTCTTTGGATATGAACCTTTGGCAATGTTTCACCAGGCGAGCATTCTCCCCCTTTCTACCTATTTAGCGTTTATAGTCTTTACTTCCTCTTGTTGATCTATTGCTATCCGTGTTGCGATGCTTTAGTCTTTCCGTACCCGTGATATCCCTTGCTGCCTTTATATTGCCTTGGACACCTCCTATTACCTGTTGTTGGTAGATAGTCGGCCTTGCGTGTCGTAGTCGCTTGCTCAGGTGCTGCTTCGTGTCGTCAAGTACCACAGTTGTTGGAAGGTTACCATATGCTTTATGCTGGAGATGGTCATGACTTTAATTACAACTTGATATTAAAATGCTGGGAATAGATATAACTAATGCAGAGGCACCGGTGGGCAATATCTAATATTTGGTTCTTCCACGCTCACTTGTGTCTCGTAGGCCCCGAGTACTTGATACATGTTCCTTGACTATTCGCACTATCCACATACAGGAGACTCTATGGATCCCCCTTTGCCTGAGCTTGATTCACACTTTATTTTTTAGGGCCACAAACTAGTTTGGGGCTTTATTACTATCATGTACTTATGCCATGCTTTACTGCTTTATTTACGATTGTGCGTGGAGCACCTGTACTATTTTGGATAGTGACACGTTTTCGCTGTATCGACAAGCCCAGTCACACTTTCGGGTTCCTAGTCGTTTACCACCGTCTACACAAACCCTGGGTCCATCTTGGAGCCGACCAACTTCGTTGCAGGTAGCTTAGTGGGGTGGCCCCCTGAAATGATTTATGAATCCTGTGAATGCTTTGTTGTGAGGCCTCATTGCTTTTTATTTGGTTCTTCCCGAGGTTGATCGTGTGTGTGTTGCTATTTGTGCACCCCTGCAGGGTAAAACTTTCTGAAAGCCGTGTCTGCGGTTATGGACGACTTGGAGCACAGTATCTCGATTATAGATAATTATAACTAAAGTAGTGCTATAAATTTGACTTTGACATGTCTAGTAATCAGTTTCACTTCAACGGAATGAGTAAATAAAAGTGCCAACAATTGCTGGATTTGGAATGTATTATGCTAATTGTATCTGACTAATAAGTGCTACAACTATAATGGAATGAATAAAAGTGCCAACTTTGTGAGTTCCTCGGTTTGACTTCCTCGTGTGGTCTCGAGGGGGAAATACCACGATGGGTATGTTTTGGTGTTACTATCAGGTTGGATCCGAATAGGTCTTTCTTATCCCTCTCTAATAACCGACAGTTGAATTGAGTCTCTATAGATTGTTTAGTGCATGCTGCGCTGCCGCTTTAGTCCACCATACCTATGTAGGCGAGAGCCGTCGAATTCTAGACTCGCCGTGTACTGGCCTCAGTACTGACCGCTCCCTTTTTTCCTTTGCCCTTTGTCGGCACCCCTTTTGCTTTGACAGGTATAAGTTCGATGTCATAGCAGGGTTACCCTTCTGGCTTGGACTGTGCAGGGTTACAGACGCCATTGGTTATTATTCAGGGCTCTTCGCCCCATTTGCATCTTGTCCGTAATCGGACGTTGTATTGTTTTTAAGGTGATTTGGATCTTTGTACTGTATATCTGTATTCTTGACTCATTGAGTCGTTTATGTATATATATGTTCTGTGGGTTCCATCGTGGACTAATGTGTAATGGTATTACTTTGTTTTTCCACCCGCACGCAAGTGCTTGGTGGGCATCTTTGAATTGTTTCTATGCGGGTTTGGTGGGAATCGCTAAAACTTGCATAGGGCCGATTCGAGGGTATTACAGGGACTCCCCTTGTGAAGATGTCCTTGACTCCCCAACAACAGCGCCAGAAAAAGTGCTTGATGGCTCAAAATGTATCGAGCTCGTTGGGGAACCCCAAGAGGAAGGTATGATGAGCACAGTAGCAAGTTTTCCCTCAGTTATGAAACCAAGGTTATCGAACCAGTAGGAGCAAAGAAACACCTCCAAGGTGTTGTTTCCAACTTGGAATCCTGCACAACACAACCACCGAACTTTGCCCCCAACTTACAGTGAGGTTGTCAATCTCATCGGTTTTCCTGAAAACAAAGGATTAAACATATTGTGTGGAAGATAGTAATTGCTTGTAGAAAGTAAACAAAAAACAATAAATAGCTTGTAGATTGATGGTAAAAGAGTGGACCGGGGTCCATAGTTCACTAGAGGTGATTCTCCTTAAGATAGATGACATGTTGGGTGAACAAATTACAGCGGGGCAATTGACAGACACCGAGAAAGCATACATGCATATACTAATCATCTTGACTCCTACGAGATTTGATTGGGCATTACAACATTATACATAGACCGTAATCTAACTGCATCTATGACTAATAATCCGCCTTTAGGTTATCATCCGACCCCCCTCCAGTATTAAGTTGCAAGCAACAGATAATTGCATTAAGCAAAGTGTGTAAAGTAAACAATACGATTGTTCTATGAACAAAGGATTGCTGTTTTCTCCCTAGTAGCAACATCACATCTAGTACCTTAGAGATTCCTATCACTTCCCTAGATTCCTAGAGGCATGAATCCACTATCGAGCATAAATACTCCCTCTTGGAGTTGCTAGCATCTACTCGACCAAGATAGCTACTAACAATGGAGAGCATGCAAGATCAAAAATAACGTAGACATGATAGAATCAATAATCAATCTGAAATAGCATCTCAATATCCATCGAATCCCCGCAAACACAACATGTAAGATTACAAATACATGATCTTGATCATGAACGGAGCTCACAAGATCTAAACATGGTAGCACAAAGGAGAAGAACCGACCATCTAGCTACTACATGGACCCGTAGTCCAGGGATGAACTACTCACGCATCACACCGGAGGTAGTCATGGTGATGAAGAAGGCCTCGAGGGTGATCTCTCCCCTCCGGCAGGGTGCCGGGAAGAGCGGCGTCTATAGACTCTTTCGTGGAATTTTGATCGGGTACTTAGGGTTTTCGTCCCGGGAGACTTTTATAGGCGAAGGGGCAAGGTCGGTGGAGTACCAGGGGGCCCACACCAGGTGGCAGCGCGCCTAGGGCTGGCCGCGCCACCCTAGGGTGTGGCCGCCCTGGTTCCCCTCTTCGTCTCCCCTTCAGACTCCGTATTGCTTCGGGTAAAATATTCACTTTGGCTTTTGTCTGGTTCAATTCCGAGAATATTTCCTTACTAGCTTTTCTGAAACCAAAAATAGCAAAAAACAAGCATCTGGCACTGTGGCATCTTGTTAATAGGTTAGTTCCATAAAATGTGTAAAAATACTCCAAAGTGTGGACAAAACATAAGAAAGTAGATATAAAACAAGCATGGAACATCAAAAATTATAGATACATTTACAATGTATTAGTCCTACCAGGTAACACAATTGGTATATTTTGGTACAGGAGCAAAAGGCTGTAAAACTGAAAGATACCAGTGATTTAGCCGTACCGTTTGCAAGGAAACATTATAAAGGTGAAGTGTACATCCACTTGATAGTGCAAATGGTTGGAGAGGAATTGGATTTCGACAATAGAGATGATGGACTTGTAGAAGGCATGCCTGACCTGATCCATGGCATCACTGAGGATTGTGCGACTGAGGGTAGCTTCGAACAGAGGAGAGTCTTTCAGAGGGGCATCATAAAGAGGAGCAAGAAGAGCATCCCCAGAAAGGGCACCCCGAAGAAGTACATCACCAAGGAGACCACGCCAGAGAAATGGACACCCAAGATTCACACGAAGAAAGGCACCACGCCGCAGAGTACACCACTGAGATCCAGTCAAAATGCCACACCGAATGGTAGCAGAAAAATGCTAAGAGGGCGAGCACGGTGGTGAACACACCCAGGAGTGGTAGCAAAAAAACTAAGATGGCCAGCACGGAGGATACCACACCTAGTGGTAGCAGAAAAATGCTAATTTGGAGCAGAACACACCGCTGAGGTCCGACAATAATGCCAGCACAAAGAACACGCCCAATAGTAGCAGCAAAAGGGCTAATTCGAAGAAGAACATGCCGTAGAGGTTAGGCAATAATGCCAGCACGCTGGAGACAACACCTATGAGGGGAAGTAGGAAGGAGATCACACCCAAGAGCAGCAGCAAAAAGCCTAGTTCGATGGGGAACAGAACGCAGATGTCAAGCCCTACTGATACCATCATGAAAGATTACATCAGGAAGGAGGATGTACACAAGAAGAGCAAGAGCGTTCTGTATAGTCAAGATGAAATAGATTTTGACTGTTGTTTGTCTACTGAAGAACCTGGGATGCGTGCAAACGTAATACCACTCCATGTGGTTGTAGCAGAACCAACAGAGTGTCTAGGAGAAAACATGGTTGCCGGTGAGGTAGATTGGGCCAATGTTCCAGTCCATCCGGGTGGAGATGATGGTGCAGCCCCACCCCCCGGAGTCAATATGATGTGTGCGGTATTAGGCATTAGAGACGATGGCCAAGATTCTGAATCAGATGAAGAAGAGGGCAATGTAGAGGATCAAGAATCTGGTGATGATGAAATAGACGAGGAACTTAACGATGAGGCTGGCATTCCAGTCGATGATTTGGGTGTCGAAGTAGAAGAAATGAAACATGACCATGAGTATCCTATAATTTCGGTCGACACCGAGTTCAGGAGCATGCATGAGTTCAGGATGTCGTTCCAGATTTTTTTATCAAGGGGGAGTTTGACGTTCATCGACTGAAGAACACTGCCTAGAGGTATGAGGCCGTTTGCAGGTTGATGTGGAGGAATGGATGGGTCGTGGTACATTTTCCATGGAGGATCACAGCAAGAGCCTTACCTGCATCAAAGGCAATTAGGGTATTGGGGCAATGAATGCAGCAAACCATTCAAACTTTCTCTCTTTTCACTCTATAACTACAATTGTTGTGCAAGATCTTTCTAGCAACGAGTCGACTCCGCTTATCTTGTAAATGAATCTATGTTGCAGGTGAACAAAATGGGCCCTCCCCACATGTGTCCGACAGGCAGCAACCTGAAATCCTCAATGGCTGATACGGAGTGGGTGGCTATACAAGCTATGTCCATACTAAAGGATAACCCTAAGGAGACCGTGAAGAATATTCAGACTAGCCTCGGTTCTAAATACAACATTGTCCTACCGTATTACAGAGTTTGGAAAGGTAAAGAGAAAGCTCTGAGGGTCTTGCACGAGGATTGGACCAATAGCTTTAGGATGTTGTACGACTTCAAGGTGGAGGTACAAGCAAGGTGTCCGGGGAGTGTTGTGGAGATTAACACCGAATCAGTACGTGGGAAAATTTATTTCAAAAGATTTTTCATGGTGCTTAAACCTTGCATCTAGGGATTCAAGGACGGCTGTAGGCCACATCTGAGTGTAGAGAACACTGTCCTAACTGGCAAATGGAAAGGTTGCCTGGCATCTGCCACAACACTTGATGGTCACAACTAGATGTTCCCAGTGGCATTCGGGCTATTCAAAACAAACACAGAGGAAAACTGGGTCTGGTTTATGAGGCAACTCAGGAGATCAATATGCCACATGGATCCATTGGCTATATCCAAGGATGCATGCAAAGGGTTGACAAATGTAGTGAATGATGTGTTCCCGCCAGCTGAAGGTAGAGAATTCCATGAACATCCGATGCTCAACTTGTACTCACACTATGCAGGTAGCATATTTCATTACATGTTTCCTGCTGCTAGAGCTTACAAAACTAGTAGCAGCAAATATTTCATGATCAAGATTTTTGCGGAAGCCCCTGAACTTCAGCAGTACTTAGCTGTCCATCATTCACAGCTATGGAAGAGGAGTCAATTCAATGCTGACATCAAAGTTGATTACATAAACAACAACCTTGCAGAATGCCTGAATAACTGGGTGACGGACATAAAAGTGTGTCCTGTTCATATCTTTATGGACATCATACGTGGTATGATCATGAAGTTGTTAAATATAAGGAGAGAGATCGGTAGGAGACTTAGAGGACATATGCTACTGCCTGTTGTATAGCAACTACACAAGATAAGCTGAGGACTTGCTCATCTTAGGGTTCTCCCGTCAACCAGCAGCAGCTGTGAGGTGGTCGATATGTCCAAGAGTGTCCACAGGGATGTTGTGAACATCCAGCAGCGAGAATGCACCTGCTTAGAGTGGAAGCATACCGGGAAACTGTGCAACCACACCTTGGCCTTCTTGGTGAAGAAAAGAACTCTACCACATTTGGATCAGTATTTGTCCGACTACTACTCTATGGAAAAGTTCAGAGCTGCGTACGCTAGATCCGTCGAGCCATGTACAAACCCGTATCAGTGGCCTCAAGTCCAACTGAGTTTCGAGCTTTGCCAGCTAGTTACAAAAAGGGGCAGAGGAAGACCTCAGGTGAATAGGTTTAAGAATTTTCTCGAGAATAAGGGTTCGGCTTTTTGTGCTAGCAAGAAGGGCAAAAACAGATGCAAGACCTGCCATCTTATAGGCCATAGAGCAGCGGGATGTCCCCTAAATGCTCCAAAACCTAGGTATGAGATGGTACATTCAATTTTTTTTGTTTATAATCTGTAGATATTAGGTAGTAATCCTTGTACTGTTTTTTTATAGGAAGCGCAAGGTAAGAAACAAGACCATCGACTCGGTAATTTTGCTGCGGGAAGAAAACCAAAACGAGTGGAGTGATGATGCTGGACATGATTCTAGTGCTGATTGGCTTGACTTCCCTCGACTCGGAGATGCAGGGTACGTTAAGGTAAGAAAATTGGCACCCAGGAAGAGGAAGAAGGCAGGAAATGAAGAAGCCAGTGGACATGAAGGCAAGAGGAAGAAATTTGGCACCCAGGCAGAGGAAGAAGGCTAGAAGTGTAGAAGCCTAATAATGTGTTAAACTTGAACCTATATATGTAGTTCGGCTAAACTCTGGAGCTGTGTGCGTGGAACTTGTCGGGAAAAACAATCTGCCTCCCGTACTCGGAGTAAAATGTATCGTGACTTGAGGATTAGACACGGCCGATGCCACTAGTTGAATCCAAAATTGTGACTATGCCACTACTATCTGAACAATCGCAACACCGGGACCGTGATAGCTGCACGGTTAAGGGGACTCCAAAATCCATGGATGTTAGTGGCACAGACATGAATTATTTATAGGCGCTTAATAAATCCCTACTATTGGCATTACACTTATGATAAGGTTCTCAGCTGAAAAACAAGTTCTAAGCTGGCTGCTACACTCCACGAAGCAACAACTTATTTCAGCTGCTGGACAATGACATGGCAACATAAACAACAAAGGCAAAAGATAATGCCAAGATAATGAGGAAATTGTTTCCACTATCTGGCCTAATCTTGAGCTCGTCTATCTCACCACCTCCCTGCTCCTGCCTCTCCTGCACCTGGTGAAGCTCCTGGATCTCTCGCTCCAACACACGAATCTCCTCTTTCTTGTCCCACACAACATCACACAGATCCTGAACAAGATCTTTATGAAAACCTGTCAGGGGCTTTTTGATCTACACAAACTTGTCATAGCCAGTTCCCCTCCCTTCTGTGAAGTAGATCGAAGGAAACAAAAAAAGAATTCCATTACGCTTCCCGGATCCGGGTTACCATTGTACCTACCGTAGGAACTTGCCGCTCTAATGCTACAATTGCTAAATTTTCCTGTAGTACTTTCATCGGTCCATGAAATCCATCTCGGCATCTTCTCACCACACAAACACAACATATATGGGTAGTAATCGTAGGGCGTCTTCCAATACCTGATGGGGGCACCTGCCTAACAGTGTTGAGCCAACCCTGATTCCGCCCGAGACGAACTGCATGAGCTGCGAGCCATGAGCGAGGGGAGCAAGGACAGAGGAAAGAGGAGCCTTTGGGTGTCAGAGTAGTGGCACGATAAAGCGTAATTTATCTCCACTTAACTCGAGCAGAATCCTACCGTCCACATTTGGCTGACAGGTGGGGGACCTAGCATGTGGGCTTGTCAACCACACCTCGTGCCTTCATGGTTCAAACGCCCTCTCACGCGCATTGGCCGAATTTTTTTGGCACCTTGACCGTGTACATATCGCTGGGAAGCCTTGCTCAGCAACCAGACACACCTGGCCCACACTCTAACTCCCTCGGAATTTTTCATGGCTCGTGCCGACAGATCCATCCGCTCCACCGCTCGCGGTCGGGCTTGCCGCGGTGGATCCACCCCAAGATCCTACCATTGCAGTATCAAATGGCCATGGTTTCTTGAGCCGAAGTACTACACTACGTAACTGAGCTCGACCCCTCCTATTTGTAGAAGGACTGCTATGGTGTCAAGCTCGAGCAGGAGCCGCCAGGCGCGACGGGGCTCGTTCCATGCCACCCCCGTCCCCTTCATCATTGTCGATTCTGATGTGGAGGACGACGGGGACGAGGCAATGCAGAACGCCATTGTTGCCTCCTTAGCGAAGGGCAAGCCACGGGCAGGAGTGGATGTCGCTAGGAAGGGCACGGCGGTGTTACCAATCGAGGTGGACTCTGACGACAGTGCTGCGATGTGGGTTTAGATGTTGTTTAGGCTGGTTGCAATTTCAGTTGTGTTTAGTGCGAGTATAATTATTGTAATGGGTTTGGTGAGCTATATTGAGAAATATGTGTAATAACAGCGTGTAAGTGCTTCCACTTTAGAAATTATGTCTGTGCCATTTGCATGTTGCATGATCGATGTAGATTACATGTAAACAAACCAACGGAATTAGATTACAACCATCAGACGGTAGTGGCAGGATGGAAGCAAAGTGGGGACAATGGCTTTGAGGGGAAGGAAGAGAAGTAAGGGGGACGTGACACTAGCAGGTGGGCCCACGAAACACGTGACCCTGACATGCGGGAGTACGCAGTATTTCCAGGCTATCCAGAGCAAGCGGACTTTGCAACGTGACAACAATAAGCTGATGGGACCTATAACTCGTCGAATTATTAAGGAGTACTAAAAAACTACTACTGCGGTACATTCGCACAACACGTATGCTCTACGCACCGGAGAAGCATCGCTTAAGTCTAACAGTAACGACATCATAAGTACTATATTTCCCTGTCAGTCTTCCCGATACCAATGTAGAAATGCATCTGCCTGTACGGTCCAGCACCAACAAGGTACTGAGATGGCACACATAGGATCGACTTTAGGTCTGCATACTCCACCTCCCGCGGTGTCGGGCAGCTCGGTGCCTCGGCTAGCACACGCATGCTATCAAACGATGGCGGCTGGGAGTTTGCCCACATGCACACCGTGTATAGGGACCAGGCGCTCGAGACCGACCTAACGCATACCGCACACACGAAGGTGGGCCCACCTCTGGTTCCCTGAATGCCGGCGGTGTTGGTCAGGACAAAAACAGAGCCGTCCTCCCCTGGAAAATTAGCCAGCGGCGTGTCGAGTCAGTGAATGGCACATGCTCTTGGAGAATTCAGGCGTGGCCGTACGAGATACTAATCACTTCGATCAAGTGCTCCTCTGCAAGGTGGACGACTAGCTCTACCGGCGGGCCGGTGTAGTTGCAGCTCGGCTCCGTGCAGGAGCAATCGCCGTGCGGGAATGCGAGCTCGTGGAGTGGGAGCTCATAGTAGGAGTAACAGCGAAAGCATCTTGGGTGGGAGCGCACGAGCGTGAACATCGTTGTGAAGTTGCACGTGAAGATCTCCAGATTCTTGGGTTGCAGCAGCTCCCACATATGAAGTTCATCGAGAAATCGGATAAAAGATCCATAGTTAGATCAGCAAATAGCAGGAATATGAAAGATAAATTCAAAATCTTGTAAAAGGATTTCTTAGCATGAAGGTAGCGACCCAAAAATCAGCGGTTGTCGTCCGGGCACGGTGCATGAAATCCGATGGCATCGTCCGGGCATGGTGATGTGTGGTGGAGGAGGGGGCTATGGAGGAGACGTGCTCACTCACGAGCTCTATGATATTACTAGTAGGCTATATGGGAGTGGAAATAATAATAATATAAGTGAAAAGTAAGCGCGGCCAATCATGTCGCACAACAGCCTACTCGCGGATCGCTCTTACGAAGAACCATCTTATTCATCCACGCGCCCAATCGAACGGCCTACAACAATCGGATTAAACAACTAGTTCTTCACGAGGGCGGGCCTTCTAGAATACGCGATCTAACGACCACCATTAGACGCGATCTAACGGCCACCATGAGTGTTCATTTCATAAACCACATGGATCCACTAGATGTCATTGCATGTTTTTTTTCATAAACCAATTGGATCCACTAGATGTAATTTCATGTGTGATCATTTCATAAACCACTGGGATGTGTGTGCTTTTCATAAACCACATGGATTCACTGCATCTGTGTTCATTTCATAAACCACATGGATCCACTAGATGTCAATGCATGTGTCCTCTTTTCATAAACAACTTGGATGTGTGCTATTTTCATAAACAACTAGATGTCAATACATGTGTGTTATTTTCACAAACCACATGGATCCACTAGATATCATTGCATGTGTGTTTATTTCATATACCACATGGAGCCACTGGATGTCAACGCATGTGTGTTCATTTATTAAACCACTTGGATGTGAGTTATTTTCATAAACCACATGGATTCACTACATTAGTGTTCGTTTCATTAACCACATGGATCCTCTAGATGCCACTTGCATGTGTGTTCTTTTCATAAACCACATTGATACACTCGATGTCATTGCACGTGTGTTCTTTTCATAATCACTTGGATATGTGTTCTTTTAATAAACCAGTAGATACACTCCATGAGTGTTCATTTCATAAACCATATGGATCCACTAGATGTCACTGGATGTGTGTTCTTTTCATAAACCAGTTGGATCAACTAGATGTCATTGCATGTGTGTTCATTTCATAAACCACATGGATCGACTAGATGTCATTGCATGTGTATTCATTTCATAAACCACTTGGATGTGTGTTCTTTTCATAAACTAGTAGAGTCACTACATGAGTGTTCTTTTCATAAACCACTGATGGGTTCGTAGCATGGAAAACAAAAAAATTCTACCGCAAGAACGAACAAAACCCAGATCTAATATAGATAAAAGCCAAGATCTAATCTATTAGACATGTGCAACGAGATAGATCTGTACTAACCCTTGTAGATCCGAAAGCCTTGTGCGAGATCGAATCTCGTGGTTGATGTAGACGATCACTTGCCGACCTCAAGATCGAGTAGACGATCCTTCCGGCGCCGCGTTCCGGCAGCGCTACCGCAGTCGGTCAGACGTGCAGAGTCAAAGCAGACCTTCCTCTCCCTGTTCCAGCGAGCAGCGGAGGTAGTAGATCTCTCCACGGAATCCCAGCCGCACGACGACATGGTGGTGGTGGTGGAGTAGAGAATTCTGCAGGGCTTCGCCTAAGCCAGAGCAGATGGAAGGAGGAGGAGAGAGGCGGCTAGGGTTTTGAGTGGGAGGGGGGCAAAGGGGGGTGGAGCCTCCACCCCTCTATATATAGAGGGAGGGGTGCGGCCTAGGGTTCCCACCCCTAGGCCCACCCCCTAGGGCCGGCGCACAAGGGAGCTTGGGGGAGAGTCCTTCCCTCCCAAGTTTCCCTTACTTACCCTTCAAGTTTCCCTTTATCCTTTCTTGGTTTTCAAGTAAACTCCAAAAAATCTTCTAGAACCTGCCGGAACATTCCGAAACCTTCTAGAATCACCATATAAATACTCCGGAACATTTCCTAACTTTGAAAATGATCTCCATTATATGAATCTTATTCTCCGGACAATTCTGGATCTCCTCGTGATGCCCCGGATCCAATCCAAGACTCCGAACAACATTCAGTCTCCAACGCACATTCCATATCTACTTAAAACAACTTCGAACCTTAAGTGTGTCACCCTACGGTTCGTGAATATGCAGACATGATGGAGACACCTCTCCGATCAATAACCATCAGCGGGATCTGGAGATCCATAACGGCTCCCACATACTCAACGATGACTTCGTGATCGATAGAACCATTAACATACGAAACCAATTCCCTTTGTCACGCGATACTCTACTTATCCAAGGTTTGATCGTCGGTATCTCCATATCTAGTTCTACCTCGTTACTGATAAGTACTCTTTACTCGTTCCATGTTATGTCAATCCTTGTTGTTGGGTCCGCAGCATAGAAAACAAAAAATTTCCTACGATGAGAACTATATGCCAAGATCTATCTACTAGATACAGAGCAACAGGTGGACATACATCCATGGAGAACTTACCCTCGAAGACAACGAGTTTTGTTAACGAGTAGGAACTCGTGGTTGATGTAGTCGTACGCTTGCCGATCTCAAGATCGTGTGTGGAAGTCAAGCGCCGCGCAAATCAGCGCATCCGTCCTCGCACACACGTTCAAGCCACCGGATAACCTCCACCTCCTCGCTCCAGCGATCCAGTGAGCAAGAACTCCTTCCAGACGAAATGCCACCGGGAACATGTATCTCGCTAATCCGAGACCATGGGGAAATAATTCTAGAGGGGGAGAGAGATCCTTCACAAGGAGGTGTGTGGATGAAGGAGGGAATGGGTGGCCTTTTATAGGAGGAGGGGGGTGCCCCCTCTCTCCATGGCCGGCGCATGGGGGGTGACCCCTCACCTCCCCCATTCATGTGGTGGTAACCCCTCCACATTAAAATGCCTCTTCACATTCCCTTTTAAAGTCTCCACTTTAAATGCATTAAATTTCTCCAAATTTAATGCTCTCTCATTTAATAAAACTCTTTTTATTAAATTGATTCAGAATTTTGTTAATTACTTTAATTAACAAACATTCACATATAGCCCCTTGCAATATTTCAATATCACATGCAGAACCACCTTCTGCAATTTCACCCGAAACAATTTCCGGTTTCTATTGAAACAATTCCTGCGCTTTGCAATTCTTTCGTCTGAAACATATGTGCTCCAAAATGGTGTCCGGTAACTCTTAAGTGTGCCACCCTATGGTTTGCGAATAATGCAGACATGATCGAGACCCTTCTCCGATCAATAATCAGCAGCGGGACCTGGAGATCCGTACTGACTCCTACACATTCAACGATGACTTCTGTGATCGTGAGAACCTTTAATGCTTGTAACTAAATCCCTTTGTCTCTCGATATATTACATGTCCGAGATTCGATCATTGGTATCTCCATACCTAGTTTGATCTCGTTACCGACATGCACTCTTTTCTCGTTCCCATGATATAACATTCTAGTGATCACATCACTTGCTTGCAAGCTATCCTAATGTGATATCACCGAGAGGGCCCAGAGTATATCTATCCGTCATCTGGATTGACAAATTCCACTCTTGATCCATGAGCCTCAACATAACACCTTCGTAGTACTGAACCCATCTTTATAGTCACCCTGTTACGGTGTGACTTTTGATGTCATCAAGATACTCTTCCGGTGTTAGCAATTAACATGATCTCATGGTCTAAGGATAAAGATTACTTCGTATGATGTTATAGCAATATAAACATAATGACTTGATAGTAATGCTATACTTCAGATGAATGTTCATCACATCATTTCACAAATGCTGTGACCTTGTTATTAACAACATCCAATGTCCATGATCAGGAAACCTTGATCATCTTGTTAATCAACAAGCTAGTCTATAAGAGAGGCATAACTAGGAACCCTTTTTGTTTATTAAACACACATGTATTGATGTTTCCTATCAATACAATTATAGCATGCAAAATAAACATCTATCATATACAAGGAATACATAATAACAACTTTATTATTGCCTCTCAGGGCATATTTCCTTCAGTCTCCCACTTGCACTAGAGACAATAATCTAGTTTATATAGTGATAAATCTAACACCCATGGAGTTCTGGTGTTGATCATGTTTTTCCCTAGGGAGTACTTTAGTCAATGGATCTGCTACATTCAGGTCCGTGTGCACTTTACAAATCTTTATATCTCCATCCTTGACATGCTCGCGGATGGAGTGAAACCGGCGCTTAATATGCTTGGAATTCTTGTGAGACCTTGGTTCCTTGGCGTTGGCTATGGCTCCATTATTGTCACAATAGATCACCATTGGGTCCAACGCACTAGGAACCACACCTAGTTCCGTTATGAACTCCTTCATCCAAACCGCTTCCTGCGCTGCTTCTGAAGCAGCAACATATTCCGCCTCCATCGTTGATCCAGCCACCACAGGTTGTTTGGAGCTCCTCCAACTAACTGCTGCTCCGTTCAAGAGAAATACGTATCCGGATTGAGACTTAGAGTCATCCGGATCAGTGTCAAAGCTAGCATCGATATAACACTTAGCGACTAGCTCTTCTTCACCTCCGTATACAAGAAACATATCCTTAGTTCTTCTCAAGTACTTGAGGATGTTCTTTACCGCTATCCAGTGTTCTGAACCTGGATCAGATTGGTACCTACTAGTCAAACTGATAGCATGTGCCACATCCGGTCTTGTACATAGCATGGCATACATAATAGAGCCTATGGCCGAGGCATAGGGGATCTTATCCATCATCTCTCTTTCTTTCGTAGCCGGACTTTGAGTCTTACTCAATGTCTTGCCTTGCAACATAGGTAAGAACCCCTTCTTACTTTCATCCATATTAAACTTCTTTAATATCTTATCAAGGTATGTACTCTGCGATAGCCCAATTAGGCGTCTTGATCTATCTCTATAGATTTTAATGCCTAATATATATGAAGCTTCACCAAGGTCCTTCATCGAAAATTTGCTGTTTAGATAACTTTTAACACTGTTTAAAAGATCTATATCATTTCCAATCAATAATATGTCATCCACATATAATATCAGAAATGCCACATTGCTCCCACTCACTTTCTTGTAAATACAAGCCTCTCCATAAGTTTGGACAAATCCAAACTCTTTGATCACCTCATCAAAGCGGAGATTCCAACTCCGGGATGCTTGCTTCAGTCCATAGATGGATCGCTGAAGTTTGCACACCTTATCAGCATCCTTAGGATCGACAAACCCTTAGGTTGTATCATATATAACTCTTCTTCAATATTACCATTGAGGAACGCAGTTTTGACATCCATCTGCCATATTTCATAATCGAAATATGCAACAATTGCTAACATAATCCTAACCGACTTAAGCATCACTACGGGAGAGAATGTCTCCTCGTAGTCAACTCCTTGAATTTGTCGAAACCCCTTTGCGACAAGTCGAGCCTTATAGATGGTTACATTACCATCAGCATCAGTTTTTCTTTTGAAAATCCATTTATTCTCAACGGCCTTTCGATCGTGAGGTAAGTCCACCAAGGTCCAAACTTGGTTCTCATACATGGATTCCATCTCGGATTTCATGGCTTCTAGCCATTTGTTGGAATCAGGGCTCATCATCGCTTCTTCATACGTCGCAGGGTCATCTATTTCATCAAACATGAAATTCATAATAGGATTGCCGTACAGTTCAGGAGCTGCACGTGTCCTGCTTGACCCGCGAGGTTTGGTAGTGTCCTCTTTCGGAGTTTCATGATAAATATCATTAGCTCTCTCTTCATTAGGTGAAGTCAACTCCGAAACAACTTCTGGAGATGCGCTACTCGCCATTTCATGAAGAGAAGGTTCAATAACCTCTTCGAGTTCTACCTTCCGACTACTCACACCTTTCACGAGAAACTCCTTCTCAAGAAAGGATCCATTCTTGGCAACAAAGACCTTGCCCTCGGATCTGTGATAGAAGGTATACCCAATCATTTCCTTAGGGTATCCTATGAAGACGCATTTTTCCGCTTTGGGTTCGAGTTTATCCAGTTGAAGTTTCTTCACATAAACATCGCATCCCCAAACTTTAAGAAATGACAGCTTAGGTTTGTTTCCAAACCATAATTCATACGGTGTATTTTCAACGGATTTAGACGGTGCCCGATTTAAAGTGAATGCAGCTGTTTCCAGTGCATAACCCCAAAATGACAGAGGTAAGTCAGTCAGAGACATCATAGATCGAACCATATCCAATAAAGTACGATTACGATGTTCTGACACACCATTACGTTGTGGTGTTCCGGCAGGCGTGAGTTGTGAAACTATTCCACAGTCTTTCATATGTGTGCTAAACTTGTAACTAAGATACTCTCCTCCACGGTCGGACCGCAGAAATTTGATCTTTCTGTTACGATGATTTTCCACTTCATTCTGAAATTCTTTGAACCTTTCAAAGGTTTCAGACTTATGTTTCATCAAATAGATATACCCGTATCTACTCAAATCATCCGTGAAAGTAACAAAATAACGATATCCACCTCGGCAAACACACTCATTGGTCCACACACATCAGTATGTATGATTTCCAATAAATCTGTCGCCCGTTCCATTGAACCGGAAAACGGCGTTCTAGTCATCTTGCCCATAAGGCATGGCTCACATGTATCAAATGATTCAAAATCAAGTGATTCCGAAAGTCCATCAGAATGGAGTTTCTTCATGCGTTTAACGCCAATATGACCTAGACGGTAGTGCCACATATATGTAGATATATCATTATCAAGTTTAATCCTTTTAGCATCAACATTATGAATATGCGTAATACTACTACCGAGATCCAACAGAAATAAACCATTCAACACAGGTGCATGACCATAAAAGATATTATTCATATAAATCGAACAACCATTGTTTTCAGACTTAAACAAATAACCACTTTGCATCAAACACGATCCGGATACAATGTTCGTGCTCAGTGCAGACACCAAATAACAATTATTCAGGTTTATAACTAATCCCGACGGCATATGGAGAGGCAGCGTTCCGACGGCGATCACATCAACTCTTGATCCATTGCCGACCCGCATCGTGACCTCATCCCTTGCTAGTTGTCGCTTGTTCCGCAGCCCTTGAACCGAGTTACATATATTAGCAACCGATCCCGTATCAAATACCCAGGTGCTACTGCGAGTACTAGTCAAGTACACATCAATAACATGTATATCACATATACCTTTGTTTGCCTTACCAGCCTTCTTGTCTGCCAAATACTTGGGGCAGTTGCGCTTCCAATGGCCAGTCCCCTTGCAATAGTAGCACTCGGTGTCAGACTTAGGGCCAGCTCGGGGTTTCTTTTCAGGCGCGACAACAGATTTGCCACCCTTCTTTCCCTTCTGCTTGCCTTTCTTGTCCTTCTTGAAACCGGTGGTCTTATTGATCATCAACACTTGATGTTCTTTCCTAATCTCCACTTCTGCAGTCTTAAGCATTGACAGAAGCTCGGGAAGAGACTTCTTCATGCCCTGCATATTATAGTTCATCACGAAGCTCTTGTAGCTAGGTGGCAGAGATTGGAGAACACGATGTATGCCTAAGTCAATGGGAATCGTTGTTCCCAAGGACACAAGCTTATCGGCGTACCCAGACATTTTGAGTACGTGCTCACTAACGGAGCTGTTCTCTTCCATCATGCAGCTAAAGAACTTTTCAGAAGCATTATAACTCTCTACGGCAGCATGGGTATCGAAAATCATTTTCAATTCTCCCATGGTATCAAAGGCATTGCCATTTTCGAAACGTTTTCGAAGTTCTGGCTCTAGCCCATACAGTATGCCGCAATGAACTAAGTTGTGGTCCTCCTGACGAGTTATATAGACGTTCTTTTCCTCGTCAGGGGCATCAGGAGCTGGTGGGGGGCCTAGCGGCGCCTCTAGCACATATTGCTTTTGTGCAGTAGTGAGGAGAATCCTCAAATTCATAGCCCAGTTGGTGAAGTTGCTACCATCCGCAGCAAGCTTCTCTTTCTCCATGAACACATTGAAATTAAAAGCAGGTGGTGCCATCTACAACAGAATTTGTAAAATATATTTAGACTAAGTTTATGATAGATTGAGTTCAACTAATCCAAATTACTAATGAACTCCCACTCAAAAACGACATCCCTCGTGTCCTTTTGGTGATTACATGAACCAAATCCACTACACCAAGTCCGATCATCATGTGAGTCGGTGTAGCTTCAAAGGCGAGCATCTATATGGGCATCATATCAACTATATGAATCATGCTTAACCTTTCGATCCGTGTTCCGAGGCCATGTCTGTACATGCTAGGCTCGTCAAGTAAGAACCTTAGTATTTGTGTGTGTAAAACTGTCTTACACCCGTTGTATGAAAGCGTAGAGTCGAGAACACCCGATCATCACGTGATGCCTCAAAACACGATCCACAAAACGGTGCATACTTAAGGAAGAACACATTTTATCTTGATATCTAAATGAGGGATCATCTTATAATGCTACCAAAAGCGCCAAACTAGCAATATAAGATGCTAATGTGTGAAGTGAGGTGATATGGTCCATGCATTTGATCTCTATCATTTGCATCATGGTATGATCTCTATCATTCCTTTGTGTGTAAGGCCAAGGTCTATGAAACTTACAGGTTAAGTGAGTTGTAAGAGTATCTATCATACATCTACTTACAACAATACCATATCAAGACACTAGCCCAGCAACGATCTAAACTAGACGCCTCTAATTTATCAATTGCAAGTTTTACGTGGCTTAGGGCTTTCGGAGATAGAACCGGTCTTACCTACGAACATGAACCACAACGAGGATAACCAAGTTATTAGCAACTCGTTGTAAATCAGATATTGACTATAGTAGGAGAGACAGACACCCGCTAGCCACTTATGCAAAACTAGTTGCATGTCAGTCGTGGAACCGGTCTCATGTACGATGACATGTAAGGTTGGTCCGGGCCGCTTCATCCCACTATGCCACCAATATCCAAAGTACATAGAAGATGCAATAACATGATCATCATCTCCCACAAATAAACATATGTGTACTACCCGTGCAAAGCACCTACGCATAGATCAGGCTCTGATACCACTGTTGGGTTCGTAGCATAGAAAACAAAAATTTTCCTACGATGAGAACTATACGCCAAGATCTATCTACTAGATACAGAGCAACGGGTGGACATACATCCATGGAGAACTTACCCTCGAAGACAACGAGTTTTGTTAACGAGTAGAAACTCGTGGTTGATGTAGTCGTACGCTTGCCGATCTCAAGATCGTGTGGAAGTTCGAGCACCGCAAATCAGTAGCGCATCCGTCCTCGCACACACGTTCAAGCCACCAGACAACCTCCACCTCCTCGCTCCAGCGATCCAGCGGAAGAAGCAACTCCATCCAGACGAAATGCCACCGGGAACATGTATCTCGCTAATCCGAGACCATGGGGAAATAATTCTAGAGGGGGAGATAGATCCTTCACAAGGAGGTGTGTGGATGAAGGAGGGAATGGGTGGCCTTTTATAGGAGGAGGGGGAGTGCCCCCTCTCTCTATGGCCGGCGCATGGGGGGGTGACCCCTCACCTCCCCCATTCATGTGGTGGTAACCCCTCCACATTAAAATGCCTCTTCATATTCCCTTTTAAAGTCTCCACTTTAAATGCATTAAATTTCTCCAAATTTAATGTTCTCTCATTTAATAAAACTCTTTTTATTAAATTTATTCAGAATTTTGTTAATTACTTTAATTAACAAACATTCACATATAGCCCCTTGCAATATTTCATATCATATGCAGAACCACCTTCTGCAATTTCACCCGAAACAATTTCCGGTTTCTATTGAAACAATTCCTGCGCTTTGCAATTCTTTCGTCTGAAACATATGTGCTCCAAAAATGGTGTCCGGTAACTCTTAAGTGTGCCACCCTACGGTGCTCATTTCATAAACCAGATGGATCCACTAGATGTCATTGCATGTGTGTTCATTTCTTAAACCACTTGGATCCACTAGATGTCAATGCATGTGTGATCTTTTCATAAACAACTTGGATGTGTGTTATTTTCATAAACAACTAGATGTCACTTCATGTGTGTTCATTTCATAAACCACATGGATCCACTAGATGTCATTGCATGTGTGTTCATTTCATAAACCACATGGAGCCATTAGATGTAATTGCATGTGTGTTCATTTCATAATCCACTTGGATGTGTGTTCTTTTCATAAACCACATGGATTCACTACATGAGTGTTCTTTTCATAAATCACATGGATCGTCTAGATTCCACTTGTTTGTGTGTTCTTTTCATCAACCACACTGATACACTAGATGTCATTACATGTGTGTTCTTTTCATAAACCACTTGGATATGTGTTCTTTTCATAAACCAGTAGATACACTCCATGAGTATTCATTTCATAAACCACATGTATCCACTAGATGTACTTCATGTCTGTTCTTTTCATAAACCACATGGATCCACTAGATGTCATTGTATATATGACATATTTCATAAACCACTTGGATGTGTGTACTTTTCATAAACTAGTAGAGTCACTCCATGAGTGTTCATTTCATAAACCACATGGATCCACTAGATGTCATTGCATGTGTGTTCTTTTCATAAACAACTTGGATGCGTATTATTTCCATAAACTAGTATTGTCACTCCATGAGTGTTCTTTTCATAAACCACACTGATACACTAGATTTCATTGCATGTGTGTTCATTTCATAAACCACTTGGATCCACCAGATGTCATTGCATGTGTGCTCATTTCATAAACCACATGGATCCACTAGATGTCACTACATGAGTGTTCTTTTCATAAATCACATGGATCGTCTAGATGCCACTTGTATGTGTGTTCTTTTCATAAACCACACTTATACACTATATGTCATTGCATGTGTGTTATTTTCATAAACCACTTGGATATGTGTTCTTTTCATAAACTAGTAGATACACTCCATGAGTTTTCATTTCATAAACCACATGGATCCACTAGATGCCACTGCATGTGTGTTCTTTTCATAAACCACATGGATCCACTAGATGTCATTGCATGCATGACATATTTCATAAACCACTTGGATGTGTGTTCTTTTCATAAACCAATAGAGTCACTCCATGAGTGTTCATTTCATAAACCACATGGATCCACTAGATGTCTTTTGCATGTGTGTTGTTTTCATAAACAACTTGGATGTGTGTTATTTTCATAAACTAGTAGAGTCACTCCATGAGTGTTCTTTTCATAAACCACACTAATACACCAGATGTCATTGCATGTGTGTTCATTTCATAAACCACTTGGATCCACTATATGTCATTGCATGTGTGTTCATTTCATAAACCACATGGATCCACTAGATGTCATTGCATGTGTGTTTGTTTCATAAACTACTTGGAAGTGTGTTCTTTTCATAAACCACTAGAGTCACTTCATGTGTGTTCATTTCATAAACCACATGTATCCACTAGATGTCAATGCATGTGTGCTCTTTTTATAAACAACTTGGATTTGTGTTATTTTCATAAACCAGTAGATGTCACTACATGTGTGTTCTTTTCATAAACCACATGGATGCACTAGATGTCATTGCACATGTGTTCATTTCATAAACCACATGGAGCCACTAGATGTCATTGCATGTCTGTTCATTTCATAAACCACTTGGGTGTGTGTTGTTTTCATAAACCACATGGATTCATTGCATGAGTGTTCTTTTTATAAACCACATGGATCCTCTAGATGCTACTTGCATCTGTGTTGTTTTCATAAACCACACTGATACACTAGATGCCATTGCATGTGTGTTCTTTTCATAAACCAGTTGGATCCACTAGATGTCATTGCATGTGTGATCATTTCATAAACCACTTGGATGTGTGTTCCTTTCATAGACCAGTAGAGTCATTGCATGTGTGTTCATTTCATATACCACATGGATCCACTAGATGTCACTACATGAGTGTTCTTTTCGTAAACCACATGGATCCACTAGATGTCAAGGCATGTGTGCTCTTTTGGTAAACAACTTGGATGTTTGTTATTTTCATAAACCACTAGATGTCACTGCATCTGTGCTCTTTTCATAAACCACATGGATCCACTAGACGTCATTGCATGAGTGTTCTTTTCATACACCACATGCATCCTCTAGATGCGACTTGCATGTGTGTTCTTTTCATAAACCACACTGATACACTAGATGTCATTTCATGTGTGTTCATTTCATAAACCACTTGGATGTGTGTTCTTTTCATAAACCAGTAGAGACACTCCATGAGTGTTCTTTTCATAAACCACATGGATCCACTAAATGTTATTGCTTGTGTGTTCTTTTCATAGACAAGTTGGATCCACTAGATGTCATTGCATGTGTGATCATTTCATAAACCACTTGGATGTGTGTTATTTTTATAAACCAGTAGAGTCACTCCATGAGTGTTCATTTCATAAACCACATGGATCCATTAGATGTCATGGCATGTGTGTTATTTTCATAAACAACTTGGATGTGTGTAATTTTCATAAACCAGTAGAGTCACTCCATGAGTGTTCTTTTCATAAACCACACTAATACACTAGATGTCATTGCATGTGTGTTCATTTCATAAACCACATGGATCCACTAAATGTCATTGCATGTGTGTTCATTTCATAAACCACTTGGATCCACTAGATGTCATTGCATGTGTGTTCATTTCATAAACCACTTGGATGTGTGTTCTTTATAAAAACTAGTAGAGTCACTACATGAGTGTTCTTTTCATAAAACACATGGATCCACTACATGTCAATGCATCTGTGCTCTTTTCATAAACAACTTGGATGTGTGTTATTTTCATAAATCACTAGATGTCACTTTATGTGTGTTCTTTTCATAAACCACATGGATCCACTAGATGTCATTGCATGTTTGTTCATTTCATAAACCACATGGAGCCACTAGATGTCATTGCATGTGTGTTCATTTCATAAACCACTTGGATGTGTGTTCTTTTCATAAACCACATGGATTCACTTCATGAGTGTTCTTTTCATAAACCACATGGATCCTCTGGATGCCACTTCCATGTGTGTTCTTTTCATAAACCACACTGATACACAAGATTTCATTGCATGTGTGTTCTATTCATAAACCACTTGGATGCGTGTTATTTCGATAAACCAGTAGATACACTCCATGAGTGATCATTTCATAAACCACATGGATCCACTAAATGTCATTGCATGTGTGTTCATTTCATAAACCACATAGATCCACTAGATGTCAATGCATGTGTGTTCGTTTCATAAACAACTTGGATGTGTGTTATTTTCATAAACCAATAGATGTCACTAGATCTGTGTTCTACATAAACCACATGGATTCACTGCATGAGTGTTCCTTTCATAAACCACATGGATCCTCTAGATGCCACTTGCATGTGTGTTCTTTTCATAAACCACACTGATACACTAGATGTCATTGCATGTGTGTTCTATTCAGAAACCATATGGATCCACTAGATGTCATTGCATGTGTGATCATTTCATAAACCACTTGGATGTGTGTTCTTTTCATAAACTAGTAGATTCATTGCATGTGTGTTCATTTCATAAACCACAAGGATCTACTAGAAGTCATTGCATGCGTGTTCATTTCATAATCCACTTGGATCCACTAGATGTCAATGCATGTGTGCTCTTTTCATAAACAACTTGGATGTGTGTTATTTTCATAAACCACTAGATGTCACTGCATGTGTGTTCTTTTCATAAACCACATGGATCCACTAGATGTCATTGCATGTGTGTTCATAACATAAACCACATGGAGCCACTAGATGTCATTGCATGTGTGTTCATTTCATAAACCACTTGGATGTGTGTTCTTTTCATAAACCACATGGATTCACTTCATGAGTGTTCTTTTCATAAACCACATGGATCCTCTGGATGCCAGTTGCATGTGTGTTCTTTTCATAAACCACACTGATACACTAGATTTCATTGGATGTGTGTTCTATTCATAAACCACTTGGATGTGTGTTCTTTCGATAAACCAGTAGATACACTCCATGAGTGATCATTTCATAAACCATATGGATCCACTAAATGTCATTGCATGTGTGTTCATTTCATAAACCACATAGATCAATGCATGTGTGTTCTTTTAATAAACAACTTGGATGTGTATTATTTTCATAAACCAGTAGATGTCAATGGATGTGTGTTCTTCATAAACCACATGGATTCACTGCATGAGTGTTCTTTTCATAAACCACATGGATCCTCTAGATGCCACTTGCATGTGTGTTCTTTTCATAAACCACACTGACACACTAGATGTCATTGCATGTGTGTTCTATTCAGAAACCAGATGGATCCACTAGATGTCATTGCATGTGTGATCATTTCTTAAACCACTTGGATGTGTGTTCTTTTCATAAACTAGTAGATTCATTGCATGTGTGTTCATTTCATAAACCACATGGATCTACTAGAAGTCATTGCATGCGTGTTCATTTCATAAACCACTTGGATCCACTAGATGTCAATGCATGTGTGCTCTTTTCATAAACAACTTGGATGTGTGTTATTTTCATAAACCACTAGATGTCACTACATGTGTGTTCTTTTCATAAACCACATGGATCCACTAGATGTCATCGCATGTGTGTTCATTTCATAAACCACATGGAGCCACTAGATGTCATTGCATGTGTGTTCATATCATAAACCACTTGGATGTGTGTTATTTTCATAAACCACATGGATTCACTACATAAGTGTTCTTTTCATAAACCACATGGATCCTCTGGATGTCATTGCATGTGTGACATCTTTCATAAACCACTAGGATGTGTGTTCGTTTCATAAACCAGTAGAGTAACTCCATGAGTGTTCATTTCATAAACCACATGTATCCACTAGATCTCATCGTATGTGTGTTCTTTTGATAAACAACTTGGATGTGTTTTATTTTCATAAACTAGTAGAGTCACTCCATGAGTGTTCTTTTCCTAAACCACACTGATACACTAGATGTCATTGCATGCGCGTTCTTTTCATAAACCACATGGATCCACTAGATGTCATTGCATGTGTGTTCATTTCATCAACCACTTGGATGTGTGTCCTTTTCATAAACTAGTAGAAGCACTGCATCTGTGTTCATTTCATAAACCACATGGATCCACTAGATGTATATGCATGTGTGCTCTTTTCATAAACAACTTGGATGTGTGTTAATTTCATAAACCAGTAGATGTCACTGCATGTGTGTTCTTTTCATAAACCACATGGATCCACTAGATATCATTGCATGTGTGTTCATTTCATAAACCATATGGAGCCACTAGATGTTAGAGGATGTGTGTTCATTTCATAAACCACTTGGATATGTGTTCTTTTCATAAACCACAAGGATTCACTTTATGAGTGTTCTTTTCATAAACAACATGGATCCTCTAGATGCCACTTGCATGTGTGTTCTTTTCATAAACCACAGTATACACTAGATGTCATTGGATGTGTCTTCTTTTCATAAACCACTTGGATGTGTGTTCTTTCCATAAACCAGTAGATACAGTCCATGAGTGTTCATTTCATAAACCACATGGATCCACTAGATGTCATTGCATGTGTGTTCATTTCATAAACCACTTGAATGTGTGTATTTTTCATAAACCACATGGATTCACGACATGAGTGTTCTTTTCATAAGCCACATGGATCCTCTAGATGCCACTTGCATGTGTGTTCTTTTCATAAACCACACTAATACAGTAGATGTCATTGCATGTGTGTTCATTTCATAAACCACATGGATCCACTAGATGTCATTGCATGTGTGATCATTTCATAAACCACTTGGATGTGTTTTCTTTTCATAAACTAGTAGAGTCATTGCATGTTTGTTCATTTCATAAACCACATGGATCCACTAGATGCCATTGCATGTGTGCTCATTTCATAAACCACATGGATCCACTACATAATGCATGTGTGATCTATTCATAAACATCTTGGATGTGTGTTATTTTCATAAACCACTTGATGTCACTACATGTGTGTTCTTTTCATAAACCACATGGATCCAACAGATGTCATTGCATTAGTGTTCTTTTCATAAACCACATGGATCCAATAGATGTCATTGCATTCGTGTTCTTTTCATAAACCACACTAATACACTAGATGTCATTGCATGTGTGTTCATTTCATAAACCACTTGGATGTGTGTTATTTCCATAAACCAGTAGAAACACTCCATGAATGTTCATTTGATAAACCACATGGCTCCACTATATGTCATTGCATGTGTGTTCTTTTCATAAACCAATTGGATCCACGAGATGTCATTGCATGTCTGATAAATTCATAAACCACTTGGATGTGTGTTCTTTTCAAAAACCAGTAGAGTCATTGCATGTGTGTTATTTTCATAAACCACATGGATCCACTAGATGTCACTGCATGTGTGTTCATTTTATAAACCACATGGAGCCACTAGATGTTAATGCGTGTGTGCTCTTTTCATAAACAACTTGGATGTGTGTTATTTTCACAAACCAATAGATGTCACTGCATATGTGTGTTCTTTTCATAAACCACATGGATCCTCTTTATGCCACTTGCATGTGTGTTCTTTTCATAAACCACACTAATACACTAGATGTCATTGCATGTGTGTTCTTTTCATAAACCACTTGGATATATGTTCTTTTCATAAACCAATAGATACACTCCATGAGTGTTCATTTCATAAACCACATGGATCCACTAGATGTGTGTTCTTTTCATAAACTAGTTGGATCCACTAGATGTCATTGCATGTGTGACATCTTTCATAAACCACTTGGATGTGTGTTCTTTTCATCAACCAGTAGAGTCACTCCATGAGTGTTCATTTCATAAACCACATGGATCCACTAGATGTCATTGCATGTGTGTTCTTTTCATAAACAACTTGGATGTGTGTTATTTTCATAAACCAGTAGAGTCACTCCATGAGTGTTCTTTTCATAAACCACACTGATACACTAGATGTCATTGCATGTGTCTTCTTTTCATAAACCACTTGGATCCACTAGATGCCATAGCATTTGTGTTCATTACATAAACCACATGGATCCACTAGATGTCATTGCATGTGTGCTCATTTCATAAAACACTTGGATGCCTGTTCTTTTCATAAAACAGTAGAGTCACTACATGAGTGTTCTTTTCATAAATCACATGGTTCCACTAGATGTCAATGCATGCGTGCTCTTTTCATAAACAACTTGGATGTGTTTTTTTTCATAAACCAGTAGATGTCACTACATGTGTGTTGTTTTCCTAAACTACATGGATCCACTAGATACCATTGCATATGAGTTAATTCCATAAACCACATGGAGCCACTAGATGTCATTGCATGTGTGTTCATTTCATAAGCCACTTGGATGTGTGCTCTTTTCATAAACCACATGGATTCACTGCATGAGTGTTCTTTTCATAAACCACATGGATCCTCTAGATGCCACTTGCATGTGTGTTCTTTTCATAAACCACACTGATACACTAGATGTCATTGCTTGTGTGTTCTTTTCATAAACCAGTTGGATCCACTAGATGTCATTGCATGTGTGATCATTTCATAAACCACTTGGATGTGTGTTCTTTTCATAAACCAGTAGAGTCATTGCGTGTGTGTTCTTTTCATAAGCCACATGGATCCACTAGATGTCATTGCATGTGTGTTCATTTCATAAACCACATGGATCCACTAGATGTCAATGCATGTTTAATCTTTTCATAAACAACTTGGATGCGTGTTATTTTCATAAACCAGTAGATGTCACTGCATGTTTGATCTTTTCATAAACCACATGGATCCACTAGATGTCATTGCATGTGTGTTCATTTCATAAACCACACTGATACACTAGATGTCATTGCTTGTGTGTTATTTTCATAAACCACTTGGATATGTGTTCTTTTCATAAACCTATAGATACACTCCATGAGTGTTCATTTCATAAACCACATGGATTCACTAGATGGCACTGCATGTGTATTCTTTTCATAAACCAGTTGGATCCACTAGATGTCATTGCATGTGTGACATCTTTCATAAACCACTTGGATGTGTGTTCTTTTCATAAACCAGTAGAGTCACTCGATGAGTGTTCATTTCATAAACCACATGGATCCACTAGATGTCATTGCATGTGTTCTTTTAGCTTTTGCCTAAGTCAAACTGAATCAAATTTGACCAATTTTATAGATAAATATAACAACATATATTACATCGTATTGACATATTATGAAACTAATATTGAAAACATATCTAACGGTACAAACTTAGTGTCATAAATATTGTCACATTTCCCTAAAAAGTTAGTCAAACTTAACTAAATTTGACTTAGGACAAAGCTAGAAGTACAATTATTTGTGGACCGAGGGAGTACTTAGTTTTGCCCACTCTCGTAGTCACAAATTCTCTCAAAAGCCCAAACACGCTGATTGGTTGACGCAGCCCTCACGCGTATCATTTGCGCCTACCGTTGATCCTCTCTGATCCAACACGGACCGCTGCATGATGTCGTGCCCTTCACACTACATCGTGAGAAAACATGGAAGTCCGCTTGCCATCTGGCCCCCTTGTTTTATCCGTTGGGTTTTTTAGGGTCTCACAGCAACACTTCTACCAGAAGGAACACTGGGCCGTATATTAAATAATTCCTTGAGTGGTCATGTCACGTTTAATCTAGTCTGCAAAGGATACAAGTCCACTACACGGCAACTGGTCATCTACTGCCCACGAGATATCCCATTCTTACTACGTAGCGCGCCTGCACTCTCACTTCCGACATGCCCCCACCGCATGAACCTTCCACGCGGTAGCCGTAGCTAGAAGAGTTGCCTACCGGGGCCCTCGAGGAGGCCTAAATGTCCCTGCATTAAAAACCCAGCCTATCGGGTCCTCCATTCGCACTCATCCACTCCTCTCTCTTCCTTATCTAGCAAAGCCCCACAATCCTCAACGTACAACCATGAACCTTCTCCATGAAACCAGTGCATGGGGGTGAGTCTGCAGGCATCACCGCCGGGGTGGTGCTTCCTGTGGCATATCTGGAGGAGCATCATGCAGCACAAGGCGTGGAGGACGTGCAGTTCAACCCCTTTGGGGACTATGTGCTCGCCGGTGCTAACGACTTTGGAGGTTCTGATGAGGGCGTGGAGTTAGACGAACACGCTCCGCTTGTGTACTCGGAGGTACATCTATTTCTACATGTTTCATATTTTCTTCTCGAGCTGAAGATATACATTTTAATCTATAGAAGAACTACTTAATCTGTTCATGTGCTACTTAATCTTGTCCTGGTTTCATAAAAAAATCTAGTCCTAATGATTAGATGCACCGTACAAACTAGTACATGGAGAGCTAGTCTGTTCTGAATGATTCCACATTATTTGTTTATTAATAAGTTATAAAGAACACAAACAATATTAATTTAGGAGCGAGCTAGGGAGACATAATGAACTGCTAAACCTGTATAAATATGTTATTGTTTTGAACGTAACTTGGAATGGTTGTTGGAATATCTATTTATTATTTTGCTCATTTCTGTTTGCATTTTATACATTACAGGTAGATTCAAGTGAGGTGGACTCTGATAAGGAGAACAGGGACAACAAGAGCCGCCATGTCATGAAAAATCTCAAGAGCGGGAGAATCCCTTTCCGCACTCGACTTGGGGAGCTCAGGTGCCCTTTCTATAAGAAAGGAGTCAACCCGAGGATTGATAGCTTGATTCCGCATGCGGTTGGCATCGATAAAAGCCTGTCTAGTAAAGACAAGTCGGCTACCAAGGCTAAGCATTATGCTTATGGCAAATTCCTGAGGGAGTATGTCAATACCGGCCTAGTGTCCCCTTACTTAGGAATCATCAACTTCTAGCCAACCAACCCGTCACTGTGTTGGCCCGACCACTAATAATGTTTAATTCTCTTACCGTTTCCAGAGCCTTAAACTATGTGGTGTGTTGAAACCTCATGCTTTTTCACCGACACATGTGTTGAAAAGTTGCTTGATCATGCATGCTTACACCAGTGGCCTACCCAGAAACTTCTAGAAGCCTGGGAAAACGAGCTTCATTTGGAAAATTCTGGACAAAAACACCAAATTAAAGAAAGGAAATTGCAAGCTTTGCGCAATCAGCAGGCCTGGGCGGCTGGGGGGCTGCCCGGGATGTAGGGATGCTAGGTCCGTCTATGCTTACACTTCCCTTAAACTTGTTGGGAATAATAATCACAAATAGCTGTCCACTTCCTTCTATCCTGTTACGTTACATCGTGTCAACACCGCACACCTGCTGCAGATCGGCAACGGGATAGTGGTCTCTGTGACCGGTCTCTGCCATTCCAAAGCCACATCGCACACCCGTCCAATCGCCTATCGGGCTCGGCCGCCCAATTTAATCGCTAGGATTGGAAACCAACGGTGCTCGCCCGGTCAAACTTTCTTCCGCTTGGGTATGACCGGAATAATGGTAAATGCAATTTACGACGCGCGTACCCCCTTTTACGCATCGCCTTTTGTCTCCACAACACAACACTGTGCAAACATCCCCAACTCCTTTATCCACCACCACAACCACCGCAAGAACCATCGACGCCGCCGCAAGCACTGCCTCCAACGCGCCATACCACTGCAACAGATCTCTCCACCGCCACGCCCAGTCCCAGCCACCGCTACCGACGCTAGGCCACCGCCACCGTATTAGCTGCTACCATGGACGGAGAGTATGGCGTGTTTAGTGATACGTTGCAAATGTATCCATAATTTTTGATGTTCCATGCTTGGTTTTATCTACTTTCTTATGTTTTGTCCACACTTTGGAGTACTTTTCATATGATTTCTTGGACTAACCTATTAACAAGAGGCACAGTGCCGGTACTACTGCTTTTCTGCTGTTTTGGTTCTAGGAAAGTCGAAAATGAATATTCTCGAATTGACGGGACAAAAGCCAAAGTCAGTTTTTCACCGAGGGACACACGGAGCGAATACAAGACGGAGAGGGGTGGGGCCCGGCCACACCACCTGGCCAGGCTGCGGCCAGGTCTGGTCTGGCCGCCCCAGGCACCCCCTCGGCCTCTCCTTCCGCCTATATATTGTCCCTGATACGGAAACCCTAAGGACCCGATCAAAATTCCACAAAAGAGTCTATAGCCGCTGTCATCTCCATCCCTAGATCGGGAGGGATCTGAAGCTCTTCCCGGCACTGCCGAGAGAATTCACCCTGGAGGCCTTCTTCATCATCATGCAAGCCTCCAGTGTGATGCGTGAGTAGTTCATCTCTGGACTACGGGTCCATGTAGTAGCTAGATGGCTGGTTCTCCTCCTTTGCGCTATCATGTTTAGATCTTGTGAGTTCCGTTCATGATCAAGATCATCTATTTGTAATTCTGCATGTTGTGTTTGCGGGGATCCGATGGATATTGAGATGCTATTTCAGATTGATTATTGATTCTATCATGTCTTTGTTATTTGTGATCTTGCATGCTTTCTGTTGTTAGTAGCTATCTTGGCCAAGTAGATGCTAGCAACTCCAAGAGTTAGTATTTATGCTCGATAGTGGGTTCATGCCTCCAGTAACTGGGAAGTGACAGAAATCTCTAAGGTACTAGATGTGATGTTGCTACTAGGGAGAAAACAACAATCCTTTGTTCATAGAACAATCGTATTGTTTACTTTACACGCAATTCGTAATGCAATTATCCGTTGCTTGCAACTTAATACTGGAGGGGGTTCAGATGATAACTTGAAGGTGGATTATTAGTCATAGATGCAGTTGGATGGCGGTCTATGTATAATGTTGTAATGCCCAATCGAATCTCAAAGGAGTCAAGATGAGTAGTATATGCTTGTATGCTTTCTCGATGTTTGTCAATTGCCCCGCTGTAATTTGTTCACCCAACATGTCTTCTATCTTAAGGAGAGCCACCTCTAGTGAACTATGGACCCCGGTCCTTTCTTTTACTATCAATCTACAATCAACTGTTTACTGCTTTGTGTTTACTTTGTGCAAACTATTACTTTCTTCCACTCGATACGTTTAATCCTTTGTTTTCAGCAAAACCGGTGAGATTGACAACCTCATCGCAAGTTGGGGACAGAGTTCTGTGGTTGTGTTGTGCAGGTCTCCATGTTGCTGCTGGCACCGGTAGTGCGCCCTGCCAAAGTTCAGCTAGCTACACATTTGGGGTGTTTTCTTGCTCCTACTGGATTGATAACCTTGGTTTCATAACTGAGGGAAAACTTATCGCTGTGCTCGTCATACCTTCCTCTTGGGGTTCCCCAACGAGCTCGTTAATACACGAGTCAGCAAGTACTTTTTCTAGCGCCGTTGCCGGGGAGTCAAGGACATCTTCACAAGGGGAGTCCTTCATAACCAATCTCTTTACTTTGTTATTTTTGTTTTGCTTAGTTTACTTTTGCTTTGTTTTCTTGTCTCTTTAGCAAAAACACACAAAAAATAGCTTTGCAAGTTTGCTTTCTTTATTAAAAACACAAAAAATGACTACTCTTGAAAATACTAAGTTGTGTGACTTCACCAGCACCAACAACAATGATTTTATGAGCACACCTATTGCTCCAGCTATTCCTGAAGCTACTTTCTTTGAGATAAAACCTCCTTTACTCAATCTTGTTATGAGAGAACAATTTTCTGGTATTGGTAATGAAGATGCTGCTGCTCATCTAAATAACTTTGTTGAACTTTGTGAGATGCAAAAGCATAGGGATATAGATGGAGATATTATTAAGCTTAAATTGTTTCCTTTCTCTTTGAGAGGAAAAGCTAAAGAATGGTTGAATTCCCTAACTAGGAATAGTATTGATTCTTGGACTAAATGCAAAGATGCTTTTATTGGAAAACATTATCCTCCTGCTAAGATTATATCTATGAGAAGTGAAATAATGAAGTTTAAACAATCTGATAATGAACATGTTGCTCAAGCTTGGGAAAGAATGAAATCTTTGGTAAAGAATTGTCCCACTCATGGACTGACTACTTGGATGATCATCCAAACCTTTTATGCAGGATTGAACTATTCTTCAAGAAATCTATTGGATTCTGCTGCTGGAGGTACCTTTATGACCATTACTTTGGGTGCTGCAACAAAGCTTCTAGATAATATGATGGTTAATTACTCCGAATGACATATTGAAAGAGCTCCACAAGGTAAGAAGGTAAATTCTGTTGTTATTATGTCTATTCTTGTTAATGGGAAGTCTCATATTGGTCCAAATCATGTTCCCTTAGCCTCTTTGGTTGCTCAACAAGAGCAAGTCGATGTGAATTTTATAAGAAATACTAATTTTAGCAACAATGCCTACAGGAATAATTTTGGTAACAATAATTATAAGCCATATCCTCCCAACAATGGTAATTCTTATGGAAATTCCTACAACAACAATAGGAGTGCTCCCTCTGAACTTGCAGTTATGCTTAAAGACTTTATTAGTAATGAAACTGCTTTCAATAAAACTATTGAGGAAAAACTATCTAATGCTGAAAGAAATATATCATATTTGTCTGAAGCTCAATCTTCTTTGAATAAAATGGCTGCTAAACCTGAAACTAATGATAATCCCTTTGATGCTACTAATGCCATACAAGTAAGAATTGATGAAAATGTTAGACTATTAGCTGAATTGCATGCTAAGTGGGAAAGAGAAGATGAAATTGCTAGAAACATTAGTGTTTCTCCTATCACTACCACTAGTGTTGAGGCTAGTAATAGCTCTACTACTCTAGATGATAACTATGATTTTGATCTTGATGGTTGTAATATCTCTGAAGTGATTAAGTTCCTACAAAAGCTTGCTAAAAGTCCTAATGCTAATGCTATGAACATGGCCTTTACAAAACACATTACTAATGCTCTCATAAATATGAAAGAATAAAATATGAAACATAAAGCTTCTATTCCTATAAAATAATAAGATGGTTGGGAACCCATCATTAATATGAAAGTGAATGATTTTGATTTCAAAGCTTTATGTGATCTTGATCGTAGTGTTTCCATTATGCCTAGAAAGATTTATGATATGCTTGATTTGCCACCACTTGAAGATTGTTATTTGAATGTCCCACTTGATGATAATGCTAAAAAGAAACTCATGGGGAGTATTAATGATGTTCTTATTATGGTTAACAATGCCTATGTCCCCGTTGATTTCTATGTTTTGGATGTTGAATGCAATGCTTCTTGTCCTATTACTTTGGGAAGACCTTTTCTTAGAACTGTTGGTGCCATTATTGATATGAAAGAAGGCACCATTAAATATCAACTCCCACTCAAGAAAGGTATAGAACACTTCCCTAAGAAGAGAGAGAGAAGATTTCTTTTGCCTCTCCTATGAAAACAAAATTTGCTCTTAATGCTTCTTCATTTGAGAACACTTGATCCTTTTTCTTGTTTCTTATGCCTAACTTAAAGGTGTTAAAGAAAAGTACTTATTGGGAGATAACCCAAAAGTTTTAGATGAGTCTTGGAAGTTATTACTTCAGTAATAACCACTCCTTATCCTTTTTATTTGCTTTTTGTGCCAAGAGTAACCTCTAATGAGAGAGAAGTAATGATTGGGAAAGTTGTTGTCCCGAAACAGATTTCTGTGCTTCACCGTAATTTTTTTGTAAAATCTCTATATGTCCTTTTGAGGCGTGAAGTTTTGTGCTTCTTACCCAGGTTGTTATCTAACTTTCGTTAGTTCAACACTTTTCGATTTGAGCAACAGAAGGTCTTCGAAAAAATTCGTCTTTACCTGCTGGTCTGTTTTGACAGATTTCTACATTTGCTTCTTGTTGGTTCCTTTTTGAGTTCTTTTGGGGAATTGAGCTTTTAAGGGGAAGTGCTACAGTAGCTTGTGTTTTAATGGAAGTTTTATTGGTTTTGAAACTGAACCTAAAGACCTATTATCTTGAGTGCACTAATGTTGCTAATAAAGATTGTGTGAAGTTTTGTATGAAGGAAAAATTTCAGGTGTATGGAAGGAATGAGTAATGAGATGAAGAATGGACTAAAGCTCAAGCTTGGGGATGCCACGCGTGTCACCCCAAGAAATATCCAAGAAGTACAAGCGTCAAAGCTTGGGGATGCCCAAGGCATCCCCTTGTTCATCAATAAAAATTCCAGGTTTCTTCCAAACGCTTTATTTTTATTGTTTCATGCACATTTGTGTTGTTCTTGGAGCGTCTTTTTTTTGTTTTCGTTTTGGTTTTTCGTTTGCTTTGTTTTCTTAGTTTGCTGAATAAATTGGTTGGACCCCTCTTTCATACATTGGTTTTCAAATAGTTTTGTTTGGATTGGAAAAGAGTAGGAAAGTTCATGCTTAAGTGGTAAAGAGAGCTTGTTTTTGACTGTGGCCTATGCTTTGTCATGCCATGCTTGATATTGTTTTGGCTTTATGCTTAGTATTCTTTGTAGCATGAATTTTTATATACAATTGAGATTGCTTAATGTGCCTTGGAAGAATCATGCGTTGTTTTAGCATATTAAAGCGTAGTATTACAGTATTCTCCTTTGATGCTTTATTTGGGTTGACTTGGCACATGCTCACACCATGTTATGACTATCCCAAGTCACCATAGCCTTTATGATCCTTTAGTTTTCACCTTTTAGTATCACTTTATGCTTTGATTAATGATGTTTTGTCGCTCTGCATGATTATGGCCATTATTGCTCTCTTAGTTTGTCGCTCCCAGTCTTTTGCTAGCCTCCACAACCAAGTATGAGTTCTACTCGTGCATCCAACTCCTAAAACCAAGTTATTCCAAAGATTCCACCATACCTACCTACTAGCATATGCTATTCCAAGTATATTCATGTTTTTGTCTACCTTCCAAATTAAACTTGTTATTAGAAAACCAGTGATTAAAGCTCTCACGAACTTGATGGCACACTTTACTTTTCTTACCCTTAATAAACTTGAACCATTGCGTCCATCTTTGTTGCGTATATGCTTGCGCTTTATAAGTTGAAATTAGCAGAACGATGTATCATGGGGAACGCTTTCCACATTGCACCTGTACTTTGTACCCCGTTGATATCATGTTCTTTTGCTTATGGATCCCAGCGGTGTGAAATAAAAGGGGAACTTGTAAGATCATAGAGTTTGTATTTGTGTTAGAGAAATGCCTGGGCCACTAGCCTAAGCCATGCCTAATAATGGTGGAAACTTGCAGCATAACCATAATGAGCACTCTATGAAGCATCCTCAATAAAAACCTATGCAAATAGCAAATTAAAAGATCGCTGAGATGCTCATTGTCTGCTTGCCTTTCATTTTGATTATGGGATAGATCCTGTATCATGTGCAAGGGGTACCCCGTTGGCGGTTCTCTATGATACATATGTAGTTACAATGACAAGAGCTTACTTGTGACTAAAGTTGAGTAGCATGAGGTTTGGTCTTCGTAAGTAAGGGGCATGAGATTTCGGTTTATAACTTATCAAGCATATCCTCTTAGTTGTGTCACTTTAACCTTCATCACCTTCAAGATGCTTATGATAGGGGCAATGAGAGCTGAAAGCTATTAAGTACCATAATTTTTGTAAGCTCTTTACGAGACTTGAATCCCTACTTCCTTCTATGAAGGCCTTTCTTTTACTTTTATGTTGAGTCTCCACCTTCTACCTTTATGCACCTACTTTGAGAGCATAGTGGCCATTCGTAGTTCTATGTGCATTGTCCCAAGACTTGTTGATTGATGCATAACTTTGATATTGCTTGTTCTTAAACTATTTGTATCTAGTCACTCTTATAAACTTTGAAGGTGTCCTATGCATTTAGGTTTGCTACTCTATGAGGGACAAGCTGAATGCCACTATGCTATGTTTTCTTTATGTGAAACAAACAAACGACTTGCAAAGCATTGTTATTCATGAATCTTTCGTTTGTGCCTTTTCATGTTGCAACATAGTTCCTTTGTCTTATTGCTAGAACTTTGTCTTTCATGTTATGATTGAAGTACTATGATCCCAGCTTTGAATGTTTTACAAATACTTTGATCAAGTTTATGATGGTGCATGTCACCTCAAAAATTATTCCTTCTTTTTATCACTTACCTACTCGAGGATGAGCAGGAGTTAAGCTTGGGGATGTTGATACGTGTAAACGTATCCATAATTTTTGATGTTCATGCTTGGTTTTATCTACTTTCTTATGTTTTGTCCACACTTTGGAATACTTTTCATATGATTTGTTGGACTAACCTATTAACAAGAGCCACAATGCCAGTTGCCTGTTTTCTGTTGTTTTGGTTCCAGGAAAGTCAGAAAATGAATATTCTCGGAATTGGACGGGACAAAAGCCAAAGTCAGTTTTTCACCAAGGGACACCTAGAGCTAGAATACGAGACGGAGAGGGGATGGGGCCCGTCCACACCATCTGGCCGCATGGCCAGGCCTGACCCGCGCCAGGGGGTGGTCTGGCCGCCCTAGGCACCCCCTCGGCCTCTCCTTCCGCCTATATATTGTCCCTGATACGGAAACCCTAAGGACCCGATCAAAATTCCACAAAAGAGTCTATAGCCGCTGTCATCTCCATCCCTAGATCGGGAGGGATCTGAAGCTCTTCCCGGCACCCTGCCGGAGAGGGGAATTCACCCTGGAGGCCTTCTTCATCATCATGCAAGCCTCCGGTGTGATGCGTGAGTAGTTCATCTCTGGACTACGGGTCCATGTAGTAGCTAGATGGCTGGTTCTCCTCCTTTGTGCTATCATGTTTAGATCTTGTGAGTTCCGTTCATGATCAAGATCATCTATTTGTAATTCTGCATGTTGTGTTTGCGGGGATCCGATGGATATTGAGATGCTATTTCAGATTGATTATTGATTCTATCATGTCTTTGTTATTTGTGATCTTGCATGCTTTCTGTTGTTAGTAGCTATCTTGGCCAAGTAGATGCTAGCAACTCCAAGAGTTAGTATTTATGCTCGATAGTGGGTTCATGCCTCTGGTAATCTGGGGAAGTGACAGAAATCTCTAAGGTACTAGATGTGCTGTTGCTACTAGGGAGAAAACAATAATCCTTTGTTCATAGAACAATCGTATTGTTTACTTTACACGCAATTCGTAATGCAATTATCCGTTGCTTGCAACTTAATACTGGAGGGGGTTCAGATGATAACTTGAAGGTGGATTATTAGTCATAGATGCAGTTGGATGGCGGTCTATGTATAATGTTGTAATGCCCAATCGAATCTCTAAGGAGTTAAGATGAGTAGTATATGCTTGTATGCTTTCTCGATGTTTGTCAATTGCCTCGCTGTAATTTGTTCACCCAACATGTCTTCTATCTTAAGGAGAGCCACCTCTAGTGAACATCAATCTACAATCAACTGTTTACTGCTTTGTGTTTACTTTCTGCAAACTATTACTTTCTTCCACTCGATATGTTTAATCCTTTGTTTTCAGCAAAACTGGTGAGATTGACAACCTCATCGCAAGTTGGGGATAGAGTTCTGTGGTTGTGTTGTGCATGTCTCCACGTTGCTGCTGGCACCAGTAGTGCGCCCTGCCAAAGTTCAGCTAGCTACACCTTTGGGGTGCTTTCTTGCTCCTACTGGATTGATAACCTTGGTTTCATAACTGAGGGAAAACTTACTGTTGTGCTCATCATACCTTCCTCTTGGGGTTCCCCAACGAGCTCGTTAATACACGAGTCAGCATTCAGCGACGAGAGTGAGTTCACCGACGAGTACATCGTCACCGCCCATGGCACCGCCGAGCTGACGGTCGTCTACACAAATGCGTCAGCAGAGGTGGCCAAGGTCATCGCAATATACGGGCAGTGGCTATAGGAGCCGATGGACAGGTACAAGATCGTCGGCCTTGACCTCGAGTATACCGGAGATAGGAAGAGGGCGGCTCTTTTTAAGCTATCCATGCGCAACCACTGCCTCCTATACCACATATGCAGGGCCAAATGGGTATGCCCGGAGCTTCGCGAGTTCCTGCGCAGGAGGGAGATCTACTTTGCCAGCTTCAACATCAAGAACGACACTCCAAAGCTAGAGCGGGATCTCCTCATTCATGTCGTCAATCACGTCGATCTCCAGCGTCTATGGAGGTAGCCGGATGACAATACGGGGAAAGCCAAAATGGCTAGACTTGCTGCCAACATCATCGACTGCGAGTACGCCGGCATGAAGGTCAAGTTCCCGAAGAACCTACACGAGTGATGGGAGTGGAGGTACCTAAATTACGATGCGATCAAGTACGCAGCCAGGGACCACTACTAGTTTTGCATTCCATTCCTAGTTTATCTTGCCTGTATTTTATCTCACATGTATTTTCTAAGCATTCTCTGTGTAAGAACTGAGCTCGTATGATCCCTATGCTATTAGGTAGTTAACCTGTATGAATTACATTTCCCCTTTTTGTATGCTCAACATTCATACTTACAAATTTTGTCTGTGCCCTTTGCATGCGTCAGAATCCAGAACTACCATGCATAAGGTGGGATCCAGAAGATCAGATGCCGTTGTCCACAAAAGGGCACAATTTCTGTTATAGCAAAGGATACAATCATAAACAAACCCAGATTATAGTTTGACAAAGGTAATACACAACAATTTGGAATTGCTCACACATAGCTATCGCACATAGTACTTCTGAAATAACATGTTTTCATAAACATAACAAGCCCCATAAAAACACAACAATCATGCACTAAAAGTCTACATCCTAGCCTATTGGAATGATTGGTGGAGAAGGCGACTAATCCTAGGATGCCTTCGGTCGCTTGCCCTGGCTTGTAGATTCCTCTACACTTCAGCATCTGGGGCAAACAACTTGCCTTGGTGGTGGTTCAATGGTGCGATTCCTGGAATGAAACAATAGGATCTGGTGGTACAACTTGTGGCTAACCCGTCAATTGTAGCATACTTCAGATTATGTTCAAAAAGGTGCTTATCCTCCCAGTAATCGTGCCCTAAACGCCTCCACCAACATTTCTGTAATTTTTCCTTCATGTCAGCGTACCACGGGTCGATGAGTTTGGCGGCAAGATCGTCCATCCTAGTCCTGCTGCCCCTCGTCCCTAGGATCCAGTAAATTTTCTAGATGTCCACTCTGCACTCCTTTGGGATGATAATGTTGATAGCCAGGCTTTCAAGCAGGCTAGTGTCATTCCTGATGTCAACACTAGTAAATGTTATCTGGTGGTTCACGAGAATGTCATGAAAGAGCGACCTAATACTTTCCCTCCACCTGCATGAAAATGAATTCAGACAAATAATATAGCAAGAATTTTTGCAAATAAACGGTTTAGGAACAAAAGGACAACAAAGTCTACCTGTTCCCATTTGCCCCTTCCCGCAAAAAGGATGGTATACGAGGATGTGTCCCTTCATGGAGAGTTGCACCACGGCAATCCTGCGTTGATCATGGCTGTACTCGAGGTCGAGACCGACGAACCTACTTTCTTTGAACCATAGCCAACTCTCTTACTTATTCAGAGTGTGCATCACCATCCGAGGGTCGGTGGTGTAGACGACATTGATCTTCTTCCCACCATGTACTTCTATGTTGAAGTACGTAGTAGCTTGCCTGCCGTCATTTCAGACATCCGACAAGTCCATGACTACATGAAAGAGGGAAAGGACACGGAGGAAGAGGGTGATGTCGTGGCGGAGGAAATGGATGAGGCCGTGGAGGAGGAAGACGATGAGGCTGTGGAGGAGGAAAGGAGATGGAGAAGTGAAACTACTTACTGCAAGATTGGAATCTCCCTTCCTAATATCTGGAATGGTGCACGACCATTCGTAGTAGGGTGGAGGTGGATAAAAATGGCGGTTTTACACGTCGATGCTAGCGCTGCCTGAAATTGGTTTTGTGCCACTTGCATGCGGTGGAATCGAGGTCCGCCATGCACGATCCAAGTCAAATGTAGTCACGTTTGCGCGTGCCGACCTTCACTCATTGACAGGTGGGACCCTACATTTTTCTCTCTTACGATTAATTTTTTCACTTCCTCTAGACGGTTCTGGTGGGCGCCCTCAATAATTACGCCCCTTTCCTTGTCTTCCACGTGGACGAGAACCGGCAGCGGCGGTTCCTCACTGGCTCACTCCCTACTCGAACAACTGCCCCCTCCCTGATTCCATCCCCTCCTGAATCCATTTGCCTCCTGATCACACCGCTTCCATTAATCTGCCGGATTCCAGACTCCATTTGCCTCTATGGGTAGAGCTTGGGGTAGCAGCAGAATGAAGTGTAAGGCAGGCGACGACGACGGGGCTAGCCATGGTGACCTCCACTGCGAGGATTGGGGATGGCAGAACCTCAACGCTACAAACATGCACATGATCGCCACGAGGTTGGACATCATCTCTTCTGGTCCCGTCGCTCGCTGCATCCCTAGCTACCGGGTCCCGATCCGGGAAATGGACGAACTCCCGTTCGGCACGCCATGCCTACTATACCCCGATACCAACGAATGGGCAAACAACCGCGATGGCCACGTAAGTTCATGTATCTTGCTTATTGATCTAGTCATATGGTTGATTCATATGTGATAATCTTTCATCGGAATCCTATGTTCCTTCCGTCAAATGTGTTGTGTGCACGCGCGGTCTGAACAAATTGAACCATTTAAGACTATTCTGTATAGCGGAAGCTCTGCTTGTACTTGATATTCTGGTATTTTCGTAGTGATACAGTCTTAATTTAGGTGATAGATGAGTTGGCAATTTTGGATTTGCAATGGAATGCCTACTACGTGATACTCTGTTTTCTAAAAAATAAACAAATTAGACGATTTAAGACTATTATGTCCCTAGTTGTTTATGATCACCGTCAGGAGTTTGTTCGGGGGAAGCCCTGCTCGTACTTAATATTTTGGGTATTTTTGTAGTGACACAGGCACAATTTAGGCGAGAACTAAGGATACATTCGTAAATATTACTTTAATGTGAAGGTCTAGTTGTCAAATTGTATTTGCAATGGAATCCATGCTAGGTGATTCTACCAACTAACAAGAAACTTTGTAGAATATTCATGCAAAACTGATGCTGCTGGATAGGTGGTCGCAATCAGTAGTGGTGAATATCAGGGAGGAAGATGAGATGGAATTCGGAGATGACCAGAACTGGGTGGGTGGCAATGGTGAGTGGCTAGTCCTTTTAACCCAGGGCGGGACTACTTGGTCTCTCAAAAATTTCTACATATCGTTGAGATTTACACTACCATCATTGGAGGGTGTCGGCATTACTGTATTCAATAACGGGTTGCCGCCGCCCAACTCCGAATTCGCTTACAGGTTCAACATAGCAAAACTTGAGCTCCTGAAGGTACAACTCCCACATAGACCTCGGCAGGGGTGGCAACATTGGGAGTACGACCTCTTAGCGGTGTTCGACAAGGCAATCACATTCATTAGCTGCCTAGATGACAAGGAATGGACAATCTTGCGCGACGACTTTCTATGGATGGAGAAGTATGTCGACACTGTCTTCACCTCTAGCTACCCTCAACGCATTTACGCGGTCACTAAACCTAGCGGACGTGCGTGTTTGGGAGCCGTTCACCTGGGGTGAGTCATGGTTTCATATAGCATGTAAAATTCCATTCAAAATTCTGCTTACTGACTTTAAGTAACACGACAGGTACACACGCAGCCCCGCGCGTCATTCTAGCTCTGGTGATTGAAGATGTAGTAGCAGATGATGATCTTGGATCACGGCGCTAGTTCCTGGCACCTCTCGGAGGTGACACGGAACATGATGTTGAACTCATGTGCATTCATATCAGGGGAGCACTAAACAACATTGGTGATACAATAGAACATATGGGGACACAACTTTCTTCATACCCCTCATTGCGGTGTCATGTTTTCTCGAGGTCTGCATGTGCATCCAAAGACCTAGTAGAATAGGTCTGAAGCAGAGCCAAAAATCTGAAGGGAAAATCTTTGTTTCTTGGGATCAACTACCCTTTCTTCATCGAAGCCCCTGGAGCTATTGTACCTGTAATTGCTCAGGAAGCCCTGGCTCCTGATGCTGCTGCTGTTGCTGGTGTTGGTGGAGCTGGCCAAGAAGTAGCTGTTGCTGCTCCTGGTGCAGCTGATGAAATACTTGGTGATGCTGCTACTGGTGAAGCTGACGAAATACTTGCTAATCCTGCTACTAGTGAAGCTGACAAAATACTTGCTGAGGCTGCTGCCGGAGTCCAGGAAGAACATGCTAGTGTTGTTGCTGACGTGCCAGCACTTCTATTGTTGATAGCAGACTGTGTGTTTGCTGCACACTCACGCGCCTATTACATTGATACTCTAGATCCAACCTGGAGCCAAATCCACATCGGGGGGAGGGGCCTACCATTGGCTCATCAGTTGGGTCCTACAATTTGATAGAGAATGAGAGATGGCCAAATGCAGCATTCTGGTTCGTTCCGACGATACCACCAGCTCCAGGGACCTAGTGCTCAACTGGCAGATCCGATGAACCATTTATCTTTATCTTTATCTCTAGTTTCCTCCCTAGTTCTATAAATTAAATGCTTCTTTGGTCAAGACTCAGTTATGCTTATTTGTGTAATACTAAGCTTTGCTTATTTGTGTAAGACTAAAGTCAGGCCTAACTGCGTAATATTCAGTGAAGCCCAACTTTTCTTTCCATGCCCATAACAGCATAATTGCAGCATACACCAGACAAAGGTAATGTGCATACTAGACATTTTGCTCAGGATAACAACCACTTCAAGTTAGTTGCAGTTTCAAGATTACTAACCAGGAAAGTAAAGTGCCATGATCATATAAAATGAATAGCTCATACAAACAACTAGCAACACTACCAATAGTGTTATTGTTATGAATGATACATGGTGTACGCATTTGAAGGCATCACCAGAATGTGCCACCTATTTATGATTGATGACATGGATATAGCTTCTCTGCGCATATTTGCATTGAATCGCTCAAGGATTTGTTCCCATATTTTTGGCAATGGCTGATGAACTCCACTCTCATGGTAACATGCTTCATAAACAAGCCCTTGTTGATGCAATGCAAAGTACAGACCATGGCCTTCATCGTCATTACATTTAGGTTCTCTCTATTTCTTCATCATGGAGCTACTAATTTCAAATGAAGATCTAGTAAACAACATATTTGTAGATGTTCTTCTACCACAATCACAAGAAGAAAATTGGATGGAATTTCACCTTGTTTGCGTTGTGCCGAACAGAGTGGATGTGGCCTTGGGGTTCGGAGAGGAAGGCATCGTGGCTGGTGCGGGTGCGACCATGGGGATGGCGAGCTCGGATTCTGGAGGAGGACAACAGGACCGAGCATGGTCGGCATGGTGACAGATCTAACCCGGGAATGAATTCTTGTCCCCGCACCATGCCATGGGTGCGGCTGATAGTTGTGAGATTCGACACATTTTTGATGGCTTTTATTGATGTTTTTCTCCCAGATTTGATTGTTTTCTGGCTTTACCTAACGTTAATACTTCGGTAGCAAAGAAAACTTGGATTTTAATGTGTGTTTCAGGTTTTGGACGTCAACAGAAGGATTTAACTAGAGAAATACAATATTCTGGAGAAAACAAGCAAGTCCCAATTTGGAAGCACGCGAGGGGAGCTCACCGACGGTTTAACGACCAACTATACTGCGGGAATGACCGTATATTTCCCGCCGTATAGCTTCCGCCGCCTCTATCTTGTCAAAGAAGGGATCCGGAGAAGAAGGAGAAGACGTTCTTCATCTTGCTCCATGATCTTCGACATCCAAGCCAATACACCTCCATAGCCACTACTTGTACTTGAGAGAGAGAGGGATCTCCACCTTGCAAGATTAGGGTTTGAGATTGTTTCTTCCCATCTTGAATTGTGTTGGATATTTTTCTATTCTTATTGTGGATCTCCATGGTAATACTAAGACGAATTCCCTTTATTTGATTATATTGATGATCCGTTCTTCTCTCATGTGTGAGTAATTCCCTTGGGCATGGGAGATGTAGGGGATTGGTGAGATATGATGTGCCTTCATATATTTTCCATTAGTATTGTGATTGATTCTAATTACTATATTATATGTGATTGACTATTTGTGGGATGCTTAATGCTTGTTGTCCAATTAAGGGCCCAGACAACATGATACCTTGTTCTACACAGATAAGATCTTGCTCGCTAGTGGACCGGCGACCCCTGGGTGTGATGTCTATGCACTTCTATTCTTGTAGACAGTTGTTGGGCCTCCAAGTGCAGAGGTTTGTAGAACAGCAGCAAGTTTCCCTTAAGTGGATTACCCAAGGTTTATCGAACTTAGGGAGGAAATGGTTAAAGGTATCCCTCTCAAGCAACCCTGCAATCAAGATACAAGAAGTCTCTTGTGTCCCCAACATAGCCAATACACTTGTCAGGTGTATAGGTGCACTAGTTCGGCGAAGAGATAGTGAAATACAAGTGGTATGATTATTTATAAGTGGTAATAGTGCCAGAAAAGAGCTTGATGGGTAGGAAGAGACTAAAGTCAATCTAAAATAAAGATGGAAGCAAGCAAACATGTAACAGATCTAGTTGCAAACGGTGTTTCAATACTTAGAAACAAGGCCTAGGGATCATACTTTCACTAGTGAACACTCTCATATAAATATCTTCTCTTTATGATACTACTCTGAACTACTCTCCGGTTGGACGCTCTAATCCATGGTAGGGCTATAACAGCACACCTCAAAATCCGCTTTCCCCATCTAGATAACCCCACACTGTCACCTTGAGCACTAGATGGTTCCAAGAAACACCACAATTTCATAGAAACATCCAACTCCAAATATAACTCACAACAAATATTTGTAATCTCTAGCCTAAGTGCCACCATGGTGTGCATGCTATCACTTTCACACACATGGGGAGAGCAGAGATCTATTAAAGCACTTGAGTAGCAAGGTAGATCTACTTGATTACAAAGCTCATGATCACAATATGATCATGCATAGAGAGAGATGAACACATAGCTACTTGTAGAGCCCTTAGCCTCGAGGAAGAACTACTCCCTCCTCATCATGGGAATCAGCAACGGCGATGGACATGGTGGTGGAGTCGATGGAGATGGCTCCGGGGGCACTTCCCCGTCCCGGCAGGGTGCCGGAATAGAGACTTTCTGTCCCCCGAATCTCCCCATCAGTGGCGGCGGCGCTGTAGAACTTTTCGTGGCTGGAGGCTAGATTCTTTAGGGTTTCTGCATCGGAGGTTTCTTATAGGCGAAAGGGGAGGCCGAGGGGGTGCCCTAGGCGGCCACACCACCCCTGGCACGGGCCAGGCCTGGCCGCGCGACCAGGTGGTGTGGCCGGCCTCAGGCCCCTCTCCGTCTCATCTTCTGGCTCCATGTCTCCCTCGGTGAAATATTGACTTTGGCTTTTGTCCCGTCAAATTCCGAGAATATTCATTTTCTGACTTTCCTAGAACCAAAAACAGCAGAAAACAGGCAGTTGGCACTGTGGCATCTTGTTAATAGGTTAGTCCAAGAAAGTGTATAAAAATACTCCAAAGTGGGGACAAACATAAGAAAGTAGATATAAAACAAGCATGGAACATCAAAAATTATAGATACGTTTGCAACGTATCAACATCCCCAAGCTTAACTCCTGCTCGTCCTCGAGTAGGTAAGTGATAAAAATAATAATTTTTGAGGTGACATGCACCATCATAATCTTGATCAAAGTATTTGTAGAACAATGATAGCTGGGATCATAGTACTCTAACATAGACATGAAAGATATAGTTCTAACAATAAGACCTAGCAAATATGTTGTAACATGAAAAGGTACAAACAAAAGATTCATGAATAACAATGCATTGAAATACGTTTGTTTGTTTCACATATAGAAAACATAGCATAGTGGCATTCAGCTTGTCCCTCATGGAGTAGCAAAACATAATTGCATAGGACACCTTCAAAGTTCATAAGGGTGACTAGATACAAATAGTTCAAGAACAAGCAATATCAACATTATGAATCAATCAACAAGTCTTGGGACAATGCACATTAAACTAAGAATGGCCACTATGCTCCCTCAATAGGTGCATAAAGATATAAGATGGAACTCAACATAAAAGTAAAAGAAAGGCCTTCATAGAAGGAAGCAGGGATTCAAGTCTCATAAAGAGCTTCCAAAAATTATGGTACTTATTAGCTTTTAGCTCTCATTGCCCCTATAATAAGCATCTTGAAGTGATTAAAGTTAAAGTGAACAAACCATGGAGTATATGCTTGACAAAGTATAAGTTGGAAATCTCATGTCCCTTGAATACGAGGGCCGCTCCTCATGCTACTCAAGTTTAGTTACCAGTAAGTTCTTGTCATAGTAACTACATGTGTATCATAGAGAACCGCCAACGGGGTACCCCTTGCCCGATGATACGTAAGAATCCCCATATCAAAATGACAAGGCAAGTAGACAACGAGCATCTTATCAATCTTCTTATTTACCATGGGAAAATGGTGCTTTTTTCTCTCTTTCCTCTTTTCTCATCTTTTTTTTCTCTTTTTTTAATCTCTATCTCTTTTTTGTTATAAGAAGAATGCTTCATAGATTGCTCATTATGGTTACGCTGCAGGTTTCCACCATGATTAGGCATGGATTAGACTAGCCGCCCAGGCGTTTCTCTAACACACATACATAACTCCATGGACTTACAAGCTCCCCTTTCATTTCGCACCAACGACATCCATAAACAAAAGAGCATGATATCAACTGGGTACAATGTACAAGTGCAATGTTGAAAGCGTTCCCCATGACAGCATGGTTGTGCTAATCCCCAACGTATAAGTGCAAGCATATACAACATAGATGACACAATGGTTCCAGTTTATTAGGGACAAGAAAAGTAAAGTGTGCCATCAAGTTCGTGAGAGCTTTAATCACTAATTTTCACATAACAAGTTTAATTCGGAAGGTAGATAAAAATATGAATATAATTGGAATAGCAAATGCTAATAGATAGGTATGGTGGACACTTTGGAATAACTTGGTTTTATTTGGAGTTGGATGCATGAGTGGAACTCATACTTGGTACGGAGGCTAGCAAAAGACTAGGAGTGACCAACTAAGAGAGCAATAATGGCCATAATCATGCAAAGCGACAAAACATTATTAATTGAAGCATAAAGTGATATTACAAGTCGAAAATTAAATGACCATAGAGGCTATGGTGACTTGGTATAGTCTTAACATGGTGTGAGCATGCGCCAAGTCAACCCAAATAAAGCATTTAAAGGAGAATACCACAATAGTATGCTTTAATATGCTAAAACAACGCATGATTATTTCAAGGCACATTAAGCAATCTCAATTGTTTATAACATGTCATGCTATAGCAAAAATCACTAAGCATAAAGCCAAAACAATATCAAGCATGACATGATAAAGTCTAAGTCTTATTCAAAAACAAGCACCTTTTATACCACTTAAGCATGAACTTTCCTACTCTTTTCTAATCCATGAATGAGGGGGTCCAAACAATTTATTTAAGAAAACCAAAAAAAAGAAAACTAAAAGCAAAAATGAAGACGCTCCAAGAACAACACAACTGTGCATGAAACAATAAAAATGAGGTGTTTGGAAGAAACCTGAGATTTTTATTGATGAAGAAGGGGATGCCCCAAGCTTTGACGCTTGTACTTCTTGGATATTTCTTGGGGTGACACGGGTGGCATACCCAAGCTTGAGCTTTTATCCATACTTCATCTTATCACATTACTCTTCCCTACACTTAAAATTTTCCTTCATACAAAACTTCACACAATCTTCATTAGCAATATTAGTGTACTCAAGATAATAAGTCTTTTGGTTCAGTTTCAACACAAGTAAAACTTACATTAAAACAAAAGCTACTCTAGCACTTCCTTTAAAAAGTTCAAATGATCAAAGAGAACTCAAAGAGAAAGAGATTAAGAGGCAAATGCAAATAATGGCAAAAATTTGTCAAAACAGACCAGCAGGTAAAAAGCGATTTTTCGAAGACCTTATTTTGCTCAAATTGAAAAGTGTTGAACTAACGAAAGTTGGATAACAACCTGGGGCAGAAGCACAATAAATTACAGCTCAAACCGACGTTCAGAGATTTTTCATGAATTTTTACAGCGAAGCACAAAAATCTGTTTCGGGACAGCAACTTTCCCAAGCATTACTTCTCTCTCACTAGAGGTTACTCTTGGCACAAAAATCACACAAAAATGATAAGGAGAGGTTATTACTGAAGCAATAACTTCCAAGACTCAAGAAAACTATTGAGTTATCTCCCAAGAAGTACTTTTCTTTAACGCCTTTAAGTTAGGCATGATAGTTTGAGAAGATGCTCACATAAGAAATATGAATTGAAGTAAAAGAGAGCATCAAGAAGAAAATTCAAAGCACATTTAAGTCTAACCCACTTCCTATGCATAGGAATCTTGTAAAGAAATAAGTCATGAAAGCACAAAGCAACAAGCATAGAAAAGCAAAACAAGTGCAACTTCAAGACTTTCAACATAAAGAGGGGAAACTTAATATTATTGAGATGCATAAAACCATGTTTCCCTATCTCATAATAACTTTCAGTAGCATCATGAATAAAATTAACAATATAACTATCACATGAAACATTCTTATCATGAGCCACATGCATAAAAGAATTAATACTCCCCATATAAACATAGTCATTTTTATTAATTGTAGTGGCAGTAAATTCAACAAAATAGCTATCATTATTATTCTCATCACCATAATCATCAAATATAGGAGGCATATTGTAATCATAATTAATTTTCTCCTCAGTAGTAGGTGGACTGAAAATATCATACTCATCATTGTAATCATCATATATCGGAGGTATAGTATCATCAAAGTAATTTTTCTCCTCCATGCTTGGGGGACTAAAAATATCATTTTCATAAAAACTAGCTTCCCCGGGCTTAGACTTTTCCATAGAATTAGCAATAATGGTGTTCAAAGAATTCATACTAATAATATTGCTATTAGCAAGCAAATAAAGTTCCATAGGTTTTTTAATTTTCTCTTCAAACACTTCATGTCCTAACTCAAGATAAATACTATAAAGCTCTCTAATTTTTGTTGTTGTTTTACATTAAGCCTAACTAGTGAAAATAAAAACAAGAAACAAAAAGATATAATTGAAGAATCTAAAGGAAATAACTTCGAGCACTCACATCGGAGGATGTGAGTACCTTTTACCTTACCTCCCTGGCAACGGTGCCAGAAAACAGCTTGATGTCTACGCACTTCTATTCTTGTAGACAGTTGTTGGGCCTCCAAGTGCAGAGGTTTATAGAACAGCAGCAAGTTTCCCTTAAGTGGATTACCCAAGGTTTATCGAACTCAGGGAGGAAGTGGTCAAAGGTATCCCTCTCAAGCAACCCTGCAATCAAGATACAAGAAGTCTCTTGTGTCCCCAACACACCCAATACACTTGTCAGGTGTATAGGTGCACTAGTTCGGCGAAGAGGTAGTAAAATACAAGTGGTAGAGATATAAGACAACGGTGCCCGAAAATAGCTTGACGGTAGGAAAAGACTAATGGCAAAAAGAAATAAAGATGGCAGCAAGCAAACATGTAACAGATCTAGTTGCAAACGGTGTTTCAATACTTACAAAGAAGGCCTAGGGATCATACTTTCACTAGTGAACACTCTCATATAAATATCTTCTCTTTATGATACTACTCTGAACTACTCTCTGGTTGGACACTCTAATCCATGGTAGGGCTATAACAGCACACCTCAAAGTCTGCTTAACCCCACACTGTCACCTTGAGCACTAGATGGTTCCAACAAACACCACAATTTCATAGAAACATCCAACTCCAAAAATAACTCTTAACAAGTATTTGTAATCTCTAGCCTAAGTGCCACCATGGTGTGCACGCTGTCACTTTCACACACATGGGGAGAGCAGAGATCTATTAAAGCACTTGAGTAGCAAGGTAGATGTACTTGATTACAAAGCTCATGATCACAATATGATCACGCATAGAGAGAGAGATGAACACATAGCTACTTGTAGAGCCCTTAGCCTCGAGGAAGAACTACTCCCTCCTCATCATGGGAATCAACAACAACGATGGAGATGGTGGTGGAGTCGATGGAGATGGCTTCGGGGCACTTCCCCGTCCCGACAGGGTGCCGGAACAGAGACTTTCTGTCCCCCGAATCTCCCCTTCGGTGGTGGCGGTGCTGCGGAACTTTTCGTGGCTGGAGGCTGGATTCTTTAGGGTTTCTGCATCAGAGGCTTCTTATAGGAGAAAGGGGAGGCCGAGGGGGTGCCCTAGGCGGCCACACCACCCCCTGGGGTGGGCCAGGCCTGGCCGTGCGACTAGGTGGTGTGGACGGCCTCTGGCCCCTCTCCGTCTCGTCTTCTGGCATCCGTGTCCCCCTCAGTGAAATATTGACTTTGGCTTTTGTCCCGTCAAATTCCGAGAATATTCATTTTCTGACATTCCTAGAACCAAAAACAGCAGAAAACAAGCAGCTGACATGGTGGCATCTTGTTAATAGGTTAGTCCAAGAAAGTGTATAAAAATACTCCAAAGTGTGGACAAAACATAAGAAAGTAGATATAAAACAAGCATGGAACATCAAAAATTATAGATACGTTTGCAATGTATCAGGGTGACACATGGATATCAATGGAAAGCTAGTTGACTCAAGGATAACGAGTAACCACTGTGCTTATTGCATTAGCCCGATCCAAGGAGCTTAATCGCTAAGCGACCTGAAGGGTCTTAATCGTCTAGTGTCTGACCATGGTTTTGGTAGCAGGCTAGTAGGATTATTGAAGTTGGGATGAAATCTACCAAGAGGAGTTCCGGCTAATTATGGGTTGCTCGCCTACACATATATCTATAAGATTATAATTGTTACATTCATACTCATCCACCTGGCACATTCACTATCACCATGAATTGAATCTCCCCGCGCCTTCTTTCACCATCTGCAGAAACCAACAAACAAACAAAGTCGTTCTTTACTTTTATGCATTTTATTTCGGAAGTTTACATTTTAGTTCTATTTAAACCTATCCCATTTAATCAAAACCCCATTCTTATTTCAACGCTTGCAGTCAATTCACTCAAAGACCTGTGACAACTTCGGGTGTGACAGAGACTTCACCAATAAACACTTACCTTTGGGCTCCCTATGGGATCGATATTTGAACTTCGAAACTAGCTACAAATGATCTGTGCACTTGCAGACATCAAGCTATTTTTTGGCGCCGTTGCCGGGGAACTAAGCGCTAAGTGTTTGTCTTTTGACATTTCAGGTGTTGCTACTACAAAATGTTCTCCTTAGGAGACAAAGGGTCTACACGCTCTTGTAGGACCTACCTGCCGGATTATATTGAGCGCGTGCCTCCTTAGAGGCGCGAAGAAATTATTGAATTTTTTAAGATCAAATAAAGTTGAAGTTGAAAACCTGAGTGATATTATGGAAATCATGTCTATTTACAGGACAACTCCTCTGAAACCTGAGAAAACTCTCAGGGAATACAGTGCTCCAAGTTCTAAATTTCTTAAACAACCAATAGAGTTCCCTAATCCTGGAGTTAGAGAATATCGATTTGATGGTGGAATTATTAAAATTTTGCAGGAAAAAGCTTTCAATGGAAGGGAAGATGAAGATCCAGGAAAGCATATAAGAGAGTTTGACGATGTGATAACATCGCTTGGACCAAAAGGTTTGCCAAGAGACTTCTCTCGTCTTAAATTATTTTGATGGTCTCTTAAAGGTAAAGCTCTAGACTGGTTATATTCTCTCCCTCGCCATTACATTAAATGTTTGGAAAACTGCATTACTAAATTCAAAAACAGGTTTCTTCCTTTTAAAAAGGTAACTGAACTAAGAAAGAACATAGGCAAAATTAGTCAGAAAGTGGGATAAAACTACCCACAAGCCTGGGAGAGATTCTTTGGAATGATCAATAATATTCCTAATCATGGCTATTCTAAACTAACAATTTGCCATTTATTTTACCATGGTCTCAATACTCAATGTAGAGAACTGCTGGACTTCTCAGCAGGAGGATCAATAAATACCTTGACTATTAAAGAGTGTTTGGAATTGATGTCTACTAGGGCTAAGAATGATTAGCCACAAAAAAGGATGCTTCGAATAACTCCTGATCTTATGACCGAGGTACGTAAAACTATGAAAGAAAAAGGTATACCTTCTGAACTTGCTAAAGAAAACAAAGAGGATTTGTTACAAGTCTTAACTGAAGAAGATGAAACTATAAAAGTTTTTCAAGAATTGAAACATCGACAAGTAAAATCTCAAAATAACTTGCATAAGCATTTCCAAAAACACAAAAAGATTTTGGCAGAACTCACTGAAAATTATGATGAGATTAGCCAAGAAATAAAACTATTTCATAAGTATCTTAGTATGATTGAAACCCAGTGTGAACAAATAGCATTTGGGTATCAAATTTTTCTTTGTGATGATAAAGATATTCTGTTTCTACTAATGTTGTCACAAGAAGGGGTGCCGTTGTCACAGGACCCTTAGGACCACCGGAATACGAAGATGAAAAAGAGCGCAAGGAAAAAGCCTTGCTTGAAGCAAGTCAAGAAGATGAGACGTTGGTGGATCCTTAAGATGAAACTGGGATGCAAGAGCAAACCCAGGAGGATCACAATGATGCACAGGAAGATCATTACGACTCTGATGTAGAAACAGTTGATCCAAGAGAAGATAAAGAAACAAGTAAAGAGGATGAAGTTGTTGTAGTAGATAAGAAGAAAAGCAATAAGCAACAACAAAACAAAGCAACAAAAGAGCCTGACCCCCCGAAAAAGGTAAAAGACAAGAGTAAGTCAGGTGAGAAAAAGCTTCCTTATCCAGATCGAAAAAATAAAGCACCGGATGAGGTAATTTATAATTCTCTTACAAAGGCACTTAGTGAGCTTCGTATGGAAATTCCTTTTGCGTATGCAATCAAAGTCCCTACTTATGGTAAATTCCTTCGCGATATTCTTAGTAGAAAGAAAGAAATAACTGAAATTGTTGCTATGGTAACTTGCTATCCTACTAACGGGAAGCTATTATCTAAGTCTGGAGATCCTGGAATACCAACTATTTCATGTGCAATAGGTAAAACAGATATTCATAATGCCTTATGTGATCTAGGAGCAGGGGTTAGTGTGATGCCATACTCCCTCTATAAAAGGTTAGGATTAGGGGACTATTCTCCTACTACTATCACTTTACAGATGGTTGACAAATCCACTAAACAACCTATTGGTATGATTGAGGATGTCTTACTTAGGATAGATGAGCATGTTATTCCCACTGATTTTATCATTCTTGAAATGCCAGAAGATGAAAGACTATCTATAATACTTGGAAGACCCTTCCTGGGTACTGCAGGTGCGTCAGTAGATTGTGCAGAAGGGAAGATAATCTTCATAGTTTATGATGCTGAAATCATCCGGTATTTTCCAAAGAAGCTAGAAGCAGGGGAAAGATATGTTCCACCGGCAAAACGAGTTCATGTGGTAAGTACCATTGATAAGGGGCAACCAAAGGTAAGAATTCAAGAAGAGAGAAAAGGTTGAGTTGTTCAACCATTCTTAATAAATACTTAATGGGAGTCAATCCATTTTCGTCAATTTAGTAGACTAGAAAATAAAAGTTCATCGTATTCCCACCACTTTTTCACATACATTCTTGAGGAAGCGCGCCCATGCAGATGCAGCTGTCAAAAAGTAGTAGAAATATCGATTGAATGAGTAGAGAATAATAATTAGAATAAAAGTTTGAGTTTTCTATTTACAGAAGCTAAAATTTTGCTTTTAATATGCTAATGTTGGTCGATAGTTTTTACTATCAATTTTCTTTTAAAAACTTGGTATTTTGCTAAGTTATGGAATAAGAAGGTGTCCTCGAAGAAACATAATTTTTTTGATGATTACTGATGGTTTAACGACCAACTATACGGCGGGAATAAAAATTCCGGCCGTATAGTTCCGGTCGTATAGTTATCTTTGCCATCAACAAATTTTCTTCGGAGACAAATAGTTTAATGACCAACTATACAGCATGAATAAAAATTCCGGCCGTATAGTTTCGGCTGTATAGATATCGATGCCTTCGTAGAATTTTATTCCAAAGGTATGGGAGTTTAACGACCAACTATACGGACGGAATTTTATTCCGGCCGTATAGATATCGATGTCTTCGTACAATTTTATTCCGACAGTACTGGGAGTTTAATGACCAACTATACGGCGGGAATAAAAATTCTGGCTGTATAGTTCTGGCCGTATAGATATCGATGCCAGTTTTAGAAATCTATCTCGAGAGACAAATAGTTTAACGACCAACTATGCAGCGGGATCAATTTAACCACTGGTTGTATAACCGAGTCTTATGTATAACAAAGTGACACATCATCTAATGCCAACCTTATACCAGCATATATGATATCTAGCAATTGAACTATACAACAGCTAGCATTACGATGCAACAACCTCATCAAAAAGCAAAAATATTATATAGGAACAAAATGAAACACATTTCTATGCCCGCTTAAAAATCGTAAAACTTGGGAATTGTAAGAAAGCATGGTACACTTCGTCTCAAAATTGGGGTGGTTGCATTCTTTATTTAATTTTTGGAACCGGGGTACTGTAGGTCCTGAAGGAGCGAGACGCTTCAATTATCACGCTAGGGTTTGTAGTCATCGCAAGGTGTTCTGAGGACCTTTTTGTAATTATTATTATTACTTTTGAGCCTTTTGTGTACTAGTGTTGATGATTATTAATAGATTGGTTGAATTCCGGAAAATGGTTGCTGGAAGTAGATCGGAGTGTCGTACAAAGGCACATGTGCGCACAGCCACGCTGTGGACAAGGAAGAGACAAGCTAGGTTGTGCGCCCGCGACTGCAGAAAAGCAATCGATGGAGGGTGGATAGTGGAGTATACCATGTACCTCGTGTCAGCAGTCCATCATAGCTTTGCCCTGACATCATAGCGCCTTCGACTTCTCTTCTTTGCTGCTCTCGCCCTGCCTCCCTTTTGGAATAGTAGTACAGAGTAAAACTATGCTAATTTTGAGCACTATTCTTCCTACAAAGTAGTGGACTACTTGCTTTACAGGAAAAACATTTCCGTCGCTTATACAATTGGAGTTGTTTCTTTTCCTAGTATTTGAAAACTCCCATTGGCAACAATTTTTACCAATGCCACAAGTTATGCACATATACTTTCTTGTAGTACAACCAAACATGGGAAAATTACCATAAACTATGATGTGGACATATGTCCATGACCTTGCTTGGTCGCTCGGCATGAAACCCCGTTCATACTTACATAGTAAGTCAATTTTGTGAAGCAGTTTTTTTCATAAGTTGTGAAAACTCATGTTTATCATTTTTCATGGTAGATAATACACACAAAAGGACGCCATGTATTTTGCCTATTTAACTTTTTTCTTCAAAGCAGGGTCAAATTTAATTTGTCGGCATGCAAATTCTAAAAAGAAGTTGAATCTTCAAAACTCTTGGTCGTTCTCGTTATATTTACTGTCTGCTGGGAAACTTCAATAGATTTTTGTAAAATTTTAAGAGCAATCAGTAGCTCACATGTGGTTCGAATTAATTTGACCTAATTTCGACAAACTCCCTCTGATCCATATATTAATGTTCTTAGATTTGTCTAGATTCAAATATATCTAGTCATGTTTCTGTGCTAGATACATATACCTGAATCTAGACAAATCCGAGATTATTAATTTGAATCGGAGACAGTAGTGTAACTTAAGTGAATTAATTTAGCTATGAACCTTAGAAACTGATGGAAACTAGGAATCACAAGTAAAACATGCATGATCCGCTATGTCCGGAAACATGGCGCGCTTGTCGCATTCCGAGCCACATTATTCTTTTGATTTGGTTTACTGCTAGTACAAAACATCCCCGTAATCACTTGGAAAAGTGAAAAATGTTTTTCCTAATTGTTCGAAACTCCCACGGGAAACATTATTTACTAGGCCAAGACACACCCATCTACCCAATGTGAGAACCATGTCTAAATGTGTAGCTAGTGTATATATCGATATATATGGCCAAGACCTTATTGGTCGTTCGGGCTGAAACCCAAGAATAACATTCATACATGATAGGCTATAATGTGAATCTGTTTTTCCTAAAGTTGCCGAAGCTCATGTTTATCATTTTTCTTGGCAATTAATAATACTAGCAAAAGTACCCCAATCATAATGAAATCTCATGTTTTTGTTTTACACTTAATGTTTTCCATACACGGTCCAATTTTTCTGTATGCAAATACTAATCTGTAATGGCATTTTTCAAAACTATTGTTGGCGCATGATATCTTGGCTGCTTGGATACCTTCAAAAGAATTTTGGAAATTTTAAAGAGTAATAGTCTATCACGCTCACATGTATTCAAGGTTGACATAATTTAATTTTATCGACATAGATTCATGCATTTAAGTGTGTGGAGCTTTCGCTTCGATGTTTAAAAAATACTTAAATTTGGAAACTGTAAGAAAGAATTGTCCACTTTGTACAAAAATTTGGTGGGGGCATTCTTTTTTTCTCTTTTCTACCAGTAAAAATACTTGGAAAACTCACTTCATGGTATGGCCTACTATATCATGGACTCCTATGTATGAACTTTCTTGGGTTTCAAGCTAAATGTCCAAGGTCATGGACATACTCTATCTTCATCAAGATAATTATGGTGTGCCCATATTTTGGTATAGGTAGGTACATGTTAGCGTGGTAATGAAGTAAAGGTATTTTTGGAAGGAAATACGATTAATATGGCTTAGATTTCATAGCATGTGCCATTTATTTACTATAGTACATAAAGTGGTTGGATAAATTACATGTTATATTTTTCAAGCTTAATTTTCTAGCTAATTTCACCCACTCAGACGGCTTTCTATCGATTTGTCGAATTAGGTCTAAACTAATATTCTATAAGTGCATGTGAGCAAGTTCAATAGTATAACTGAGTATTAGGTATAACAAGTGACACGTGTTCTATTGTCGGCCTTATACTAGCATGTAAAATACCTAGCAATTGAACTATATAACAACTAGCATTACGATACATCAACCTCATCAAAAAGCAAGATGAAAAACATTTCTATGCCTGCTTGAAAAATCCTAAAACTTGGGAATTGTAAGAAAGCATGGTACACTTTGTCTAAAAATTGGGACGGTGGCATTCTTTATTTATTTTTTGGAACTAGAGTACCATAGGTCCTGAAGGAGCAAGACACTCCAATTATCTCCTTAGGGTTTGTAGTCGTCGCAAGGTGGTCTAAGGACCTTATTATTATTATTACTTGTGAGATTTTTTGTACTGGTGTTGATGATTATTTATCCAATACTAGATCGCTTGAATTTCGGTGGAAAAAACAGTTGCTGGAAGTAGACCGGTGTGTCGTACCAAGCCACACTTTGGATGAGGAAGAGACAAGCCTGACACTGCACTCGCGGCTGCAGAGAAGAGATCGATGGATGATGGCTAGTGGAGTGTACCATGTACCTTGTGTCAGCAGCCCATCATAGCTTTGCTCTGACATCGCACCACCTTCAACTCCTCCTCTTCGGTGTTCTCGCCCTGCCTCCCTTTTGGAGTAGTAGTACGGAGTAAAACCTGTTCATACATACATGGTAGGCAATTTTGTGAAGCGGGTTTATCCATAAGTTGTGAAAACTCATGTTTATCAATTTTTCATGGCACGTAATACATGCAAAAGGACGCCATGCATGAGTCTTCATTTTTGCTTTATCTTTTTTCCTCAAAGCAAGGTCAATTTGAATTTGTCGGCATGCAAATTCTAGCAAGAAGTTGAATCTTTCAAAACTCATGGTCGTTCTCGTTATATTGACTGTCTGCTAGGTAACTTTAATAGATTTTGTAAAATTTTAAGAGCAATCAGTAGCTCACATGTGGTTCGAGTTAATTTGACCTAATTTCGACAGACTCCCTACGATCCATATTAATGTTCATAGATTCGTCTAGATTCAAATGTATCTAGTCATGTTTCTGTGCTAGATACATATACTCGAATCTAGACAAATCTGAGAACATTAATTTGAATCAGAGACAGTAGTATAATTTAAGTGAATTAATTTATCTACAAACATTGAAAACTCATAGAACCTAGGAATTGCAAGTAAAACATGCATGGTCCGCTATGTCCGGAAACATGGCGCGCTTGTCACATTCCGAGCCACATTATTTTTATTTTCTTTACTGCTAGTACAAAACATCCCCGTAATCACTTGGAAAAGTGCATTTTTTCCTAACTGTTCGAAACTCCCACAGGAAACATTGTTTACTAGGCCAAGATGCACCCATCTACTCGATGTGAGAACCGTATCTGAAAGTGTAGCTAGGGTATATATCAATATAGAAGTCCATGACCTTATTAGTCGTTCGTGCTGAAAACCAAGAATAATGTTCATACAACATGGTGGGATATAATGTGAATCCGTTTTTCCTAGAGTTCTCGAATCTCATGTTTATCATTTTTCTTGGAAAATAATAATACTAGTTGTCATGGTGTGGAACACGCCAGTGCCATCGGCGATGGTATGAAGGGGACTATCAGGATGCTATCGGTGGCTACTCTCAACGGGTTGGCCATGGATACTGCAAATTCATCGATGTATCTAGGTTCGGAGCCCTCTAGATGAGGTAACACTCCTACTCTTGCAAGGATCTACTATATGGGGAGTGAATGCTCAGTACAAGTGCTCCTTGAGCCATTTCCCTATATGCTATGGAGAGCTAGAGGAAGAAGATGGACTACCGAACTTGTTGATTCTAGAGAACTTGGAACTTGGAGCCTCTACCTAGAACCCTAGCACTACCCCCCTTATATACTAGTCGGGAGAGGTAGGTTACATTGTGGGCTCTAGGGTTTACTGTTTGGGCTTTGGGTTTACAAAGCGGGCCGGCTGGCCCGGCCCAGCCGGTGGGCTAGGACCCAGTCAAGCCTTCAGTATAGGGGAACAACACTACAGTGTCCCAGCGTCTTTGCTTTACTCGTCAGCCTGCTCTTTACTCGTCAGCCGGTGCTTTACTCGTCAGCAGGTGCTTTACTCGTAAGCTAGTGCTTTACTCGTAAGCCAGTGCTTTACTCATCAACCTCTAGCCTTGGTGGTTTGGTGTGGGTGTCTTCTAGCGTCAGCAGGGCAGTGCACCAGCCTGTCTGGTCAAGGGTGCGCTCAGCAAGGAGCGTCACCAACCCCGTGCTTTGGCTAGTGGATCCTAGGAAGCCGGGTAGAGGTGGCCACCTGGCTAGCTCTTCTGGTCACCCGGCTAGATGGGCCAGCCGAGGAATCTTCAGGGTGGAGCAGCCCACCCGGTTGTGGTTCTTTGTCTTGTGGCCATCCGGCCAGGCATCCCTAGAGCCGGCCATTTGAGCCTGGCTTGGCCTACCCGGGGGTCATCCCCTAGAAACTAGTCCCCAAGCACGTAGGGACTTTGTCTTGTAGGGAAGTTCTTGCGTGCTCATTGGCTGAACTGAAATGATTGGTGATGAAGAACTGGTTGCAGGCTTGACTTGCAGTGTTTGTCTTGTGGTGTTTGTCTTGTCGTGTTTGTCTTGTAGTGTTTGGTGTTTTCTGCCTCAAGATTCTTGCTTTTCCCGGCTGGAGTTTACCGGCTACGGAACCGGTGGCCTACCCATAGGGTGTGAGCGGTGATCGATTGAACGGCTACCACACCTAGCGGGAAGATGGATCGCCTGGTTTCTGGTGTCAATGCTTACGTCGTCCGTGCCTGCCACTTCTGGCGTGCCTCGCATTAGTTTGGCCTCTTGGTTTGCCACGATAGTTTTTGGTAACCGCGCACACATCTTCATCATTGTGGTTTCTTGGAGATCGTGTGCATGCCTCGCCTCCCATAGTAACGCATACAGGATCTTCTACGGGAGTTATGTTGGCGCACGTGATCCGCAACTGAAGCATCGTGGGGGGGCAGTTGTTTGCCACGTGGCTGAGGGGAGTGGAGGGGCGTGTTGTTCTGCTTCGATAAATTGGACTATAAGGGGGGTCCCCACTTCATCTTCTTCCTTCGCCTTGTTGTTCTTGCCCCTTGCGCTCTGCTGCCTCTTTGCCCTTCGGGCCTCCACTTCTTGGTCGTCGGCGCCGTCACGTACTCTTCGCGATGATGGGACCCCAATTCTCTGTGATGGCCACCACGCCCGACGAGATGCTGTTGTTGTAGGGTGGAGGTTAGTGCGGCTCATACGTGAAGGAGGGCCTCATCTAGAAGTACCTGCGGGGGAGAGTCATCCCGTCGGAGCGGGTGGTGAAGCATCGCCTTGCACCAGAGTAGGAGCGGGTTCCCAACCCCCATCCCGATGAGTCAGTGGTCTTCCTCGCGCACTTCACCCGCGGGTTCGGCTTGCCGGTGAGCAAGTTTTTCCTCGAGCTCTTTGTCGTGTTTGACATTCAGTTCCATCACCTGGGGGCGAACGTAGTGGCGCAGCTGTCGCACCATACGGCCTGCTACGAGGCCTACCCGGGAGTTCGCCCTAATACGGCGAACTTCCTTAGGTTCTTCAACTTCAAGGTCCGGGTGGTGGGGAAGGACGGGACACTGACAGAGAGGGGCCACTGCGCCATCTACCCATGGTCGTCGTCACGGATGCCGCAGCTAAGCATCCCCGACATGGTGAAGCTATGGCAGTGCTCGTAGTTCTATGTGCGCAACACCTCTAAGGTGGACTGGATCCGGCTGCCGCCCTTCGCCAATGTCCCGTCGACCCGGAGGGCCTGGTCTGTCAAGGGCCTAGGGGCCCAGGCGGATATGAACCGGATGGCGGCCCGGATGGAGGTCTTGGTAGAGAAGGAGCGGCTCACTTCCTGGGACATTTCCTTGCCCTGGATGCAGTGTCGTGTGCTCCCCCTGATGGCGCGGTCGCACAAGATATGCCACCTCTCCGGCTCCGATGACCCCACCTGGGTTTCCTAGCTAGAGGTGTCATACGAGTCCCTCTAAGAGTGGCTTGCTACGATCTCCAAGGAGGACTGGACATTCTCCTGCGCACCGTTCCACTAGTGCCGGCTGCCACCGAGAGTTGGTTTTGCTATTCCTCTCTTGGTTGTTTCGTCTGAAGGGCTTGTGATTGCTCCTTATCATCCCCCTTTTGAGTAGATCTTTACGGCACAACTTGTGGAGGATGGCATGGGCGACCATGATCTGTCCATCTTCTCCCCAGACTTCAAGCCACAAAAGTACTCGCCGACGGAGTCGGGGCGCTTCTCCACTTGGGACGAAGAGGGTTGCGAGGACCTGCTCGGTGAGTATACTTGGCTCGTGTTCTTTTCCTTGGCCGGATATTGCAGCTAGAATTTTTGATGTCTTTTCTAAACTGGTGCAGCCGCGCATGGCGAGGATGCTGCCCTTGTCCCAGCCGCCTCGGGTAGGGCAAGGGGAAGCGGGCCCCAGCTAGAGGTAGCACGAAGAGGACTCTCCGGCTGAGGGCCACGACCATCGTGCCTATCATCGTCGGGTACATGCCCTTGCTCCTTTTCTTGTGTGTGACCTTTGGTTTTCCCTTTGCTTAGCGTGCCCGTGTGCTCTTTATGTAGTGAGGTGATGTCGTTGGCTGGCTCCATGACCATCACCACTGGATCCTCCCCTTTGCTGGTTGGGCCTGAGGGGTCTATCGGGCTGGTTGAGACTCCTGTGGCGGTGCCGACCAAAGCCGATGTGGGCGCGGTGGAGCCGTCACCGCCGGTTGCACCCGTGACCCTGCATCATGCCTCCACCACCTCCAAGCTTGTCGATGTTCTCTTGGATAAGCGTGGCTCCACGGCTGCTCCTCTGCTCTGTCTGACGGAAGGTGCGGACCCAGTGCTGAGCGATGCTTAGCTAGGCTCCATCGCTTACCAGGTGGAGGAGCCGGTGGAGGCGGCGCCAAAAGCCTCCGTGCCACTGGCTGCGAGTGAAAGTGGGCGGGAGGCGGCTCATGGCTCTGCTGGTGCGGGCATCGGGGACCAGGGGAAGCATCACACGCGGCTTCCGGTAGCGACGATGACCTCCAGGTTACCGGCTGGTGGCCAGCCCAGGCTGCACCGGTGCCGGGAAATGTCTTGGCGGAGCTCTCCGAGTTAGCGCCCGTCGCCCTCGGCCAAGCGCGCCACCTGGTTGAAGCAATGGAGTAGGGACTTTGCCAGGCCAAGGCACTGAAGGCTTCGCTGGAGGTAGATTTCTCCATACTATTTTTGCTGCTTTTCTCTTTATCTTGTTGTTTTGTTCTCTTTTTCACTCCTTCTTTTCTACAGAGAGCTTGTGCTGAAGCCGCCAAGACTATGCAGGACCTAAGGCATAAGATTTCTTGCTCTGCCATGTCCTCTCGCTTGCGCGAGTTTTCGCATTTTTTACTGACCATCGGGTACCCTCCTGTAGCTTTGTTAGCGGATAGGGATCGGGAGGTGGAGAGGTGGAGAGGTTGAAGGCGGAGGTGCTCCGACTGGAGGAATCCAATAAGGCTCGCCAAGCTAAAATTGGCCAACTGGTGGAGCACCAGAAATGGATGGAGGTCAAAGCTGGTCAGGCCAAGAAGACCGCCGACATTCATGCCAAAAACCTCAAGAAGATTGAGGGCATGTACAAGAAGCAGGAGGATGCCCTGAAGGAGGCCAAGTCGAAGGAGAAGGCTGCGTCGGTGGAGCTTTGTCAGATCACGGAGATCGTCATCGCTAAGTTGCTTCTTAACTGCTGAACTTGTTTTTCTTCTGTTACAGCTGGTTTTGACATTCGCTGTTTGGCCGAGTGCAACTCAGTATCCTGAGGCGACTGACCAAGCCCTTGCCTCTATGCCTGAGGCGGATGCTGGGCACGACCTTCACCCGGAGGAGTTGGTGTTGGTTGTCAGCGAGGAGGCCAACCGGCTACATAGCGTTGCTCTAGATGTCTTCGCCTACATCTGGCCTGACACTGCCTTCTTTGCCAGCATGCAGGCCTTGGCCATCCAACTTGCTGATGCTCCTGATCTCATAGACGCGGCGTGGGAGTGGGCAGCATGCGGCGGCACAGAGATGGTGCTTGCACTACTGAAGTCTTGGTACCCTGACGTGGATCTTCGTAGTCTTTCTCGAGGATTCCAGGAGGGGACCAGCTTCGTGCCTCCGTTCCTAACATTCGTTCATGCGGTGACATGATAGGGAGCTTCGTCCCGCTGGACCAGGACTTCAGCGATTCGGCTGGCATGGAGTCGTTCTCCCACGACCCCTTGCCAGTTACAACACCAACCGAAGTCCCAGCTGCTCCAATCTCCGACCCAGCCGATGTCGCCTCCAATAGACAAGCTCTAGCGGATGTGCCTGCCCCTTCAGTTGACAATTAAGTCTAATCCCTAGGATGCCAGGAGTATTTGTATTCCTTGGAAAATTGTCCTTTTTGTCTGTGTGTGTGAACAATTCACTCTGTTTTGCACTGAACTCTGGTAGGAGGTTCATCTCCATTTGTGACATTATCTTGTGCTCTTTTGCACTTTCTGTTTGTTTGGCTTGCTCTTGCATGTCTGTTTTCTCTGTGTGGGGGCGTGCGAGCGCACCCACAGGGTGTAGTCCCTGAGGTTCGGGCCGACTGGAGAATCCAGCTGGGTCGAAGCTCCTTTTGTTGTTGCTGTTTGCTGGTCTTTGTGTGGGGGGCACGCGAGCGCACCCACAAGGTGTAGTCCCTGAGGTTCGGGCTAGCTGGAGCATCCAGTCGGGTTGAAGCTCCTTTCTGCCTTCTGCTGTCTAGGGGCGTTTAGTATCCGGTATTGGTACTTATCTTGAATATGAGCTCGTGCAAAAAACAAAACACCAGTAATGGTTTATGCGTAAGATATGCATAGGAGGAATGTAGCCTGTAGCTCGTTCATTGGGTTCGAAACTTTGCCATTTCACGGTAGGCCAAAACTTGGTCCTTTTCTTAGTGAGCATTAGTCGTTCAAGCCGTGCCCTTGCCGGCCGCGAGCCGGGTTGCGGTCTGCAGCCAGGGTCGAAGGGTTAGCTAGTGGGTGTACTCCACAATACTCTAGAATTTAGTTATCAGCGTCGAGCGAGCAGGCGCAAGCAGAACATCCAAACGTTTTTGTTTTCCTTGTGACTTTTCATGTATGAGCCTTCAAGCTTTCTTCTCTTGCCGTGTCTGTCAGCCGGCGTGCGGTCTACAGCTGGAATCAAAGAGGAAGCCCTTAGAGCCGCATACATTACTTCACCTTCTTGAATGCGCGGCCGTCTAGGCCATCCGGCGATTCCCCGGGAGAGACTGCTAGATCCAGGGGTTAAAAATAATGCAGACGGGAAATATCAAATTATGCAGAAAGAAATGCCAAATGATTACAGAGTCCCCTAGACTGTGTCAAGGCTCCTCAACTTGTTCATTACAAAAAAGTAAGATACATGCACCTCTTATTCAGGTCTAGAATGGGCGAAGCAGGTTCATGTTCCACGGGCGCTCAGTTTATTCACCGGAGTGGTCCATCTTGTTATTTGCCAGCTAGCGGGTGTCGATGAGGTAGTATGAGTTGTTCTGCAGCGCTCTGCTGATGATGAATGGCCCTTCCCAAGGTGGAGACAGCTTGTGCATCCCGTTGGTGTCTTGTACCAACCACAAAACTAGGTCACCCTCTCGAAACTTGTCCTCCAACACTGCGCTTGTACAACTCGTTGTTGATGATGGTGTACGCACTTGCTCTGCGCTTCACTTGCCTTACCTCAACCTCCTCGTCGGGTAGCTTTCCTTTGGCCAAGAAGTTCATGAATGGCTTGGACCATGGAGGGTTCCCCGGATGGTGTACACGGTCTCCATGATGAGCTTGATTTCCTCGCACATGGTCGGCTCGGGCTCATCAGGCGGCCTGCCAGGTGGAAAAACGGAGCAGGCAGTCCCCGGGCTGCTGGAGCCCACTGGGAGTGTCGCATCCTTCGACCCGACAGTCCCCGGGATGGAGGCAGCAGTCCCTGGGTGTGGCGCGGCAGTCCCTAGGCCTTAGCTGCAACTTCAGGCTGTTTGGAACCGGCAGTCCCCGGGTCCGCATCTAGTATGATGGAGTTGGATTCCGGATACAGCGTGATGGATGGCTTGTGCAGGTCCTCGAGGGCGACTCTAGGCGGAATTGCTTGCCTTGTTGACCCGACGCGGGCGAGCGCGTCTGCGGCTTCATTACTTGCTCAAGGGACATGGTGAAACTCGCATCCTTCAAAGCAGGCGCATAGCTGCTGCACGAAGAAGCAGTATAGTGCCATGTTTGCGTCCTTAGCATCCCAATCACCCGACACTTGTTGTACCACCAGGTCTGAGTCGCCAAAGCAAAGGATGCGTTGTATGCCGATCTCTTTTGCCATCTTGAGACCATGGACGAGCGCTTCGTACTCGGCGACATTTTTGGATGCGTGGAAGTGGATCTATAGCATGTACTCTAGCCAGTCTCCTTTTGGAGAGGTGATGATGACACCGGCTCCGAGCCCCCCGTACATCTCGGAGCCATCGAAGTGTAGCTTCCAGTGCGTGGAGTTAGGGCATGGAGGCAGGTACTATGTTTCTGCCCAGTCGACGAGGAAATCCGCTAGGGCCTGAGACTTGATCGCCGTTCTTGGCTCGTACCGGATGCAGTGTGCGGCGAGCTCTATTGCCCATTTCGCCACCCGGCCCGTGGTGTCTCCGTTGTCGATGATATCCAAAAGTGGCGCTAGCGCCACCACCCGGATGGAGTGCTCTTGGAAGTAGTTCTTCAGTTTCTTGGTGGTCATGTATACACCGTACACCAGCTTCTGGTAGTGAGGGTAGTTCTGCTTTGATAGCGAGAGTACCTCACTCAGGTAGTACACTAGGCGCTGGACCAGCTACGCCTTTCCTTTTTTTGGCCTTTCAACCACCAGTATGATGCTAACGACCTGGTTGGTAGCTGCAATGTACATCAGCATTGGCTCTTTTGCAGCGGGGGCCACCAGTATTGGCGGAGAGGATAGCACGCGCTTAAGGTCGCGGAAGGCCTCATTCGGATGCACCGTCTAGACGAACTTGCCTGTTTTCTTCATTAGCTAGTACAAGGGGAGTACTTTCTCTCCCAGCCGGCTGATGAACCGGCTAAGGGAGTCTAGGCACCCGGTGAACTTCTGCATGTCGCGCAGATTCTGTGGCGGCTGGATGTGTTCGATTACGCCGATCTTATCTGTGTTGGCCTCGATCCCACGTTCTGATACGAGGAAACCGAGGAGCTAGCCGACTGGGATGCCGAACACGCATTTCTTCGGGTTCAGCTTCATCTGGAACCGGAGAAGGTTGGCGAATGTTTCCTTCAGGTCTTCGAGGAGTGTTCGCTGCTCCTTTGTCTTGACCACCGTGTCATCGATGTAGGCATGTACATTTCTGCCAATCTACGATTGCAGGAACTTCTGCAAGCAACATTGGTACATAGACCTACATTTTTTAGTCCAAATGGCATACGGGGTGATGAATGCTGTCTTTATTCGATCAGTGGGGTTTAGCCGGATCTGGTGGTAGCTGAAATACGCGTCTAGAAATGACAACAGTTCGTAGTCAGCTGTGGAATCGATCACTTTATCTATCCTTGGCAGGGAGAACGGATCTTTGGGGCATGCCTTGTTGAGGCTGGTGTAGTCAACACACATGCGCCAAGTCTTGTTCTTTTTCAGCACCAGCACTGGGTTTGCCAACCATTCTGTGTGGAAAACCTCCATGATGAATCCGACTGAAAGCATCCGGGTGATTTCTTCACCGATGGTTCTTCTCTTCTCCTCAGCGAAGTGGCGTAGTGATTGCTTGATCGGCTTTGCATTCGGGCTGACATGTAAAGAGTGCTTGGCGAGCTTCCTCCGATCACCAGGCTTGTCCTTGGGGAACCATGCAAAGATATCCCGATTCTCACGGAGGAAGTTGACGAGCGCGCTTTCTTGTTTGCTGTCAAGGCCGTCACTGACCAGGACGAACTTGTCCGGCTCGGCCTCATTGCGAAGGTCTTATTGGTACCCTTGGATGGCTTGAACTATGCCTCTCCGGCTGGCTTCGGCTCGCCAGCCGGCATGTCTGCCTGCAGGGTCGCTATGTTCTGCATGATCATGTGTTTTACCTCCGTGATGATCATGGCTTTAGCTATCTTGGAGCCGTCAATGGCGCATTCCACCGACCACCTATAGTCATTGATGATTACTCCCTTTGGCCCAGGGAGCTTCATCATGAGGTATGTGTAGTGGGGCACTACCATGAACTTGGTTAGCGTTGGGCGTCCGAGGATGGCATGGTATGTGCTATAGAGGTTGACCACTGATGTCTACGCACTTCTATTCTTGTAGACAGTTGTTGGGCCTCCAAGTGTAGAGGTTTGTAGAACAGCAGCAAGTTTTCCCTTAAATGGATCACCCAAGGTTTATCAAACTCAGGGAGGAAGTGGTCAAAGATATCCCCTCTCAAGCAACCCTGCAATCAAGATACAAGAAGTCTCTTGTGTCTCCAACACACCCAATACACTTGTCAGGTGTATAGGTGCACTAGTTCGGCGAAGAGATAGTTAAATACAAGTGGTATGGATATAAGACAACGGTGCCAGAAAATAGCTTTGGTGGCGTGTGGTTGACGTGGGATGAGACTAAAGGCAATCTGAAATAAAGAAGCAAGCAAGCAGACATGTAATAAATCTAATTGCAAACGGTGTTTCAATGCTTAGAAACAAGGCCTAGGGATCATACTTTCGCTAGTGAACACTCTCATATAAATATCTTCTCTTTATGATACTACTCTGAACTACTCTCCGGTTGGACACTCTAATCCATAGTAGGGCTATAACAACACTCCTCAAAGTTCGCTTTCCCCATCTAGCTAACCCCACACTGTCACCTTGAGCGATAGATGGTTCCAACAAACACCACAATTTTATAGAGACATCCAACTCCAAATATAACTCATAACAAGTATTTGCAATCTTAGCCTAAGTGCCATCATGGTGTGCACGCTGTCACTTTCACACACATGAGGAGAGCAGAGATCTATTAAAGCACTTGAGTAGCAAAGTAGATCTACTTAATTACAAAGCTTATGATCACAATATGATCATGCATAGAGAGAGAGATGAACACATAGCTACCGGTAGAACCCTTAGCCTCGAGAGAGAACTACCCCCTCCTCATCATGGAAATCAGCAACGGCGATGGAGATGGTGGTAGAGATCGATGGAGATGGCTACGAAGATGGTGAAGAGGCGGCGGCGGCGCCGGCGCCGGCGCGGAGGACTCCTTCCCTGCCGCCGGTATCACAGGGGAGCACCGCCCCTTAGCACCCTTCCTTCATGGCTTCTTGGGAGCCCTTCCCCATGGAGATGGGATCCATGGGGGAGGCAAAAACATGGCTTTGGTGGCTGCAAATTCATGGGTGAAGGTGTCTCCCATGAATTAGGTTTCCTCCCTTTATATAGCTTCTCGGATTCCCATCACCCCATCTTGGGTTGCAGTAAATCGGGTCTATCGGGCTCATCCGAACTCGGAATCAGCTAAATTTTATGTCCAGAACGTTTGTCGTGAAATTTCCAACAATTTTGTAGTTGAAGAGTTTTACGTTTGACGCCGTCTTCAATCCGAAACGTGACCATCTTTAAAAAGAGTTCTGACACAGATTTCTGGAAAATCCCAATTTGACTCCAACAAGGTTTCCATTTGTATTCTTGGTAATTCCTACACATTAAAGTGTAAAACAAGAACATTGTGCACTTTTGCAACTATTAGTAGGTTAGTCCAAATAAATCATAAACCTTATATAAAAAGGAGTATCAAAAGCATATTATTAGCATAAAACCATCAAAAATTATAGATATGTTATGGACGTATCAACATCCCCAACCTTAGTTCCTGCTCGTCCTCGAGGAGGTAAACGATAAAAACAATATAATTTTTGAGGTGACACGCAGCCAACACAATCTTGATCATCATTATTGTAAAAGCATTTATAGCTAGGATCAAGGTACTCTAAACATGAACATGAAAGATAGAGTTCTAACAATAAGACATAGCAACTATGTTGTAAATAAAAAGGTACAAATAAAAGATCATGAATAACAATGCATTGAAAGACGATTGTTTGTTTCACATATAGAAAACATAATAAGAGTGGTATTCAGCTTGTCCCTCATAGTGTAGCAAAACATAAATGTATAGGACACCTTAAAAGTTCATAAGGGTGACTAGATACAAATGGTTTAAGAACAAGCAATATCAAAGTTATGAATCAATCAACAAGTTTTGGTACAATGCACATTAAACTAAGAATGACCACTATGCTCTCTTAATAGGTGCATAAAGATAGAAAATAGAGACTCAACATAAAAGTAAAAGAAAGGCCCTTCATAGAAGGAAGCATGGATTCAAGTTTCATAAAGAGCTTCCAAAAATTATGATACTTATTAGCTTTCAGCTCTCATTGCCCCTATCATAAGCATCTTGAAGTGATTAAGGTTAAAGTGAACAAACTATGGAGTATATGCTTGACAAAGTATAAGTTGGAAATCTCATGTCCCTTGAATACGAGGGCCTCTCCTCATGCTACTCAAGTTTAGTTACCTGTAAGTTCTTGTCATAGTAAGTACATGTGTATCATAGAGAACCGCCAACGGGGTACCCCTTGCCCGATGATACGGAAGAATCCCCATATCAAAATGACAAGGCAAGTAGACAACGAGCATCTCAGCAATCTTCTTATTTACCATGGGAAAATGGTGCTTTTTCTCTCTTTCCTCTTTTCTCATATCTTTTTTTTCTTTTTCTCTTTTTTTCCTCAATATATGACTCTTTTTTAGAAGAAGGATGCTTCATAGACAGCTCATTATGGTTGCGCTGTAGGTTTCCACCATGTTAGCATGGATTAGACCGGCGGCCCAGGTGTTTCTCTAACACACATACATAACTCCATGGACTTATAAGCTCCCCTTTCATTTCACACCGACGACATCCATAGACAAAAGAGCATGATATCAAATAGGTACAAAGTACAAGTGCAATGTTGAAAGCGTTCCCCATGACAGCATGGTTCTGCTAATCCCCAACATATAAGTGCAAGCATATACAACATAAACGACACAATGGTTCAAGTTTATTAAGGGCAAGAAAATTAAAGTGTGCCATCAAGTTCGTGAGAGCTTTAATCACTAATTTTCACATAACAAGTTTAATTCGGAAGGTAGATAAAAACATGAATATACTTGGAATAGCAAATGCTAATAGATAGGTATGGTGGACTCTTTAGAATAACTTGGTTTTATTTGGAGTTGGATGCATGAGTGGAACTCATACTTGGTTATGGAGGCTAGCAAAAGACTAGGAGCGACCAACTAAGAGAGCAATAATGGCCATAATCATGCAAAGCGACAAAACATTATTAATTAAAGCATAAAGTGATATTACAAGTCGAAAAATAAATGATCATAGAGGCTATGGTGACTTGGTATAGTCTTAACATGGTGTGAGCATGCGCCAAGTCAACCCAAATAAAGCATCAAAGGAGAATACCACAATATTATGCTTTAATATGCTAAAACAATGCATGATTCTTTCAAGGCACATTAAGCAATCTCAATTGTTTATAACATGTCATGCTACAACAAAAATCACTAAGCATAAAGCCAAAACAATATCAAGCATGACATGACAAAGCATAGGCCACAGTCAAAAACAAGCTCTCTTTACCACTTAAGCATGAACTTTTCCTACTCTTTTCCAATCCAAACCAATCTTATTTGAAAACTAATGTATGAATGAGAGGGTCCAACCAATTTACTCAAGCAAACTAAGCAAACCAAGAAAACGAAAACTAAAACGAAAATGTAGACGCTCCAAGTGTTTGGAAGAACCTGAGATTTTTATTGATGAAGAAGGGGATGCCTTAGGCATCCCCAAGCTTTGACGCTTGTACTTCTTGGATATTTCTTGGGGTGACACGCATGGCATCCGCAAGATTGAGGTTTAGTCCATTCTTCATCTCATTACATCATTCTCTCCATACACCTGAAACTTTTCCTTCATACAAAACTTCACACAATCTTTATTAGCAACATTAGTGCACTCAAGATAATAAGTTTTTGGGTTCAGTTTCAACACCAATAAAACTTCCATTAAAACACAAGCTACTATAGCGTTCCCCTCAAAAAGCTCAATTCCCCAAAGAGAACTCAAAAAGGATCAACAAGAAGCAAATGCAAATAATGGCAGAAATCTGTCAAAACAGACCAGCAGGTAAAAACCAATTTTTTTGAAGACCTTCTGTTGCTCAAATCGAAAAGTGTTGAACTAACGAAAGTTGGATAACAACCTGGGGCAGAAGCACAAATAATTACAGCTCAAACCGACGTACAGATATTTTTCACGAATGTTTTTACAGCAAAACACAAAAATCTGTTTCGGGACAGCACTTCCCCAAATCTTACTTCCCTCTCATTAGAGGTTATTCTTGGCACAAAAATCAAATACAAAGGATAAGGAGAGATTATTACAGAGGTAATAACTTCCAAGACTCAACTAAAACTTTTGGGTTATCTCCCAATAAGTACTTTTCTTTAACGCCTTTAAGTTAGGCTTGATAGTTTGAGAAGATGCTCACATAAGAAATATGAATTGAAGTAAAAGAGAGCATCAAGAAGCAAATTCAAATTACATTTAAGTCTAACCCACTTCCTATGCCATAGGAATCTTGTAAAGAAACAAGTCATGAAAGCACAAAGCAACAAGCATAGGAAAGCAAAACAAATGCAACTTCAAGACTTTCAACATAAAGAGGGGAAACTTAATATTATTGAGACACATAAAACCATGTTTCCCTCTCTCATAATAACTTTCAGTAGCATCATGAATAAAATTAACAATATAACTGTCACATAAAACATTCTTATCATGAGCCACATGCATATAATAATTAGTACTCTCCACATTAGCATAGTCATTCTTATTAATAATGGTGGGAGCAAATTCAACAAAATAGCTATGATTATTATTCTCATCACCATAATCATCAAATATAGGAGGCATATTGTAATCATTAATTTTCTCCTCAATAGTAGGTGCACTAAAAATATCATATTCATCATTGTAATCATCATATATTGGAGGTTTGGTATCATCAAAGTAAATTTTCTCCGTGCTTGGGGGACTAAAAATATCATACTCATCAAAACCAGCTTCCCCAAGCTTAGACTTTTCCATAGCATTAGCAATAATGGTGTTCAAAGAATTCATACTAATAACATTGCTATTAGCATGCAAATAAAGTTCCATAGGTTTTTTAATTTTCTCTTCAAACACTTCATGTCCTAACTCAAGATAAATACTATAAAGTTCTCTATTTTTTTGTTGTTTTCCATTAAGCCTAACTAGTGAAAATAAAAACAAGAAACAAAAAGACAAAATTGCAGAATCTAAAGGAAATAACTTTGAGCACTCACACACTAGCAACCGCACTAGAAGATAGCTTAGTGGCCAGAGGATGTGAGAACCTTTTACCTTACCCCTCGGCAACGGCGCCAGAAAATAGCTTGATGTCTACGCACTTCTATTCTTGTAGACAGTTGTTGGGCCTCCAAGTGTAGAGGTTTGTAGGACAACAACAAGTTTTCGCTTAAATGGATCACCCAAGGTTTATCGAACTTAGGGAGGAAGTGGTCAAAGATATACCCTCTCAAGCAACCCTGAAATCAAGATACAAGAAGTCTCTTGTGTCCCCAACACACCCAATACACTTGTCATGTGTATAGATGCCCTAGTTCGGCGAAGAGATAGTGAAATACAAGTGGTATGGATATAAGACAATGCTGCCAGAAAATAGCTTTGATGGCATGTGGTTGACGTGGGATGAGACTAAAGTCAATCTGAAATAAATATGGAAGCAAGCAAACATGTAATAGATCTAATTGCAAACGGTGTTTCAATGCTTAGAAACAAGGCCTAGGGATCATACTTTCGCTAGTGAACACTCTCATATAAATATCTTCTCTTTATGATACTACTCTGAACTACTCTCCGGTTGGACACTCTAATCCATGGTAGGGCTATAACAGCACACTTCAAAGTTCGCTTTCCCCATCTAGGTAACTGTAGCATCCCAATTGTCTAACAATTGCAATGCTACTAGCCTAGTCTATATAATGGCTACTTCCTACATATAATTGTTGCATCATCATTATATCATGCTCATGTCATCATGCCACCTTGCATTTGAGCATCATATAAAACCCTTTTTGTTTTGGTTCTTCTCTCATATGCATTGTAAATTGTATTTGCCTCTTGATATTGTAGTTGGTTATTGATATATTGTTTAAATGCCCAAGTTGAGTTGGGGGCATATCTTTTATTCCACTCCACCACCCTTTCTTTCACCACCTTATAATTCCACAATCCCATTATCCATGAGCTTGTATTTGATTTTCTTTGGTATTTAATCTAGCTCATGGGAGATAGGATGGATCTACTTCTACAATTCTTTTGCTTGGCTTTTATTCCACTTTTGGAAATGCATAAGAATAATGCCATGTTAACATTATTGTTTTCACAAGAATTTAATCATGGCAATTATCATTTTTGCATGGGCCATGCAAGAGTACCACCACCTTTAGCCATTTGTTTCTCTCTTGGTTTTGATGGGTTTCCTCTTATGGGGCCATATCCATCCATCATCCTCTACCCTTCCTTTTGCTTGATCTAGTTTGGTCTTGCTAAAAAGCCACCACCACTTTTACCCTCTCTCTCTAATTCTTTCTCCATAAACCTACACCTAATCTAAACCCTAAACCCCCTCTCTCTAGTTCTATCTAACCCTAACCACACCTCACCTCACCCCTCTCTCTAATCCCTCCTCTCTAAGCCATCACCCTCTCCTCTCTCTAACCTAGCTAACCCAAAAACCCTAAACCTAACACCTCATCTAATCTAACCCTAGTTACACCCATCTCCCCCCTCATCTCACCTCTCCTCTCACCATGCCGAGGCACCCCTCTCTCTACACCTAACCAAAACCCTAACCGAGCCTACTCCATCTAACCTAGCTCACCCGAGCCTCCCATCTCTCTCTCTCTCTCACTAGCTCTCTCTCCCTGCCTCAGCAGCCCCACCCCGAGCTCCCCTCACTCCCTGACCCACCTGGCCACCCTGGCCCCACCTAGCTACCATCCACCCCAAGCCCTAACCCCACCCACTACGCCTACTCCAACCCTAGCTCCATGCCACCCCCCTCTCTCTCTCCACCTGCCACAGCCCCAGCCTACCCTCCTTGGCCTCGCCTGACCCCACCCGGCAGACCCCATCTACCCTCCCTCTCGCCTGTAGTCCAGCAAAGCACGTGCTCGAGGAGGAAAAGGTGACACCGAGCCCCCCTATCTACTCCCCCCTCCACAGCTGATCGCCTCCCTCTCCCTTCATTTCCTCCTTCCCCACGTCTTCTCCGCTTCCCAGATCCACCCCAAGCACCTCACGACACCTCCCTCTCTTCACCATCGATAGATCCCGATGCCCCCGCCGGCCACTACCTCTATCCTCGTCGCTCCAGCGTGCACGTCGTGGAGGTGGCCTGGAGAGAGGCCACCAGATCGCCTCAAGACTCGCCAATGAGGAGGAGAAGGCCCTGTCACTGCAAAGACCGCCACGCCCGCCGAAACCCCTAGCTCCGCCCGGCCTCTGCTTCCTCGCCGGTCCGTCCTCTCCCAGCCCGATCCAACACCACCAACCAAACCACGGTGAGCTCCTCTACCTCCTGGACACGCTCTGCCTCACCGTACCGCCCTAGCCCCGCCGTTCTTTTCGTCGAACACCCACCGTGCGCGCCGTCCGTTGTAGTCTGCAGCCTCCCCGCGCCGCGCCAGCCTCTTCTAGCTCAAGGCCCACCCTCCTGTCACTAACCTAGCGCTATCTGCCGCACGCACCGGCACGTGCACCCTCGCGTCGATTCGATCCCAAGGCCTGCCGCGTCGGTCACCGATCCGGTCGATCGGTGGAGAAGATCCACAAGACGGGCGCCCTTTTGCGATTAGCCCCTCCGTTATTTTTTCGCTCAACCCATGATGCAGAGCCCTACCATCGACCTCCACATCCTTTTACAAAGAGCCCCGTAGAACCTCAACCTTAACCCGCGCGCTCCAGACGCTCCTGTCGACCTCTGCAGATTCAACCATCGCACTGGGCCCAAGCCGGCCCCACTTGTCATTCGTAGAGGCTAGGAAAGACCATGTGAGGAAACCCTTTCTCAGGCGTGTTTGGCCCATCGCTGGCCCCACCACATCCGTCTGTGGCTAGGTGGGCTGAGTGACAAAAGTATCTCTGCTTTCTGTTTTAATTTAAACTTTTCAAATTTGTTTTAAATTTAAATTCAAATCTGTTTTAAAATAACTTTTGAAATATAAATCCAAATAATACAAATAATATATGTTTTGAAATCAGAAAAATGTGAGAAATTCGAATATGCTATTCAAAGTAATGTTTGAACACTTTAATTTTTCAAGTTGTTTAAAATTACAATAAAATGCCCTTTTTTTTAATTATTTAATAACTTATGTTTTATAACTCCAAATTTAACAAATGATATGTCTAAAATGATCAGCTCGACGAGACCTTTCTGTTTATGCATTCCATATTCTGAATTGCAGCATGCATCATATAAATATAAAGTATACAGCAACTTATTTGAGTATAAAATATGATTAAAACACCATAAAATGATTTATTTTTTGTACTCCACACCTCACCCATGCCATGCTACATTATTGCCATGCAAATTGTGCATCATTCATCATGGCATGATTGTTTGCTTGTTGCATTTTATTCATATGCTTGTGCACTTCATTTATGTTGGCCCTTGTTTGTTTGGTTCTTCTTCGAATAGACGCTAAGCAGGGGATATATCAAGAAACCCAGGAGCACTACCCAGATCCTTCTCTCGCTTCAATCGAGCTGCTGTGCAAGCACTACCACATGCTTGCATACATATAGTACCTATTGCCTCTATCTTATTCTTGCATCATTGAGTCGCGATTGCATTAAATTGAATCCCAAGTACTGCATAGCCTTTACTTTTAAACCCCACCGAAGCTTGTTCCTCCATCCCATGAGCCATTACTACAGGAGTTGTTTGAGCCATGCGGGTCGTAGAACAGCATGTGTAGGGTATGTGAGTGTCTGATGGATAACGAGGTACCTAAACAACTTAACCTGAGTAGTAATGGGATAACTAATGAAAGTGGCACCGGTGAGCAATATCTGTTATTTGGTTTTTCATGCTCACTTGTGTCCGTGAGACCCCGAGTACTTGATTCCTGTTCTTGAATATTCGCTATCCACATCCGGAGGCTTATGAACCCCCGAGCCGAGCTTGATTCATTCTTATTTCTTGGGGCCACAAACTAGTTTGGGGTTTTATTACTATCCTGTGCTTATGCCATGCTTTACCGCTTTATTTAAGATTGTGCGAGGAGCACTGCATTGTTAGGACCGTGACACGTTATTTGTATCGACAAGCCCACCACACTTTCGGGTTCCCGATCGTTTATAGCCGTCCACAAACCCCGAGTCCGTCGAGCAGGCCAACTTCGTTATGGGTAGCTTAGTGGGGTGGCCCCTGAAATATTTCTTAAACCTGTGATCGCTTTGTCGTGAATGCCTCGTTGGGTTTTGATTTGGTTTTTTCCGAGGTTGATAGAGTGTGTGTTGATATTTGTGCACCCTGCGATGTAAAACTTTCTCAAAGCCGTGTCCGCGGTTATGGACGACTTTGGAGCACAGCTTGATCATAGACAAGTATAACTAAAGTACCGCTTTTAATTTGACTAAGTACCGACTAGTAAATAGTGCAACACTCATGGAATGGATAATAAACGCCAACGGAGGGGGTTGTTCGTCCGCTTCCTGGTAAGCGAGGAGGAGGATGGATCTGTTGATATTATCGTTATAACTGTTGTTATTAATTCACGGACATCCGCTCATCTTTGGTTAGGCGAATGGTTAGCGAGTATCTAGAATTGTTAGTTATGATCTTTTGCTGCTATTGCGTCACCCCAGGTTGTGTCCCCTTTAGAGGCATAAAGACTTGCTGAGTACCCCTAGGGTCTCACACGATAAATTGTTTGATTCAGATGAACAGGTAAACTCGCAAGATGGATACTGGGTGGAGGAGACGGACGATGTGGGCAACGATCATTCGGTGTAGAGATTCCGGGAACGGGGATCCGTGAGATCTGTGGGCAGGATGTGTTTATTTATGGGGCATCTTATGCCGATTTGCTTCTTATCCGTACTCGGATCTTGTTTTTCGCTTCTGCCTGATACTCTGATGTTTGATGTATGAGGAGATATCCTAAACTATTATATCTATCTAGGACATTTGGATCTTGCCGTATGGTGTTGCAATATTTCTATTTCTTTTAGATGGAATGGCTCTGAGGACTGTTGTATGGTGGCTTGCATACATACTCATTTGTGTATGTAGTTGATCCTTCGCCGACACGCCGTTTCTTGTCCCGATGTTTGGAAATGGTTAGGACGGCCAAAGGTCTACCTGTGAGTGGAATTTGGGCCCCACTGCATTATTTTAACCATTTCCGCTCATCCGTGCTTGTAACTAAGAGCGTAATTCACCGAGGTAGTTACAATTGGTATCGAGCCATCCCGCCTTCGTGGTCTCAGCCAAATGGTCGTTGTCAGTCTAGCAAATATTTTTGGTAGCTATGTATACTAGGGAAAAACAAAACATGAGAGTAGGACTGCTTCCACTTTTCTTCTTACCCACCCACCACCCTTTTCTGGTAAGGAAGTGTAACGTTTTCAATCCTCTTCTTTAAATTCAAACTAGGATTCACGTGTTCTGGGATTCCGTAGTACCATAGAAAGTGTGTGTGTGTGTCTGTGTAATTCCTTGTCTATCTGTTGCATCCAATTTGTTATCACAATCTGCCTTTGGTTATGAACTGTTGGTACATTCCATACTGACAGGCTTTTGAAAACCGGCGTGATCTATCTGACTCCTTGTTAACCAGTGCCATCTTCTTAAGGGTGTTCTTCCTTCCAGCATGCTTTCACAGAACCTGGAGTTGCTAATCGCTACCTGATAAGTGATTTTGCGCATCTATTGGTATTTTAATGCCGAAAAATGCGGAAAAAAATTTCTTTGATACATCTGTGCTTCCACACTCCTTTTCGGTCGTGTGTGAAACATTATCTATCTCCCTTTTATCAGCATGTCCATGCTAACTCATTCTTTTGTCACCGGCGCTTAATCCTAGAGTTTCATTTCATCTCCAATTCTCTTGGGCTAATTACATAACATGTGTCGATCCGATGCTGGTGATTGTAATTTGGTTCTCGGCATAGCTATATGACACTTATCATGAGTGGAATATGGAAAATGCAATCACCACTATCCTCCAAATGGTGACGGTTATCTCCTGTGATTTTGGGTACACCGTGATCATATCTATGCATATTCAAGCATCTTTGGCAATCCGGAGTTTCTCAAGGCACTACGGCGGTCTATCATCTGTCCATCATGCTGCACATCTTTTTGAACTCCATATCCACAAAATTCTCTTTGAGACGAGGGAATTGCATCTTTTTGTCTCTGATAGCTTTGCTTGAGGTATGAGCTGTCATCGTTTCTTTATCCAAGATCTCTTTATCTTTGTAACCGGTGATCCAATCGACAATGTGAACCAGGTGACATCTCTTTTTTCTTCCGAAGGACCAGATAATCTATTCTTCCAGTGCATCTTCTTCAACACGAACCCGTGCTCTTAATATTGATCTTTCAAAGAGCGTTGAGCTCAGAAAGTGTTTCGAGCATTTGTTCGTTTCTCCCGCCTCTTGAACTTGATATTCTGGGAATATCCTGTTAATCCATGGTGGTATATGTTGATAATATGCTTGCCTATTCGATATCAATGGAAGGACATGGAAGATCATCTGTGTCTCTTTTTCTCAAGCTTCGTGAGCACTGCCTGTGTGCAAAGTCTCAAAGTGAGAATTCTGACTTTTTGAAGTCACCTATCTCGACCACGTCCTTCTGCTAAATACATTGCTTCAATTCGGGAATTAGCAAGTCCATTGTTAATTCCATCCTCCATCTTCAACCAATCCGGAGTTGTTCCTTGTTGTCAAGTTATCATCGTCGTTCCGCTAAAGATTTTCCTCAACACTGCTAAATCTTTCTCAATCATTTCAAGAAGAACATGCAGTTCTTTCACCTCAGTCTCGTCAAGTAATCTCTTGAAACCCCCTCGCTCTATCGTCTATGCTCAATCCACCGGAGGCCATGAAGACCTTCCAGATCTTGTATTCCTTCTATTCAAGTTGGTGCTATCTTTTCTATAGCTGTTGAATCTTGCAGTTCTTCTCCGTAATCTTCCTTCATATCTTTCCGGTGGCTTGGTACTTCAGACATGACGACAACATCATCATCTTTATCTATCTATGAATCCGACGAATTGTTTGCATCTATCCTTGTTTTCTAACGAAGTTCCATGAGTTTTTGTCAATACCTTCAGTTTGTTTCGGTAGTTGGGTTGCATGGTTTTCTTATTCATGTGCGGAGTAATGCTTTGAGTGCGGGATGGAGTAGCTACCATACCACTACTCTTATCATTCGCTCTTGTACATTGAATTGGTGAATTAATGTGATTTCACTCATTCCACGGAAGTTAGAAGTGGCCTTTATCCCTCGATACTTTTACTTCCGTCTTTGTTTTTCCGAGTGCTCTCTCAAGAAAGTAATTAATAATCTCTTGGTGGTCCTGCTATTCTAGATGGAGCAAAATCTTCAATTATCTAGTGGAAACAAACGCAAACTCTTTTCTGTCCTCGTCATTCTACCGATGCTCGACATCCCCAAACAAGATGGAAGGAAACTATCTCTCTCTTTGTTTCATCAATTCTTTTTCTGTGGTAAAGCCAATTATGGTTGATGCCATCAGCCGCAAATCTATTGCGTTAGCCTCAAGGCTAAAGAGAGCAATAAGTATATCTACAATAAACTCTAGATCCTCCATATTCTTTGCTTCTCGGGATTCCACCATGATCTGGCTTCACATCCGTCTCTAGAAGTTATATCCGCGCACCTCAATTGCGTGATCCTTTGGGTCTTACCGGTGCAAGAAGAATCTAATCCGACGATGTCTAACTAAATCTTTCTGTTGATATCAAGGGACTCTATTGTTTGAAGGCAATATTGTTTCCGAACTTCATTTCTCAAATCCGAGAGAAGATACGATGCTATCGTCATAGTGGTTCAAAACCTCTCCAACCTATCCCTTTTCTTCCGGTGAGACAAAGGTTCATCCTCTCTCGTATCAGTAAATCTTTAATCTTAACGGTGTGTCAATCTTTATCCATGATACATAATCTTGTCCTTTCTTTCACAAGTGGTTCCATTTTTCTCTTATCATGTTTCTTGAGAAAACCGGAGCTATGTTCATCCTATCCTTCTTGTCTCACGACAATCCTTCAACTCTTCTAACCGTTGTTTCTCAAGCAAAATGCAAGACTCGCAACAAGTCTAGCAAGCTTTGCAAGGTGTAGTGGACGCACCATTCCATTGTTCATCAACTTGGGAACGTGAGGGTCACCTTCGTTCGAACACCCGCCTCTCCTTGTGTTGTTTTCTTTTTCCTAGGAATCTCGGGGCGAGATTCTTGTTTAGTGGGGGAGAGTTGTAGCATCCCAATTGTCTAACAATTGCAATGCTACTAGCCTAGTCTATATAATGGCTACTTCCTACATATAATTGTTGCATCATCATTATATCATGCTCATGTCATCATGCCACCTTGCATTTGAGCATCATATAAAACCCTTTTTGTTTTGGTTCTTCTCTCATATGCATTGTAAATTGTATTTGCCTCTTGATATTGTAGTTGGTTATTGATATATTGTTCAAATGCCCAAGTTGAGTTGGGGGCATATCTTTTATTCCACTCCACCACCCTTTCTTTCACCACCTTATAATTCCACCATCCCATTATCCATGAGCTTGTATTTGATTTTCTTTGGTATTTAATCTAGCTCATGGGAGATAGGATGGATCTACTTCTACAATTCTTTTGCTTGGCTTTTATTCCACTTTTGGAAATGCATAAGAATAATGCCATGTTAACATTATTGTTTTCACAAGAATTTAATCATGGCAATTATCATTTTTGCATGGGCCATGCAAGAGTACCACCACCTTTAGCCATTTGTTTCTCTCTTGGTTTTGATGGGTTTCCTCTTATGGGGCCATATCCATCCATCATCCTCTACCCTTCCTTTTGCTTGATCTAGTTTGGTCTTGCTAAAAAGCCACCACCACTTTTACCCTCTCTCTCTAATTCTTTCTCCATAAACCTACACCTAATCTAAACCCTAAACCCCCTCTCTCTAGTTCTATCTAACCCTAACCACACCTCACCTCACCCCTCTCTCTAATCCCTCCTCTCTAAGCCATCACCCTCTCCTCTCTCTAACCTAGCTAACCCAAAAACCCTAAACCTAACACCTCATCTAATATAACCCTAGTTACACCCATCTCCCCCCTCATCTCGCCTCTCCTCTCACCATGCCGAGGCACCCCTCTCTCTACACCTAACCAAAACCCTAACCGAGCCTACTCCATCTAACCTAGCTCACCCGAGCCTCCCATCTCTCTCTCTCTCTCTCTCTCTCTCTCTCTCTAGCTCTCTCTCCCTGCCTCAGCAGCCCCACCCCGAGCTCCCCTCACTCCCTGACCCACCTGGCCACCCTGGCCCCACCTAGCTACCATCCACCCCAAGCCCTAACCCGAGCCACTACTCCTACTCCAACCCTAGCTCCATGCCACCCCCCTCTCTCTCTCCCTGCCACAACAGCCCCACCCGAGCCTACCCTCCTTGGCCTCGCCCTGACCCCACCTGGCAGACCCCATCTACCCCTCCCTCTGCCCCTGCCGTCCAACCCGAGCACGTGCTCGAGGAGGGAAAAGGTGGCACCGAGCCACCCTATCTACCCCTCCCCTGCCACAGCTGATCGCCTCCCTCTCCCTCCTTTTCCAACTTCCCCACGGCTCAAGGCCCCAGATCCACCCAAGCCTCGCCGCCTCCCTCTCTCTTCACCATCGACAGATCCGACGCCACCCGCCGCTCCTTCCCCTCTCGTTGTTGTTCCAGCGTGCACGTCGTGGGTAGGCACGAGAAGGCCGCCTGCATCGCCAAGACTCGCCAGCGAGGAGGAGAAGGCCCCCTTCTGCTGCAGCACCGCAACGCCCTTGAAAACCCTAGCTCCGCCTGCCTCTGCTTCTCGCCGTCCGGCTGCCTCTCCAGCCGATCCAACACCACCAACCAAACCACGGTGAGCTCCTCTACCTCCTGGACACGCTCTGCCTCACCGTACCGCCCTAGCCCTGCCGTTATTTTCGTCGAACACCCTCTGCGCGGTCCGGTTGTCTGCGGCCTCCCTAGCGTCGCGCAAGCCTCTTCTAGCTCAAGGCCCACCCTCTGTCACCAACCCTAGCGCTATCAAGACCGGCTCGCACCCAGCGCACCCTCGCGTCCCGATTCGATCCACTGCGCTCCGCGTCGGTCGGTCACCGATCGGTCGATCGGTGGAGAAGATCCACAGTACGGGCGCCCTTTTTGCAGTTAGCCCCTCCGTTATTTTTTCTCGCTCAACCCTGACGCAGAGCCCCACCATCACCTCTCCTGTCCTTTTACAAAGAGCCTCAGTAGAACCTCAGCCTTAACCCACGCTCCAGCACGCTCCCCCTGTCAGCCTCTGCAGATTCAACCACTGGCACCTGGGCCCAAGCCAGCTGGCCCCACTTGTCATTCGTAGAGGCTAGGAAAGACCGCGGTGAGGAAACCCTTTTCTGTGCGCGTGTTTGGCCCAGTCAGCCTGGCCCCACCTGTCACTGTCTGTGGCTAGGTCTGGGCTGAGTGACAAAAGTATCTCTGTTTCTCTGTTTTAATTTAAACTTTTCAAATTTGTTTTAAATTTAAATTCAAATCTGTTTTAAAATAACTTTTGAAATATAAATCCAAATAATACAAATAATATATGTTTTGAAATCAGAAAAATGTGAGGAATTCAAATATGCTATTCAAAGTAATGTTTGAACACTTTAATTTTTCAAGTTGTTTAAAATTAAAATAAAATGCCCTTTTTCTTAATTATTTAATAACTTATGTTTTATAACTCCAAATTTAACAAATGATATGTCTAAAATGATCAGCTCGACGAGACCTTTCTGTTTATGCATTCCATATTCTGAATTGCAGCATGCATCATATAAATATAAAGTATACAGCAACTTATTTGAGTATAAAATATGATTAAAACACCATAAAATGATTTATTTTTTGTACTCCACACCTCACCCATGCCATGCTACATTATTGCCATGCAAATTGTGCATCATTCATCATGGCATGATTGTTTGCTTGTTGCATTTTATTCATATGCTTGTGCACTTCATTTATGTTGGCCCTTGTTTGTTTGGTTCTTCTTCGAATAGACGCTAAGCAGGGGATATATCAAGAAACCCAGGAGCACTACCCAGATCCTTCTCTCGCTTCAACTGAGCTGCCAGGCAAGCACTACCACATGCTTGCATACATATAGTACCTATTGCCTCTATCTTATTCTTGCATCATTGAGTCACGATTTCATTAAATTGAATCCCAAGTACTGCATAGCCTTTACTTTTAAACCCCACCGAAGCTTGTTCCTCCATCCCATGAGCCATTACTACAGGAGTTGTTTGAGCCATGCGGGTCGTAGAACAGCATGTGTAGGGTATGTGAGTGTCTGATGGATAACGAGGTACCTAAACAACTTAACCTGAGTAGTAATGGGATAACTAATTAAAGTGGCACCGGTGAGCAATATCTGCTATTTGGTTTTTCATGCTCACTTGTGTCCCGTAGGACCCCGAGTACTTGATTCCTGTTCCTTGAATATTCGCGCTATCCACATCCGGGAGGCTTATGAACCCCCCTGAGCCAGAGCTTGATTCATTCTTATTTCTTGGGGCCACAAACTAGTTTGGGGTTTTATTACTATCCTGTACTTATGCAATGCTTTACTGCTTTATTTAAGATTGTGCGAGGAGCACCTGTACTGTTTAGGACCGTGACAAGTTTTCGCTGTATCGACAAGCCCAGTCACACTTTCGGGTTCCCAGTCGTTTATAGCCGTCCACACAAACCCTGAGTCCGTTCCGGAGCAGGCCAACTTCGTTGCGGGTAGCTTAGTGGGGTGGCCCCCTGAAATATTTCTGAATCCTGTGATCGCTTTGTCGTGAATGCCTCGTTGGGTTTTGATTTGGTTTTTCCGAGGTTGATCGAGTGTGTGTTGCTATTTGTGCACCCCTGCAGTGTAAAACTTTCTGAAAGCCGTGTCCACGGTTATGGACGACTTGGAGCACAGTTTCTCGATCATAGACAAGTATAACTAAAGTACCGCTTTTAATTTGACTAAGTACCTGACTAGTAAATAGTGCAACACTCATGGAATGGATAATAAAACTGCCAACGGAGGGGGTTGTTAAATCCGCTTCCTCGTTGGTAAGCGAGGAGGAGGATGGATCTGTTGATATTACTGTTATAACTGTTGTTATTAATTCACGGACATCCGTCTATCTTTGGTTAGGCGAATGGTTAGCGAGTATCTGTAGAATTGTTAGGTATTATCTTTTGCTGCAATTGCGTCACCCCAGGTTGTGTCCCCTTTAGAGGCATAAAGACTTGCTGAGTACCCCTAGGGTCTCACACGATAAATTGTTTGATTCAGATGAACAGGTAAACTCGCAAGATGGATACTGGGTGGAGGAGATGGACGATGTGGGCAACGATCATTCGGTGTAGAGATTCCGGGAACGGGGATCCGTGAGATCTGTGGGCGGGATGTGTTTATTTATGGGGCATCTTATGCCGATTTGCTTCTTATCCGTACTCGGATCTTGTTTTTCGCTTCCGCCTGATACTCTGATGTTTGATGTATGAGGAGATATCCTAAACTATTATATCTATCTAGGACATTTGGATCTTGCCGTATATGCTGCAATATTTCTATTTCTTTTAGATGGAATGGCTCTGAGGACTGTTGTATGGTGGCTTGCATACATACTCATTTGTGTATGTAGTTGATCCCTTCGCCTGCCGATTACACCGCTCGTTCTTGTCCCGATGTTTGGAAATGGTTAGGACGGCCGAAAGGTCTACCTGTGAGTGGCATTTGGGCCCCACCGTACTATTTTAACCATTTCCGCTCATCCAGGCTTGTAACTAAGAGCGTAATTCACCGAGGTAGTTACAGTAACCCCACACTGTCACCTTGAGCGCTAGATGGTTCCAACAAACACCACAAATTCATAGAGACATCCAACTCCAAATATAAATCATAACAAGTATTTGTAATCTCTAGCCTAAGTGCCACCATGGTGTGCACGCTGTCACTTTCACACACATGGGGAGAACAGAGATCTATTAAAGCACTTGAGTAGCAAAGTAGATCTACTTAATTACAAAGCTCATGATCACAATATGATCATTCATAGAGAGAGAGATGAACACATAGCTACTGGTAGAACCCTTAGCCTCGAGAGAGAACTACTCCCTCCTCATCATGGGAATCAGCAACTGCGATGGAGATGGTGGTGGAGATCGATGGAGATAGCTCCGAAGATGGTGAAGAGGCGGCGCCGGCGCCGGCGGCGGCGTGGAGGACTCCTTCCCTGCCGCCGGTATCATAGGGGAGCACCGCCCCTTATTACCCTTCCTTCATGGCTTCTTGGGAGCCTTTCCCCGTGGAGATGGGATCCATGGGGGAGGTAAAAACATGGCTTTGGTGGCTGCAAATTCGTGGGTGGCGGTGTCTCCCATGAATTAGGTTTCCTCTCTTTATATAGTTTCTCGGATTCCCGTCACCTCATTTTGGGCTGTAGTAAATCGGGCCTATCGGGCTCATCTGGACTCGGAATCAGCTAAATTTTATGTCCAGAACGTTTGTCGTGAAATTTCCAAAAACTTTGTAGTTGAAGAGTTTTCCGTTTGACGTCGTCTTTGACCCGAAACGTGACCATCTTCAAAAATAGTTCTGAGATAGATTTTTGGAAAATCGCAATTTGACTCCAACAAGGTTTCCATTTGTATTCTTGGTAATTCCTACACATTAAAGTGTAAAATAAGAACGTTGTGCACTTTTGCAACTATTAGTAGGTTAGTCCAAATAAATCATAAACTTTATATAAAAAGGAGTATCAAAAGCATATTATTAGCATAAAACCATCAAAAATTATAGATACATTATGGACGTATCAACCACCTCGAACTAGATGGGCTCGCAACAGAAGTTGTCCTCCATGATTAAGATGACGTACAATCGGATCCTGCCAATGGGCGAATGCGATGGAACCGGAGCGGCTCCATGGAAGGAGGTACTAGATGGATCCAGCTGGGACTCGCAGATGCCGAGCCGGTCCAGAGAGCTGCGGTACAGGAGGTTTATGTTGCTGCCTCCATCAACAAGGACACGGGAGAACCTCCAGTAGTGCTTCATGGAGACGATGATGGGATCCAGGACCATAGCGTAGGTGTCGGGGTGCGGCAACACGTCCGACTGGTCCTTCCGGCTCCACATGATCTCTTGCTCACACTAGTTTAGGTAATGAGGGACGGGGGACGATTTCGTTCACCTCCGCCTCACGGTGCCTCTTGCTATGATGGGTCTCCGGCATGATGGTGAAGATGTGGTAGTTGCCCACTCGGCGAGGGTAGTCTCCACCGTCCTTTTCCTGGTGGTTCTGGCACTTGCAGTTGTCCTGCTGGCCACCGGCTGGCGGAGGCGAGGGTGGTGGTGGTAACCACACACCTCGGCCATCTTCTTTGTCTAGGTGCACTAGCGAGTTGTATGCATAGCCAGCTTGTTGTCACCACTGTGGAACTTGCACGGGCCGTCAATCATCGATTTGATGGTGTACTTGGGCTGGGGCGGCCGGTCGTTGGGCTTCTGCCTCCGGCTACCGCTTGCAGCTAAATCCTCCTAGACGGCTGCCACCTGCTTGGACCCGTAACAGTTGTCCATCTTGTCATCCTTTCTCTTGCCATGGCGGTTGTCGTGGCCATGCCACCTGTAGTTGTTGTGGTGCCCATCCGGCTGACGCCGGTCCATGGAGTTATCCACGATGATCTGCCCTTGGTCATCCACCATGATGGCTTTCTTCATTGCCGCGTCGGCGGTGGCATACTTGTCCGCGATTGCCATGGCCTGAGCCATGGTGGTGGGCTCGACCCGGCTGAGCTTATGCTTGAGCATTGTGCTGCCTCTGCAGCTGTTGACAAAGAAGTCAATCGCCTGGTGCTCGCGTACCCCCTCGCGGGAGTTGTGCATGCTGGTTCACTGGGTGAGGTTGGAGCGGTCGGATTCGTCCTTTCCTTGGATGCACAGGGCGAGCTCGTGTGGCCATCCTGGCCACCTATAGGTTCCCGTGAAGTTGCGGCTGATTGCTTCCTCGAAGTCGACCTAGGTGTTGATGCTATTGTCGGGGAGACTGTTCTGCCAGGTTCTGGCTGAGCCGAGGAGCATGAGGGGGGCATAGTGTACAACCACCCGCCTTGTCAGTAGCTATGCCCACCGCGGTGACATAGTCTACGAGCCAGTCCTATGGCTTGACCGAGCCGTCGTACTTTGGCGTGTCTGTTGGGAGCAAAAATCCTTTTGGAAACGGTTCGTTCCGGATGCGCGGTCCGAAACATCTTGGGCCAGCTAGGCTTTCTTCCTATGTGTGCGCGTGCATCACACGTTTCCGGCTCGCGCGGACCGAGTCGCCCCGTCAGGCAGGACTTGGCCGACACATGGCTTCTCTCAACTTCTTCAGCCGGTTGATAATGTTGTCCTTGCCCGGCTCCATCAGCCGGAGCATGGTTCTACTGCTGACGGTGGCGACGTCGGGTTGATGATGCCCATGGCCAGCCGATCCGCCGCGTGGGCAGCTGTTTTGCCTTGTCCCGTTTGGAGAGGAGGCCTTACTGCCTCCAGCTGCCGAGTCCATGATGACTACAAGTGCACAGATCGTTTGTAGCTAGTTTAGAAATAAAGATATCGATCCCACATGGAGCAGGAGTCTGAAGTCTAATACCTCTTGAAATAAATATTACGATAGAAATGCTAGATAAAGTTCTAAGTGATAAGGTAAAATGCGAATATTGTGTAAAAAGGTGTTTTTGGATTTTGGGTATAAGAGCAATAATAAAGTAAAGCAAAATAACTTAATACAGAAAGTAAGTATCATGTATGTAAGAAATAATGGAACTGCGGTTGGGAAAAGGCGTTCTCATGGAGTAGCGGATACACCACTAGTATTGTAAAGATTTAAGATAAAGATTATCATCATGAACATTCTCAACTATGTATGTGTGGGAGGAACTTCGTATTTCGATGAATAGGCAGCAACCGTTGCTCACATCATCCTCATAACCACAGCAGTCAGCAATCAACATCAATCGAACTACTGCATTATTAAGGGACGTAATCCCATAGGACATATCTCATGGCATGGATAGTGTTCCGTGAGTTTCCTCGGTTTCCCAAGTTGATATGTAAGGGGTGCCAACAACTTTATAGTCACTGTAAGTGCTAGCACGCCTCCGTCTACCAACAAGTAGTTTCCTCCATCAAGTCCCCACAAGAGGCAAATATTGAGAGGTCAACTTCTCTCAACATCAAGATGTAGAAAATCTAACACATGGTCACAATGATGAATATCATAATAGACTTTATCTTATTTCAATCTCATACTAGGGTTTCTCCATCTCCCCAAGAACCAATGATCTACTCAGACATGGAGGCAATCAACATCATGGCAATGGTAATGGAAACAAATATTAGATGAATAGTACTTGTATAAATCCACAACGAGTATAGGAATTACAACAAGATCTAGACAAGATGTAGATGGGATAGATGGAGATGGTGGTGATGCAGCAGTGGATGATGAAGATCGATGCCTTAGCCTCCCGGATCTGTGCAGGGCGAAGATGGATACCTTGTCGATGAGTTCCCCCACCAGATGCCTTCTGGAGGTGAGGTTTCTGCGATTTCTGGGTGTTCTATGTGTCGTCTCCTCGAACCAATTGCACGGGGTGAAACTATTTGACGAGGCAGAGGTGGTGCCAACTACACGGCCAGAGCTATACGGCCGGAAAATTGCTCCGGTCGTATAGCTGGTCGTTGGACTCTCTGCCTCCCTTGTTCGCTTCTGGTTTTCTTCTGGTATTATTAATATTTCCCAAATAAGCGATTTACATTGTTTTTAACTCCTTTAATCCATAGTACAACTGCTCCAAGAATTGTATCCATTAGATCCATCATCTGTCCTGATCCTGTTGAAAACAGACATAAAATGTGCACGTGAGCGATGTAAAAATACCAAGATCCTACATCTACAATGCAAAATAATAATCTAAAACATGATGCAAATATGCACTCATCAACTTCCCAAGCTTAGACTCTTGCTCGTATCGAGCAAGTTTTAGCTTAATGGATGTGATACTCATATTCATGAAGCTGCGTCGATTAAAATAAATGAGGCAGTTGCAGCATGTGTTTATCATATATGATACATAGGAGTAAGTCCGTGAATAGTACCTTACTCGAACCATCTGAATAGTATTAGCAGACTTCAACACCTTAGTTATCAACGGTTCATAAAATATGAATCTCAACATAATATAAAAGTATCCGGTTCAACCGAATGAGTTAACGAGGTAGTCCCAAGTGTTTTAGGATCAACGTATTCACTTGGGATTCAAATCTCAAAAGTCTCTCTTTGTCATACTACAATACAGTGGTATATGCCTATTTGCTCTTTGCACATTCGCTCTTTTTCTTCTTTCTTTTTGTTTTCTTTTGCATATATGCTCACACTTTTGTTTTAAGTGTTGTGCAAAGGAGCTAGCCATATATTCCACATTATGTAGGAATTCGAAGTTCAGCGATCTCAATTATCAAAATCTAACTATATATGAAGCATTCTTATGACTTGGAGATTCTACCACGACTTGTTCTCACTCAATTTAGATAACACTTTCATTTTCCCTTGTTCAAGGTTTCTTTTTCACCTTAATTGTATAGATAATTTCTCTTTGTAAATCAAATCGTAGACTTACAGCATGTTGACCAAATTATCCTTATGTGTTCCATTAATACCAATCGTGTGGAAGACTCCTATTGCTATCATCAAGTGCAAGTAAAATCATACTCAAGCCATTCATATATCATTAAAGCAAACACAAACTCAATATTGCTCCATATATAATAATAAACTTGGAATTTCATAAAAGGGATCGACTATTCCTAAAGGGAATTCTAATGATACAAACTTTATTTCTAGTTTGAACTAATGCAAAAATAATAAAACTTATAAGATAGATTACAAGGTCTTAAAGATCTCCCCAAGCTTGGAATCAAGCCAAGCGGGATCAAATAATCCCTTGCGATTATTCGATATCATGATTGTTGTAGATCACTGTGGTGCCATGGCATGTAACACTGCGGTGCGTAGCTTCTTGTTGGTCTCCTCCAGAGTAGTTATGCAGCTATAGCACCTGCGTAGATCAGATTGCAGAGTGTCCACTCTATCTACGAGCTTAGTCACCAATGGAAGGAGGTCTTCCTTCTTCTCCACCTCATTGAGACGGTGACGGACTTCGACGCGATGGAGTAGCTCCTGCTTCTGATATATCTCTAGTGCCTGCACGTGATCCTTGGTCCTGGGGACAACTTCTTCTTCCTCATCCATAATTTGATGGATCGGGGAAGTGGAAACCGTACCTCCACACTTCTTGAGGCTTAACCTTTATACGAGCGCCAATGGTTGGCTTTGAGAGTGGAACCTCCCCTTCCTTGCTAGCACCTGCACCAATATTAGATAATTCCTTATGCCTGTGCGGCCTTGGATCTGTGGTGATGAACTTGACCGTCTCCACACACCCTTTTCCATGTGTCTTGTGATCTTCTCTCTCTTGTTGAGATTTCTTCATCGCCGCCCAATTGATCTCCGGTGGATCATAGATGTCTTGGTGGATGTAGACGTCAACCACGTTATCTTTGGAATCATTGTTGAAGTAGCTTGGCTCGACGTACTCCTTGTACCTCGGGATAAATCTCTCCACCTCCTCGTCATCGTCCTCCATGGACGGGCTGCTAGATCGTCCCTCGAAGGAGCAATGAGCCCCATGGGTTTTCCACGGCCTAGGACATGATACCACATTGCTAGATTGGTTCCTATAGATTGCGATTAGAGAGAGAGAGACAATGGCAGTATATAAGGGGGGTTAAAGGTCGGTAAAACTTGCGAGAAACACCAAATGTCGCCCAAGAAAACAATCAAAACGAAACAGGGAAAGAAATCACGGATTTGGAAGTGTCCTGCCACGTAACGACCAACTATATGGGCATGACCCGTATAGGTCCGACCGTATAGTTGGTTCCGGGCAGATATTTCCAAATATCTCGAGTCCAGGTCGATTAAATCATGACTCGGAACCAACAATAACGTGTTTTTTAGATGAATAACAAATGAAAAGTGTCTAAGAGTTTAATGACCAACTATACAACCGGAATTTTTGCTCTGGTTGTATAGTTGTGACCGTATAGATACAAACACCAAAAATCAAAAGTGTCTGACAGTTTAACGACCAACTATACGGTCGGAATTTTGGCTACGGTCGTATAGTTGCGACCATATAGATACAGACACCAAAAAGCAAAACTATCTGAGAGTTCAACGACCAACTATACAGCCGGAATTTTTGCTCCGGTCATATAGTTGCAACCGTATAGGCTCAGATATCAAAATCATTTTCACAAAGATGATACAGAGAGTTTAACGACCAACTATACGACGGGAGCTCCCTCTCCGGTCGTATAGCTCTGCCCGTATAGTTGGTAAAACCCCTCTAAAACTTCAGAAAAACACAAGGAATTCGTAGGCAGAATTTTCAAAAGTAAAAATTGTGAAAACAAATCACTTATTTGGGTAAGAGCACTTACCTTGCACTTACCATTTGCTTATTCGGGGATGAAAAGTTCCTCCCACAACAAGGACTCCTTCTCTTTTGGAGGAATTGACTTTAGTTCATTAAATAATTCCCATAAACGAAAATCACCAAGACTAAAGTTCCTCTCAATAATACTGGTGTCCTCCTTTGCAAACATGGACACTACACTCCTAACATTTTTATTTCTTGCCTTTGCATAATCTGCAACTCAAATTCTTGAAGTGAAAGAATCCAACAGATCAGCCTTGGCTTATGGTATTTCCTTTCAAGGATTTCTTTTAAACCATCACGATCCGTGTGAACTCTCACCTTTGCATCAACTATATAAGCACGAAATTTATCACAAGATAAAAATATAGCAAAAAGTTCCTTTTCTTCCTTAGGGTAATTCTTTTGAGCACCATTGAGAGTTCTACTAGCATGATGTATAATATTAAATCTACGACCAATATGTTGTCCAAGAGTTACTCCTGCAACTTCATCGCTAGCTTCACATATTAAGTCAAAGGTTGTATCCCAGATAGGTGGTTTAATGATGGGAGCACGACTTAAAGCATTTTTAAGTTTATCAAAGGCTTCAAGACACTTATCATCAAAATTAAATCTCATTCCCTTTTGTAAGAGGTTAGTCAAAGGTTTAGATATCCTATAGAAATTTCTAATGAACCTTCTATAAAAACCCACATGACCAAGAAAACTTCTTATACCTTTAATATCCCTAGGTTGCGGCATTCTCTCTATTGCTTCAACCTTAGCTCTATCAACTTCAATTCCCTTACCTGATACCTTGTGTCCGAGGACTATACCTTCTTTGACCATAAAGTGGTATTTCTCCCAGTTTAGAACAAGATTAGTTTCTTCACAACGCTGCAAAACTCTTTTGAGATTATCCAAGCAACTAGTAAATGAAGTTCCATAGATAGAAAAGTCATCCATAAATACTTCCATTATAAGTTCTATAAAATCCTCAAAAATAGAAGTCATACATCGTTGAAAAGTAGCTGAAGCATTACATAGACCAAAAGGCATACGTCGGTAAGCATGTAAACCGTAAGGAATTATGAAAGTTGTTTTAAGTTGGTCATCCGGATGAACAGCTATTTGAGAGAAACCAGAGTATCCGTCCAAGTAACAAAAATGAGTATGGTTTGCTAACCTTTCTAAAGTTTGATCTATGAACGATAATGGATAGTGATATTTCCTAGTTTCTTTATTTAATTTCCTGAAGTCTATGCACATCATGTTCCCAACAATAGTTCTAGTAGGTATCAATTCATTGTTTTCATTAGGAACAACCGTAAAACCGCCCTTCTTAGGGACACAATGAACAGGACTTACCCAATCACTCTCTTTAACAGGATAAATTATACCTGCATCCAGTAGGCGTACAATTTCTTTTCTTACCACTTCTTTCATTTGAGGCTTTAATCTTCTATTAAATTCTACAACTGGTTTAGCACCTTCTTCCATGAATATTCGATGGACGGCTATCATGGGACTAATGCCCTTCAAGTCATCCATTGAGTACCCAAAGGCTTGGTGATGCTCCTTAAGTATCCTCATGAGTTCTTCTTCTTCTCCTGAAAGTTTAGCACTAATAATTACAGGGAATTTATTGGTATCATCTAAAAACCTATATTTAAGATTTTCTGGTAGAGTCTTCAACTCTGGGGGTGGTAATTCCTCGTCCCCTCTCTTTTCTGGCTCTTCAAAAGCCTCATCGGTCGGAGGTCCCAAAACGAGAACTGAATCAAATTCATTTTCTAGTTCTCCCAGGGACTTTTCCTCCATAACTATTTCTTCATAATTTGGATCTTCATTTATTTATTCTTCTTGATTACCAAAGAAAAGAGCCGCCATTTCCTCAATAGTTCTCTCTTCTTCTTGTATTTGTGGAGGCCTGTCTTTAAATTTGGAAAAATGGAATTTATTTTCTGTTCCCCCAAGCCTAAGAGACACAATCTCCTTCTTGAAGTTAACATAGGCACCTATATCACCCAAAAAGTTCCTTCCAAATATAATTGGGCAAAGAATGTCAGCTAGGATATCAACAACTACAAAATCGATAGGAAAGTTTTTATTACCAATTGTGGCAATTGCATTGTCAACTACTCCCATTGGAATTCTAAGGTTTTTATTAGCTAACATAATTGTTATATCAATATTTTCAATTGTAGCCGGTTCAATTTCTTATTTTATTTATAAGTAGAAATCATAGGATATAACATTAACTTTGGTGCCAAGATCACATAAAACAGAATGAGAGGTTTCTTTAAATATGCAGGGAAGAATAGGCTTACCCACATCTTTTACCTTTATTTTACCTTCAACCAATACAGAAGTTTCTTCATCAAGTTTAACTATGTTACAGTGTGAGTACATAGCCATAATTGCTTCCTTGGTTACCTATTCATCTTTGGTTTCTTTCAGGTGTTCCGTGACTCCTGGCATGCTTTCGTCTTCCTTCTTTTCCTGTACTGCTTTGACCTGTTCATATTCAAAAATATGCTTTTGTGTAGTGTTAGGGAAAGGCACTTCATATATTGGTTCTACGGAGGCAAGTGTTGCTTTGTCTTCTCTTTTCTTTTCTGGTTTGGGTGGTGGATCATACTTGACTGGACCCTCCTTTGGAGCTTTAATATGTTCTATAAAAGCTTTAACAACTTGCAACACAAGATTTGAATCCAAATAAAGTTCTTTAGATAATTCTTTAACATGGCCTTTTTATTATAGTCATGAGTACAATCATGCTCTATTTCTATGCCTCCTTCACTTCCTAGGCCAAAATTCCATGAAACTCTATGATCACAAATTCTATTAAGTAAAGCCCAAGATTTAGGTATAGGAAGATTCATAAAGGCTCCTTCCGCGAAAGAGTCTAGTTCAATTTTATTAGGTTCAATTAAACTGCCATAAAATATATGTAGTAAATACCATTCAGGCAAATCATGATGAGGACATAGTCGTAGTAAATCTTTAAATTTAATATAAGCTCTTACTAGTCCTTAATTGGAATTATTCTTCCAGGTCATTATAAGACACCTGATTCCAAAAGATTTTGATAATGGATAACATTTTGATAGAAATTCACATGCTAGATTATCCCAATTAGTAGTGGCTTCAGGGGGTAGAGATCTATACCATGAGAGAGCTATACTTGTCAAAATTTGACTAAAATGTTTAACCCTTACCTCATCAGTGGTATATCCCGTCAATAGAAAAGTGCCACATATATCTTTAAAACATGCAATATGCTCATATGGATCAGGATCTTCTTCATCTCCAGTAAATTGCTTCTTATGTAGAATACTAAGTAGTAGAGGATTTATTTCAAACCCCCTTATCTTCTCATTGGAGTTGTCTTTTTTATAAATATCATAGGGCTTCCCAAAGTGGTTGATTGGGTTAGCACTAGCCATATGCTCAAACTCTATCATGTTGGTGGAAACTAGTAACTCAAAACAAAATTTATCAAGACAAAAATAAATAAGCAAAAACTAAAATACCTATAGCGCTTAGCTCCCCGGCAACGGTGCTAGAAAATAGCTTAATGACTACAAGTTCACAGATCGTTTGTAGCTAGTTTCGAAATAAAGATATCGATCCCACAGGGAGTAGGAGTCTGAAGTCTAATAACTCTTGAAATAAATATTACAATAGAAATGCTAGATAAAGTTCTAAGTGATAAGGTAAAATGTGAATATTGTGTAAAAAGGTGTTTTGGGGTTTTGGGTATAAGAGCAATAATAAAATAAAGCAAAATAACTTAATACAGAAAGTAAGTATCGTGTATGTAAGAAAGATTGGAACTGCAGTAGGGAAAATGCGTTCTCAGGGAATAGCGGATACACCACTAGTATTGTAAATATTTAAGATAAAGATTATCATCATGAACATTCTCAACTATGTATGTGTGGGAGGAACTACGTATTTGGACGAATAGGCAGCAACCGCTTCTCACATCATCCTCATAACCACAACAGTTAGTAATCGACATTTATTGAATTTCTACGCTATTAAGGGACATAATCCTGTAGGACGTATCCCATGGCATGGATAGTGTTTCGTGAGTTTCCTTGGTTTACCAAGTTGATACGTAAGGGTGCCAACATCTTTATAGTCACTATAAGTGCTAGCACACCTCTGTCTACTAACAAGTAGTTTCCTCCATCAAGTCCCCACAAGAGGCAAATATTGAGAGGTCGATTTCTCTCAACATCAAGATGTAGAAAATCTAACACATGGTCGCAGCGATGAATATTATAATAGACTTATCTTATTTCAATCTCATACTAGGGTTTCTCCATCTCCCCAAGAAATAATGATCTACTCAGACATGGAGGCAATCAACATCATGGCAATGGTAATGGAAAAAATCATAGATGAATAGTACTTGTATAAATCCACAATGAGTATAGGAATTACAACAAGATCTAGACAAGATGTAGATGGGATGGATGGAGATGGTGGTGATGCAGCGGTGGATGATGAAGATCGATGCCTTAGCCTCCCAGATCTGCGCAGGGCGAAGATGGATCCCTTGTGGATGAGTTCCCCCTCCAGATGCCTTGCAGAGGTAAGGTTTCTGCGATTTCTGGGTGTTCTGTGTCATCTCCTCGAACCAATTGCACGGGGTGAAACTATTTGACGAGGCGGAGGCGGCGCCAACTACATAGCCGGAGCTATACGGCTGGAAAAATTGCTCCGATCGTATAGTTGGTCGTTGGACTCTCTGCCTCCCTTGATCTCTTATGGTATTATTAATATTTCCCAAATAAGTGATTTACTTTATTTTTTACTCCTTTTCTCCATAGTACAATTGCTCCAAGAATTGTATGTATTGGATCCATCATATGTCCTGATCCTGGTGAAAACAGACATAAAATGTGCGTGCGAGCACCGTAAAATACCAAGATCCTACATCTACAATGCAAAATAATAATGTAAAACATGATGAAAATATGCACTCATCAGTCCACCATCCGATGAGGCTGTTGGCTCTTGTTATTTCCTCCGAGGCTTGCGTCTGCCTTGGCCTGCTACTTGTTGTCCATAGTGACGAGGAGTTGAACGCGTGCCTGCTAGCGGCATAGCTCGTCACCCTCCAGGTGGCTTAGCTCAGCGGCGGCTGCATCGGCGGCCCTCATGTTCTTTGTCGGAGTACTGTAAACCAGCTGAGCCGCATGGATGCGCGAGTCAGCAGCACGGTCTACTTCTAAGCCAAGGTTACGGCCCTAAGGCAGAATCTGCCGGTTGGATACGGTGTCAGCAGCGGATGAAGCCATGCGCGGTGTTGTACTCACGCATGGTCACGTCCAGGAGGCGTTGGCGGGCGGTGACCTTGTTGGCTTCCTCTAGGAGGTTATGTCATGTGGCCTCCAGCGCGGCTGCGACTGTCACTGGGTCCACCTCGGGGACGATGGGGTTGCGGAGGTTCTGGATGGAGGCGGTCAGTGGGTCTAGGTCTTTCTCGTGCGGAGCAGAGTCGTTGGCGCCTACGTTGCACTCCAAAGGCGGGCGCCGGCCTTCGCCTGAACCGGTCATTATGACCTCGACACTACCGCTGGCGAGGCACGGGGCGGAGAAGCCAGGCGGGGTGCCCTATACGGCAATGACTTCACGAGGGAAATCCTCGGCAATAGTGGCGACATAGACGCGGTGCTCGCTGAAGTGCATGATGGAGCCGTCGCTTGGGAAGGTCTCCCCGTTGAAGCAGGATGCGTTGTCGATGACGCAGTCGAAGGAGTCAAAAGTGAGAATGAAGCCAGAGGCGACTATCTCATCAACGACGAGCGGAAGTCCCCTGCAAAAGATGACCCTAGCCGAAGCGCTGTGCCCCACTGTGGGCGCCAATTGTCATTGTGTGGAACATGACAGTGCCATCGAGGATCACATGAAGGGGATAATCAAGATGCTATCGGTGGCTACTCGCAACGGGTTGGGCACAGATACTGCAAACACAGCGATGTACCCAGGTTTAGAGCCCTCTGGACGAGGTAACACTCCTACTCCTGCAAGGATCTACTATATGGGGAGCGAATGCTTAGTACAAGTGCTCCTTGAGCTGTTTCCCTAGATGCTATGGAGAGCTAGAGGAAGAAGATGGACTACTAAACTTGTTGATTCTAGAGAACTTGGAACTTGGAGCCTCTACCTAGAACTCTAGCACTACCTCCCCTTATATACTGGTCAGGAGAGGTAGGTTACATTGTGGGCTCTAGGGTTTACTATTTGGGCTTTAGGTTTACAAAGCAGGCCGGCTGGCCGGGCCTAGCTGGTTGGCCAGGACCCGGTCAAGCCTTCAGTGCAGGGGGACAACGCTATAGTGTCCCGGTGCCTTTGCTTTACTTGTCAGCCGACTCTTTACTCGTTAGCCGGTGATTTACTTATCAGCAGGTGCTTTACTCGTCAGCATGTGCTTTACTCGTTAGCCTCCAGCCTTGGTGCTTTGGCACGGGTGTCTTCTAGCGCCGGCAGGGCGGCGCTCCAGCCTGTCCAGTCAAGGGTGCGCTCAACAAGGAGCGTCACCCCCTACGTGCTTTGGCCAGTGGATCTGAGGCGGCCGGGTAGAGGTGGCCACCCGGCCGACACTTCTGGTCACCCGGCTAGACGGTCAGCCTGAGAATCTTGAGGGTGGAGCATCCCACCCTGTTGTGGTTCTTTGTCTTGTGGTCATCCGGCCAGGCATCCCTAGAGCCGGCCAGTTGAGCCTTGCTTGGCCTACCTAGGAATCATCCCTCCGACACTAGAAAAATTATACACCAATCGTAATGAAGTCTCATGTTTTTGTTTTACGATTTATTTTATTTTAATGTTTTCCATACACGGCCAATTTGTCGGTATGCAAATACTAATCAGTAATGGCATTTTTCAAAACTATTATTGGCCCATGATATATTGGCTTCCTGGGTACCTTCAAAAGAATTTTGGAAATTTTCAAGAGTAATAGTCTGTCGCGCTCACATGTATTCAAATTTGAACTAATTTCATTTTATCAAAATAGAGTCATGCATTTAAGTGTGTGGAGCTTTAGCTTAGAAGTTTAAAAAATACTTAAACTTGGAAACTGTAAGAAACAATTGTCTACTTTGTATGAAAATTTGGTGGGGGAATTCTTTGTTCTTTATTCTACCAGTAAGTGTACTTGAAAAACCCACTCAACGGTATGTGTCCTACTATATCATTTACTATGAATGAACTCTCTTGGTTTGCAAGCCAAATGACCAAGGTCATGGACATACTATGTCTTCATCAAGATAATGACAGTGCCCATATTTTGGTATAGGTCGGTGCATGTTAGCAATGTAAAGAAGTAAAAGTATTTTCAGAAGGAAGTACGGTTAATATGGCTGGGAGTTCATCACATGTGCCATTTATTTACTATAGTACATGAATTGGTTTGATAAAACATGTTATATTTTTCAAGCTTAATTTTATAGGTAATTTCACCCACTCAGACAACTTTATGTCGAATTAGGTCTAAATTAATATTCTACAAGTGCGTGAGAGCAAGTTCAATAGTATAACTGAGTCTTAGGTATAACAAAGTGACACATCATCTTTTTCTAGCCTTATACGAGCATATACAATATCTAGCAATTGAACTATACAACAACTAGCATTACGATGCAGTAACCTCATCAAAAATCAAGAAGATTAAACAGGAATAAAATGAAAAACATTTCTATGTCTGCTTGAAAAATCCTAAAACTTGGGAATTGTAAGAAAGCATGGTACATTTTGTCTGAAAATTGGGGCGGTGGCATTCTTATTAATTTTTGGAACTGGGGTACAGTAGGTCCTGAAGGAGCGAGACACTCCAATTAGCACCCTAGGGTTTGTAGTCGTCGCAAGGTGGTTTGAGGACCTTTTTCTAATTATTATTATTCTTATTATTAATTTTGAGACGTTTGTATTGGTGTAGATGATTATTAATCTAGTAGATCGCTTGAATTTCAGAAAAAAACGATTCCTGGAAGTAGATCGGTGTTAGTACCAAAGGCGCGTCGTGGCCTTGTAGACGAGGAAGAGATGCTTGCACCGGAAGCTTGTAGAGAAGAGATCGATGGAGGATGGATGGTGAGAGGCAACAAAGGAGAGACAAAAGACAACTTGTTTTGCGTGCATATACTAGTAGGTCTATACATTTACTACTAGTGGAGTGTACCATGCACCTCGCATTAGCAGCCCATCATAGCTTTGCTCTGACATCACACCGCCTTCGACTCCTCCTCTCGCTGCTCTCGTGTTGCCTCCCTTTTGGTGTAGTATGGAGTAAAACGTAGTACTACTAATGGAGTACTTTGCTTTACAGAAAAAATATTTCTGTCGCTTAGAAAATTGGAGTTGTTACTTTTCCTAGTATTTAGAAACTCCCATTGGCAAAGCTGCTTACCAATGCCAAGATGTAACATCCCAAATTTTGATATTCCACATGTTACTAGAAGCATGCATCATATCATTTGCATCATGGCATCACACAATAAAGTTGCAATCAAAATCCTTTCCCCTAAACCCTACTTTGATTTCTCATATAGTCATATAAAGATAAGAAGGGGTTATATTAAACCCGACCTTCTAAATCCTTGCAAAAGTGTTATTTTGTGATCCCATGATGATCTCCTCCTTTTTACAAATTTTTAGAGACCAATTTCATTAAATTTGGAGTTAAGTTGCAAAAGTTATTAAAGTAATTGTGAAACAGAATATTATAAAAAGAATAAAACAAAACAAAAAAACCTAACCTAGCAGGCTAGCCGAAGCCAGCCCGCGACTACCTACCGCTCGCGCCACGGCCGATCAGCGAACAACGCGCCAGCCGCACAGCTAGGCCGGCCCGGGAGCGAGTCAGAGTGTTGCCGCGTAGCCCGCCAGCGCCCTCGCGGTCACCAACAGGCCGACCCCACCGTCGTCGTCTCTGCTGAGTTCGGAGCAAACACGCTCAACACCGCCGCCGCGTGCCAAACTCCCGGCCAAATCGGAGGAGGTTCCGCGACCCCCGCAACAAGAACCCCCCCCCCCCATATAAACGCTAGATCCTTGCCACCCTAAACCCTAAAAAAATTTAGACCACCTGCCACCGGGATGCTGAAATCGAGAACGGATTCGATCTCGACGGAGCACTGCCGTTGGAGGCTTCGGTAGGATGAACTATCGGTGATTCGGAGCTCCCCCTCCACTATTCTTCCCTCTACCGTGACCCCCTCGCTCGACCTCCTCGACTCACCTATTTTTTCCCTTGTTGAATGCAGCGCAACACCGCCAATTGCACGAGGGAGTTCCTCTAGGGACGGAGGAGAACAGAGGAGCTTCACCGTGAGCCGAGGGAGAGAGGTCCGCCACCGTCCGTGCTAGAAGAACCGCGGGGAGGAGCTACAGACCGTCGTCTACCCCATCGCCTCGGGGAGCCACTATAATAAATCGAATACTTGGCCAAAAATTGTGTATAATATACGGTTGGATTCACAAAATTCTATAGAACATGGATCTGCAATAATTTTGCTAGTTTACTATACTGATCTTGTGGTAAAATTGAAAGTCTAGATTGGAGTATTTTAATTATAGGAAAATAACCGTAACTCCCTTTTAGTTGATTCTTGTCGCGTTGGCTTTGTATCTACGAGATCTACTGTTTAAAATTGGTATAACTTGCTTAGAGATTTCAGATCTGTTTCATGGTAGATTGGAAGGGTAGATCTATTTATGAGCATATTCAATTAAGTAATAATCCAAAACACTTAAAATCTATGGGAAATCGATACTAATGACATCCCCAACACAATACCACCTCTGAATAATATTCTTGGTCGAATTTGAACCCATTCTTGCATATTACCATGTTGCATGCATGCATAATTACTTTTGTGGCAATGTTTTGTGCAAGTTGTGATTGGATCTATGTTTGTGATTCGTTAGATTGTTCGGAGTGCACTGAGGAGTACTATTGCATAGAGTGCTACTCGGATCAAGGCAAGTTACACCACTTGTTCATATTTATGTCCCAGTTTTGACTATGCATGTTTTTAATCTTCAAATTCTATAGTATGCATGTGTAGGATTATGGTAGATTTCCTTTGTATTATTTTGCAAGTGTGGTTTTGTAGTATGCCATGAGTAGCTCTATACTTAGTAATTTCCCATCCTAATAGGTTATCCATGTTTTTGCTAAGTAATGCTTGCTTTGCTATATATATATAAAGTACCTGACATGGGTATACCCTACAGGTACTCGAGCTTGGTATATACGGTTTAAATACGTACAGGCCCACGGTGTCGCCAAGGCCCAAATGAAAGACTCGAGTTGCCTACGGACTCTCGATTGCTTGAAGAACAAGGAGTTAAAGATAGAAAGTTTGAAGGGGAAAACCCTAAATTGTAACCGACTCGACCTGCTACCCGAGACCTAGCCTATCTATATAAGGGCTAGGAGGGGGCGGCGAGGAGGACACACGCAACCCTAGTTTCCACCACCCTCGTTAGATTACATCTGCGCACCATTGTAACCTTCGGTTCCTTCGATAATTCCACGAGCAAACAAGCAGGAGTAGGGACCTCTCTGAGGCTGAACACAGGTAAATCTTTGTCCCCTGTGTGCTTGTTTGCTAGCCGATAGATGTCTCTAGCGCTCCCTCCTTCTCCAAAACCCAAGTCCATAACAATGGGCATTGATGAGTTAAACCCTCGTAAGTACCATTGGGGGGTTCGAAAGACTCAAAAAAATTCTAAGTATAAAAGCTCTCTCTTGAGCGAACCTTTTCCTCTCAAAACCCCCTTAAAAATAAAACCAAGTTTTATTCTGAGCGGAATGGTTGTCGGGTCAACGAGTGGATTTTGGTGGAGGACGGCTGCTCAGGAATCAAAGAGTCTACCATGTTTCAGAATTCAGAAGCTTCTAGTACAACCACAATACATATGGGCTCTGTCTTGGCCTAGTACTTAGTAGGAAACCTCACCGGGGTACCAACATTTGGAGGTTCTTAGCACGGTTGGATCCAGCTGGTAGAGGAGCTACTAAGGGAAAGCCTCGCCATGGTCTTGTTTGTAAAAGGAATTGATCGTGGATTGTGGGGAAAGTGCACAACCTCTCAAAAGTATTGCAATCTGATCGATCAGCCGAGTTCACAGAAAAGAACACTTGAGCATATGAAGGATAGAGCCTCTGAAGGATCTTCCTCTCTCTTTCCAAACTTAAAGTTTTTCTAAAACCCCAGGGCGTGCGTAATATAGCCAATGGGTGGGATTTGGGGGACTTGGTGCGTAATATCCATGTGATAGGTTAATTGGACACTTGGTGAGTAATATCCTTGTGTTCTACTCGACCCTATACTACTTAAATAATGTTTACAAAGTAAGGTAAAACTCTCCCTCTTTTCCTCTTACTTAGAGAAAATTGGCTTAATACAAATGAACCCCAAAGCCTACTCCAAGTCTTGCATGTAGAGTTATTCTTATTCCTTCCTTGGTGTAATTTGCCAATATATTCAAAATATTGACCTAACTTGTTGGTTGCACGTTATATGTGCAGAATCCGAAGACTGAAAGGTGCGTAGGGATCATGGGTCTTCACGCACCTAGCCTGAGGCGTTGATGGACTCAAGTTTTATTAGTTTCTGCTGTTTTATTTGAGCTAGCTTTAAGCTATGCAAGTTGTAATAAATATACTCTGGATTATTCGTGTAATAATGACTTGTGTTTTACATGATATTCATCGATTGTGTTGAGCTAGCTATTGATCCAGGGACTAGCACGTTAATCACAGAGACTTAGGATCTTTAACGATCCAAGGTCATAACACAAGATGCGCACATATACTTTTTTGTAGTACCACCAAATATGGGGAAATTACCATAAACTATAATGTGGATATGTCCATGACCTTGCTTGATCGCTCGGCCTGAAACCTGTTCATACTTACATGGTAGGCCATTTTTATGAAGCGGGTTTTTTCAAAAGTTATGAAAAATTATGTTTATGCTTTTCCAAGGCAGGTAATACAAGCAAAAAGGACGCCATGCATGAGTCTCCCTTTTCTTTTTTGCCTATTTCTAGTTGAGTAACATATAGGTGAAAATATTTATTCACGATAGGTGTACACCTGCTGATGTTGTTCCCATATTTAGCTAGTAGATGATAGCGCATCTTGTGTCACATCTCACCTACGCTGATATCAGGGACGTTGGACACCCCCTATTTGTTCGGTAGTGGGAATGAAGGCATTCTGGCCTAAACTTCAATGAAGGAACCTACTGATACGAGCACACATAGTCATTTTTTACCCAGGTTCGGGTCGCCCTTTGGCTAACAACCCTACGTCCTGCTTTGGTGGATTATCTGGGGTGGATAGAGGTACAAGAACATGATCTCTATGGTGCCAAGGAGCCGCTTTCTCTCTAGCTTCTACGCTTCCCGAGCTTACTCTTTATTTCTTCCCTCACTATCTGATGTGGCCCGTCCTACGGACGCTCCTACATCTACACCACCGAGTCCCCCAAGTGGACCGATGACCCGTGCTCGAGCCAAGCTCCTTCAAGATAAGGTGAATTCGCTCCTCTCATCATGTGACTTTGACATACACCTGGATGGCTTGCTACTTCATACCACTACTTTGTGCATCATCAGGTAGGAACCTCCGCCTCGTCGACCCACGAGCCCTGAAGCTGCACCTGTCCTGAAGCTGACGGAGCCAGAGTGTCCGCCCGAATCCATCCGGAGTGTCCGGCGTAGCCGGAGTGTCCGGCACGACTCAGCCGGAGTGTCTGGCCTGCCCCAGCCCCAACCTGGCATAGACATTCAGAAGGCCAGTTTGGACACTACCCGCACACTACCCGGAGTGTCCGGCCACCTCGGACTGTCCGGTCACTCCGACCCGGACTGTCCGGCCCAAGTGATGGGCCTGCAAGCCAACAGCTGGGCCCTTGGCCCATGTACCCCTCTATTTCGCACCAAACCCTAGTTTTATGCCCAAACTACCCCTGAACTTGTGGTTGGCCTATATATAGAGCCCCCACCCCTCATTGTATCCCTTAGGCATAGATGATAGACTAAAGACAACCCCCTTTGTGGAATCTCTAGTTTTGCCTCATCCCCTTCTACCAAGGGGGATCGACTATCGTCACCACCTCGTTGGAGTTTGCATCGCGCCTCCCTCGTTGTACAAGGCCTTGGCATCGGTGTCCCTTTGCCAAGACGTCAAGACCCTCTCCAAGGTGTTCTTCCCTCTCCGCGTGGGATCGAGGGAGCACGTTGACCGATCTTTCCTTGCGAGGATTCTATCGGACCGGTGGCCACCGGTGAGAGCAATCGGCCTTGTATCGTGTGTGTTTTGCATGTGTTCATCGTGTTCTTTGTGAGGTGTGCATCCGCTTCCGCTACTTCTCCCTTTCCCCTCACTCTCCCATTGATTTGACCACGAGATCCGTGAAAATCGGGCCACCCACGGGGTTATCCCATAACATTTGGCATCAGAGCCCAAGTTGCCACGGATTTCACCCTCGTTCTTCCCCACCAATTTTTTTTCTTGAAAAAACACAAAAATAGCCACAAAATTGAGTGGATCTTGTGCCAACCCATAATATCTGGTATCAGCAGCTTTTGGTCGCCACGGATTTCTCCTCGATTTGGTCTTTTCCCCCATAAATTCGAAAATCCCCAAAAAATAGCCCCAATTGCGTGTTTTGGACCGATCTGTGATTTGAGTGCGTTTTGGTAGATTTTGATCCGTGGATTACTTGCTAAACTTGTTGATCTACCTTCCCCTGTGTTTCCATAGCCTAATTCCTTGATTTTCCCCATCAATTTGAGGTTTTGGTTCGAGTTTTTCCGCCAAAACTCGTCCCGTTCGTGTTCTGGAAGTTCTGGTTCGACCGGACCGGACTGTTCGGCCAAAACGGACCGGAGTATCTGCCCCACCATAGTATCCGACATAAATTGGCCGTAATCTCCGCCCCGGCCGGACTGTCCGGCCTGTGCGCACCGGACTGTCTGCCCCCCTGCTGACAGAAAAATCCGCTTCACGGTTTTGAGCATAACTTTTGCATACAAACTCGGATTTTGGTCTTCTTTACCTCGTTTTGAAGAGGAGAAAGAGCTCTACATCATCATCTCCATGGTTCATGCTATCTACTCCATCCAAATTCCTTGAGCAAGGCGGAATCCACCAATAAAGGGTGAAGATCGGCGACGAAAGGTATAAAATTCCGCGACTTCTCCCCACTTGCATCCCTTTGTGAGCCACGCTATCTTTGCGTTCAACAAACACCTATTGAGACTAGTTCCTCCTATAATTGCTTGGGCTATGCACATTTGATACTTGTAGAATACCGAGCAAAAGTTGTGAGCGCGCTATCTCATATAGTTATCTTGTATAGTTGTTGGCACAAAGAAGAGGCAAGTGAAAAATAAAAGAAAAAGAGAAAAAATAGAAAAAAAGAAAGAAACAAGTGCCTCATAGAATAGGAAGTGCAAGCTCGATGAACATCAAATAGGTGGTACTTATTGTGCATATCTTGTAGCCCACCAATTTATTGCAATCGAACTAGCGTCTCTCCTTGCACTTGTGCGACACGAGCTTATAGTCTTCGCTAGGTAATCATTTGGTTTTTAGCTCACTTTCTCCGTCGCACAAGTCCCATTTATCCCACCGTGTGTGTTTCCTTGTACATAATTCCTATCTTGTGGATTGACTTGTTTTGCTTTGTGATCATCGTGGTTCTTTACTTGCCATTACAATATCTTGATTTCGGATTGTTCTTGGACACGCCACCTTCCATACCCATCCACCATAAGCTTTGTGTGTGTGTTTTTTAGTGGTTAGTTGGTTTTGGTGTTGAGCGTGAACTTCACTTTGCTTGGTTTTGATTGCTCTCAAGTGTTGCCACTTGTACGATACTATCTTCCAAAGTAAAGTAAGGTTTGGCGTTGCATTCCTAACCCCCTACCACTTCCATATACACCACTTGGTCTTGTGAAACATGTCTAGGGACTCCGGAACCGAGGATTATATCTATGAAGAATCCATGAGGAGCCACGACGACTACGACTCCACAAGTATAGAGGATATGATGGAGCACTACACCGACATTGGCTCCGCATGCTTTGAGGACCCGGAGCATTGCACCTATGACGGCTCCACATGCATGGAAGACATGGAGCACGTCATCAACTATGGCTCCTCAAGCATGGAGGAATTGGAGCTCCACATCGACAATGGCTCCTCATGCATGGAGCACTATACCGACAATGGCTCCACATGCTTGGGTGACATGGAGTACTACATCAACAACGACTCCCCAAGCATGGATGACTTCGAGTGCTACAACAACGATGCCTCACCAAGCATGGAGGACATGGCGAGCTTCACCCACTTCGAGGGCTCTTCCATGAGCCATGAAGAATACCTCCACTGCTTGGAGATGGAGGAATACTACACCAAGCTAGCGGAGATGCATCATCAAGAAACCATGACCTTCAAGGCTAAGTGTGCCACACCAAAGGGCACCACCTACTTCGATGATCCACCTCCAAGGCGTCAAGCGCCACCACCTACATGGTATCATGCACCACCATCTCCAAGGCGACGAGCACCATCACCTCCAAGCCGTCAAGCGCCACCATCTCCTAGGCGCCAAGCACGACCATCTCCAAGGCGTCAAGTGCATCTACCTCCAAGGCATCAAGTGCCATCTACTCCAAGAAGAGTGGCACCCAAACATCATCTTCCAAAAGAGGCGCCAAGAAGCAAGAATCTTCATCAACATACATCCTCTCGTGATCATCACCAACATCAAGAGGATACAAGACGTCGTTCAAGGCATCTTCGCCATGAAGACGAAGAATACATGTTGAGCACCATCGATAATGCTCAACCAAGCTCAAGAATGCACCACCATCACAAGAAGAGTGCCAAGGATAAGGAGCATCGTCGCGAGCTTCATGTGGATGATCAAGTGCGCCATCTACATCAACCTTTGGCAAGGCACGCCAATGACCTCCGTCGACACCATCATAAGGCACCTTCAACTACTCGTGCCACCACCAAAATGGCACCAAGAGCAAGCTCTCCTCCATGACATCAAGCTTCAACGCCAAGACTTGACGTCCTAGATGACGCATGCAACCTCATGGATGAGGAGGACGAAGACCTCTACTTCGCCAAGTTGGACGAGTACATCAAGAGGACTACACAAGCCAAGGTGCAAGATGGCGACGACAAGGTCAAGAATGGTGAGCATGGGACTTTCCCTTCACCAAAGGAGGCGCATGGAGTTGAGAGAACCGAGCCTACCCCCATATGCTTGAGTGATGATGTGGTACCAATCCCATGTGAGTATGAGAGCCACTTAGCCCACTTGAGTGAAAACAAGAGTGAGATGAGCGACTCCACCATACGTGAGATTGAGTGCTTCCATTTGGAGGGCATGAGTGATACACCGAGTGACTTGAGAGTGGTAGTTGATAGGTCATGTGAGACCACTTTGATTTCTAACGACTTACCCTCTACCTCTAGTGTGTTATCCCATGATATGCTAGGTTCCATGGATAAAGAAGCGCCAAGCTTGGAGATGATGATGCCTCCAACCAAGAAGATGTACATGGTGGATGAAGATGATGCCATCCCCATACATGATGAAGAAGTCGTCCACATGGAGGCCAATACTACCACAACACCCACTTCATATGAGAGGTATGAACAAGGTAACAATATGGGTGTTGATGATGCCATGATCCCACTAGTGGACATGATGACTTGTGATGATTGGCATGCTATGGATGATGATTTTGATATCACATATGCTTCATTGATATTTCCATGTGATACTTTGCCTTTGCATAATGTTGAGCATGTGAAATTATTTGATTGTGATGATGTTTCCATAGACATGCCATGCTCTAAATGTTACATTGATGATATCATTGCTTGCACTTTGTTGAACAATTGCTCTTTCCGATGTTTTGCTTGTAATGACGTTACCAATGGTACCCCTCGGATAATGCTTTGTCATGAGTGTTTCACAATTTCTCCCATTGCTTGCAATAAGTTGAATAATTGCTCTTTCACTTGTTTTGCTTGCAACAATAATTCTCATATGGTTTATATTGAGATGGCCCCCATAGCTTTCTCAAATTTTGGAGATTTTGATGATTGCCATGATAAGCATGTTCCCCTCTTGCATACTCACCATGCATATTTTTCATACTTGATTGACACTAATGGTGATGTGCACAAGAAGAGATACGTCATGATGGATGATGTGTTTCTATACCATGCACACACGTTCTTCCTTTTATCTTTGATGTGTGTAGGTACCCGCAAGATAATGTCAACCTCGGTTGAGCATGAGTTGACGAAAAGAGCTCTAGAGAGCATTCCCCATGTGAGTTTAAGATCGAACCCAGCTCTGATACCTTTTGTATGCTTTGCATCTTTCATGTTGAAAATTTGCTCTTTCCTATGGTTTGATTGCAAGCATGTTAATGGTATTCTTTCACCTTGTGACAATCATGTTTCATTGATTTTGGATATGGATGCTTTGTGTGTTGCCACAAAAATGTTGAACAATTTCTCTTTCCGATGTTTTGTGTGCAACCATAATGCCATTATGAGCATGTATTGTCATGAGAGCTTCCAAGTCTCTCGTATTGTTGTTGCAACAAACATAAGGATCACTTACTCTTTCATATGGTTTGTTTGCAAACATGTTGTTTTTGCTACCGATTGCGATACTCATACCCCCATGATTTTGGCTTTTGATGATATGTGTATGGCATCCAACATATTGAACAATTGTTCTTTCCAATGGTTGGTTTGCACACATAATGGTGTTGCTTTGGATATTCTTCCTCATGTGTTTTTGCCGAATTCTCCTAGCTTTGCATCAAAGATGTTGATCAATATTTTAGTCAATTGCTTTGAGTGCCACACTAATATGTTATATGGAGTTTTTGAGTTCCCACATTTGGATGATGTTCAGTCAATTTCCATGCACTTTGACCTTGCATATGCATTCCGTTTGCTATACTTGAGTTGTGATAATAGTGTTGTGAACAAGAATGGACATGCCAAAAATGACATGCTCCTCTATCACACACGAACATATGTTGCTTGGTATTTGTTGTGTGAAGGTACCATTGCTTACGCGTCAACCTCTATGGACCATAAGTTGACAAGACGAACCGTAGAGAGTTACCTATGGCTACCCCTCAACGAGCTATCTCTACATCATAAGGTGACTTCACTCTATTTGAGCACTCATGCTATAATCTCCATGAATTGGCTACGCTTTGAGTGTTGCTTTGCTTTTGTGGTGAGCCTTGTAGGCTTCATAGAAGGTGAAGGAACATTGAGGTGTTGTCGATTCAATCTTCCCGAGGATGACTATATGGTGAACCCCAGGATCAAGAAGGTCTCTCGACATCATCTTCTTAGGATGAGCATGAAGAGTCAATGATGACTCTTTTTGAAGGGGGGGAGCTGATGCAGCCCGTCCTACGGACGCTCCTACATCTACACCACCGAGTCCCCCAAGTGGACCGATGACCCGTGCCCGAGCCAAGCTCCTTCAAGATAAGGTGAATTCGCTCCTCTCATCATGTGACTTTGACATACACCTAGATGGCTTGCTACTTCATACCACTACTCTGTGCATCATCAGGTACGAACCCCCGCCTCGTCGACCCATGAGCCCTGAAGCTGCACCTGTCCTAAAGCTGACGGAGCCGGAGTGTCCGCCCGAATCCATCCGGAGTGTCCGGCGCAGCCGGAGTGTCCGGCACGACTCAGCCGGAGTGTTCGGCTTGCCCCAGCCCCAACCTGGCATGGACATTCAGAAGACCAGTTCGGACACTACCCGGAGTGTCCGGCCACCCCGGACTGTCCGGTCACTCCGACCCGGACTGTCCGGCCCAAGTGATGGGCCTACGAGCCAACAGCTGGGCCCTTGGCCCATGTACCCCTCTATTTCGCACCAAATCCTAGTTTTATGCCCAAACTACCCTTGAACTTGTGGTTGGCCTATATATAGAGCCCCCACCCCTCATTGTATCCCTTAGGCATAATGATAGACTAAAGACAACCCCCTTTGTGGAATCTCTAGTTTTGCCTCATCCCCTTCTACCAAAGGGGATCGATTATCGTCACCACCTCGTTGGAGTTTGCATCGCGCCTCCCTTGTTGTACAAGGCCTTGGCATCGGTGCCCCTTTGCCAAGGCGTCAAGACCCTCTCCAAGGTGTTCTTCCCTCTCCGCGTGGGATCGAGGGAGCATGTTGACCGATCTTTCCTTGCAAGGATTCTATCGGACCGGTGGCCACCGGTGAGAGCAATCGGCCTTGTATCGTGTGTGTTTTGCGTGTGTTCATCGTGTTTTTCGTGAGGTGTGCGTCCGCTTCCGCTACCTTCTCCCTTTCCCCTCGCTTTCTCATCGATTTGACCACGAGATCCATGAAAATCGGGCCACCCACGGGGTTATCACATAACACTTTCCTACCTCTCTTCCTTCTCTCTAGCACAGAGGAGGATATCAACTCTCTCCCTCTCTATGCTCTATGCGAGCTATCTTACCCTTTGATCTCTCAGCTCTCTCTCTCCTAAGTCCCCTCTCCAGAGAACTTGTGGCCATGATGATTTCCAGCGGCGCTGGCTCCAAAAATCCTTCTCCTGAAAACCTCCTCCCTTTCCTATGGCCAAGTGCCTCCTTTTATACACCAAGGGGTCACTACAAGGGCCAGCGTGGAGTACCACCAAGAGCATTCCCGGGCACAATCACGGTGTGCGACGTGGTCTTAAGGCAGGTGGGCGGTGCCTGTGGCAACGGATGGCCAAGGGCGGCGCACAGGCGCACTTGATGGATGAGTGACAACTCAGGCTCTGAGATGTCACTCCTGTCGGTGGCGCGCTGCAGCAGACTACAGCGCCATGATGATTTCCAGCGGCCCTAGCGCATCACTAGTTCCCAAGGCTGGGCCTGACATGCCTTGTCAAGATCAGTTGACTCTGGTTCCCGGGCCGCGCCTGGCCTAGGATAAGCATTCCCATTGTCCTTCCGGGGCTCAATCAAGGCCGCTCCCTGGCTTTGCTGTCCTCAGCCGTGCCCTTACCCTCTTTCCGGGCATCCCCGGGAAGGAGAGATCGGACCGCCTTGTGTGCATCGCTGGCTTTTTCTCCTTGTCCGCACCTAGCTGGTGGATCGAGGCTCGTCCCGTAGAATTCTTCTCATCCATAGGCACCTACATCATAGCTGATACTTAGTCTCCATAGGCTCATCATGCCAAGACCATACCTGCTTGGAGCACACGGTGCTCGCATCCTTGGAACTCCCTTGTTGGCCAGGCAATACATTCACTGTCTCGCTGACCGATGGGTCCTGGACTACGCGCTACGGCACAATGCGAGGGACCCCCGATCTCATTACATCGACAGAAGCCCCCGGGCGAGGTCCGGCAACTTGCAAAGCTAGTCGTGTTACGACCAAGAGGTCGTTGTCGCGCTTCACCCTTTAATAGCGTGTGGGCCCAGTCCTCGTCGCGGGGAGAGCAACATGACTAGACGACACACTTTCCCATCGCGTAGAGCTGGCATACGTGCGCCTGCGCACTCGAATGGCTACGGGACTCCTGGGCCACGCCTTGGCTTCTGCGATAGCCCGCATTGACTGTGCCCGCTTTGATTCCTGCAAAACAATTTTTGTGGGGCGCGATTTTTTCCCTCCCGTGAGCCGGCGAGGTGGGAAGCAATTGTTACCCCTCCTTTTCCCCTCTAAGGCTTAGCCTCCACCTTTCCCGCAGCCTTTCCCTTCCAACTCCCTTCTCGATGGCAAAAATGATGGCGTCGGGCAGTTCCAGTGACAACGATCCTCTTTATCCAGCGGGGGAGATGGCTCCTGCCTCGTCAGAAAGGTCGTAGCGCAGGCGCAGGCGCCGAGGCCGCCACATATCCTCTGCCACTGGCGTAGATCTCCCGCAACCGCATGCTGAGGCCCTGCCCCGTCGCGGCCTCCAGGGAGGCGGCAATAGAAGGAGAGGCCCTCCTGGTCGTCGTTCTTCTTCTCCAAGTCACGGCCACAACCTCCAACATGATGGGCAGGGCGGCTATCATCTTCCCCGCCGGCTCAATCCGTCGTTCTCCCCCTCCTAGTACATGGCAGACCTGGTGGGCTTTGAGTTCTTGGTTGTCCTAGGCGTCGGATACAAGAAGCGGTTGGTGCTTCCTCGCCTGCTTGCGGATGAATTGAGCGGCGTTCTGCTGCGTGATGTAGAGCTACGGGAGTCAAGCGGAGGCCAGCCCATATGAAACCTCCGAATGGAGGTAGGTGAAGAGGGTCGCATGTTCCTGTGAAAGGGGTGGCCTTTGTTTGCAAAGTGGTACCAGCTTCAGGCTGTTCATGTGCTGAAGCTTCGCTTCCACGAGAATAGGTAGTTCGCGGTGAAGATCTTCGATGACTCCATGTGCTGCCGTAGCTACCCTCCCTACCTCCCCGACGACAGGGGTCGAGGGGGCTCTCCTCCTAATGCAGTCGATGCTGAGGAGCCAACCAGGCAGTGCGGCGCTGCTGGGAGCAGTAGGGAGCAACACTTGCCCGCTTTCCCCAGTGCACAGCCTTTTCCCCGCACCCTTCTGTCGAGCATCATTTATGCTAGTTGCTGCATTGTACATTTCTCAAAATGTAATGACAATTGGCTATTATCAACGTATTGACCTTTGACTTTGCATCATTTGCTCCTTTTCACTACCGTGTCATGCTTATGGCTGCCCTTGATTCGTCTGTCCCTTGCCGCCTTAAGGCCACCGTGGGGCCCATGGGGGCGTTGTTCATCGCCTCATGTACCTTGCTCCCGTTCCCTTGGTTTCAACATTGCGGTCGACTCATGCCTTGCTTGCGGGGATAGCCACCCCTAGAAGCCACGTGGTCACTGCTACTCCCACCTGGCGGTGAGCCTTACACCCTCGCCGAGACCTTGACTTGGCCTCTTCTTGCTTATTCATCTGCTGCTCATCCTCAAACATGATGAACAAAACTTACGGAATTTTACCCATGCCTTAGGTTTAAAACAGGTTGCCATGCGCTTGATCAGGGCGCACGGCATTGCCAACTCTAGGGCCGGAAGTGGGAGGTGTGTTTTCGCGATTTAGTGATCGTCGGCAATGCCTAGAGCACAACACTCATTCCTTAGAGCGGATCATGAGAGTATGACGTTTCCTGGCCTGACAGTCTTTGTTACCCATGTCCGGTCCCGAGAAAATCCAAAGGAATGTAGAATCCCAAAAAGGCTCGGCAAATGAAAATAGGCGAAAAAACAAGAGCAACGGGATTCTCATTCCAAAACAGGGGCAGCCTCGGGTTACAAGAGGTTTACACATAGGCGGGCCAGGCTAGATACGCTAGTACTCGTCACATTTGTCGGGAGTACTACACACACTCCTAGGCTTTTTGTTGCCGGGAGCACCACGCACGCTCCCAGGCTTTCATTTGTCGGGGGAACCTCCACTCACACCCGGGCTTTTAAGGTTGCCGGGAGCACCACACACGCTCCCGGGCTTACATTTGCTGGGGGAACCTCCACTCACACCCAGGCTTTTAAGGTTGTCGGGAGCACCACGCACGCTCCCGGGCTTTCATTTGCCGGGGGAACCTCCACTCACATCCGGGATTTTAAGGTTGCTGGGAGCACCATGCATGCTCCCGGGCTTTTTAGTTGGTAGGGTGGATGCGAGAAGTTTTTAGCTTACTCGGAGAGCCACGAGTACCAGAATTGTCATTGGAACTAAGTTCTGGAAAGGTTCACAGCCTTTTTTTGGGCGAGCCGAGAATCGGGGCGAAAGGTTGGTCCGAGTCGGACAAAGGGTCAGTGTGAGTCACAGGAAAAGTGGTGGCTGTCAGTTTGAACAATTGTTCAGAGCAGAACATGGTGTCCCTGATATCACCTTTGATGGTCAAGGTCCCCCACGAGGAGGGAAGCTTGAGCGAGTTGTAGGCATGGTGGGAGACCACCATGAATTTTGCCAAGGCAGGGCACCCTATTATGCCGTTATACGGCAGGGCAATGTCCGCAACATCGAATATGATGTTCTAAGTGCCGTAGTTGTCCTGAGTGCCGAATGTGACTGGCAGTTTGATCTTCTCCCACACCTGGATAGCTTCCAAGCTTACACCCAAAAAAGACCCCATAGGGGCTAATTGATCCTCCGTGATCTGTAGCTTATCCAGCAGCTTTGTCGAGAGGATGTTGAGGCTAGCCCCTCCATCCACCAGCATGTTGGTAACTTTGACGTTCTTTATGATGGGGAGACCACCTAGGGTAGTGTGTCGACCCCGGCGATGCAGTCCAGGTGATCTCCCACATCAAAGGTAATCGGCACATGAGACCACCGAAGTGGCCACTGTGCCTCCGGGCTGGGCTGTACGACGCACAATTCATGGGAGAAATGCTTAAACTCCCCGTGTGAAGTCATGGCATAGGCTCCTCCATGTGCACACGCATAGTCATGTACTTGTGGGTACTGTCCACACCCATCATTGTCGCTGCCTTGGTTGCCAGCAGGTTCGTTGTCGCGTGGTTGAGGGGTTGCGTTGCCACGCCCCCCTCCGCGCCCCGTTCTTGCTCCATCTCCACCGCGTCCATCTCCTCCTCGTGCGGATCCCAAGTTTCCCCGCGACCTCCGGTGGGGGCGCTTGGGCCAGGCTGGACGGGGCAGTCCTTCGCATGATGGCCGACCTTGTTGCAACGGTAATAGTTCCTGAAGGTACAGCTAGCCCTTGCTCAGTGATGCGCCTCTTTTGTCCCTCGCCGTAGCCGAGGATAGAGCGGTAGTTCCGAGCGCCATGCTCGTCAGACTTGTGCACAGGGCACCACTTCCCTGTGGCCAGCTTGGCAGCTGCCGCTTCTCCTTCCGGTTTGGTCTTCTTTTCAGCCCTGTTGGGAGCACTATGCTCTGCAGCCAAAGCTTGTCGAAGGCCCTGCTTATGCGAGACACTCTTCTTTGTAGCAGTGCTTCCCGGGTCTGCCGCTCCAGCGGCTTGCCGGGCAGCGTCCTCGGGCGCAAGGCGTCCTTCCTCTTCTAAGGAGTAGAGGTTAGCCAATGCCCACAACTCATGGGTGCTCTTGACGGGATGCATGCTAAGCTCTTCGCGCATCTTACTGTCGTGCACATTCATGGTGAACGCGCCAATAATGGCTGCATCCTCCTCCTCTGGGATAGCGTGTGCTATCTACGAAAATCGCAGCATGAAGTCTCATAGCCGCTCACCACTCCCCTGGACCACTATGTGGAGCTGAATGAGTGTTCTCGGGCGCTTGAAGGCTCCCTCAAACGCACTCACGATGAGGGTACACAACTCAGCCCTTAACTAATGGACTCCTTAGGTAGATGCATGAGCCAGGACAAGGCCATTCCCTTTAGGGCCATTGGAAACCAATTGGCCATGACCTTCTCATCAGCACCCGCATCCACCATTGCGGTGGAGTAGATGGCTAGAAACTCCTTCGGGTTGGTACTGCCTTCAAACTTGACGGGGACAATGTGACGGAATTTCGGCAGCCATGACACCTGTCGTAAGGCAGGAGAGAAGGCGGGGCAGCCGCTTCCGTATCCCAAAGCCATGCTCCCTACCTTAGTTGCGCCCTGCGGGTTAGGGGATGGCCGCACCCGCAGCCTGTTGACGCAGCTACAACAAGTAATCTCGAACTAGCGCCTCGTTCGCTGCGGCAGAATCGCCTTAGTGCCCTTCATTGCGCTTGTGCGTGGGGTCAGCAAATGACCCCATAGAGACGTGATCTTGTTCTGTAGATCTTGGGGTGCCAGCCCCCAAGTGACCCGTAGCATGGTTGTCGGTTCTCCTTCCACCGTCGCGGGTCCAGCAGCCCCCGGCCTGGGGGCAGTGTTTCGGGAACACGGCATCGGGGCATGGTTTTGTATGGGCCCTGCGGCGATGTTGGGGCCAGCGCCCGCAGCGTCGGCCCTAGGTTGGGTCGAGGAGCAATGGCGGGACTCTGATGCGACTGATGAACTCTAGCTGCGCGTCGAGGTCATCCCTACACGCCACATATTTCGCCGTCCCGGGAGCTGGTTGTACCACTCCGGTAAAACCACTACTAGAAAATCGCCGTGTTTTTGTTTTATGCATCATTATGACTACATGCTCATGTCATCATAGCACATTTAATTTGAGCATCTTCATGTTTGCATGCATATAATTTTTCTAAAACTGTTTCTCTAAAGCCTATCTTTGTTTCCTAAATATATTCTCTGTCCTTATTTCAAATCAAAACCTCCGAACCCTTCCGAATATTTTGGTGGTCTAAAACTATTTTATAAAAGCTTTTATTTAAATTAAGACTAACAATAAATAAAAACTAAATATTTTACTGGGGAAGGCAGACAGCTGGCTAGGCCCAAAAGGCCCAACCAGAGTCCACCTACAACCCTAGAAAATAAAACCCTAGCCCTCAAACCCTAATTTCCACCTAGCAGCCCTAACCCTAAAACCACCCCTGCCTAAACCACCCATCGCCCCACCCACCAACTGAGGCCCCCTGCCGTTCGAGCCCAAACATCACGCGCCCGCGTCACACCAACCTAGCGTGCTCCCTTACGCACGCAGCTGCCACACCCCAGCGAAACCCCATCGGCGCCCACGTCGCTACCCACCCAGACCCGCTGTTCCCGACACGACCCATGCACGAGCCCTTCCCCTCTCCCGCACGTTGCTTTTCCTGGCCCCACACTCAGCACGTCACGATCCCCAGTCCCATCGACCCTGTCTTCCCCGCTTGCGACCCCGTCCTCTTCCGCAACCCCCGCTCGTCTCTCGCTTCCCACCTACCCCGCGGGATCTCCTCCTCCCTCGATTCGGACCCCGCCGCCGCCTCTGGCTGCCCTCTCCTTCTTCCCCTCCTGCGCGGCGCCAGACCCGTGAGCTTGCCGCCCGGCCTGTCCAGCGCCAGCGCCGCCCCGCTTCCGCGCCTCTCCGTCCGTGACTCTGCGTGCCGCCTCCTGCAGCTATGGTTCTCGCCGCCCCTGCGCCGGTGCCCCCCGAGCACCACCTCGACACCGCACCAGCCTCGCCGTTCGACCGCCGCGGCCTCCCCGTCTCCACCGTCAGCCATGGCCAGCGCCCGCCGCAGCATCCTTCCGCTGTTCTGCGGTCGCCGGTCAAGCTCGCCCGCGAGGCCCTCTGCCTCCTTCCGCCCGGCCGGCCTCTGCCGCCGTCGACAGGCCCGTGCACCCGGTCTCGCGTCCACGTCCTATGAGACGACGCTGCCCGCGCCACCGTCTGCTTGTCCGGCCCCTTCCCTGCGAGCTCCGCTGCCTCTCCCTGCAGGCCTCCGTCCCACGGCCATCTCTGCATCACCGGCAGCCGCCTATGCCTCCGAGCCCCTCTCGCCGCCACCCCGCGCCGCCACGGCCGTCCTCTTCCTCGAGCTGGACGCCTCGTCCTTCTCCCCCGGCCCGAGCTCTGGCGCCTATGGCCGCGGCGTCCACATCGTCGTCGTCCGAGAGGACCCCGCACTACCTCGCGGATCATCATCTCGTGCAACACGTTTTCTGCTTCACACGCGAGGCCCATCTCAGCGTGTTTCACCTGCAGCCATCGCGTGCGCGCCCTCCGTTTACACTAGCATTGCTGCTACTGTGTTGATCATGTCTTTGTGATCTGTATGTTTCTGTCGTGTATATGCGTGTGAGATGCCCTCGCTGCAGACCCAAGTTGTCCATCGATGCTCATGACCTACCACGAAAGTATGACGACAAGGTCTTCGTGACCGAAGAATGAGATGCATTGAAGACACGTGTCTCCAACCAGGAACATCAAGTTCTTCGTCACGGAGCGCAATGATCTCCTTCAGGATCCGAATGCCGAGATCCCAAAGACCCCGGTCTTGGACCCGGAGGCCCCAAGCTCTCCTTCCCGAACCCCGAAGACCTGACCCTGGATCCAAAGTCTGAACCCCGGCATCGGCTTCATGCTCTCCTTCACGAACGCCAAGACCCCGTTCCCGGAAGCGAAGAACAATTCCGAAGATCCAAACCTGATCCCGTCGATCCCATCGGACCCTCGGAACCCAAGATTGCCGAGTCCCGATGTGTGACCCCTATCCGAGATCCCTATTTTTTATAATATGCCATTGTCACTTGTTGCATACTAAATTTTACATGTTTGCATACATATTCATTTGTTTGTCGGCTCACCTAATAATTAAATATGGAGACCATATGTGTGCCGATGCCATGTTTTGCTCCATTTAAATTTGTGTAGCAAACTGATGCCATGTTTTTCCTTGTTAAGACAACATTTAAATTGTGGGATAACTAAATAACATGAATCTTCTAATTAATTATCGGGACTCTGGTTCCGCTTAATATTGCCTAGTCAGATCGCATCTTTGCCATGTCATGCATCATACATGCATCATGCCCGATCTTCTACCATAGTAATAAATAGTGCATTAGGTGTTTCTTTTAGCGCTTTGCTTCTTCACGGATTAGACTGTTGAGTTGATGCGAGTGTCGACAAGTTCTTCGGATAATGTATCTTCGGCAGTGTTTCCCAGGCGTGCATTCTCCCCCTTTCTACCTATTTTGCATTTATAATCTTTAGTTCTTCCCGTTGATCTATTGTTATCCGTGTGCGATGCTTTAGTTTCCGTGCACTATTTATATTCTTTGCAGGCTCTATATTGCCTTGGACACATCCTATTGCCTGTTGTTTGGATAGACATTCGGCCTTGCGAGTCGTAGTTGCTTGCTCAGGTGCTGCTCTACGTCGTTGTGGTTCCACCGTTGTTGGAAGGTTGGCATATGCTTAATGGTGAAGATGATCATGGTTTTCATTATGCTTATAAATTAAAAATGTTGGAAATAGATATAATGTAGAGGCACCGGTGAGTAATAGTTATATTTGCTTTTTAAACCATCCACTTGTGTCCACCTAGGACCCGAGTTCTTGACACCTGTTTCGAGATCGAGCGCGCTAACCACAGGTTGGGTGTGTGGGCACCCCATGGGCTTACTACCTGATTTCAAAGTACAGTGCTAGGGGCCACAAAGTAGTTTGGGGCTTTATTACTATCATGTACTTATGCCATGCTTTACTGCTTTATTTACGATTGCGTGTGGAGCGCCTGTACTGTTTAGGAACCCCGTGCCACGTTTTTACTGTATCGATGAGCCCAGTCACACTTTCGGGTTCCCAGTCGTTTACAGCCGTCACCACACATCCTGAGTCCGTATCGGAGACGGTCGACTTCGTTACGGGTAGCTTAGTGGGGTGGCCTGATGATCGACTCAACATGTCGAGCTCGTTGGGGAACCCTAAGAGGAAGGTATGATGAGCACATCAGCAAGTTTTTCCTCAGTTATGAAACTAAGGTTATCGAAACAGTAGTAGCAAGGAAACACCTCCAAGGTGTTGTTTCCAACTTGGAATCCTGTACAACACAACCACAGAACTTTGCCTCCAACTTACAGTGAGGTTGTCAATCTCACCGGTTTTGCTGAAAACAAAGGATTAAACGTATTATGTGGAAGATAGTAATTGCTTGCAGAAAGTAAACAGAAAACAGTAAATAGATTTGTAGATTGATGGTAAAAGAATGGATCGGGGTCCATAGTTCACTAGAGTTGATTCTTCTTAAGATAGATGACATGTTGGATGAACAAATTATAGCGGGCCAATTGACAGACACCGAGAAAGCATACATGCATATACTAATCATCTTGACTCCTATGAGATTTGATTGGGCATTACAACATTATACATAGATCGTAATCCAACTGCATCTATGACTAATAATCCACCTTCAGGTTATCATTCGAACCCCCTCCAGTATTAAGTTACAAGCAACAGATAATTGCATTAAGAAAAGTGTGTAAAGTAAACAATACGATTGTTATATGAACAAAGGATTGTTGTTTTCTCCCTAGTAGCAACAACACATTTAGTACCTTAGAGATTTCTGTCACTTCCCAGATTCCTAGAGGCATGAACCCACTATCGAGCATAAATACTCCCTCTTGGAGTTGCTAGCATCTACTCGGCCAAGATAGCTACTAACAACGGAAAGCACGCAAGATCACAAATAACATAGACATGATAGAATCAATAATCAATCTGAAATAGCATCTCAATATCCATCAGATCCCTGCAAACACAACATGTAGATTATAAATAGATGATCTTGATCATGAACGGAGCTCACAAGATCTAAACATGGTAGCACAAAGGAGAAGAACCAACCATCTAGCTACTACATGGACCCGTAGTCCAGGATGAACTACTCACACATCACACTGGAGGCAGGCATGGTGATGAAGAAGGCCTCCAGGGTGATCTCTCCCCTCCGGCAGGGTGCCGGGAAGAGCTTCAGATCCCTCCCGATCTAGCGATGGAGATGGCGGCGACTACAGAGTCTTTCGTGGAATTTTGATCGGGTCCTTAGGGTTTTCATCCCGGAGGCAATATATAGGCGAAAGAACAAGGTCGGTGGAGTACCAGGGGGCCCACACCCCCTGGTGGCGCGGCTAGTGCTGGCCGTGCCACCACTAGGTGTGGCCGCCCTAGTTCCCCTCTTAGTCTCCCCTCTATACTCCGTGTTCCTTCTTGTGAAATATTGACTTGGGCTTTTGTCCAGTCCAATTCCGAGAATATTTTCTTACTAGCTTTTCTGAAACCAAAAACAGCAGAAAATAGGCAATTGGCACTATGGCATCTTGTCAATAGGTTAGTTCCAAAAAATGTGTAAAAATACTCCAAAGTGTGGACAAAACATAAGAAAGTAGATATAAAACAAGCATGGAACATCAAAATACGTTTGCGACGTATCAATATCCCCAAGCTTAACTCCTGCTCGTCCTCGAGTAGGTAAGTGATAAAAAGAATAATTTTTGAGGTGACATGAACCATCATAATCTTGATCAAAGTATTTGTATAACATTGATAACTGGAATCATAGTACTTTAACATAGCTTGAAAGATATAGTCCTAATAATAAGACATAGCAACTATGTTGTAACATGAAAAGGTACAAACAAAAGATTCATGAATAACAATGCTTTGAAAAAAGTTTGTTTGTTTCATATATAGAAAACATAATGAGATGGTATTCAGCTGTAGCATACCAATTGTCTAACAATTGCAATGCTACTAGCCTAGTCTATATAATGCTACTTCCTACATATAATTGTTGCATCATAATTATATCATGCTCATGTCATCATGCCACATTGCATTTGAGCATCATATAAAACCCTTTTCATTTGGTTCTTATCTCATGTGCATTAATTAATTGTATTTGCCTCTTGATATATTGTATTTGGTTCTTGATAAATGCTTGATGCCCAAGTTGAGTTGGGGGCATATCTTTTATTAACTCCACCACCTTTCTTTATCACCACCCCATCTTTTCCACCATCCAACTATATGTGAGCCTTGCAATTTATTTGGTTTCACCTCTAGCTCATGTGGATTGGGATGGATCCAGTTACAATTCCACATGCTCCCATATATGCATCATGTTGTTTTCACATTATTGATATATGAAGGGCCACATGGCCACCTTTGCATGCATGTGGTTAGTTTCACTTGCTCTAGCTTCCATATGGATCTATCAATATATGCCCATGTATGAGGAGGTATTTTGGCCATCAATAATCTAGTCACATGAAATATCAATGCCTTATGTGACCTTTTTCTTTTGCTCTATTGGAACTTTTATGCTTCCTTTGAACTATTGGTTCTTACTCAATCATATTCATGCCTTATGTGATCAAGTCCACCATCTAGCTCCATGTGGTACCTTTTCCTTTCTTGCTATCTCCTGCACCAAAAATCTTTTGTTTGCACATCTTTAATTCTATTCCTTGTTTTGCATGTGGTTTTGGCCAAATTCTTCTACTTCTCCGTGTTTTGTAATTCTTTTGTCTAGATAAGCTACCAAATATCCCTTTCTTTTTAGCCAAACCCATAAGAGGCCATATACTCATATACGTATATGTGGATGTGTGTGCACGTGAAACCCCTCTCTCTCTTGATCATACATATAGTGGAAACACACACACTCCTATCTATTCTAGCTACCCGATGCACCCATGAGGCCTTTTTCTCCCTCTAGCTCACATGGCCACCAAATCATAGCTCCAAGGCACATGCTCACGTTCCCCTCTCTCGCTGATCAAAATGTTGAGCCAGCTATTTTTTTTGCAGCTACCACGATCAGCATGTGCCCCTGCTCCCTCTCTTTCTATCTCTAGCTATCTAATAAAGAGGGAGGAGAGAGCCATAGCCCTACCCGAGAGCACCACCCCCTCTTCTCACCTTTTGCAAAAGCAAACACGTGAACCTTCCTACTTTGTACCAGCTACCCAGGCTATACCAGATCGAGATCTGGGAGCATCCAACAAGTCCCAGACCCATCTCCTTCCTCCCTTCTTCTCCACCCAACCATGGTCTCGCCATGTTCCCCACAAAACCCTAATCGTCCATACCAGGAGGAGGGTGGCTGGAGCTGTGCTAGGAGAGTCACCTTCTTCCTCTACATCGACCAGTACAACAGCCGCTCCAGAAGCTCTTCGGAGAACCACCAGCCCCGCCATGATCTGTAAGGAACCGAAGCTTCCTAGGCACGAGCCAACCACGGATCTCGGCCTCCTCGAGCTAAACTATCTGCACCAGTAGGTCGCTGGTGAGCTATCCTACCTCCCAGACACCCCTCCTTTGCATATCCTGCCGAGCCTCGCTGCCGGGCGCGACGCCGTGCGTGCTCGCCGCCACGGGCGCTAGAAGTTTCCCGGCTGCCTCTGTTCTTCGCGTCCTAGAAATCATTGTGGTGCTCTTCTTCGAACTACACCTGAATGAAAGTTGTAGATCCCGGACCCCTCTTCAAATCGACATAAAGAACGTTCAAAACCATCAAGTACAGCCATGGGAATCTTGATCGCAAGATCGATGTCCGAGAATACCCACTTGTTCTCGGCTACTTCGTTCTTCACGAAACTGCTCTAGACATGGTCCACCCCATAATGCGCCGATCCAACCAGTGTGTAGATATTTTTCTCCCGGTCATTTTGAGTACCTATACGCCCCATTCCGTGCCTGGAGTCGGCCTGAAACTTCGCCGGGAGTTGGCACTCTGTGGCTGCCGCCCGCGTCGTCGGTGACATGACATTCAGTTTTGTGTCTGTAACACCTCAACCGACTGGACTCGTTCAAAAACGAACCTGGCCTAGATCTATCACAAAACTGTTAGTAGCACAGTGGCAAGGCCAGCTAGCTCTCGCCCAACAAGTCGTGGGTTCGAATACCCACCGTGCCTTTTTCTTTTTACCTCACGCCGAGCGTCCCCACCTGTCAGTCTCCCTTCACCACCACCTCTCAGGCCCGCGCACCGGTGGCCCAGTCCTCATCTTTGGCCCACATGTCATTTGGTGCGGGTACAGCTAGGCGAAGTATAAAAAGTCCAGAAGTATTTTTCTATAAATACAAAAATTCCAGAAATGTTTTAATATACTTTTATATCAAGAAATTAATAACTTTTAATTGGTAAATCCAAATAATGCAAATAATATATGTTTTTGAATCATAAAAATGTGAGGGATTCGAATATGCCATCCAAAATAATGTTTGACTAATTTAAATTTTGGAAATTGTTTAATTGCAATAAAAATGCATTTTCTCAATTAATTAATAACTTTAATTCTATAACTCCAAATTTGACAAATAATATGTCTAAAATGATCAGCTCGACGAGCCCGTTCTGTTAAGGCATTCCATGTTATGGATTAAAGCATGCATCATATAAATATTAAGTGGACAGCAAGTTATATGGGAGCAAACATGACTAAAAACTTAATAAAATGCTTTATTCTTGTATCCCACACCTCACCCAAGCCATGCTATGTTATGCCAGGTAATTTGTGCATCATTCATCATAGCATGCTTGTTTGCTTGTCGCATTTTATTTATATGTTTGCGCATTATATTTATGTTGGTCTTATTTGTTTGGTTCTTCTCGAATAGACGCCGAGCAGGGGAATTATCACGAATCCCAGGAGTACTACCCAGATCCATCTCTCGCTTCAACTGAGCTACCAGGCAAGCACTACCACATGCTTGCATACATATAGTACCTATTGCTTCTCACTTATTCTTGCATCATGGAGTCGTGAATGCATTAAATTGAATCCCAAGTACTGCATAGCCTTTACTTTTAAACCCCACCGAGCTTGTTCCTCCATCCCATGAGCCATTACTACAGGAGTTGTTTGAGCCATGCGAGTCGTAGAACAACATGTGTAGGGTATGAGTGTCTGATGGATAACGAGGTACCTAAACAACTTAACCTGAGTAGTAATGGGATAACTAATGAAAGAGGCACCGGTGGGCAATATCTATTATTTGGTTTTTATGTCCACTTGTGTCCCGTAGGACCCCGAGTACTTGATACATGTTCCTTAACTATCGCACTATCCGCATATGGGACCATGAATCCCCTTAGTTAGAGCTCGATTCATTTCTTATTTCTTGGGGCCACAAAGTAGTTTGGGGCTTTATTACTATCCTGTACCTATGCCATGCTTTACTGCTTTATTTAAGATTGTGCGTGGAGCACCTGTACTGTTTTGGATCGTGCCACATTTTCGCGGTATCGACAAGCCCAGTCACACTTTCGGGTTCCCAGTCGTTTAAAGCCGTCGTCACAAACTCTTGGTCTGTTCCGGAGCCGGCCAACTTTGTTTCGGGTAGCTTAGTGGGGTGGCCCCCTGAAATATTTTATGAATCCTGTGATTTCTTTGTCATGAAAGCCTCGTTGGGTTTTGAGTTGGTTTCTCCGAGGTCGATCGTGTGTGTGTTGCTATTTGTGCACCCCTGGAGGGTAAATCTTTCTGAAAGCCGTGTCCGCGGTTATGGACGACTTGGAGCACAGTTTCTCGATCATAGACAAGTATAAATAAAGTACCATCTTTAATTTGAATAAATATCTAACTAGTAGTTAGTGCAATACTCAAGGAATGATTAACAAAATCTGCCAACGGATGGGTTATTCGTCCGCTCTCTCGTTGGTAAGCGAGAAGGAGGATGGATCTGTTACTTTTTACTGTTATAACTGTTGTTTCTAATTAACGGACATCCGTCTATCATTGGTTAGGCGGATGGTTAGCGAGTATCTATAGACTTGTTAGTTATTATCTTTTGCTACAATTGCGTCAACCCATGTATATGTCCCCTTTAGAGGCATAAAGACTTGTTGAGTACCCCTAGGGTCTCACACGATAAATTGTTTGATTCAGATGAACAGGTGTATTCGCAAGATGGATATTGGGTGGAGGAGACAGATGATGTTGGCAACGATCACTCGGTGTAGAGATTCCGGGGATGGGGATCCGTGAGATCTGTGGGCGGGATGTGCTTATTTATGTGGCGTCTTATGCCGATTTGCTTCTTATCCATACTCGGATCTTGTTTCCCGCTTCCGCTTGATACTCTGTTGATTGATGTATGAGGAGCTATCCTACACTCTCTATCTAGGATATTTAAATCTTGCCGTATGGTGTTGCAATATTTCTATTTCTTTTAGATGGTATGGCTCTGAGAACTGTTGTAAGGTAGCTTGCATACATACTCACTTGTGTATGTATTTGATCTCTTAAATGCATTGCCCTCTGTTGCTCGCTCATGTCCGATGTTCTTGGAAGTGGTTAGAGGCGGTCGGCAGACTACGCGGATGGCCCTAGGCCCCCGCTGTAAAATTCCTTAACCACTTTTGGTTCATCCAGGCTTGAACTTAGAGCGTAGGGTCCGAGGTTGTTACAATTGGTATCAGAGCCATCCCGCCCTTCAGGGTCTCAGCCAAAATGGTCGTTGTCAGTCTAGCAAATATTTTGGTAGCTATGTATACTAGGGAAAAACAAAACGCGAGAGTAGGACTGCTTCCATTTTTCTTCTTACCCACCCACCCACCCTTTTCTGGTAAGGAAGTGTAACGTTTTCAATCCTCTTCTAAAAAATTCAAACTAGGATTCACGTGTTCTGGGTTTCCGTAGTACCATAGAAAGTGTGTGTGAGTGTGTATCTCCTTGTCTATCTGTTGCATCCAACCTTGTTGTCGCAATCTGCTTTTGGTTATCAACTGTTGGTACAGTCCATCTTGTGAGCTTTTGTAAACCGACGCGATCTATCCGACTCCTTGTTAACCGGTGCCATCTTGTTAAGGGTGTTCTTCCTTCCAGCATGCTTTCACAGAATGTGGAGTTGCTAATCCCTATCTGATAAGTGATTTTGCGCATTTATTGGTATTTTAATGCCGAAAAATGCGGAAATTTTTTCTTTGATACATCTGTGTTTCCACACTCCTCTTCAGTCATGTGTGAAACATTATCTATCTTCCTTTTATCGGCATGTTCATGCTAACTCATTCTTTTGTCACCGGCGCTTAATCCTAAAGTTTTTGCTTCATTTTCAATTCTTCTGGGCTAAATACATAACGTGTGCCGATCCGATGCTTGTGATTGTAATTTGGTTCTCGGCACAGCTATATGACACTTATCATGAGTGGAATATAATTAATGCTAACAATCTAATCCTTCAAATGATGATGGTTATTCTCTTGTGATTTTGAGTTATACCGTGATCATATCATTGTCATAATCAAGTATCTTTGGCAATCCAGAGGTTTCTTAAGGCACTATGATGGATTTTCATCCGAATGTCGTGCTTCATATCTTTTAATCTCCGTATCTACAAGGTTCTCTTTGATATAGGAGGATCTCATCCTTTCATATCCGACAACTTTGCTTAATGTATGGGCTACAATCATTCTTACCCAAGATCTCCTTATCTTTGTAACCGGTGATCCGATCAAGTATGTGAACCAGGCGGCAGCTCTTTTTCTTTTCCGAAGGACCAGATAATCTATTCTGCCAATGCATCTTCTTCAACATGAATCCATGCTCTTGATGTTGATCTTTCAAAAGAGCATTGGGCTCAGAAAGTGTTTCGAGCATTTGTTTGTTTCTCCCGCCTCTTGAACTTGATATTCTTGGAATATCTTGTTAATCTGTGGTGGTTTATCTTGATGATATGCTTGCCTATTCTATATCAATGGAAGAACATGGAAGATCATCTGTGTTTCTTCTCTCAAGCTTCGTGAACACCGCCTGTGTGAAAAGTTCTCAGAGTGTGAATCCTGACTTTTTGAAGTCACCTATCTCGACCACGTCCTCTGCTAAATACATTGCTACAATTCTGGAATCAGCAAGCCCATTGTTAATTCCATCCTCCACCTTCAATCAAACTCGGAGTCTTTCCTTGTTGGTGAGTTATCATCGTCGTTCCGCTGAAGATTTCCTCAAGACTGCTAAATCTCTCTCAATCATTTCAAGAAGAACATGGAGTTCTTTTCACCTCTGTCTCGTCAAGTAATCTTTTGAAACCCTCTCGTTCCATCTTCTATCCTCAATCCACCGAAGGCCGCGAAGACTTTTCAGATCTTTTGTAATCCTTCTGTCCAAGTTGGTGCTATCTTTTTCTTTATCTGTTGAATCTTGTAGTTGTTCTCCATAATCTTCCTTCATATCTTTCCGTTGGCTTGGTACTTCCGACATGACGACAACATCATCATCTTTATCTATCTTGAATCCAGCGAATCGTTTGCATCTATCCTTGTTTTCTAACGGAGTTCCATGAGTTATCCTTGTCAAGATCTTCATTCTGTTTTGGTAGTTGGGTTGCATGGTTTTCCTAATCATGTGCGGAGTAATGCTTTGAGTGCGGGATGGAGTAGCTACCATACCACTACTCTTATCATTCGCTCTTGTACATTTGAATTGGCGGATTAATGCGATTTCACTCATTCCCGGAAGTTAGAAGTGGCCTTTATCCCTCGATACTTTTACTTCCGTCCTTGTTTCCGGAGGTTTCTCTCAAGAACATAATCAATAATCTCTTGTTGGTGATCGCGTCTTTTTTTTCTACACGGAGCAAAATCTTCAATGATCTGGTGGAAGAAAATGCAATATCTTCTCGGTTCCTCTTCATCCTACCGGTGTTCGACATCGTCCAACAAGATTAGTGGAGTATATCTCGAAACTTCACTTATCAATCCTTTTGCCTCTTGGTAAAGCCAATTATGGTTGATGCCATTCATCACAAAATGTTTCCACTTCTCTCGGGATTCTACCATAAGCTAGCATCCCCCCTTCTCTTGAAGTTATATCCACGCACCTCAATTGCGTGATCCTTTGGTTCTCACCGGTGCAAGAAGAAGACAATCCGAAATCCTTCCGTTGTTATCAAGGAACTTTATTGTATGAAGGAAATAATGTTTCCCCAATCTTCATTTCTTAAATCCGAGGGAAGAAACAATGCTATTTTCATAGTGGTTGATAACCTCTCCAAGCTAGCTCTTTTCTTCCAGCGAGACAAAGATTCATCTTTGCTTGCATCTATTGATCTTCAATACTAACGATGTGTCTTTTCTTTCTCCATGATACATCGTTCCTTCTAATTCTTTCAACGAGTGGTTCTTTTCTATTATCGTGTTTATCGAGAAAACCACAGCTATGTTCATCCTATCCTTCTTGTCTCACGACAATCCTTCAACTCGTCTAACCGTTTGTTTCTCAAGCAAAACGCAAGACTCGCAACAAGTCTAGCAAGTTTGCAAGGTGTTATGGTCGCACCATTCCATTGTTAATCACCTTTGGAACATGAGGATCACCTTCGTTCCGAACACCCGTCTATCCTTGTGTCTTTTTCTTTTTCCTAGGAATCTCGGGGCGAGATTCTTGTTTAGTGGGGGAGAGTTGTAGCATCCCAATTGTCTAACAATTGCAATGCTACTAGCCTATTCTATATAGTGCTACTTCCTACATATAATTGTTGCATCATAATTATATCATGCTCATGTCATCATGCCATATTGCATTTGAGCATCATATAAAACCCTTTTCATTTGGTTTTTATCTCATGTGCATTAATTAATTGTATTTGCCTCTTGATATATTGTATTTGGTTCTTGATAAATGCTTGATGCCCAAGTTGAGTTGGGGGCATATCTTTTATTAACTCCACCACCTTTCTTTATCACCACCCCATCTTTTCCACCATCCAACTATATGTGAGCCTTGCAATTTATTTGGTTTCACCTCTAGCTCATGTGGGTTGGGATGGATCCACTTACAATTCCACATGCTCCCATATATGCATCATGTTGTTTTCACATTATTGATATATGGAGAGCCACATGGCCACCTTTGCATGCATGTGGTTAGTTTCACTTGCTCTAGCTTCCATATGGATCTATCAATATATGCCCATGTATGAGGAGGTATTTTGGCCATAAATAATCTAGACACATGAAATATCAATGCCTTATGTGACCTTTTTCTTTTGCTCTATTGGAACTTTTATGCTTCCTTTGAACTATTGGTTCTTACTCAATCATATTCATGCCTTATGTGATCAAGTCCACCATCTAGCTCCATATGGTACCTTTTCCTTTCTTGCTATCTCCCCCACCAAAAATCTTTTGTTTGCCCATCTTTAATTCTATTCCTTGTTTTGCATGTGGTTTTGGCCAAATTCTTCTACTTCTCCGTGTTTTGTAATTCTTTTGTCTAGATAAGCTACCAAATATCCCTTTATTTTTAGCCAAACCCATAAGAGGCCATATACTCATATACGTATATGTGCATGTGTGTGCACGTGAAACCCCTCTCTCTCTTGATCATACATATAGTAGAAACACACACACTCCTATCTATTCTAGCTACCCGATGCACCCATGAGGCCTTTTTCTCCCTCTAGCTCACATGGCCACCAAATCATATCTCCAAGGCACATGCTCACGTTCCCCTCTCTCGCTGATCAAAATGTTGAGCCAGCTATTTTTTTTCAGCTACACCACGACCAGCATGTGCCCCTGCTCCCTCTCTTTCTATCTCTAGCTATCTAATAAAGAGGGAGGAGAGAGCCATAGCCCTACCCGAGAGCACCACCCCCTCTTCTCACCTTTTGCAAAAGCAAACACGTGAGCCTTCCTCCTTTGTACTAGCTGCCCAGGCTATACCAGATCAAGATCTGGGAGCATCCAACAAGTCCCAGACCCATCTCCTTCCTCCCTTCTTCTCCACCCAACCATGGTCTCGCCATGTTCCCCACAAAACCCTAATCGTCCATACCAGGAGGAGGGTGGATGGAGCTGTGCTAGGAGGTGCCGAAGGCGTCCAGGAGAGTCACCTTCTTCCTCTACATCGACCAGTACAACAGCCGCTCCAGAAGCTCTTCGGAGAACCACCAGCCCCGCCATGATCTTTAAGGAACCGAAGCTTCCTGGGCACGAGCCAACCATGGATCTCGGCCTCCTCCAGCTAAACTATCTACACCAGTAGGTCGCTGGTGAGCTATCCTACCTCCCAGACACCCCTCCTTTGCATATCCTATGGAGCCTCGCTGCCGAGCGCGACGCCGTGCGTGCTCGCCGCCACGGGCGCTAGAAGTTTCCCGGCTGCCTCTGTTCTTCGCGTCCTAGAAATCACTGTGGTGCTCTTCTTCGAACTACACCTGAACGAAAGTTGTAGATCCCGGAACCCTCTTCAAATCAACATAAAGAACGTTCAAAACCATCAAGTACAGCCCTGGGAATCTTGATCACAAGATCGATGTCCGACAATACCCACTTGTTCTCGGCTACTTCGTTCTTCACAAAACTGCTCTAGACATGGTCCACCCCAGCACGCTCCGATCCAACCAGTGTGTAGATCTTTTTCTCCCGTTCATTTTGATTACCTATACGCCCCATTCCGTGCCTGGAGTCGGCCTGACACTTCGCCGGGAGTCGGTGCTCTGTCGCTGCCGCCCGCGTCGTCGGTGACATGACATTCAGTTTTGTTTCTGTAACATCTCAACCGACTGGACTCGTTCAAAAACGAAATGGCCTAGATCTATCACAAAACTGTTAGTAGCACAGTGGCAAGGCCATCTAGCTCTCGCCCAACAAGTCGCGGGTTCGAACCCCCACCGTGCCTTTTTCTTTTTACCTCACGCTGAGCGTCCCCACCTGTCAGTCTCCCTTCACCACCACCTCTCAGGTCCGCGCACCGGTGGCCCAGTCCTCATATTTGGCCCACATGTCATTGGGTGCGGGTACAGCTGGGCGAAGTATAAAAAGTCCAGAAGTATTTTTCTATAAATACAAAAATTCCAGAAATGTTTTAATATACTTTTATATCAAGAAATTAATAACTTTTAATTGATAAATCCAAATAATGCAAATAATATATGTTTTTGAATCAGAAAAATGTGAGGGATTCGAATATGCCATACAAAATAATGTTTGACTAATTTAAATTTTCGAAATTGTTTAATTGCAATAAAAATACTTTTTCTCAATTAATTAATAACTTTAATTCTATAACTCCAAATTTGACAAATAATATGTCTAAAATGATCAGCTCGACGGGCCCGTTCTGTTTAGGCATTCCATGTTATGAATTGAAGCATGCAGCATATAAATATTAAGTGGACAGCAAGTTATATGGGAGCAAACATGACTAAAAACTTAATAAAATGCTTTATTCTTGTACCCCACACCTCACCCATGCCATGCTATGTTATGCCATGTAATTTGTGCATCATTCATCATGGCATGCTTGTTTGCTTGTCGCATTTTATTTATATATTTGCGCATTATATTTATGTTGGCCTTGTTTGTTTGGTTCTTCTCTAATAGACGCCGAGCAGGGGAATTATCAGGAATCCCAGGAGTACTACCCAGATCCATCTCTCGCTTCAACTGAGCTACCAGGCAAGCACTACCACATGCTTGCATACTTATAGTACCTATTGCTTCTATCTTATTCTTACATCATGGAGTCGTGAATGCATTAAATTGAATCCCAAGTACTGCATAGCCTTTACTTTTGAACCCCACCGAGCTTCTTCCTCCATCCCATGAGCCATTACTACAGGAGTTGTTTGAGACATGCGAGTCGTAGAACAGCATGTGTAGGGTATGTGAGTGTCTGATGGATAACGAGGTACCTAAACAACTTAACCTGAGTAGTAATGGGATAACTAATGAAAGAGGTGCTGGTGGGCAATATCTGCTATTTGGTTTTTATGTCCACTTGTGTCCCATAGGATCCCGAGTACTTGATACCTGTTCCTTGACTATCACACTATCCGCATATGGGACCATGAATCCCCTTAGCTAGAGCTCGATTCATTTCTTATTTCTTGGGGCCACAAAGTAGTTTGGGGCTTTATTACTATCCTGTACCTATGCCATGCTTTACTGCTTTATTTAAGATTATGCGTGGAGCACCTGTACTATTTTGGATCGTGCCATGTTTTCGCGGTATCGACAAGCCCAGTCACACTTTCGGGTTCCCAGTCGTTTATAGCCGTCATCACAAACGATGGGTCCGTTCCGAAGCCGGCCAACTTCATTGCGGGTAGCTTAGTGGGGTGGCCCCCTGAAATATTTTATGAATCCTGTGATTGCTTTGTCGTGAAAGCCTCGTTGGGTTTTGAGTTGGTTTTTCCGAGGTCGATCGTGTGTGTGTTGCTATTTGTGCACCCCTGCAGGGTAAATCTTTCTGAAAGCCGTGTCCGCGGTTATGGATGACTTGGAGCACAGTTTCTCGATCATAGACAAGTATAACTAAAGTACCGTCTTTAATTTGACTAAATATCTGACTAGTAATTAGTGCAATACTCAAGGAATGATTAACAAAATCTGCCAACAGATGGGTTGTTCGTCCGCTCTCTCGTTGGTAAGCGAGAAGGAGGATGGATCTGTTACTTTTTACTGTTATAACTGTTGTTTCTAATTAACGGACATCCGTCTATCATTGGTTAGGCGGATGGTTAGCGAGTATCTATAGACTTGTTAGTTATTATCTTTTGCTACAATTGCGTCAACCCATGTATATGTCCCCTTTAGAGGCATAAAGACTTGTTGAGTACCCCTAGGGTCTCACACGATAAATTGTTTGATTCAGATGAACAGGTGTATTCGCAAGATGGATATTGGGTGGAGGAGACAGATGATGTTGGCAACGATCACTCGGTGTAGAGATTCCGGGGATGGGGATCCGTGAGATCTGTGGGCGGGATGTGCTTATTTATGTGGCGTCTTATGCCGATTTGCTTCTTATCCATACTCGGATCTTGTTTCCCGCTTCCGCTTGATACTCTGTTGATTGATGTATGAGGAGCTATCCTACACTCTCTATCTAGGATATTTAAATCTTGCCGTATGGTGTTGCAATATTTCTATTTCTTTTAGATGGTATGGCTCTGAGAACTGTTGTAAGGTAGCTTGCATACATACTCACTTGTGTATGTATTTGATCTCTTAAATGCATTTCCTCATGGCTCGCTCATGTCCCGATGTTCTTGGAAGTGGTTAGGGCGGTCGACGGGCCTACACGTGGGTGGCCCTGGGGCCCCGCTGTAAAATTCCTTAACCACTTTTGGTTCATCCAGGCTTGAACTTAGAGCGTAGGGTCCGAGGTTGTTACATCAGCTTGTCCCTCATAGTGTAGCAAAACATAAATGCATAGGACACCTTCAAAGTTCATAAGGGTGACTAGATGCAAATAGTTTAAGGACAAGCAATATCAAAGTTATGAATCAATCAACAAGTTTTGAGACAATGCACATTAAACTAAGAATGGCCACTATGCTCTCTCAATAGGTGCATAAAGATAGAAGATGGAGACAACATAAAAGTAAAAAAAAGGCCTTCATAGAAGGAAGCAGGGATTCAAGTCTTTTAAAGAGCTTCCAAAAATTATGGTACTTATTAGCTTTAAGCTCTCATTGCTCCTATCATAAGCATCTTTAGGTGGTTAAGGTTAAAGTGAACAAATATGAGGATATGCTTGACAAGTTATAAGCTGAAAATCTCATACCCCTTACTTACGAGTACCGTTCCTCATGCTACTCAAGTTTAGTGACAAGGAAGTTCTTGTCATTGTAAGTACATGTGTATCATAGAGAACCGCCAATAGGGTACCCCTTGCCCGATGATACAGAAGAATCCCCATATCAAAATGAAAAGGCAAGCAGACAATGAGCATCTCAGCATCCTTTTATTTCCTATTTGCATAGGCATCTTTTTTTTCTTTCTTTCTCTTTTTTTTATTTCCTATTTGCATATTTTTTATAGAGGATGCTTCATAGATTGCTCACTATGGTTACGCTGCAGGTTTCCACCATGATTAGGCATGGATTAGACCAGCCGCCCAGGCGTTTCTCTAACACATATACGAACTCCATGAGGCTTACAAGCTCCCCTTTCATTTCACACCGCCAGGATCCATAATCAAAAGAACATGATATCAACTAAATAAAGTGCAATGTTGAAAGCGTTCCCCATGACAGCATGATTCTGCTAATCCACAACTTACAAAACGCAAGCATATACGCAACATAGATGGACACAATGGTTAAAGTTTATTAAGTGCAAGAAAAAGTAAAGTGTGTCATCAAGTTCATGACAGCTTTAATCACTAATTTTCACATAACAAGTTTAATTCGGAAGATAGATAAAAACATGAATATACTTGGAATAGCAAATGCTAATAGGTAGGTATGGTGGACTTTTTGGAATAACTTGGTTTTATTTGGAGTTGGATGCATGAGTGGAACTCATACTTGGTATGGAGGCTAGCAAAAGACTGGGAGCGACCAACTAAGAGAGCAATAATGGCCATAATCATGCAAAGCGACAAAACATTATTAATTAAAGCATAAAGTGATATTACAAGACGAAAACTAAATGATCATAGAGGCTATGGTGACTTGGTATACTCTTAACATGGTGTGAGCATGCGCCAAGTCAACCCAAATAAAGCATTAAAGGAGAATACCACAATATTATGCTTTTATATGCTAAAACAACGCATGATTCTTTTAAGGCACATTAAGCAATCTCAATTATTTATAACAAGTTATGTTACAACAATAATCACTAAGCATAAAGCCAAAACAATATCAAGCATGACATGATAAAGTCTAAGTCACAATCAAAAACAAGCTCCTTTTATACCACTTAAGCATGAACTTTCCTACTCTTTTGTAATCCAAATCAACCTATTTGAAACTATGTATGAATGAGGGGGTCCAACCAATTTATTCAAGCAAAATAAGCAAACAAAAACTAAAAACAAAAACGAAGACACTCCAAGAACAATACAATTGTGCATGAAACAATAAAAATGAAGTGTTTAGAAGAAACCAAGAAGGAGATGCCTTGGGCATCCCTAAGCTTTAACGCTTGTACTTCCTGAATATTTCTTGGGGTGACACGGGTGGCATCCCCAAGCTTGATATTTTGTACATACTTCATCTTATCACATTACTCTTCCCTACACTTTAAAATTTCCTTCATACAAAACTTCACATAATCTTCATTAGCAACATTAGTTTACTCAAGATAATAAGTCTTTTGGTTCAGTTCCAACACAAATAAAATTTTCATTAAAAGAAAATCTATTGTAGCACTTCCTTTAAAAATTTCAAATGATTAAAGAGAACTCAAAGAGAAAGAGATTAATAGGCAAATGCAAATAATGGCAGAAATCTGTCAAAACAGACTAGCAGGTAAAAACCAATTTTTTCGAAGACCTTCTGTTGCTCAAATCGAAAAGTGTTAAACTAACGAAAGTTGCATAACAACCTGGGGCAGAAGCACAATAAATTACAGCTCAAACTGACGTTCATATATGTTTCATGAATTTTTACAGCGAAGCACAAAAATCTGTTTCTTGACAGCAACTTTCCCAAGCATTACTTCGCTCTCATTAGAGGTTACTCTTGGCACAAAAACCACACAAAAATGATAAAGAGAGGTTATTACTGAAGCAATAACTTCCAACACTCAACAAAAGATTCCTAACCAAATTTGGGTTATCTCCCAATAAGTGCTTTTCTTTAACGCCTTTGAGCTAGGCATAAGAAACAAGAAAAGAATCAAGTATTCTCAAATGAAGAAGCATTAAGATCAATACTAGAAATATCTTCAGCAAGGCAAGGTATCTCATCCAAATAAGTTCTAGAGGATCCTCTCTTAATGCTCTTGGGTTCACTATCTTCATCAAACGGGTTTTCAGGAACAATCCAATCAAAATTCTTTTCTAAGGCTTCATGCATTCCTACAAGTTTAAAAGGTATTGGTATTTTAATTTCCTCTTCATTTTTAGGTTTGGTTTTATCCATCTTTTCTCGTGTACCAATAACATCTACACATGAGCCTAGCATATTAAAACAATCAAAGACTTTTTTGGCTTCCTTAATAACATCATAGAATTCTTTAAGCAAAGTTTCCAGAATAAAATCTCTCTTTTCAGGGTCCTCAATATCTTTAAGTTTAAGAAACATTACTTGCATTATGGGGTTAAGGTTAACAAACCTAGCTTCCAACATGTGAACTAAGGAGGCTGCAGCAATTTCATAATTTGGAGCAAGTTCTGCTAGGGATCTATCCTCAATATCCTCATGCTTGCTAACATGATTAAAGAATTCTTCAATATTATCTTTCCCAATTATAGAGCCACTACCTTTTGAAAGGTCTTTCAGGGTGAACTTAGGGATCAACATGGTGAGCTAGGAACTAGGTAACAACTATAATTTTTTTATATTTTTGATAAAGGAAGCAAACTAGTACAACTAATTTTTTTGTGTTTTTGATAAAAGAGACAAGCAAACAAAGCATAAATAAACTAAGCAAAACAAATAAAACAAAGTAAAGCAATTGGTTATGAGGGACTCCCCTTGTGAAGATGTCCTTGACTCCCCGGCAACGGCGCCAGAAAGAGCTTGATGATCGACTCAACACGTCGAGCTCATTGGGGACTCCAAGAGGAAGGTATGATGAGCACAACAGCAAGTTTTCCCTCAGTTATGAAACCAAGGTTATCGAACCAGTAGGAGCAAGGAAACACCTCCAAGGTGTTGTTTCCAACTTGGAATCCTGCACAACACAACCACAGAACTTTGCCCCCAACTTACAGTGAGGTTGTCAATCTCACCGGTTTTGCTGAAAACAAAGGATTAAACGTATTGTGTGGAAGATAGTAATTGCTTGCAAAAAGTAAACAGAAAACAGTAAATAGATTTGTAGATTGATGGTAAAAGAATGGACCGGGGTCCATAGTTCACTAGAGGTGATTCTCCTAAAGATAGATGACATGTTGGCTGAACAAATTATAGCGGGCCAATTGACAGACACCGAGAAAGCATACATGCATATACTAATCATCTTGACTCCTATGAGATTTGATTGGGCATTACAACATTATACATAGATCGTAATCCAACTGCATCTATGACTAATAATCCACCTTCAGGTTATCATTCGAACCCCCTCCAGTATTAAGTTGCAAGCAACAGATAATTGCATTAAGAAAAGTGTGTAAAGTAAACAATACGATTGTTATATGAACAAAGGATTGTTGTTTTCTCCCTAGTAGCAACAACACATCTAGTACCTTAGAGATTTCTGTCACTTCCCAGATTCCTAGAGGCATGAACCCACTATCGAGCATAGATACTCCCTCTTGGAGTTTCTAGCATCTACTCGGCCAAGATAGCTACTAACAACAGAAAGCACGCAAGATCACAAATAACATAGACATGATAGAATCAATAATCAATCTGAAATAGCATCTTAATATCCATCAGATCCCCGCAAACACAACATGTAGATTATAAATAGATGATCTTGATCATGAACGGAGCTCACAAGATCTAAACATGGTAGCACAAAGGAGAAGAACCAACCATCTAGCTACTACATGGACCCGTAGTCCAAGATGAACTACTCACGCATCACACTGGAGGCAGGCATGGTGATGAAGAAGGCCTCCAGGGTGATCTTTCCCCTCCGGCAGGTGCCAGGAAGAGCTTCAGATCCCTCCCGATCTAGGGATGGAGATGGTGGCGGCTACAGAGTCTTTCGTGGAATTTTGATCGGGTCCTTAGGGTTTTCGTCCCGGAGGCAATATATAGGCGAAAGGGAAAGGTCGGTAGAGTACCAGGGGCCCACACCCCCTGGTGGAGCGGCTAGGGCTGGCCGCGCCACCACTAGGTGTGGCCGCCCTAGTTCCCCTCTTCGTCTCCCCTCCGGACTCCGTGTTCCTTCTGGTGAAATATTGACTTGGGATTTTGTCCGGTCCAATTCCGAGAATATTTCCGTACTAGCTTTTTTGAAACCAAAAATAGCATGAAACAGGCAATTGGCACTATGGCATCTTGTTAATAGGTTAGTTCTAGAAAATGTGTAAAAATACTCCAAAGTGTGGACAAAACATAAGAAAGTAGATATAAAACAAGCATGGAACATCAAAAATTATAGATACGTTTGCAACATATCATGGCCCCCATGTACATGCTTTGGGTCTGGGAAACGTTGTGTCCAAGGCCCCGTTGACATACCGTTGGGTGTATGTTTTATGATCTTGCACCTACCTGATCTGACAACAAGGGTTGAAGTGCGTGTGGATACTTTGGTGCACCCCTGCAGGGTTAAATCTTTTCGAAAAGCCATGTCCACGGTTATGGACAACTTGGAGCATAGTTTCTCGATCATAGACAACTATAACTAAAGTTTACAGTTAGAAATTGACTTGTTCCTGATATGACTAGTAAGTTGGATAACCACCATGGAAAGAATGTATAAATTTGGCAACCGTGTGAGTTTCCTCGGTAGGACTTCCTCGTTTGGTCTCGAGGGGGAAATACCAAGATGGGTATGTTTGGTGTTAGTATCAGGTTGACTTCAAATAGGTCTTTCTTATCCCTCTCTGATAGCCAACAGATTTATCGAGTCTCTATAGGTTGTTTAGTGCATGCTTCGTTGCCGCTTCAGTCCACCATACCTATGTAGGCGAGAGCCGCCGAATTCTAGACTCACCATGTACTGGCCTCAGTACTGACCGCTCCCTTTTTCCTTTGACCTTTGTTGGCACCCCCTTTTGTTTTGACATGTATAAGTTCGATGTCGTTAGCAGGGTTACCCTTCTGGCTTGGCCTGGGTATGGTTATGGACGCCATTGGTTATTCTTCAGGGCTCTTAGACCCATTTGCATCTTATCCGTACTCGGGTGTTGTATCATTTTCAAGGTGATTTGGATCTTTGTATTGTATTTGTATTCTTGACTCATGGAGTCATTGTTGTATATATATATGTTCTGTGGGTTCAATCATGGACTATTGTGTAATGATATTACTTCGTTTTCCACCTGCACGCAAGTGCCTGGTGGGCATCTTTGAATCATTTCTATACGGGTTTGGCGGGAATCGCTAAAACTTGCATAGGTCGAATTCGAGGGTGTTACACTGGTGGGTGCCGAGCTATGGCATGGGAAGCAGTGAATGCTTCCCCCAAAGTTTGGTTCCTAGAGCGGTGGGACTGGGGTTTGCGGCTAGTACTTGGCGCAGTGAGGCCAGTCCCGACGCGAGATGGGGACGCTGTTTGTTGCTCCGGCTCGAGGTTGGCTCCTCTGGCCTCGATCGGTGCGATTCCTCCTGACAACTTGCCCCCTTCGGCGGCGTATCCTACGCCACTAGGAGAGGCAGTCTGACGGCAGCGCCTCTTGTGTCGCTAGCGAAGGGGTCTTCGAGTACGGCGCCTCCTGCGTCGCCTGGTAGTGGTACCTCTTGCGCAGCGGCGCCTCCGCTAGCATGCACGTCTTCCTCAATCTCGGGATGCGGTTGCAACGGCGGTGGCAGTGGCGCAGTTGCGCTTGGCCCTGGACGCAGTTCGGCGCCTGTGATGATAGTCGTGCCGTGCATGAGGCTCGGCATCCAAGCCCCCAGTCATGGGAAGGGCGTGGGAGCGAGTCCGTGTAGTGGGCGAGTCTACCATGGCAGGGACGGTCCCGACGCCAGCACCTTTCCTTGGCGCCATGGCTGACAATGGTGCGGTCGATGTCGATGTCAAGCACGAAGACAAAATAGACGTCGGTGATGGAGATGATGATGACGAAAAAGCTCACGAGGCCGTTGATGATGATGCTGATTGCCGAAGCCGTAAACGCGAGTGCCCCTACCTAGTGTGCTAGATGTTGCGTCTCGCCTATGCTGACATTTGGGATATTGGACACCCCCTATTTGTTCAGTAGTGGGCACGAAGGTATTCCGGCTTCAGCGTCAATGAAGGAACCTGCTGATACGAGCACACAACAAACAGAGCACACACATAGTCATTTTTTACCCAGGTTCAGGCCACCTTTTGGCTAACAACCCTACGTGCTGCTTTGGTGGATTATCTGGGGTGGATCGAGGTATAAGAAGATGATCTCTATGGTGCCGGGGAGCCGCTTTCTCTCTATATTGTATGCTTCCCGGGTTTCCTCTTTCTTTCTTCCCTCACTTTCCTACCTCTCTTCCTTCTCTCTGGCACGAAGGAGGATATCAACTCTCTCCCTCTCTCTCTGCTCTATGCGATCTCTCTTACCCTTTGATCTCTCCGCTCTCTCTCCTGAATCCCCTCTCTAGAGAACCTTAGCCTTGCTTGCCCTCCAAAAATCATTCTCCCGAAAACCTCCTCCCTTTCCTACGGCCAAGTGCCTCCTTTTATACACCACTGGTCACTACAAGGGGCGACGTGGAGTACCGCCAAGAGCGTTCCCGGGATCAATTTCAGTGTGCCATGCGGTCTTCAAGCAGGTGGGTGGTGCCTGTGGCCAATGGATGTCCAAGGGCGATGCATAGGCGCACTTGATGGCTGAGTGACAGCTCAGGCTTTGAGCTGTCACTCCTGTCGGTGGCACGCTGCAGCGGACTGTAGTGCCATGATGGTGTCCGGTGGCACTGGCGCATCGCCAGTTCCCAAGGCCGGGCATGCCACACCTTGTCAGGCTTAGTTGACTCTGGTTCCTGAGTCGTGCCTGGCCCAGGTGAAGAATTCCCATGGTCCTTCTGGGGCTCAATCGAGGCTGCTTCCTGGCTTCGCTATCCTCAGTCGTGCCCTTACCCTCCTTCCGAGGCAGCCCCCAGAAGGAGATATCATACCGCCCCGCGTGCGTTGTTGCCTTTTTCTCCTTGTCCGCACTTGGCTGGAGGATCAATGCTCATCCCGTAGCATTCGTCTCATCCATAGGCACCTACGTCATAGCTGATACTTAGTCCCCATAGGCTCATCATGCCAAGACCAAACCTGCTTGGAGCACACGGTGCTCGCATCCTTGCGACGCCCTTGTTGTCCAGGTCACATTCGCTGAGTCACTGACCAGTGGGTCCTGGCCCACGCGTTACAGCACAATGCAAGGGACCCCCAATCTCATTACGCCGACATCTTGGAATGTTAACTAAACAATGTTGGTTCTGGTAATTTCGAACTTTTGTGAACAGAACATTTTTTTAAATTTCATCCTCTTAAACGACTTTATGTCAATTTAACAAAATATTGATCTACAAGTGTGTGATAGCTTCCTTCTAACTTTTTTGAAAACCATTTTTATTTACCCGAGAAATCAGTCTATCTAGAACCTCTGAAGTTCTATAGATTTCAACTTCTTGCTAGGAATTTTCATGCTGGCAAATTAGTCCCTGTTTTGGAAAAATAAATAAAACTAACTAAACAAAAAAATTGGGGAAAACTAGCACATGGTGTTATCTTACATGTAACGGTTCCATGAAAAATTCTAGACACGAATTTTGCATTGTTCTTGAAAAAACATGCTTCAAAGTATGGCCCATTCAACTTCTTGCTAGGAATATACATGCCAAGAAATTTGACACCCCCTTAAAAAATTCAAGCAAAATCTTATCTTACCACTATATAGTGTACGAATAACTTTGAATACTGACTACTGGATCAAGACTCACGAATCCCAACATCACCAGCTATTGGATCTTCTATTCTGTTCTAGCATCTAGAAGATACTATTGTAGTATTCTTTAGCACAATGTATGCTATGCATAAACCTCAAACACACTTCTCCATCATTATAGAATCTCTTCTCTATAATTTTGCTAGACCATGTTACCAAAAAAATCAAGTATTAGATATAGCTGATAAACATGACTTATGGATGATACAAAGTACAACAACCAAATATACACCCATACATTATAGATTCCAATCATATTTATAATTTTTTGAGCTTTACCTATCATATAATATTACCACACTATATAGTATACGCAGTACTTTGAACTTTGACAATTCGATCAAGATTGGCAAATCCCAACATTGCAAACCACTGGATCTTCTAACCATGCTAGCATATAGAATATTCTATTGATAGTCTTTAGCACAGTGAACCCTATGCACAAACCTAAAAACGCACTTCTCAATAATTCTAGTATCTTCTTCGTTATTTATATAGAGAATATCGAGTAATAGGTAGCTAATAGTAGTAGGTTGATTTCTACATGACACAAGGTACAAGAACCAATTATACACCCGATACTTTATGGACGTGGCTCAAAATTATAATTATTTTTCAGCGTCACCTATTATAGTTTTATATAAATAAAAGATTATATGTCATACTGTACTTCTATTACTATCTAATTCTCATGTGCAAGGCACGTGCAACTTACTATAGTCCTAGTACTCCGTGCAAGGTATGTACTACTCCATCCCAAAGTACTCCCTCTGTTTTTGATTATAAGACCAGAGACCTTTTTAAAATTGCTTGAGATTATAAGCCATATCTCATTAATTGTTCTCTCTTCACCAATGCATTTCTTCTTTTCTCTCTCTCTTCTATGGTGCAAGTAAAACAATTTGTGCACGAGGCAATAATGAGATAGAGTAATTAACTTTCTTTGTTTTATTAACTTGGCTCTATGGCCTATAAGGCTGGTCACAGGCGGGAGTTACTTAGAGTGGTAACATGCATATGTTACTATTCTAAGTTACTACCTTCATACTAGTGGGTAGTGTGATAAGTGGAGTAACATAAGTAGCAAACCTTATTGATTATTTTGTAGACACATTTTGCATTGAAAAGTGTGATGTAATGGTAACATATTACTTATGTTACTCTATTTACTTCTCTATTCATTAATTGCTTACCACATCATCTTTTTTGCGTATGTGGCATCTATGTTACCACTAATGTTACTTCCACTATGACTAGCCTAAGACTAGTCACAATGGAGAGTATGATATAGTAGTATAATGTACAAGAGTATATGATAATAGTATGTGATACCATCTTCACAATGCGTAGTATTACTATCATGTATTGTATAGTACTTAGTACTAGTAGTATCATAGTCTTAGTGTATTTATTGTTTTGTACTCAAGGTAAAATTGTGTACAATATTTATTTGAGATTATTTTTTCTATGATACCGTATCTACCTGTGATATCAACACAATCTCTTTCATCATTAATTGCCATGACACATAAGAATTTTTCCATGCATGTAATGCATGAATCATAATACGTACCACCTGATACCCTCATTGGGACTAGTCTCATCCCAAACAAAGGTGGAGTAGTACTAGTACCTCCATCCTAGAGTAGTACTGGAGTATAATATTTAGTCTTCCATGTATCCCTAGGTTGTCAAAGCGATGTGTACACCGGGTCAGAGGGAGATAATTAAAAACTACTACTCTGCACCTACAGTAGTCCTTACCTGGGGAACACAACGTTTCCCTAGTTTTCTCCGTGCCAATCTCTTCCCAAAGAGATAACATATCGGCTCATGGCCATTGAATTTGGATGGACGGATGATATTTCCTAGAGATATGAGGAGTCTAGTACTCCTAGTATTTAACTAGTAGTACAAGTCTCTGTTGCTCGCTCTCATCAACCCTCTCAGATCTGTGCTCCTCTCTCTGCTCTCTCTCGGTCTCAAAATCCCTCTTAGATCCACCGCAGTTGAAGAATGCAGCTCTATGGAGGATGAGCGTTTTGAAGCTATGACTAACATGAGTAGAATGAGGCAGGTCTTCAGCTGCAGGCTGTGTTCTCAAATTGTTCGCCGTCCAGCATACATAGTTATTACTTCTTTCTTCAAGATGTTTTCCACACTGGTTCGATACAACTCTTGTTTTTGGGCTAAACCTCTTTTCCTTGCATGATTAGTGCTTTGGCAAGGTCGCGGTGCACATTGCATGTGCACAATGTGCTGGAAAATTGTCCGATGGCAAGTTCCCAGGATGTGAGTACGGAGGCATCTTCAAACCAACCACTATCCTGGATCGAATGTCCTCGGGAACGAGGCTCAAGTGCAGCAACAAAGGGTGCAACATGGCTGGCAGCTTCTTTGTGTTCATCGAACACCAGACGACGAGCCCGCACGCACAGAGGGCGGCATATGTTCTTGACAAAAAAGAATTGTATAATATCCGGGTGTCTATGTGTGTGTGTGTTGATTCCGTCTAGAGTATGGTTTAGTTTCTGCCGTGGTTGTGGAGTGCCTATACTAGTTATGTCAGTATCATAAATAAACTGAATCATCATCGCATCCACATAGTTTCTCTATTTTACCGATAATAAGGGGAAGTACCACCAGCCTGTGCATCCACATAGTTGCTCTCTTTTAGCTAAAGAGCTTGAAAATCCGTAGAACTTGGGTGGCCCTCCACAGCGTATGCAAATATCGGTGCACAAACCACTTCTCATCAACTGTCAAAGCACGCAATGGTGCATCTCCAGGGATGCAACCATCTGTACCACTGCAAGTGCATCTTCACTTGGTTTGAGACCAACGCTAGCTGCTATATCTTCCGAGAGAATGTGCTCGCCCATCTCTACTGACACGAGGTGCATATGCCCCCTTCTGTCTGAAACCTGGTCATGTGGTTGCTAATTAATTAATGTACTGAGCCAATGTATATGCTGCACACCAAGTTAACCTGTTCTACATATGTTTGCACTTGTCAAATTAAGCTTAGTCCAGTTTAGACAGTAAAAACAATTAGTCTAGGATTACAATCCAACAGCAAATTGTCATCATGTCTCATACATTTTACAAATAGAAAACCAATACGAATCACTGTTCATCATGTCACTACATAATATGAAACAACAGTCTAATCATCTTCAGCATCATCACTTTCAGCACCGCCATGTTCTAGATCCACATATTCCGACTGGGTTGGATCTTATTCCCCTTGCCATTCATCATACATGTCTTGAGATTCATCAGGTAGAACCAGTTTATTCATGTCTTTGTCGACTACACTAACCTCGATAGTAAAATCTGCTTGTCCATCATGCACAGAGCCACCTCTCGCAATCAAATTTTCATCGATGCCAGCCAGTTCAGTTACCATACAACCACTGGGATCATCTTGGTGGGCAACATCTATGGTGACTGGCTCGTCATACTCATTCACATCATATGTGCTCCTTTTCTCAAACTTTTGCACATATTGCTAGTCGTTATTATCTCTGTCATCCAAGAATATTACCTTGGAAGCTTGAGTTACCAAAATATAAGGTTCCTCCTTGTACCACTCAGCAGTAGTATTGATCGATATGAAATTCCCATCATTTCTAGGGCCTCTTTTCTTATTCGGATCTTGTTCATGCCAATAACACTTGAATATAACCATAGATCGACCACTAGTCTTGTCGTTATAGTTCAAATCAATAACCTATTTTATGTGACCATAATGATCATAGTCCTCTGACTTCTTCATTTTGGCTGTCAAGTGCTCTCCAGTGGTCGTGATGCCACTATTTTGTGTATTCAGATGTTTCTCACGCTCATAAGTGCTGTAGTGGATACCATCGTCATTGTAAGCTGAAGTTGTCTATACCCTCTTTGTCGGACCACGTGATAGGGCATAGGGACCATCACTAACATCACCTGGATTCTCTTCATGCAGCTTCGTGATTTGCGGTTATAAAAAATAATCAAGAGGTAATCTCATGTGCACAGTTCGTATGCAATTCAAAGTTCAATTGAACATCTTACATGATTCCTAAACCATTCCTGAAACCCACCCCCACATACTGGTGTAACATAATCTTTTCCTTTGGTTGCTTTAAATAACCTATAAAAACAATACTCAAGTAAGACATCTGAACATACTCTTGCTACAAGTTTCATTTCATATATGTGAGGATATGTATGAATAGTACTTATGCAACAAAGTTTTCAGCCTCATCAACGTTATTCAGCACATACCAAGTAAGCTGGTCATATTCATGCTGCATTAATGTTCTATGTTCATTCTTTCCTACTAGGCGAACACCATGGTTAAAAACAAAATTTTCAACTTCTTCAATTCTACCACCTAGATTGGATCTCATTTTACGATTAGGAATGTATCTTGAGCAAAATGCAAATGCTTAAGCAGCAATATATGCCTCTTCAATGCAAGCCTCTGCTCTATCCTTGTTCCTAATAGTACCCTTGAAAGTGCAAAGTCGATGTTCTATGGGGTACATCCATCCGTACTGTACGTGACCTCTATAAAGTGCATCTCCAGTCAGATGAACGGCCAGATTCACCATCACATCAAAGTAGGCTAGTGGATATATCAACTCAAGCTTGCACAGGATTTCTGCTATGTCCATTTGAAAACACGCTACAACTCTTATATCCAGAGTTTTGCTACAGATTTCCCTAAAGAACTTTCCCAACTCTGCAAGCACGTTGTACAAATCCTTGTTCACTAAATGTTGGGGATATGCTAAATGGGTATCACCATAGCACGTCTCTAATCCGGCTAACCCAGGTGGCCCATAGTTGGTAGCATGGCCTATGGCCTGCTAGGCGGCCTAGTTAGACGGATATAGAAGGGAGACCCATGCCGGATAAAGGAAGGCTACGCAGGACTCACCAACATACTCGGAGCCTTGGAGTACAAGACACTGTGACTAGTTAGTATTAGTGTAGGACTCTTTACCTTATCCGGCAAGGTCCTTTCCCTGTAACCCTAGGTTCTAGTGCCCTTATAAGCCAGGCCTATGGGAGCCTTTAGAGAACAATGTCAGATACAATACACAACACCCTCGCATAGCGAACCGATCTCTGTAACTCGGTGTATTGCCATTATAGTGATTTATAGCAGGAGTAGAGTTCCGCCACCGTTGTGGCACTTGAACCTGGGTAAGCTGTGTTACCTCGTACCCGCCAACTCTTCGTCTTACCCCACGTCTCTAAACACGCTCTGTGAGGACCCCTCCATGGCGTACCCATCAGCAATACCACAACAGTTGGTGCCCACCGTGGGGCAAGAGGCGCTTCGAGCTCTACACCGGGCGAAGTCCAAGCTCTTCGTGGGACTCGGCGACACTGTGGCCATTGGGCGTGTTCATTTCTCCGGCAATGTCCCGATCATCCTTCCCGACGAATTCTGGGTCCCGGCAAAGACGAACCCTACCCGCTGCTCCGTCGTCCCAATCGAAGACATCCACATCTTCATCGGTGAAACTGACTCGGGTCCTACCTCCCAGGAAGTTGGAAACTCGTCAAGGCCTGCACGGACCGCCTACATGTAGGATACGTTCGCGGAAGAATCTGGGTCGTACCTCTCTCTATAGTATGGTAGCTCAGATCAGGAAAATTCAAGGCCCACCCAAACCGCCCCTATGCAGGATATAACGGTGGAAGAACCTCACAAATCCGCTTGGCTTCCTCGAGCGTTAGAGAAGCAAAGTTCACACTTTGTCGGCGTCGTCACCATGTTCAATCTTGCCAGATGCATACAGAGGGAAGGAGAATCTCCCCGTGAATACCTTGCCAGATGGATGAGGGTAAGGGAAACCCTAGAGGGTGACCATGCTGACGAACTTGTCTACCACTTTGTGGAAGGGCTCACGCCCAGAACACTCCTCCGACATATCCTTCGAATACGGTAGGCCGCATGCCCTCTCACCCTTGGCGAGATGGTCAAAATCGTCAATGACTATGCGGACACCGAGGAGAACACCTAGGCTATGCCTGGGCCCAAAGCCAGAGGAAGCAACAACAACGGCCCGCCTCCATCACCCTCCACATCTTCCATCAACAACACCGAAGCCAAATCCGACTCAGAGCTCGACACACATACGCTGATATCAACCTGGATGGCGGCGACTCAGATGCTAACTCGGAGGAGTACGGTGCTGTTATGAGGGAGATCGAGAAGGAGATCGAGAAGGAGGAGCACGCTGAGAAAACCAAACACTTCCCACCAGGTGCTAGTCGCCATCGGGAGCGTGATGGAAGAAGACAGACAGGAACCAGAACCTGTGCGAGCTCCGCCCACACCTGCGGTTACCAGAGCAGCAGCAGCAAAGAAAGCCACTATTCCCCCTCCGGCTATCCCCCGGAGAAGGCGCAAGAACTTACCACAGGCTCTAGTACTACCAAGCAAACAAATTTGCTGCCACCGCCACCGTCAACATTAGCAGCTGGCAACCCATTGGTTACTCCCACCGGGGATTGTTGGTTTGCGGTACCAAACTTCCTGGGCGAGCGCATCTCGGTACCCGAGTTGTCATCAATCTCGCGGAGGGATCGTAGTAGAATCACCAATTGTCCAGAAGGGACAAATGGGGGTGAATACAAATCTAACGGCCAAACGGTCATTTGAACCACACGAAAAACGGTTGAACTCAAATACCGCTGTTAGGCCAACTCTTCTTGGCCCGACCTATCAGTATTCCTTGTTATATTTTGCGATCGTGGACTAGTTTACCCATGCGTGGACGAGATCCCTGAGTGGACCAGATCTATTTCTTTGCTCTGCTCTGCTCTTCTTCCCTGCTCCCCTCCCCATAACCTTTGCTCAGCTTTAGCTGCTCATCTTAGATTGGAGCTCGCACTTGCTCTAATTTGCGTCCCCGCCATGTCCGGTCAACCTTCCACGCCTCTAATCGATTCTCGCAGCCGTCGCCGTCGCATCGTCCGCCGTATCGGAGCTTTGCGTCCCTACACTAATATCTCGCTTCTGGCTAGTCCTTCTCGCATGCGAAGTGTGTCCCGTCGGGCGATCACGGCGGCGACCGATCTCGGCGATTGTGTCTTTGCCGCACCTAATGGTAGCCACAGCATAGCAGTTAAACAACCATGCTCTCATGGCCACCGTGCTGGGCGTCCGTCCCGCCGTGTCGCTGGAAGAGTTGCTGTCGGCTTTCAGGTCTCATTTTGGGATCAGACGAAATGATGTCAAGATTGAGGTATGCGTGATGCCATTCGATTTTTTCATCCGGTTCGAGAACAACTCAGACACCGAGCGTGTTCTGCATTCTTCCCGTTCTTTCGAGTGCTGCGGGGAGAAAATGAGCTTCATGCATTGACATCGCGCCTGTGGGTGGGACGATCACTTGAGGCAGCTTCGTTTCTTCTCCAAACTTGGCTTTGACGGCCTCCCATTGGATGCTTGGGAGCCGGTGGCCCTCAAGCAGGTCGTGAGTAGCCTTGGCGATGAGCTGGTGGAAATTCTATGGATGCCAGGAAAATGTAGTCCATCTCCTCTTCAAGTACAAGGTAGCTAGCTATATTTGTAACATGTTGAACTGCAGGACCATTTTGCAGAAAACACAAGACAAAGGAAAAATGGTTTATAGCACAGACAGCAGACGCAAAATCTGTAGTCTGGGATAAAAAAATGCCAGTTAACTGGATTTAACCACGACTAATAATTGAAGGAAATAGATACTTGATAGTATTTGCTTACAACAGTAGTACTTCCATACAAAAGGGTCTTATACCTGCAAAAAAGTGGGCTAAACTTCCTACTAGTTTATAGAACAATTCGTTAGCATTTCATCTACAAAAGTCATTCTTCAGTCTGAAGTTAACTATTCTACACTGAAGAAACTGCAGATCTCCACCAGAAAAGTTGGCTGGCCAATTGCCTTGAGAGGACGTAAGTTCTTTGATCATTTAATCCCAAACTGATCTATTGCCTTCCCACCAAACTACAAGAAATCTGCATCGTTCATGCACAACCGCTTTGTGTGTGCCAGTCCCGATTCAGTTGGACCATCCGCGTCGCCGCAATGATTTCTTCAAAACTAAAATTCGGCATCTTCTTCTTGGGATCGTAGGTACGTGTGAACTGGAACCTGAATTCCGGCACTGAGCTGATGCCCGCCGCCAGCTCCGGCTGTCGAACAATCCAACATGCTGAGTGTAGATACTTGGCCGCCGCCATGGTACGGCCTCCGATGGTGCGTTGGATGGAGCGTCTTTGTCGTAGATGGCGTGTTCCCAGCCTCCCCCACTGCGGTAAGGTAGCGCCCACCGAAGCGTGGACACGAGAGTTCCTACACCTTGGCGCTTCCATGTTCGAGGGTGTGTACCCTCGGCGGCGTGCTCTCATGAACGATTTGATACGTACATTGTTCCCACTGCCTAGAGCATGCCGTAATGCCGCCGCATGATTTCTCCACATCGTTCTCTTGGCCCTGCTTGCCGCATCCGGCGCCAATGATGCCGGCACCGCCGCCACGGCCGATTCGGCGCATTCGGTGAAATCATCCACCTGGCAGGGCAATGGGAGACCAACCTTGAAGTAGAATTTTATGTCCTGCCTTAGAGGGGCTAAATACCCCAGTTTCATCGGCTGTCGCGGCGGCGGCTGCTGCTTAGGCGGAGCGATGTTACCCTAGGTGGTTGTAACACCCCCGAGATTAGGGTTAAACAAACCTCAGATTAACCTCCGAGATAAATTTAACTCCAACCTCAGAGACTCACAGTATATGATTCGGTAGCATTACAGAACACAGGGATTCAACAACATCAGTTTAAACTCTTAGTAGAGTACGGTATCAGATTATTACAAACCAGGGGTCGTAGACCCATCATTACACCAAACAGCGAAAGCAAATTATGTTGTCCTACACAACAAACTTAACAAAGGGCCTAAGAGGCCATAAACATAAGCGACGTCCAACCCATAGTCCTCAGGCTGCTACCTGGGACTCCCAACTACTCGTCGATGTCAACGTAGAAGCCACCTTCGGTTGTGACTAGATCGTCTGAAGAAAAACAACAATGGCACAAGGCTGAGTACGAGAATGTACTCCGCAAGACTTAGATAACCTAGTGTCTACATACTCTGGCTAGAAAAGCTTTCTCTGGATTTTCTTTGCATAAAGCCAACTTTGTTTGTGAACAAGAGGGAGAGAAGAGGCTCGTCTTGAACATCTGAACTTGTTAACCAAGTACATCTGAACTCCTCATCTAGGATCACCCCCTCGAACCCCCGAGGAAGCATCCTTAAGCACACGTGGATCAACAAGTTTTACTTTTAGTTAATGTTATCTATGATCTTAGATTTCGGTCACCAAGCATTCATAACCATGAACACGGCTTTTCGAAAATATTTAACCCTGCAGGGGTGTACAACTTTACCCACACGTACCAACCGACTCTTAATGCCAAAATATTATCCCTCTTCCTTGGAAGGCCGGCAGAGGGTGGTTGACCACAACCTTTACCTTGCTATCGTCGAGACCATGAGTCACGCCCTAAGGAGGGTTCCGCCGTAACGGGTCAAATCCCAAAGCCGGTCCCTAGAGATGTGAGGCGAGGTTAGTTTACCCAGAGGAACCGCCTCCCCAACCCCGTCCACGCTTACCTACCTGTTATGATGCACCTTCTTCACCTCCTCTTTCGAAAACATTTTCAATGTGTATGCCAAATGGAAAGCCCGAACTATGTGACTCATGGAATCTACTAGGCAAGTTAGTTAGTCGAGGGGTTTTCTAGGTCCCGTGTGGTTGTACGCTCATCTCGGTTCCAAAGGCAAGAACTCGGTTCCTAGTAGTGGCGAGCATAGGACTACGAAAACCACACCCAACATGGCCTCCCATGCAAGCCTTAGCATATTTATCGGTCACCTTCGATCATGTCTCCATCTCCTACCTTTCTAGATCCTTTGGCATCTCTGATTCATCAGCATCGGGATGGATTAGGCGTACTTACTAAGGATGGCTAAGCTTGACCATCAAAGAAGCTCTAGCAACGCTCACGTGCCAGACCTAGGTATGATAGGAGCAGTGGATCAGGTGTAAAAGGCTACAATAGGGAAACTATGCAGCAGATAGGTAACTCTAGCTACTGACAAAAGACCACATTGTAATCGGGTGCAACATAGCGAGAAAGTAAATACTTTGTAAAACATAGGTTCAGAATGAGAGGCTACGCTTTCCTTGTCCTTCAGTAGACAAATACGGATCTTCGGTGTCGTTGACTTTGATCTCGTGCTTGGAACCTATCGCGAAAAAGCAATACCGGAAAGAAAGGCAACAATCAATACATCGAACCATGCAATGCGCAAGCACATGAATGATATGACAGATTAAAGTTATCATGGCAACCCTAGGATTAGCATCGATTTAAATGGGTTCGGAGTGTCGAGGGTTTGGCAGTCCATCGATCCCATATGCAATTAGGGGGTTTCGATGTTCCTCTAACTAGCTAGGGTTTAGGTTGATCAACAATGCATGATTGTATTTTTAAAGTGTAGATCTAATTTTTCTGAACATTTTGATATATTATTCATATTTTTCTGATTAAATATGAATTAGTTATGAATTTTATAAGATTATAATAATTTTTGTCTTATTAAATCATTTCTAGAAATAATAATAAAACAAGAAATAACTTTAATGCGTCATTATGACGTCAGCACAGGGGTGGGTACTTTTTACACCGGGGCAGCACCTACCAACAGTCGCTGACCTATGGGCCAGGGCCATAGAGGTTGCCACCGTTGCAAACCCTGGGTCGATACCCACGTCAGGGCCACGTGGGCGCCACCTCATCCCACCT